>CM019067.1:316683415-317324847 GCA_009667805.1 Leptobrachium leishanense | reverse complement strand
GTCATTTAGACTGTGCATATACCCCACGTTGAAAATTGGGATTTACAGTTTACCTAGGATATACACTTCCCTCGGACGTTTTTGAATTCCTCCACTGTATTGTACGGAGTCACTTTTACATTTATTTGTCACTGGCACTGTATATAGCTTCTGCTCTTTTAATATATATCGTTGCAAGCATAATTACATTATTTTATTGTATCTAACAGATTTTTAAACGTGCATTAGACACCACCATAGTTCAGGTAAACATTTTTTTTTGCGCCACTGGAGGGGTGCCTTATCTTTCTACCATTTTCGTTTAGTAGTTTTTTTGCAAACAGCGTTTCAATTTTCAAACTTTCAAGCGTACTGTTTTTTTTTTTCCACCTCATTCGTCTACCTGTCGGCTTTTTCTGGCAGCTGCTCTGCGCTGTGATCGGCGGCTAGTCGGGTTTCTCCGCCATGTTCGGCATTGTTAATTCAGCTGTTTCTGCGGGTTTCGGTGAGTTTTCGGTGAGTGTTTGGTGGGTTTGCAGTTAGTGTTCGGTGGGTGTTTTGGTGGGTTTGCAGTGAGTGTTCGGTGGGTTTGGCGGCAAGTTTTCCCTGCACTATGCTTGCTGAATACACCGCAGGGTCGGCGAACTAGGATCGCCGAATCGCCCCGAAGTGCAGGGAACAAAAAGTCACTGAACGTGCAGTGACTTTTCAAATCTCTTTGAATAACCCTGATGGTATTCACTGCTGAACACAGCCGGACTGAAAGAAAATAACACATCTGCGTTCAGCAATGGAAAAAAAAGCCTTGTTACTTTAAAATAAATTAGGAAACATAAAATGTAACCCAAAAAAATCCTGAAAAATGCCTAAAATATCCTAAAAAATACTTTTTGCTGAAGTGAAAAAAATAAACGGTTGAATAAATATTTAATAAAAATGGGGTCTATTTTTTACATTGAAACATATGAAAAATATAAAGCCTTGTTGCTTTAAAATAAATTAGGAAACCTAAAATTTCACTGGAAAAATGCCTAAAAAATCCTAATAAACAGACTTTTTGCTGAAAGTGAAAAAAGTAAATGGTTGAATAAATATTTAATAAAAACAGGGAATATTATTTACATTGAAACCTATGGGATTATTTTGTACGGCTTGTAATAGTAGTAATCAGTTTCACATTCCGAAATAACTCATAAAAAACTAAATAGAAATCAACCCAAAATTTGAAAGAACTCCTAAAAAAGAAAAACGAAGTGAACCGAAATCTGAAAAAAAACGGTTGTCCATAAATACGAATCAACCCGAAAAACGAAATAACTCCGAGAAACGAAGTGAACCGAAATACCAGCTGTCCGACAATACGAAATCAACCCGAAAAACAAAATAACTCACAAAAACGGAAAATGAAGTGATCCGAAAATATGAAAACCTTCCGTCCGAAATTTCAGATCGGTCTGAAAATACGAATCGAGGTAACATACCTAACGACCTGAAAAACACCCCCCAAAAAAAACGAAACAAGCTGATCCATAACGGAAAAAAAACATAACGAAAAAAATCGGAAACGAAATGTAAAAAATGGCCGTGCACAAGTCTAATAAATGCTGTGACATTGCATGAGCTTATCGAAGCAATGCCGCGGCGAATGCGTGCCGCAATCACAGCAAAAAGCGACACAACCAAATATTGCAGTGTGTGACTTTTTATGTACAATGGAACAATTTTTCTCCTTCTGTCTAAGCTACTGTATTATTCTGCCGCTCTAGCAGGGACTGAATATAATGCACGAAACATAAAACGAGTCGAGATATAAAAACTACATCAAATAGAGCAAAGTCACATCTTCTATAAGTAACAGTACAAGTAATTTAAAAGCGCATCGTGATGCCTATGATTAAGAGCCTGCTGTCTCACATGCAAGAATATCACACACTTCCCTGCACCTTTATATAGCCATAATTTGGATTTTTTTTTCATAAAAAGTAAAAAGTCTTTGAAAAAATTTAGTATTCTTTGTTATACTATTAGATATTTTTGATAAAATATTAGAAAAATGAATATTTAACCCCTTTAGGCTGGGGTCAGACGAGCGTAGTGTTCACGTCCGTGATTGCGCCTAAAAGTACGTCCGTGATAGCATGAAAGTAAGTCCATTGGAGCCTGACACATGAAGTACGTCCGCACTGAACTGCGGACGCACAACGGCCGCGGCAAACGGACGCAGGTTAGGCAAGAACGTAATACTGCTAGAACGGACGTGCGGAGTGCGCCACGTCCACAACGTCTGCATAGCTTTGTGTGTGAGTGATGGAGCGAGGTCAGACGGACTGCATTTATACGTCCAGCATTTTTGACGGACAGAATGTTTTTTCATTGTAATTTATTTTCCCCTCCTACATCCGTCAAAAAATAACTTCAGTGAAAAAACGGACTGTGTGACCACTACTGCGTCATCCGTACTGACGATGTCCGTACTGCACGGACGTACAGCCCGTAGAAATCACGCTCGTCTGACCCCA
Organism: Leptobrachium leishanense; assembly: GCA_009667805.1. Taxonomy (NCBI): domain Eukaryota; kingdom Metazoa; phylum Chordata; class Amphibia; order Anura; family Megophryidae; genus Leptobrachium; species Leptobrachium leishanense. The sequence continues at coordinate 317,322,349 of CM019067.1, read as the reverse complement.
GCCTAACTACCTCGTAATTTTCCAGAAATCCACTGCCAGGAACCAGTGGATTAGTGAAAAATCACTTTTCATTCATTATAAAGGGGGAATAGTCCCAACACATAAATAATGTATGATTTACTGTGCTAGTGTTCCATGTGGCAGGCAGACGTCGCCATCTGCTGGTTGAAAGGCGCTAATGCAACTGGGACTCTGTGCTGCAGCAAGTAGATATCTCAGTGTTACACAGATATTCCCTTGAAAAAACTGTTGTAGCACCTCAGGTGTCATGCCCACAGTGCTAAAACTTGGGGGCACCTTTTGGAGCCCAATTGCAAACTAAATTTGTTTGCAAACAAATGAATCTCATTTGCAGTGATTCAGCATAACTCCACATCTGGAGGATGGACCAGCGCTGCGCTGGATACAAGGTGAGATTTAGACATGGGTCAAGTCCAGGGGGAACAAAGTTCCTCCACTATTTTTAACAGAAGGAACGGAGTTCCCATTGAATACCCACAATAAAGCTTTTATTCACATATTCAAGCATATCTTTCCTGGTTAAGACGTCCCTGAGGAGCAGACACAAGCGAAACGCCGCGTTGGACGTGCTCTATTAACCCATTTAAGGTTTTCCTCTCGTTGCATGCCTGAGCTGGACGCATCTATATTTTATAGAGAACAATACCATTACAGCACAATCTGTTTGGGCTATGACTAATTGCCCATAACCGTTCAGCAACATTGTAGCATGTTCAATGTGGAGATGGATTTTTAATCTCATGATCCCCTTTATGTATTATATGAATTTTCCTGCTGAGGAATACACTTTTGGCTGGGTGATTGCTACTGCTTGCACTTTATTGTGATTTCTCGATCAGTGCATGCAAATTGTAGCTACCAGGTTCACTCCTTTGTCTTTATATTTACCAGCTGTATTCCGTGACGTGGACCATTTATGTTTGCACTTCATCGTGACGTTTTGAGTGGTGCATGCTAATTACAACAACAAATTTGGTGGCATATGTCTTTAACCCCTTAGTGACCGGGCGGTTTTACACAAATCCGTATTTTAGTGACCGCTGCTGTTTTTACGTTTCTGCGCTGTTAGTGTTTAGGACAATTTTTCCTCTTACTCGTTTATTCGACCCACACATATTATACACCCTTTTTCCCGCCATTAAATGGACTTTCTAGAAATACCATTATTTCCATCATATCGAATAATTTACTATAAAAAAAAATATGAAATATGAGGAAAAAAATGGTAAAAACACACTTTTTCGTAATTTAATCCCCAAAATCTACAACCACCCAAAAAGACCCCAGCTAAATAGGTTCAAAATTTTGTCCCGAGACTAGAAATACCCAATTTTAACATGCGTTTGCTTTTTAACCCCTTCACTGCTGAGACAGTTCACCTATGTGCGCTGCGCTCATTCTGACCATTTTGTGCTAATTATTTTTAGATGACAGCCTAGGTCCTATTTAATTAAACTCCCCCCAGACAAAAAAAACTTTTAAAAAAAAAAACATTTTTTTATTTTATTTAATTTTTTTATTATTTTTTTTTTTATTTAATTTTTTTATTTTTTTTTAAAACCAAACCTGGTCATGTTTGGTATCATTTGAAAGGCCATAATCAGGCCTTTTAAATGATGGCAAATATGACCATCCAGCTGCCATGGATCGGGAGATAAAGGGATCCTTAGGATCCCCTTATCTCTACATGGCAGCTAGAGGGTTAACTGGCCCACTGACATCCTCACACATATGGTGTGGTTGTCAGTGGGTGGGGGGACCTGGAGGCTTGGCTGACATCCAAGATGTCAGCCCCCCTCCAGGTTTGAATCGCGTTTTGGCGCCAATTGGCGCCGAAAAGCGATCCGGCGGCGAAACTGTTAATGCCATACACCGCTGGAAAGGGGAGGCTCTCCCCTCTCCAGCGGTGCAAACGGCATCTCCCTAGCTTCAATGGTTGGGGAGATAGAGGGCTCCGAATGAGCCCCCCCCTCCCCTCCATTGAAACACATGGGGGCACCTTCTGATGACGTCACCACGCAGCGTGGCGACGTCATCAGCCTCGCCTGCCCATGTAAATCACATGGGCAGGCTTCCTCCCTGCCAGATCGCCGTGGGATCCGACGAGGGAGGTGAGTATCGGGCGGGAGGGGGATTTGGCGCCGCTGACGTACCCTGTACGTCCGCGGGTCTAAGGGAGACCCGAGTACAGGACGTACAGGGTACGTCAGAGGTCCTTAAGGGGTTAAGCATTTAAGTATACTCCAACGTATGCACTTTTTTTCCCCTTTTTTTTCTCTTTTAGGAATACACTTTTGGCTGGGTGATTGCTACTGCTTGCACTTTATTGTGATTTCTCGATCAGTGCATTGCAAATTGTAGCTACCAGGCTCACTCCTTGTCTCTATATTAACCAGTTGTATTCCGTGACATGGACCACTTATGTTTGCACCTCATCGTGACGCTTTTGAGTGGTGCCTGCTAACTACAATAACCAATTAACGTGTGCATACTTTTCTGAGGGGATCCTTAGGCATCTCTTGCTGATTATTTTTTTCAGGTGGTGGTTCTCAGTTTTTGACATACAATTGTTGTCACAGAGACCTCACCCTGCATTAGATGCTTTTTGTGATTGGTCATTGACCTTGAGTTATGGTCTCTAATTTATGACCTTTTTTGTGTGTTTTTTATACATTTTGTGGGTGTGTACGTTTTTTCTCAGAAGTCCAATAAAGGTTTAGAATTTTAATCATTTGTTCCCACCTTCCTTTTGGGTTCTTTGGAATCCAATTCTTCCTTCATCGTTAGGGCTAAGTCCTGCAAGTTTTTGGTGGACGATTGCTAGTACTCAGAGGCTATAGTAATCACTTGCCACTCCACGACCCACCCTGTTTTGAGTGGGTGCTTGCTTCTCTAGTAAATATAGGACATATTTTTGCCGAAATCCTCTTATATACATAAATATATCAGATTTGAGGGGGGAGAGGTACGATGGGCATCGGGAGGGTTAAATGTTTACCTCACCCCCCCCCCCCACGGAGTATACCTTTAACATTTAAAGCTCAAACATAGATCGTTCTGCATGGTGCATGGTTTCCTATGTGGACTCCATCACATTGCTCTGCGTGCTGGCAATTATAGTTTTCCGCATTCTCTTTGGACTCCCGTAAATTAAAGCTGCAATCTTGACCTCAGAGAGTTAAAAGTTTACTTGACTTTACATTTTTCCGCCCAAACGATTAAAAAGCACTTAATTAGGAGCTAAAAACCCTCTGAAGCGTGTTTGAATCTTCAACGGATTACGTCATCAGTTACTGACTGTGAGGAGCGCAAAACGTTCAGAGCAAGAAACGACTCCAGCTAAAAGATGTCACCATCACACAATGCAGAGGGGGCTGAATGCTCTTTGTAGAATGAAACTGTTTAACTCATTACATAAATCATCCATTAATTACCCCATTCACTACCAAAATCTCGAGAAAAAAAGAATTGCATATTGAAATGCAATCATTGGCATAACAAGACCCCATTTTCACACGTTTTAAAGGAAGATTAGTTCAGAGAAACAAAATCCACTGTCTAATCTCTAATCAGTGATAGAAAAAAACTCACTGTAAAAAGCATCTCCTAACCTCACTGTAACAAAAAGCTTAACAAACTTTACTGCAGCATTACAGCAGCCAGGGCAAGGGCAGAATACAGAGAGCTGTGGGGTCAGTCACTGCTGTACAGGGATAAGATTCAGGGGGTTATAATGAGTGTAAATCCCTGTACAGTACAGATACAAGGTGTTGCTGTAATTGCCATACACAGGCATTATGCAGCACATACAGATTCAAGGTGTTTCTGTAATTGCCATACACAGGCATTATGCAGCACATACAGATACAAGGTGTTGCTGTAATTGCCATACACAGGCATTATGCAGCACATACAGATACAAGGTGTTGCTGTAATTTCCATACACAGGCATTATGCAGCACATACAGATACAAGGTGTCGCTGTAATTTCCATACACAGTCATTATGCAGCACCTACAGATACAAGGTGTTGCTGTAATTGCCATACACAGTCATTATGCAGCACCTACAGATACAAGGTGTTGCTGTAATTGCCATACACAGGCATTATGCAGAACATACAGATACAAGGTGTTGCTGTAATTGCCATACACAGGCATTATGCAGCACCTACAGATACAAGGTGTTGCTGTAATTGCCATACACAGGCATTATGCAGCACCTACAGATACAAGGTGTTGCTGTAATTGCCATACACAGGCATTATGCAGCACATACAGATACAAGGTGTTGCTGTAATTGCCATACACAGGCATTATGCAGCACATACAGATACAAGGTGTTGCTGTAATTGCCATACACAGGCATTATGCAGCACATACAGACAAGGTGTTGCTGTAATTGCCATACACAGGCATTATGCAGCACATACAGACAAGGTGTTGCTGTAATTGCCATACACAGGCATTATGCAGCACATACAGATACAAGGTGTTGCTGTAATTGCCATACACAGGCATTATGCAGCACATACAGATACAAGGTGTTGCTGTAATTGCCATACACAGGCATTATGCAGCACATACAGATACAAGGTGTTGCTGTAATTGCCATACACAGGCATTATGCAGCACATACAGACAAGGTGTCTGTATGTAGAACAGACCACAGCTGAGAATTAAGGAAGACTTTTGTATTTAAATCTGCTACTATGCTTCCCATGTAATTTTATTTCGTTTTTTGCCACTGAAGAAGCCTGTTTAACAGGCGAAACGCGTTTGGCTTATGTATTTTAACACCATTTGGCTTATGTATTTTAATACCATTTTATGATTAAATACCTTTTCTTTATCACCTGTTTTATTTATGGGTGAATTATCCACCAGAATCTATCCGGTGAATACGCCGAAAAGGGTATCCAGAAGCACTGCTTTGGGGTAAGCAGGTAACCCTATAATACCTGGCATATCTTCACTTGAGAGCTGGCAGCTCTTACTCTGTGTGAGTATTAACAACTACTTTTATTGTGGACCTTTTGCTTATGTTACAATTTTGCACCATATGCACCTCTCTGTGTTCTTTTCGAGGTTTTTCACCCACCTGGGACCTCGCTTAAGCGACCTGCTGAAGTGTGGCCATTTTGCTTATAAGCGTTACTCCCTGTCTTGTGTTTTTCCTCTGGGACTTCTATGAAGCGTTAATCCACACCCAACAACTCTCCTTCTCTGTGACTGTGTGCGTAATGACCAGGACCTTGAAACTAAAGGGGTTATTCAAAGAGCCCCTTTCATTCGGCGAGCCGAATTCGCTGATCCTGCAGTGGATTCAGCATTCAATGCAGGGTGCCTGAAGTGCGCCGAAGGGATTTGCTGGATGCCGCCGATAAACTCGCCAAACGCATTCAATAAACTGTCGAATGCATCTGATTAACTGCCGGGCGCATCTGATAAACCGCCAAAAAGTGACGACAAACTGGGGATCGCTGCCATTAAACCGTTGCACGCCTCTGATCAGACGCTGAAAAAAGCCAACCCGCCACCAAACAGGGGTAAGAAAAAAAATAAACAAATTTTAAAAGGCATTTTAAAACAAAAAAATAATGCATGAAAATGCCTGGAAATAATATTAAAGGACCTATGAATAATAATAAAAAGGTCTGCTACACAATAAAAAAAATGTCACTTAAAAAATAAGAATCAAAAGTTTCATCAAAAAATCAATAAAAATGGCTAAAAAACTCATTAAAAATAGCTTTTGCTGCAAATGAAAAAAATAAAAGGTTGAATAATTTTCTTTATAAAAACCGGGAATTTTTTTCACATTGAAACCTATGTGATTCGTCTGTTTAAACCTGTCTAATGAAACCACCGAAAATCAGGGCATTTCACCAACTTTTCTCTGCTGTTCGGTGTCTTTGAATATATGAACCATTGCTTCTCTATGGGGACTTTCACTGCCGTCGAACAGGCACCGTATTTCGATGGCATATTTCCAGGGCATCGTCACTGGATACAGATTTTACACATTTATGAGAAAGTGGGAATTAAAACCACCAAGAAAAAAGGCGAATGATGAGAAATGTGAGGAAAATTTTGGAATTCAGAATCAGTCTCACAGATACAGCCTGATCTTTAAACATTATATATTGGATGAAATTTATTGAGTTTTTATTTCTTTCTATAATTTGTATAAAAAGATGTCTGCCTAAAACTGAAAATTTTCCCTATCTGGTGTATAATGGATACAAACTAAGTGAGGCTGAAGGTTCCTTCTCTCCGCAATAAGTGATGGATGGAATCTGTATCCCGCTGAAAGGATTCTCTTTGTGCAGGGTAATGGAATAGGTTTGTCACACTGATAGTCGGTTCTCTCATATTGGAAGTTAGCTATGTCTTTCTGCAACGTGCGATGGATAAATTCCTACAAAATCCACTTTTGAGCTGTGCATTCTATGCATAAACACCCTTTAACCCCTTCCCACCCAAAATCGAGTTATCGATTCTGCATTGTAATGCATTGAAAATCACTCATTAGCTTATCAATATATAATTTTAAAACCTTTTTAAAGCAGGATTATTGTGTCCCTTGTGGAGAAACAAAATCCTTTGTTTCAGTTCTCTCTAAGCACCCTGGAGAGACATAAAACCATCTGCAAATAGAAGCCCCAGCTCTCACTGTAACAAAAAGTTTAAATAGATTACTGCTACATTATAACAGCCAGGGATTTAGCAGAATACTGGAAGAGCTGTGGGTTCACTCGCTGTTGCACAGGGATACGATTCAGGGGGCTATGATGAGTGTAAATCCCTGTACAGTACAGATACAATGTGTTGCTGTAATTGCCATACACAGGCATTATGCAGCACATACAGATACAAGGTGTTGCTGTAATTGCCATACACAGGCATTATGCAGCACATACAGATACATGGTGTTGCTGTAATTGCCATACACAGGCATTATGCAGCAAATACAGATACAAGGTGTCGCTGCAATTGCCATACTGTCATGTCCTCAGCCCCTGCTGCGCGACCTGGGGGGTCTGGGCAAGGTTCTGTTCCAGGAGCTGCCCGGCTGCCAGCATTGGGGAATGGCTGACCAGCATCCGAGAGGGCGGGCCTAGCATGATCACGAGGAGCCGCCGGGTTTAAACCAGGGTGCGAGGAGTTGCCTCGTTGCCCTGTCGTGGAGTCTGATTCCAGCATCGCTACCCATTCGTTCATATTGCCTCTCTGTTGCCAACCCGTTTTTTGTATACGATCCCTGCTCCTGTTATTTGACCCGGCTTGATTTTTGACTGATTTTTTATCTAGTAGGCGCTACTCCACCAGTTACACATACACATGCATTATGCAGCATATACAGATACAAGGTGTTGCTGTAATTGCCATACACAGGCATTATGCAGCACATACAGATACAAGGTGTTGCTGTAATTGCCATACACAAGCATTATGCAGCACATACAGATACAAGGTGTCGCTGCAATTGCCATACACAGGCATTATGCAGCACATACAGATACAAGGTGTTGCTGTAATTGCCATACACAGGCATTAAGATGCACATACAGTTTATTTTTTGTTTTGTTAATGCAGCAATATTGTTCCCATTTCAATTATAATGTGAACAATGATGCTTCACTAACGATTTTTGTAATGCAGTGCGTTTGTTAAAAAATTTCCCCCCAAAAAAATTTAACAAGTCCCCCATTTCTAATTTTTTTAACAAGCAGAACTGATAGAAAATATAACCACAAACGCTCGCATGTTAAAATGTGAAAACAAAACACTTTACACATTGAAAATTGAAAATTCAAATTTTGTTTCATTTTTTGTTAGAATATACAGACAGGACATGACGTATACATATAATAATGATATATTATGAATCTGCCGAGTCTGCCGGAAAGAATGATATATAACATGTCTGGGTCATATAATAAAATATGGCTTGAAAGCGCATTTAAACATGATGAGCGAAACCGGTAAAAATGAGCTCCGCACACAGGCGTGAAATGGCTCCGCAGCGAAAGGGTTAATGTTTTTTTTTTTTATTATGCACTCAACAGATTCTCATGGATTAGCATAAAAACATGTTAAATGTGTAATATGAATAATTATAAAGTGAGAAAATGAATGCTCTTGATCGATTCTCTGCAGCGGACACCATGTAATACAGTGACCTCCAGCGAGGGTATCATTTTTATCCTTGAATAAAAATCTGGATCAATTAAATTTGTTTTATATAAAAAAAAGAAAATCATAAAAAACTCTACACCATGAATTAAACATGGGTTGTATTGTGTAAAACAGCTACGCAAACAGAAATGCGAAGATCAGACGGCGGATATTCCATTTGAACATGCATCACATCAACTGCAATTAAACAGTGACTTCAGTTTAACCCCGAGGCAAAACATCGCTTTTAACCAGAAAATCTGCACATATAGCTTTGACAACCTTCGACATATTGTGCCATTTTTCTTTTAATGAACTATACGCTATAGGCTTTAAGTTGTAATTAGGTGCATTTGACGCTAAGCAATGTTTACAAATTCCAGTTAAGTGAAAGTTGTGTGTTCATTTCTTTATATGTTTGCGTAAACGTTGTTGCAAGCGTGGCTCCATGCAAATGTCACATTGGATGGCATTAGCCTTGCGTTCCTCTAAAACCGGCTCTGTCATCTCGAATCATTCTTTAATGTTGCTGATCGAGTGCTCTACTATGACACCAAACCATCACCAGCTGCTCCCTTCGCTGGCCCTCACTAACATCCAGTAGCCTCCAGACTCAGATTCTGCATTTTATCGCCTTGCTCCCACCAGCTGCTGAATGTGCTGTAATATCCCCATTCAAATGCATTTAATTTTGTATCATTTTGCTCGGTTTGTGCGTAGATGTTTTGTTTATGATCACATTCTGTATTTTTTCTTATTTTACTTGGAGATTGGGTAATAACACCTGGCACATATACGAGTTGTTTCATGGAAATCAGTTCAATATGTAAAAAAATAATAATATGTCGGATATATGACATGATACTTAACCTGTTCATGTCCCCCAAAGTTCTTTCACCGTTGGCATGAGGCTTGAGGTATTAACACTTGCAGGGTTATTCAGAGAGTGCTGAACTGGCCTCAAAATTGCACCGAACGGTGAATTTCCCTGTATGGTGCAATTTCATGGCCATTCGGCTATTCAAAAAGCAGACGGTTGGCCAAATTTTGGAGAATTGCCAGCGAAATACGGTGCTTTTCGACGGCAGTGAAATCCTCATAGAGAAGCAATGGTTAATCTATTCCGAGACACCAAACAGCAGAGAAATGTCAGTGAAATGCCCTGATGTTCGGTGGTTTCGTTCAGCAGGTTAAGGCTAGGGTCAGACGAACGCATTTTTCACGTGCGTTTAGCCGCACGAAATCACGGCCGTGCTAGCAGCAAATGACGTCCAATGCCGGGGAACATACGACGAACGGCCGCACGAAAGTTCGTCCGCGCAACGCAAGTGGCAAACGAACGCATTTTTTCGAGAACGTCAAACTGCTACTACTGACGTACAGAGTGCGCTGCGGCCGCATACCGGCGTGTTTGCGTGATTGGGAGACGTCAGATGCTGCACACGTCCGGCCAACATAACGTCCAGACGCAAAAAGGGTTTTATTGATGATCCGTACAAAATCACTCACGAAAATGCGCATCGTATGACCGCTATCGCGTATTCCGTGAAAAAATACGTCCATTCGTTCGAACGCACTTTTTCACGGACAACGTGAAAAATGCGTTCGTCTGACCCTAGCCTTAATCAGGGGTCAAGTCCAGGAGGAACTTGTAAGAACTCAGTTCCTCCACTATTTTTGCAGGGGGAACTCTGTTCCCATTGGTCGCACACACACTATAAAGCTTGTATTCAGGTGTTCAATAATGTCTTTCCTTGTTATGGTACAATAAATATAGGATTTATTATAGATTTCTGCTAAAATCCACATATACACTGTACATAAATATAACAGATTTGAAGGTGTGTTTGTGTTAAGTGCTAAGTGGGGGGGACAGAATCTTAGAGTTCCTGCACTTCTTTTTTTAGGACTTGACTTTTTTCTGTAACAGACCTTTTTATTATCATTCATAGGATCTTATATGTTAATTCCAGACATTTCCTTCAGTAGTTTTTTGCAAACAGCGTTTCAATATTGACACTTTCAAGCAAACTGTTTTTTTTTCTACCTCGTCCAGTCATATTTTTGAAAACCGCGTTTGAAATTTTTTGAGTTTCAATGTTTTTTTTTTTCTTTACCCCGTTCGTCGGCTTTTCGGCTTTTTCCGGCAGCTGGTCGGTGCTGTATTGGGCAGATCATTGGCTTTTCTTGGATGTGTTCAGCAGGTTTGCTGTGGATCGTCAGGTACATTCTGTGGTTTTTCTGATTGATCTGATTTTTTGTTTGGATCGCATCGGCTGGATTTTAAGTGATTTTTTTTTCAAATGCGGTCGGCAGCTTTTCCCTGCAATTCGGGACCCTGCGGTGAATGCTGAATTCACCGCTGGGTCACGTCATTTTTTCACCCCGAAGTGCGGGTAACAAGTCTGTGACATTTTGGTGCTCTCTGATTGAACCCTTTATTAAAACCCCATGGAGAATGTCTCTACTGGACTTTTCCACTGCTGATCCTGCAAGGATCCCTGAATTGCAACAACTCCTTTTGGACAGTAGATGGCACCAACTCCCTGCCAAATATTTTATTAGAGTAAGGAAAACACCAGGAATTTTCCCAAACATTTCTTACTGTATAATTAATTAAAATATTATTTTACAATAAACCTCTGGTTCCTGGTAGTGGTTTTTTGGAAAATCACTGGGTAGTAAAGGGGTTAAGGAAAAAAAAATACAACAATGGACAACAAAGAAACAAAAAATCCCTGGAAAGATGTTTTAATCATAAGACTCTGAACCTCCTCCATTCACATAATATCAAACCACTAGTCCGGTCGAGGTGAATTATTAATCACCAGCAATGTGATACGGTTTATTTCTTTGACAATGCAGGAAGGGCTACTTTGTTATGAAATATAGTTCACATAAAATAGGATCATTCATTACAACTGTCATACGAAACACAATTTCAAAGGTATGGAAAGTGCACCATTAACAAACTGTTAACCTTTTCTTCAGGTTCCCAAACAGCCATCTGGCAAAGAACATATGAGCAATAAGTAACTCACAATATCAGCCAAAATGGCTAATGCCAAGTAAAGGTCATGTGCTGATATATTTCAGCAGAGAACGTGTATCAAAGGTAATAACCTGATTCCTAAGGGATATTAGGGTTAATTAATTCACGGAGAGTCCCAAATCTACAAATTCATATAAACACTCTAAACCACATGAAAGGGAATAACCCACCACTGTAAAACCTTAGATCAACCCTTACAAAGGGTATGTGAGAGTAACCTTACGTTTAAAACTCCACTTTTATTAGCAACAATTAAAAACATATAACACCAACAAACTAGCAATGTGCTTCAATGTGATCAAACACTAATAAACCCATAAACATTCCATTTCATTTTACCGAAGTTATATAAGGAATATAAAGATAGATAAGTGATTATTTGTCTTTGAGAGGCATCCAGAAATCTGATAAAATGCTCTACTGGAGATCTTCAAAACAAGAACCACACTGTTTGTCTTTCCCCCTCCTGCTGGCCAATTGAGCTCTGCCGGGCATAAAAAAAATGCCCCTAAGCAATCTCCTAGCTGAGGCTGGAATGCTGATTTTATTTGCTACACAAGGTGCCTGCCTTAACTCCTTACTGATAGAAAATGCACCCAACATTTGCCTTAATGTGCAACAGTAAACATGATTTATTTTCACACACACGCTGCAGTTTTGTATACTTAGAGTTGTTTAAAATTAAATGGGAAGGATCAGCGTTCAGTTTTTATCTTTAGCAAATAATCACTTTTTTTCACTTTCAGATTTTTTTTATACTGAATAATGTTTTATGTACACATCTTGGTGGTTAATTTCTGAACTTTTTTTTTTTGAGAAAGGATTTTACCAGGAAGGATACATTGAAATTTCTCTTGTTTTCAAGTATGCCCTGAGTGGTGAGTATGTACCATTAGGTGTCTTGCCCAAGGACACTTACTGGAGAGATTGCTTGCTGGGATTGAACCCATGACTCCACAGGCTCTCTCCATGCAGAACAGTGATGTTACCTCTACTCCACCCAGCCGGCACTTGTAATTACTGAATTTATAGCCATTTTATTTGCCTCGCTAATAGGAATATGTCTATAAGGTTTATTTCCTATATGGGATCGTCCACATATTTTGGAGGTAGTAGAGTCATATAGACCTATTCCTATTCAGGATTAAAAACATTCATGTTTCCAGCCTGACGTCCACCAACTTGAAATGTCACCAGCCTCCACTGGTGAGCAGTAACAAGTAATCAGTGATCACTCCAGGGACGTGCAGTCAGGGGTGGCGGGGGAGTCAGAGCCTCCCCTGCCATTCCAGTAAATTAATGTGCTCATTGTGCTGTAATGACATGTGATGTGTGTGTATATTTAAACTGTAAATAAATGGTTATTTATTGAAAAAAGTTCTCATACTCACCTGCTCCACGCTCCCTCGCTGTGCTTGCTTCTTCTCTCTGTCCTCTGCTTTTTTTTCTCCTGCGCATTCACTTCAGTTTGCCGGCTGCTGTGTGTGTGTGTGATTCACTACACAGACAGCAGGGGCAGCACTGAGCCAGCCTAGGCTACGCAATTTGTGCAGCTGTACTCTACGCTAATTGCAAAGCTCAAGCTGGTTCTACGCTCTTTTGTTCCTCCAGGCACTGAGAGCAAATGAAAGCTTGAGCCAATGGGAAAGCTCCATTGGTCTCAAGCATTTCATTATTTTTTTTTTAAAAACGCCGACCATGTGAATTTTTATTTTGATGGGAGTGATCATCACTCCCATCAAAATAAAAATTCACTTCATTAATCCCTTTGCTTTGCCATTTAGTAATTCCATAATCATTCAGTACAAACTATATATATATACATATACATACATAAATACACACAGCAGAGCTCAGGACAAGCTTTCAACTAGAACATAGAAACATAGAAACATAGAAAAATGTCGGCAGATAAGAACCTTTCGGCCCATCTAGTCTGCCCAATTACATGGATACTTTACCTGGATTTATCTTTTGTTTAGGATAGCCTTATGCCTATCCCATGCTTGCTTAAATTCAATTACTGTTTTGGCCTCTACCACTTCTACTGGAAGACTGTTCCATGTATCCACCACCCTCTCAGTAAAATAATGCTTCCTGATGTTACTTTTAAACCTTTGCCCCTCTAATCTAAGACTATGTCCTCTTGTTTTGCTATTTTGTTTCCTTTTAAATATACTCCCTTCCTCTACCTTGTGGATTCCCTTTACGTATTTAAATGTTTCTATCATATCTCCTCTGTCTCGTCTTTTTTCCAAGCATGTTCATAATTATCAGGCTCGGCGTGTGGATGCGAGTAGGAGCGAGTCTAGTGTGCGGTGATAGTGATGAGGCCAGGCAGATTCCAGGGTAAAAGGGATATTTATTTAAGAAACACAAGGGTAATAAACAAAAAGCAGACAAAGCAGAATATGAGAGGAGGCTGAAACAGCTAATAATGAAAGACTAGGTAAGAAGGTGTTAACTAAGAGACGAGACAAGAAGGAATAAACTAAGCAGCAAGATGAGGATTTATCTGAGCAGAGCAGGCAAGAAAGGGTTAACTAAGACACAACACTGGAAGGAGACCAAGATTAGAGAGGCAAAAATACAAATACTAAACGGGCAAAACAGGAAAAGAACTGACAAAGAAATAAAAGGGCAAAGGAGAAACAAGATCTAAAGTTTAAAGAGAAAATACAAAAGAGGATAAATAAGAACCGGTCAATAAAGCAGGAAACAAAAACTAAGAGAACTAAAGACACGCGAACTAGCAAGGCATGAAGCAAATAGATACAATATTACACAATACAGAGTACCCGACAGACAGGGCTAAGGAAAAAACAGGGAGGTTGAAATAACAGAAACCATAGGGTTTGCAGGAACTTGCAGAATAGTGGTTGAATCAAAGCATAGGGTCGAGGTAGGCGGCTGGCATAGGTAGGTCAAAAGTCCAGAGCAAAGGTTCGGTACACTTTAAATCCAATAGGTGTATCAAATTAGGGAGAGTCCAGAGAATGGTCCACAGTCCACAGCCAAAGGTCGGTACACAGAATATCCAAAAGCACAAGCAGGAACAGGTCCACCCACCATGGCGCTTTCTCAGAGAATGAATGAGTAGGCAAAATAAAACACAATCCAGAAGCCTTGATTCTTGGGAGTAGCTCCTATTTATCGAGGCCTCCCAGGTGGAGACGAACCACACGTGGTGCTCACTGGAATCCAGGGAAAGTCCAGACTGGAGCCCATGAACCTGAATGCAGCAATGAAGTTTGAAAGTCAAACATGAAAAGGGTTTGCTGGAGCTAGGCCAGTGTATGCAGGGAGATGCTGGGCCTCCAGTGGACATAAGGAGTGAGAGTCTCACAATAACAGGGGGTATAGTTGTGCAGCTCGCATCTGACGCACATTTCGCCACTGTCTCGTCTGGAATGCATCCTTGATGAGACGGTGGCAAAACGCTGCACAACTATACTCCCTATAATGAACATGTTCTGGGGGCAAGAGGGGTCAGGGGTGTCTGTTTGGGAAAATCATTGGGGCGGCCAATGTGTGTGTCTGTGTATGATAAAGGAGGAGTATATGGAGGTGTGGCATTGACCGGGTGCCCAGGGGCTGAACCAAAATATTCTTATTCAGGGCTCCGCAAATTCTAGGGGTGGCCCTGAAGAACATCCTGGGCCTGATCACAACCTGTACATTAACAGCGAGCTGCTTGTGTCTACCATTTTCCATTTGCGTCTCGCCTTTAATGTCCGTTTTACGACCAGAGCTGCTTTGCCGGCAGCTCAAGTCGTAATACATCTGAGCCACATGGAGATAACCCCAGTCACACTAAGCGCCGCTGGTGTTATCTGCTCCAGGAGTCCATAGGACTCCAAGAAGATGGAGGAGATCTCGCGCAAGCTCTTGATGAATGAGATGTGAATGAGATCTGGCCAGGTGGCGGAGTGATAGGTGGAGGAATACTGGAAACTATTACACCCTGTGTACCTCTGCCTGTGGAGCGAGGAGGCAGCAGATTGCGCTACTTTATCCAAAAAGGGATCGGAGGCGAGTATGGGATTTTTGGTTGGGTTAAGTTTGTGTTTTTTGCTGTATGGCTCGAGTGCTGTGCTGGCCAGGTTGTGATCAGGCCCTTGTTTTTTTTATGATACGGCGAGCATTGAACTATCAGCAGGAACTCTCTTATGAGAAATGCTCATTGCTACAACTGCCTGAATGAGGGAATTCCAGCTACACCACCCTCTACATATTTTATGGGGAAATTACCATCTCACACTGCAGGAGCAGCGAGAGGAATCCCTTGCTGACAGTTGATTGATGCTCGCTCCTCCAGGTGACCATCTGGTAAGGCTGGAGGATAAAACCATAACACGTAATAATTCAACAATTTGTTTCTTCATTATCAAACTAGGCAGAGCTGGAGGAATAGTATATACTGTATCGCTTTCGTTTCCCTAGAAATTGTCTCTTTTATTAAAGTTTAGTGGCAATTCAAATTGTCCCGAACTGACTTCAACGGCCTTTTCAGGATCTGTTTGAGCAGCCCAGACGATAAAACAGGAATTTGGAGATACTGTCAATAAAAGCTTATTCTGTGGGAATTTTAGTAGGTGATAAAACGGTCGAGTCACACATCTGGAGTCTGCGCCCTGAGGAATCAATGCTGCTCACAACGCAGAAGACGCATGGGGTGCATCTATTTACCTATAAATCTTACAAACGTGCCAGAGGTATCAGCATTTATTGTTTAATATGTCACGATGTACCAAATGCATTTCGAGGATATAAAATGATAAATCTGACCAGACTGAAAATGTTTAAATGAAATATGAAATTATAAACCGTGGATGAAAGATAAAAAGCTAAAACCAACCCATAAACACGATCATTATTAATTTATGAACTGAAAGCTTTTGAGTGTGCCAGAACCAATTAACCCCTTCACCCTATGTCTACACGGATGACATATTTTGTCATTCAATGCCGAGCAGTTCTGTTCTGCCATTATATATAGCGATATACTATTTATTATAAGAAAATGTGGGCTTACAAAAAAATACGCTGGTTATGCCTTTTTTTTTTCCGAGACTAAGCAAAGTCAGTAACTAATTTTTACTACACATTGCGTGTGGTATGCCCAGGCAAAAAATGCATGTTAGTAGAAAAAAGTGAGTTGTGTGATTTACAATTTACAAGTTCACTATAAAATAAGGGACTTTACAGTAGGGGAATTGCAAGTTACTGGTCTACTATAAAACAGTGGATTTTACAGGAGGGGCATTGCAAGTTACATGTTTACAATGAAGTAGGAGATTTTACAGTAGGGGAATTGCAAGTTACTGGTTTACTATAAAACAGTGCATTTTACAGGAGGGGCATTGCAAGTTACAGGTTTACTGTAAAACATAGGATTTTACAGTGGGGGCATTGCAAGTTTGAGTTTACAAAAAATAAGATTTTACAGTAGGGGCATTGCACGTTATATGCTTACAGTAAAATAGGGGATTTTACAGTAGGGGCATTGCGAGTTATATGCTTACAGTAAAATAGGGGATTTTACAGTAGGGGCATTGCGAGTTATATGCTTACAGTAAAATAGGGGATTTTACAGTAGGGACATTGCGAGTTATATGCTTACAGTAAAATAGGGGATTTTACAGTAGGGGCATTGCGAGTTATATGCTTACAGTAAAATAGGAGATTTTACAGAAGGGACATTGCGAGTTATATGCTTACAGTAAAATAGGGGATTTTACAGTAGGGCATTGCGAGTTATATGCTTACAGTAAAATAGGAGATTTTACAGAAGGGACATTGCGAGTTATATGCTTACAGTAAAATAGGGGATTTTACAGTAGGGCATTGCGAGTTATATGCTTACAGTAAAATAGGAGATTTTACAGTAGGGGCATTGCAAGTTACTGGTTTAATGTAAAATAAAGAATTTTACAATAGGGGCATTGCAGGTTTACTGTAAAACATTTGATTTTACAGTGAGTGCATTGCAAGTTTATTGGTTTAACGTAAAATTTATGTAATAAAAAAGGTAATTTTACAATAGGACTATTGCGAATTATGGGCTGAATGTATTGGCACAGTTTTAAAATTATGCCCCTAAGTGTCAGCATGTCTGTTACAAACCTATAGGATTTTTATTTCTGTTTGTGCATGTGTTTAATGTGAGGACAGCCAGAGAATAATACGTGATTTTAAGGTTTCTCGTTGATCTCGCTTGTAGTCGGTGACGATGACAATGATTAAAAAGAAGGATTTTTCGAGAAGTAACCCGGTGATTCTTTGCATATGCACACAATGATTCCTAAACTCCACTTGCTTATTTTACAGCAGTACAAAAAGTGTGCACATTACTTTTATTTTCTTAAAGTTCATTAGTTATAAAATATTTAAAAATAATCTATGTTTTGCGGCTGTTTTTTCCTTCCTGTGGATTCTCCATCATTCTCAGTTTAGTGAATAAATGCCACTGAGCTAAACAGTTTGCACTCACGCTGTAGACAGATTATTTTCTAATTCTGCAGCAAATGTTATAACAAGCAGGGCACCCAGCGAAACCTGAATATTAAGTTAAAAAGCCAGATCAGAATGCTGCTCTGATTTGCACTATGAGAAGAGAATATTATAAAATGGGTTTAGACGTGACGGGCATAAAAATTCCGACGTAGGAGCAGCAATGCTAGGAGCTAGGCTTAGCGCTGCGGAGATGAATTTGTAATGACAATAAATAAACATATTCAATGTGTTTATAGACAGATCGCATTAGGAAGTATTGGTTTTCCCCTTTGACATGGTACCATTAGTTGTAGATGAGTTTCTTTGATACGCCGGATTGAAACGATGTCGAAATTAATATTTGGCTGGAAGATAATTGCGAAATAGTTGATAATCAAATCCAAATTACAGATTCGCCATCGATGCGCACTTGCTGATCCATGTATAATTAACACAATCTTATGTAGTATGAAAATTTATTTTTCAAAATTAATGAATAATTCACACGGAATCCTCAACCCAGAGAGACACAATGAAATGAATAGAAAACAGGGCTTGGAATTTAAAAACTGAAAGTCATTACCATCTAGATTGGCTGTGTTAGGCATCTGATTTTGTTTACAACAAAAAATTGATATTTTGGCTGCTCCTCTGTTAAACCCTTCACTGCCATGATCGTGCGCACAAGATCAGCAGTAGCCGGCACTGCAGCCCGAGATCATGTTAACACAATCTGGAGCTATGCTGTATCATTGCATTTGGGCTCCTGAGCATGACCCTTATGTTTTAGCACCGTAGGCATGACACCCGAGGTGCTAACACTTTTTAAATCCAACTGGGAGGTTGTTACGTACTATGCTATGGTCACCCGGCGCCCGGCAGCATCGTCCTTGCTGCTCGCTGGCCGGGCGCCGAGTGAAGAGGGGAAGCCGGGCGCCGAGTGAAGAGGGGAAGCCGGGCGGTCACGTGAGACACCAGGGACGGAGCCAGGCGTGATGACGTTGCCCCGCCGGGTTTAAAACCACGGGAAATGCATTCATACATTGCCCTATCGGGGTTTAACATCCCTTAGAGCTGCTCCTGTTGATATTGGTATTTCTTGGTATTCTGACCCCTGGCAACGGCTTACGATATTCTCTGGCATTTCTGGTTTGGGTTTATGTTCTCACGTTTGGCTTCTTCAGTGTCAGCCTAGGGATATATATATATTAGGGATGTGCGTTTCGGGTTTCGGAATTTCGGAATTTTCACGAAATTTCCCGATTCGTGTTTTCGGATGCGGCCGAATTTCCGAAAATTTTTCGATCCGAAAATGGCAGATCCGAAAAGTTTTCCGAGCCGAAACGAAATATTTTCGGAATTTTCGAATGGACTTGAAATGTGTCAAATCGAAATTTATTGCTTTGAAACGAGGAGAACAGACTTTCTGAAAAAACGAAAATTTCCGAACTTACGAAAAGTCGATACAAAAAACGAGCTAAGTGGCACGAAAATACGAAAAATGGTCGAAATTCCGAAAACATGTACAATTCCGAAAAACGAAAATTTCCGAAATCACGAAAAGTCGATACAAAAAATGAGCTAAGTGACACGAAAATACGAAAATGGTCGATATTCCGAAAAAAAAGACTACACGAAAAACGAATCGAGCCGAACCGAATCGAAACAGAAATCGGTCGAAACGAGCCGAATCGAAAAGTTTAAAAATCCGAAAAATCGAACCGAAAAAAAATCGGTGCACAAGCCTAATATATATATCTAGATCGACCATTCTAAGGATCGGAGGGAAAGGATAAGTGCTGCTTACAAGGATCATATTCTCCTCCTGGTGGGGATCGTAACAGAGGCGTCTCAATGACATCACCCCGGCTGATCCTGCACAGAGCCCAGAACTGCAGTAACTCCTTTTGTCCAGTAGAGAGCGACATATGTCTGCCAAAGCGGTTATTGCAGTAAGGATTACACATGGGATATTTCCAAATATGTCTTACTGTGTTATTAATAAAAAAAAACTCACTGGTTCCTGACAGTGGATTTTTGGAAAATCCCCTGGTAGTGAAAGGGTTAAGTTGACATATAGGTTTATGGGTTTCTTTTAGCTGCCAGTGTAAGGGTATTTATAGTGTTTTGTGTGAAGGTCATATTAAATGAAGACTCTTCTTGAAGTGTAAGAGCCGTTTGAGACTGAAGCACATAAATCCGTCTTTTCATGTTCGTGATGTGGTGCTATATGAAAAACATGACTACAAATGTCACAACAATGGAAAGTTTCTTGTTGCTAGAAGTGATGATTGTAAAATATGACGTACGTGGAAGAAACTGATGAAACTGGCTAAACTCCATTCCAACTCTTTGTTTACCTGGTCCAGAAAAATGTAGAGAGTTATTTGTGTGCCGGGTTTTGGAATGAAAATATAGAGGAACTTCGGAGAACTGGTCCTTGGCTTGAGACCTCAGCCTATTCTGCCACAGAGTTCATCCATTCTCTAAAGGGAAAGCCACCAGAGAGATTCTACGACTTCCAACACTTCCTGAAAGGGAGCGCCAAACCAATAACCTGCCATAGTGAGGCTAGGAGCAAAATAAACCTCTAAAAGTTCCCCTTAAACATTAGTGAGGCACTTGATGAAGTGAGGAGACAAACTGCCTCTGGCAGAGACGCACGTAGGTGTGGACTGAACAAAAAGGCAACAAAGCATTCAATCCACTTGAAAATTGTACAGGAACATCAGAGAACGGTTCTTGGCTTGGGACTCCAGCCTATTCCACCAGACTTCATCTATTTCCCCAGGGGGAAAACCACCAAAGAGCTTCTATGTCTTCCAACACCACCTGACTGGTAGTGCCAATAACCCGCCAGAGTGTGATCATGATCAGAATGCACCTCTAAGAGTGTGCCACAAACATTAGCTAGACACTTGATAAAGTGAGGAGGCAAACTGCTTCTGGCTGAGGCACGCGTAGGTGAGGAGAGAACAAAAAACAACAAAGCATCCAAGCCAAGCCCATAACAAAAGGTCCATAATCAGCAGGTAGGAGACCAGAATCCACACTCCTCTGACAGTCATCGAGTCTCTCCTCCTTGCAAGGTTGTGAGCTGTGCCAGGAAAGGTGAGTGGATAAAGGTGGAGGAAGCTTTCGTATGTTTTGCTCCGTACTTTGGATGCCAAGAATAAATCACACAGCTGAAAGGTATATAAAATATTTATTGCAAAATAGAACAAATCAAGCAACTTAATGTGAGTAAAATAAAAAAGTAAATAGAATCATGTAACCGAAGCTCCCTCTATCTTTGTGCCCTCACCCTCCTTGTCATCCTCCATGCCCACACTATACATAGCCTCAGTGCATGTTGAAGAAGCGTTGCTGCTGGCCTTCTGACAAGGGACCATGGACCAATGTGGCAAAACCAATGCTAATGGACAGTGGGAATAAGTGGGCCACACGGGGTTAATGCTGTTAAATGTCTTAGTAAACTGTTTGTATTTTAGGAGCCGGTTTGTGTTTATAATGTAATGTAGACTTATTGTTCATGCTGTCTGTATGACTGTCTGATTGATTGATGTGCTTTATTTGCTAATCTTGTCTAGTGTAACTGATCGGGTTTGTCCGTCTCCTGAAGGAATTCACATCCCCCTTATGTACACAATGTATTCTGTTGATTATGTCATTTACCGCCCCCTCCTTGTTTCACATATAAATGGTCCCCATTTCAGATTAAAGAAATTCTACATTTTCCCTGCACTAAGTTGTGTCTGGTGTTTGGGGAGGGATACATAGAATTATACAGCACTCCCTCAAATTCAGGCTGAGGTTTGTGAGAGAAGGAAATCTGCTGCAGATCAGCTTGACTGGAGAGAAGGGACGGAAACTGTAACAGGTTCAGGTCAGGTCCACCAGCTGGAGACCAGTAAACCCCAGCTGCTTTCACACATCACTTTAATAAACAACTAAATGGCATCACCGTTTGAGTTGCAGGCAACATCTCCACCAGAAAGACTGGGGAGTCCTGTTACAATCAGGCAGAATGTCTTAAGACACTGAATTCTGGGCAACATGTATGTTTCACAGATGAGACTTCAGTTTGAACAACATATATATATATACTAAAAACATCTGTTAGCACCATCTCTTGAGCAGGTAACGTGTTATCATGAGTGTATGTCACGAGATTGACTAGATCTTGTGACAGTTCATCATGAGACAACACGTCCTGTACCTGGCTAATTTTTGACATCCAGATAAGGAAACTGCCCCTTTGAACAGGGAAGTTGAAAGCTAACGGCTGCTTTTGTGAGATAAAAATGGGTTGTTAGTAAAAACAATGCCCAGTGCCCAATATTAAAAAATATATGTACTGATGTTTTACTAAACAGATAAATGGATAATAAATAAAAAAATAAAAGGTAAACAATCTCTGCACCAGAACACCATTTTCATGCTTTGGAGGTTTCCCTTAAGAGCTCAAATGTCCATTTAGATTTACCTCTCGTATTTCAATGACCGGTATTGAAGACATTTTTTACGAGGATTTGGATAACGTAATATTGGATGAAATATTAACCCCTTAGTGAACGAACTGTTTTACCATTGTCTGCCTGAAAGTACCCACTGCTGTTTTTACATTTCTGCGCTGTTTGTGTTTAGCTCTAATTTTCCTCTTACTCATTTACTGTACCCACACATATTATGTACTGTTTATCTCACCATTATATGGACTTTCTAAATATACCATTATTTTCGAAATGGCTTTTTTAATATGAAAGTGTTTTTAATGATTTAATTTGGCTAGTAAGCCTAAACCCCTGACACTTATCATCTTCCCCTATAGGATAAGTGCAATATTATTATTTAATTGTTTATTTTATTTATTTATTTTATTAAAATCCTTTATAAATAAATAAATAAATAAAATAAACAATTAAATAATAATATTGCACTTATCCTATAGGGGAAGATGATAAGTGTCAGGGGTTTAGGCTTACTAGCCAAATTAAATCATTAAAAACACTTTCATATTAAAAAAGCCATTTCGGCCGAAAACCTGATGGCATTTTTAGAAATATATATCTGCCAATAGAATTAATTCAAGCTTTAAGTGTTGTATGTGCACAGGTTTCCGTGCAGAATGTTCTTGTTCATCACCAGTATCTCATACTACTTTTGGTGCATGGCATGATTTTAACAGTTAACTTGATACATACAGGGTTATTCAAATAGGTCCAAATTGCTGGAGAAAGGTAACTGAACAGTGAAATTCAGCGTTCGGTTACCTTTCCTGGCCATTCGGTTATTCAGAGAGCAGGCAGTTCGCCAAATCCTGGCGAATTGCCTGCACATACGGTGCCTGTTCGAGGGCAGTGAATCCCCATAGAGAAGCTAAGGTTCGTCTATTCAGAGAACACAAACCACCAGTGAAAGGTTCCCCTAATGCCCTGCCATTCGGTGGTTTCATTCAACAGGTTTAGTCAGGCGAATCCCATAGGCTTCAATGTTAAAAATATTCCCGTTTTAATCCAATATCTAATAAACTGTTGATTATAATATTCTGCATTAAAAAGTCTCTTTATTTATAGATTTTTTTTAGGATCTTGTAGGCATTTTCCAGTATTTGTTTGCAATTTTTTTTTCGTTTTTTTTTCTTAAATCGTTTTTTCTGTATTTCTGTAACAGCCCTTTTTATTATCATTCATTGGATCTTATATGTAAATTTCAGACATTTTCGTTCTGTAGCTTCTTTGCAAACAGCGTTTCACTTTTCAAACATTCAAGCAAACTGTTTTTTTTTTCCCACTCCATTCGTCTGCGGTGTCAGGTTTTTCCAGCGGCTGCTCTGCGCTCTGATCGGCGGTTGCTCGGGTTTCTCCGGCATATTCGGCAGGGTTAATCCAGCTGTTTTGCGGACTTTAGTGAGTGTTCGGCAGGTTTTGCTGTGAGTGTTCGGCGGGTTGGCGGTGAGTGTTCGTCGGGTTTTCCCTGCACTTCAGGGACCCTGTGGTGCTTGCTGAATACAACGCAGGGTCGCCGAAATAGGATTGCCGATTCGCGACGAATTGAAGCTAACGAAAAGTCACCGAACATACGGTGACTTTTCGATTCTCTTTGAATAACCCTTAATGTCTCTAAACTGACTTTCTCCATAACGCGTGCTGCAACTCGGAAAAACTACTGTGATCTATTATGGTATCATGCGATTTGACTTATGCATGAGCTGACATGATTGATTGTTTGCTTTGATGATCTCTAAAAATGAAAAGTCTGCTTCTTCCGCATTAATAATTTAGATGCCTGTTTATTTAGAAAAGTGGATTATGGGTCTCTTTTTTTTTGGGCTTAGTGTCTCTTAGACAGACACCGTGCTGCATCACAGCATTTATCATTTCTCTATTGTCACTTTTTCCCTAAAGTCAACAATGTCTCAATAAACCCATGTCATGGTACTTATAACCTACTGAAATATAACCCCCTGATGTGGCACACCGTGTGGAAATATATGATAGAAAAATGAATATATGCCCTATACGTATTTCAGACAAGCAGGTGCATCTTATTTCTGCACCACAACACCATTTTCAAGCTTTGGAGGTTTCCCTTAAGCGCTCAAATGTCCATTTAGATTTCCCTCTCGTATTTCAATGACCGGTATTGAAGAAAATTTTTACGAGGATTTGGATAACGTAATATTGGATGAAATATTAACCCCTTAGTGAACAAACTGTTTTACCATTGTCTGCCTGAAAGTACCCACTGCTGTTTTTACATTTCTGCTCTGTTTGTGTTTAGCTCTAATTTTCCTCTTACTCATTTACTGTACCCACACATATTATGTACTGTTTATCTCACCATTATATGGACTTTTCTAAATATACCATTATTTTCATCATATCGTATAATTTACCATAAACCCATTTATGAAATGTGATAAAATAATGGAAAACCCCACCACTTTTCGAAGTTTGACCCCAAAATCTGTTATGTATCTACACCGGCAAACCCCCCCCCCCCCCCAGCTAAATAGTTTCAATTTTTTTTCCTGAGTTTGCAATTCTTTTGCTTTTTTGCAACTTTTATGACAATAACTGCAATTAGCACTTTGCTATTTCCAAAGCAATTGTAGCGCTCACTCCCGGAGGAGCCACTGAATTTAAGCTCGGGTCAGTCTCCCCGCACTAGGGAATAAATATACACCAGCACTGTTGTGGATTTTATAAGTTATATAGTTTACTGGTCTCAAATAAACTGGCATATATAAAGCAGCACGGTATACATATATATTTACAGGAATTCGTAATGCGAGAAACGCGCAGCGGAAAAGAAAAAGGAATTTTTAACCCCTTCGTTGCCGGAGTGTAAGTCCCGTACAGGTTGTGTCCCAAGAAGGTGTGTGTGTGTATGCGTGTGCTGGTACCCGGGTACTAGATTCAACTGGCCAGTGAATGAATTCAATGTGTCTTCGACTAGTCACGTTGGGGCCCTATAGATTTAGACAAACTGCAGCGTGCTTTATTAATGTACTGTGGCCTGGAAGGCCTCTCACCCATCCGCCAGATACTCTGCACTCTGCTCGACCCAGGATGTCTCTCCGCTCGATTTGGCTGGGACTCTGTGCCACCGGATCCGCTTGTCTTGCTTGTCCGTCTCTGCCACAAGATGCTCAGTTCACCGCCTGCACTCCCATTAGATCATCGCTGTCTCCTAACTCGGGGTCCAATCTCCAGCTCTGTATCTGTGTAAACCTCTCAGCAGTGGATTACTAGGTCTCTGGCAAGTCACTGAAACCGATCTCCAGCGTCCGCAAGGCAGCACCTGCGCTCCGGCCTGGTCACAATCGCTCCTTGTCTCACGTGCGTCTTGCTCTGTTCACCCCTTGGTGGGCACTGGCTCTCCTCCGCACGAGGTTGCAGATGTGTCTCGGTTCTCCCCACCCACTTCCTGTCTCTGCCCCAAAGCATGCTGGAAAATGTAGTCCAAAAGTGTCCAGTATTGGTTTACATTGCGCTCGTCTCCCCCTGGAGGCCAGAAACAAGTAATTACAGCAGCAGAATTAAACCAGCGCTACACAATTTTTTCTCAAAATATTTTAGTGATTAGGGAACTGTAAGCTTTTTACATGTCATTTTATTTTAATCATTATTTGTGCTTCGACCAGGATACAAACACAGACAAAGCTACATATGAGGGAAGGCATCTCAGAGTCGTAAACAGACAAACAAACAGATCCCACCATGAGAGCACAAGAATCACCAAATCAAAGAACATTAAACTTAATACCATTCATCATTTTCAAGCCAAGGTGACCATGGCCACTTTGGAGGCTACTACACGGGGGTGGATTCTTTATCCATTATTTGATCATCTCTGAATTTTTGAAGAACTCTATCAATGGGAAGTGGATCTGTTTTACACCAATTTTCTGCCACCGTCCTCCTGGCCATCAAGGGTATTTTAGACGATAACTGGTTCTGTCTTGCTGCCAGGGGTCATTAGGTTACAGTAAGAGAAAAATATCTGGAGAACATGGAATTGGGCGCAAAGGTCTCGGAAGAAACCTACTGCTTACTGCATACTTGACCAGAGTGACTGTAGCTTCGGGTATGATGACACATTTGAAGGTACGTGTCCATGTCTCCACACCATCTTCAGCAAACATTGGTTGTGGCCACTTTTAATTTGAAGAAGCTTTTTATGGTTAACTTATCGGCTGTTTATTGACTTGATCGATTGTTTCATAGACTTTTTTAGAGTTTTATGTTCAGCTTGATTATACTTGTCTTGGCTTGACGTTGACTGTCAATTCTGTCAATTCATCGTCTTGCTGTAAACGCATTGTTTTTTTAATATGTTTCCCATATATTACTTCAAGGAAACATGAAAAATCGCAGATCTATAAGTTTTGTTGTATTTCTTAAAGCGGTTTCTAAAAGGTTTGCTTCATAATAAATTAAACGTTTATTAACCCTTTCGCTGCTGAGGCATTTCACACCTCTGTGCTTAGGTCATTTTTACCGGTTTCGCTCATCATGTTTAAACGCGTTTTGAAGCCATATTTTGATATATGACCCAGACATATTATATATTGTTCTTTCCGGCAGACTCGGCAGATTCATAATATATCATTATTATATTTATACGTCATGTCCTGTCTGTATATTATAACAAAAAATGCAATAAAATTTGAATTTTCAATAATTTGCCACGTGTAAAGTGTTTTATTTTCACATTTTAACATGCGAGCAATTGCTGTTATATTTTCTATGGGTTGTGCTTGTTAAAAAAATTAGAAATGGGGTCTCGTTACATTTTGTTTGGGGGCAAAATGTGATTTTTAACAAACGCACCGCATACAAAAATCATTAGTGCAGCATCATTGTTCACATTATAATTGAAATGGGAACAATATTGCTGCATTAACAAAACCAAAAAAAAAACGTGTTTTTTTTATTATTATTATTTTATTTTTTTTAAAAAAAAATGTGTTAGCATTTACATGGTCATGTTTGGTATCGTTGGAAAGGCCATGCTCTGGCCGATCCAACAATACCAAACATTAACCCCTAGCTGCCATGGATCGGGAAATAGGGGGTTACAATGAACCCCCTATCTCCACCATTGGTGGCAACTAGGGGTTAACTCCAGGACTGACATCATCGCACTATGCAGTCATCAGAGGGAGTTCCCGAAAGCTTGGCCAACATCCAGGATGTCGGCCAGCTCCGGGAGAGGATCACAATTCGGCGCTTTTCGGGGCCGAATAGTGATCCGGCACCCAAGGGGTTAAAGTCAGGCACGGTTTGGAAGGGCAGGCTGTGCCCTTCCAAACCGTGCCTGGCTTTGATCGCTGGCCCCGGCGATCGGGAGGGAGAGAGGTCCGAAGGACCTACCACCTCCCTTTCAGGCACCTCCTCCGCACTCGCGGGGGGTCGCCTAAAATAGATGTCATCGCGCCGCTGCGATGACATCTATCTTCCCCCCCATGGTCTTGGAGTGCCGGGCTGACATCCAAGATGTCAGCCCACCCCGGGGGCCAGCAATCGGCCGGAATCCCGGACGATTGCTGCCTCCTGTGCTAGGACGCGCTCAGCGCATCCATAGCACAGGAGGTGCCCTTGGCAGGACGCGCTGAGCGCGTCCTTAGCAGCCAAGTGGTTAAAGAAGGGGGCGTGTCCGGATGCCAGCTAAGATGGCCGCACATTGATTTCTCTCCATTTTCCCTTCTGACAATCCGCCCTTTTTATCTGCCTCTACCCTATTATGGTCTGCTCAAAACGCCCCCCGTGGACTCCCATCAAACCACCCTGCACGGCTGGAGGTCCACTGGACAAGTTTTGTCAGCAGACCTCACCTTCACAGCCGCCTCCCAAGATGGCATTCGCCATGGCCCCCCATCTCCTTTTTGGGTTTTCCACCTGTTAGAGTTTTTTTGTCACGTACTCTTTGGGCTAAATTACAATCTTCATGCAAACGTTTGCGCCAGCGCAAAAAAAATTAACGCGAGGGGTAAAACCATTTGCGCCGAATACCGTATTACATCGTCAGCGCAACAAATACGCTTGGCGCGCAAATTCATGCTTTGACAAGGGTTCTTGTGCGAAGATTGTAATTTAGCCCTTTGTATTTTACTTTTTTGCACCTATACTTTGTTTTTTGTATACCCATCATATTTATGTGCCACTTGTTCCAATGAAATTAAGAATAGAACCTTTGTAGCGCATCAAAATAAACTTAAGGATAGACTTCAACAAAGAAGTATATCAATCATAAAGTGCTTCAGTCTAAAAGTGACAAATATTCACAAATAGTGGGCAAAATCATCAACCGCTTTGGCTTTAATTACCACCTCTACGCTGATGACACTCAGATCTACCTCTCTACCCCTGATCTCTCTCCCTCTCTCCTTTCAAAAGTCAGTGACTGTTTATCTGGCATCTCCTCCTGGATGGCCTCCCACCACCTAAAAGATCAACATGGCTCCAGTGTCATTTCCAAGTGGCATTCTTAAGTGGACGTTCAGAGTTGATTCCTGGAGTTTTATCCAAGATCCCCTACGCCATCACGATCCCTAATTCCTGTGTCTCCTCTCTCCACAGGTAGGACATTATCACCCATCACCCATCATCCACAGACACCCACATCTCAACTGATCCCCTGCATACTTTTGCTGGTAGGACCCCCATCACCCAGTATTCGCAGGCACCCACATTGTAGGACATTATCACCCATCACCCATCATCCACAGACACCCACATCTCAACTGATCCCCTGCATACTTTTGCTGGTAGGACCCCCATCACCCAGTATTCGCAGGCACCCACATTGTAGGACATTATCACCCATCACCCATCATCCACAGACACCCACATCTCAACTGATCCCCCGCATACTTTTGCTGGTAGGACCCCCATCACCCAGTATTCGCAGGCACCCACATTGTAGGACATTATCACCCATCACCCATCATCCACAGACACCCACATCTCAACTGATCCCCTGCATACTTTTGCTGGTAGGACCCCCATCACCCAGTATTCGCAGGCACCCACATTGTAGGACATTATCACCCATCACCCATCATCCACAGACACCCACATCTCAACTGATCCCCCGCATACTTTTGCTGGTAGGACCCCCATCACCCAGTATTCGCAGGCACCACATTGTAGGACATTATCACCCATCACCCATCATCCACAGACACCCACATCTCAACTGATCCCCTGCATACTTTTGCTGGTAGGACCCCCATCACCCAGTATTCACAGGCACCCACATTGTAAGGTTACCTTGGTTTTTTGCTGTTTTTATTTATTTTTTATTTATTTTTGTTTTTCTCCACCATTTGCTTTGCTAATTAGCATGTGAATCTCCTGCCCTATTGACACAGCCCATCCAGCTTCAGGTGTTGACTTTTTCAGGTGTTGACTCTTTAACTGCCTGAATGCAATCAGTCCGCCCTATATAACAACTATAACAGGCTCCATTGAGCCAGGCTCCAGTGTCATTTCCAAGTGGCATTCTTAAGTGGACGTTCAGAGTTGATTCCTGGAGTTGAGTGGCATTCTTAAGTGGACGTTCAGAGTTGATTCCTGGAGTTGAGTGGCATTCTTAAGTGGACGTTCAGAGTTGATTCCTGGAGTTGAGTGGCATTCTTAAGTGGACGTTCAGAGTTGATTCCTGGAGTTGAGTGGCATTCTTAAGTGGACGTTCAGAGTTGATTCCTGGAGTTGAGTGGCATTCTTAAGTGGACGTTCAGAGTTGATTCCTGGAGTGGCGGGACTGGAGGAAGGAACTGAAAAACTGCAAGGCCCACTTTTTACTCTGGTAAACTCACGTCTATATCATGCTTTCTCTCACGCTTCTGCTCTTTACTTCTACCTTTCTCCTTAAATGGAACTCCTGCCCCTCTACCACCGACCCCTACACTATCTGCATCTCTCCCTCCCTCCTCTCGTCCCACATGATGGCCTCGCATGAGCTCCTTTGTTTCCTCAGAACATGGTCTCCCTCTAACTCTCGTGCTGCCTCCCACTCCCACAAATCCCATTCCCACCTTCTCTTTCTCACCCTCCTGCTGTTACTCTATTCAGGTGACATATCCCCTAACCCTGGCCCCACTACACATCCAATACTTCCCTCTCATCCTATCTCCATCGCACATAAATCACCTCCCTGCAAGCCCAGCAACCTCATTCCCATCATCCCTCAGCACCTGTCCTCTTTCTCCTGCACCCTCGGAACGCTCGCTCTGTGTGCAACAAACTCACAGCCGTCCATGACCTCTTCCTTTCAAACTCCTCCTCCTAGCTTTAACTGAAACCTGGCTAACTCCCTCTGACACGGCCTCCGTTGCTGCTCTCTCACATGGCGGTCTACACTTGAGCCATACCCCCAGACCGGGTGAGAGAAATGGTGGCGGGGTCGGACTCCTGCTCTCTCCCACCTGCGCCTACCAGCATCTCCTTCCACCCCCATCCCTCTCCTTCTCCTCCTTCGAGACACACTGCATCCGCCTGTTCTCTCCTCTGGCCCTCAGGGTGGCAGTCATCTACCGCCCACCGGGACAACCTCCCAGTTCTTTGACCACTTTGCTACCTGGCTTTCTCACTTCCTGTCTTCTAATCTTCCATGCCTAATTCTCGGGGACTTCAACATTCCCATTGACGATCCTTCCGCTCCTGCTGCCTCCAAACTTCTTTCACTCACGTCCTCCCTTGGACTCACACAATCCTCCCTCCTCCCTACCCACCGCGATGGTCACGTTATTTGTCAGGCTCGCGCCACGAAGGAGCCATGGCGTGGCCTTATGTTTATTTTCCCAGACGCTGGGGGAGAGCAAATCAGGCAGACACAGGAAGCAGTATAAGTAGTTAAGTGTATTCTCAAGGTAAGCACACAGCAACAGTTTTATATACACTTGCAGAATACTGAAAACAAATAGACAAGTCCTGCACAAAGGTAGTCTCTTCTGCTGTACCAGATATAGTGGACTAGGTAATGCTCCACAAGTAGGATCCAGGAGCTCTTCACAAAAGGTACCTTTAACACAGGTAGCCACAGGAGTAGTCTGGATATGCCAGGGATAGTGGGCTATGCAGTGTCCACTGCTGACAAGATCCACAGGCCTGGAACCAGGAGCTCTTCGCAAAGGGTACCTTTAACACAGATAGCCACAGGAGTAGTCTGGATATGCCAGGGATAGTGGGCTATGCAGTGTCCACTGCTGACAAGATCCACAGGCCTGGAACCAGGAGCTCTTCGCAAAGGGTCTAGATGTAACGCAGGCAGGTAAATCAGGAACACTAGAATAGCAATAACAGCACAGAGGAATGTAGGGAATAGACAGACTCAGGGAGAGGCGGCTCGCAACACCTCACAAGTAAAGGGCAGGGAACACAAAATGAGAGAGCCCTGAGAGAAGGGTGTGTCCAGGTTTTATGCACACCACACACCAGATCAGGGCAGGAATTAACCCTTGAGTGATACAGACAGGCAGAGAATGGAAAGCCAGACTGGTCACAGCAGGTTCCCAGGGCTTAGGCATGACATTATTGACCTGGTCTTTTCCAACCTCTGCTCCATTTCTGAGTTCAACTGGTCGCCCTTTCCCCATCTCTGACCATCACCTTCTCTCTTTCAACCTATCTGGACTTCCTAAACACCCTGCTCCCCACCCCGCACACACACTCGCAGAAATCTACATGCTGTGGACCCCCATCATTTCTCCAACCTACTACACCACCTCCCTCATACCTCATCCTTCACCTGCCCTGATGCTGCCACTAATCACTACAACACTACGCTTATCTCTGCTCTAGACACTCTTGCTCCTCTTCGACTCTGTAAGGCCCCACGCCGCCAGCTTCAGCCCTGGCACACCCTCCAGACTCGCTACCTGCAAAGATGCTCCCGCACCGCAGAGCGTGCCTGGAGGAAATCCCGCTCTGAAGCTGATTTTGTTCACTTCAAGTTTATTCTCCGGTCATACACCTCTGCCCTCCACTTGGCCAAACAATCCTTCTTCTCATCTCTTATATCTAAGCTGTCCTCCAACCCTAAACGGCTCTGGTCCACCTTCAACACCCTCCTCTACCCACCTGCACCTCCCCCCTCAGCTGCCTTCAGCGCTCAAGACCTGGCAGACTACTTCCTCAGTAAAACTCTAACTATCAGAAGCAACATCCCAACACAAGATAGTGATCTGCCACCTCCACTCCCAGAGGTCCCCTCTGCCACCCTCTGCCGCTTCCTCCCAGCCCTCTCCTCCTCCCTCACCCCTGCTCTCACACACATCTTCAACCTATCTCTCTCCACTGGCTCCTTTCCATCCACCTTCAAACACGCCCTAGTTACCCCTTTACTAAAGAAACCATCCCTAGACCCCAACTCTCCATCCAACTACCGCCCTGTATCCCTGCTTCCCTTTACATCAAAGCTCTTAGAAAAACTAGTCTTCAACCGCCTCTCCCTCTTCCTGTCCTCCAATTCCCTACTTGACCCCCTGCAATCTGGCTTCCGTCCCCTACACTCAACTGAAACTGCCCTCACCAAAGTCACCAACGACCTCCTAACTGCTAAAAAACACGGCCACTATTCTATTCTCATCCTGCTTGACCTCTCGGCTGCTTTTGACACTGTTGACCACCCCCTCCTTCTACAGACCCTCAACTCTCTGGGTCTCGGTGACACTGCACTTGCTTGGGTTGACTCCTATTTATCCAACAGGTCCTTCTGTGTGTCCTTTGCTGGTAACTCCTCCTCTTCATTGCCTCTATCTGTTGGTGTACCTCAAGGCTCTGTCCTTGGTCCTCTGCTCTTTTCCATCTACACCTCCTCCCTGGGCAAAATCATCAACAGCTTTGGCTTTAGTTACCACCTCTACGCTGATGACACTCAGATCTACCTCTCTACCCCTGATCTCTCTCCCCCTGTCCTCTCAAAAGTCAGTGACTGTTTATCTGGCATCTCCTCCTGGATGGCCTCCCACCACCTAAAGATCAACATGTCAAAGACTGAGCTCCTACTTATTCCTCCCTCCAATGCCTCCCCACCTCCTGACTTCTCTATCACGGTGGAGGGTATCACCATCTCCCCATCAAACCAAGTTCGCTGTCTTGGAGTTACACTTGACTCTGCTCTTTCCTTCATCCCCCACATCAAGTCTCTTTCCTCCTCCTGCCGATACCAACTGCGTAATATTTCCAGAATTAGGCCATTTCTTACCGCTGTCACCACAAAACAACTCATACACGCCCTGGTAATCTCCCGACTCGACTATTGCAATAATCTCTTATCTGGCCTCCCTCTGTCCCGCCTCTCCCCCCTACAATCCAACCTGAACGCCTCCGCCAGGCTAATTCACCTCACCCGCCGCTCTGTCTCTGCCGCTCCCCTCTGCGAGTCCCTTCACTGGCTCCCCATCCACTGCAGAATTAAGTTCAAAATCCTTATCCTTACCTACAAAACCCTCACTAACTCAGCTCCCCACTACCTGTCCTCACTAATCACCAAATACACCCCGGCCCGCTCCCTAAGGTCAAACAGTGACCTGCGCCTAGCTTCTCCCCGCATCACCTCTTCCCATGATAGACTGCAGGACTTCACACGCGCAGCCCCCACTCTCTGGAACGCTCTCCCTCGTACTGTCAGACTTTCCCCTAACTTCTCTTCCTTCAAACGCTCCTTAAAACATTCCTATTTAGGGAAGCCTACCACCCAACTTACTGACACAACCATCAATCACTCTCACCTTACAGTCCTCTCCTCCTGTTTCCAACCCCAACCCTCCCAGATTGTGAGTTCCTACGGGAATAGGGCCCTCATCTCCTCCTGTACTGTTTGTCAAATGTTGTTCAATGTATTGTAACCCTGTCTATACTGTGCTTATTGTACAGCGCTGCGGAATATGCTGGCGCTTTATAAATAAAGAATAACAATAATAATAATATTCAATCAATGTGCACATAAACAGAAGTGCAATGTGCCATAGAACACAGTAAAGTGCAACAATGCATAAAATTCCAGCAGTGCGATGGGTATAAAAGAGTCTATAAAGTGCAACAGTGTCCAAAAATGCAAAAATTGTGCAAATTCAGTGATATAATCCAATTTAACCCTTTTGCTGCTGAGGCATGTCCCGCCTCTGTGCTGAGGTCATTTTTACCGATTTTGCTCATCATGTTTAAACGTGTTTTGAAGGCTTATTTTAGTATATGACCCAGACATATTATATATCGTTCTTTCCGTCAGACTCGGCAGATTCATAATATGTCATTATTATAAGTATACATCATGACCTGTCTGTATATTATAACAAAAAATGCAATAAAATATGAATTTTCAATAATTTACGTGTAAAGTGGTTTTTTTCACATTTTAACATGCGAGCAATTGCGGTTATATTTTGTATGGGGCGCGCTTGTTAAAAAAATTAGAGATGGGGTCTCGTTACATTTTTTTTTTGGGGGAAATTACACGATTTTTAACAAACGCACCGCACACAAAAATCGTTAGTGCAGCATTATTGTTCACATTATAATTGAAATGGGAACAATATTGATGCATTAACGAACCAAAAAAAAAAAAAAACTTGTTTATTTTTTTTTTATTATTTTTTTTATTATTATTATTTTTTTTTTTATTTACTTATTTTTTAAAACTTTTTTCATACTCATGTTTGGTATTGTTGGAACGGCCATGCTCTGGCCGATCCAACAATACCAAACATTAACCCCTAACTGCCAAGTATCGGGAGATAGGGGGTTCCAATGAACCCCCTATCTCCACCATTGGTGGCAGTTAGGGGTTAACTCCAGGACTGGCGTCATCGTGCTATGCACGATGACGCCAGTCCTCAGGGGGCATTCCCGGAAGCTTGGCCGACATCCAAGATGTCAGCCAGCTCCGGGAAAGGATCACGAACCGGCGCCTTTCGGCGCCGATTCATGATCCAGCCCCCATGGGGTTAATGCCAGGTACCATTTTGAAGGGCAGGCTGTGCCCTTCCAAACGGTGCCTGGGCTAACCCCCTGCACGCCGCCGATCAGGAGGGAGAGAGGTCCGAAGGACCTCCCCCCCTCCCTGTCAGGCGCCTCCTCCGCACATGCGGGGGGGGACCTGAATTAGGTGTCATCGCGCCGCCGTGGTGACACCTAATTACTCCGGCGGCGGTTCCGGGTGCTGGGCTGACAACGAGGATGTCAGCCCGCCCCGGGGGGGCCAGCGATCGGCCGGAACCCGGCCGAACGCTGGCCCCAAAGGGAGGACGCAAGGAACGATACTGCGGGTGGACGCGCTGAGCGCGTCCTCCGCAGTGAAGTGGATAATGGTATAAATACCAGTGGGAATTTTTTTTTATAAAAATTTACTTAATCTCCTTTATGTTCAAGCGATGCACAAATGTAGTCCTCCTTTCTTGGTCTGTATATCTCTTGCCGTCTCTCAATAATGGAGAGGGTAGCCAGAAAGGAGAAAAAAGTAAGAGAAAAAATGGCAA
This sequence comes from Leptobrachium leishanense, assembly GCA_009667805.1. Classification (NCBI taxonomy): domain Eukaryota; kingdom Metazoa; phylum Chordata; class Amphibia; order Anura; family Megophryidae; genus Leptobrachium; species Leptobrachium leishanense. The sequence continues at coordinate 317,286,612 of CM019067.1, read as the reverse complement.
AAGAAGATTCAAGGAAAGAAAAAAATGAAAAAATAATCGTGCAGAAAATCCCAATTGAATATGGCAGATAAATCACACATGGGAATATGGAAACTCACATTTATAAGAGCCCAAAAATCCCTGGCTCTAGATTTAGGAGCTTCCAGCCATATAGAGGGTTGCGTATCCCTTCTTAAATCTTCAATTCTGGTTGCGATGGCTATAATGGAATAATAGACAGCGCTCCCATAGTATATTACCGTATTATAATAGAAAGAGGTGATAATGTATTAAACTCACCAGATATGGAGCCTCTTCCACCCAGGCTCACTCAATGCAGCATCAGGTACACTATGGTGGATACCCAGAACCTCTTCCCAACCGTCTGAGGGCCAAATATCAGGAGCTTCCAAGCGGTGTCAAATATATATCCAAAGGAGAGTAGTCAATGGAATATAGACCACATAAAATTTATTATATATTAAAAAATTAAATTACATATTAAAGAATGGACAGATGCGTTACCGAGACGCGTCTTGGCATTAACAGCCTTCCTCAGTCGGCTTATTATGTGCACTATTGTCCAAAAAATCTCCAAACAGGAGTAAAAGTAAAAAAGTCCTCAGTTGTTGTTTCAATGTTTTTATTTGTAATATGTCTCTGCATTTCTCTCTGCCAAGGGTGCCTTATTCCTCATAGGCACTGTGTGTTGACTTACTATTGCTTTGCACGTTTGTATCTCTTGGCTTTTGAATAAATAAAAATAAATGAAAAGAACATTTTATAACAAGAACAAAATGTAATAAATGTCACCTTTGCAACCATCCGTTACAGAACTGATAACCTACGCTATACCATCAGACATTATAGAAATAAGCACCCGGGCAATTTCTCCTTACTTACAGTGCTTAGATTAAATGTAATTTTTGTGCAGTTCTTCTTTTTCACAGTAATGATCTGTTATATATGACAGTGTTTGATGTGTATTGTTTGTACATGTGAAAACAGATTAGATTTTCGATTTTAACATATAAGCAGAAATGTTGCGAATGTTAAAGCACATGAAACGTGATCGAGTTGTTACGGAATTTGTTTTACGACTTCAAACATAGAATTCCTTCTAATACAGACAACAGAATTAAATAAAGGCGATCTGTATGTTAATTACAGCCTGCTCATTTGCATAATATTTCGAACTCTGTTTAAAGAAGAACTGTTTGTTGAACGGATTTGAAAATTAATGGGAAAAAAGTTAACCTTTTCGGTTCTGCACGTTTTTAATGTTAAAATATATGACAGAAGATTGAGCAATGTTTCGACGGCTTTCTGAATCTAAATGGTTCAATCAATGCTGTAAACTAGTGCAGTCTTATCAGACACATATAGAAAAGTCTTCAAGCGATCCCAGGATTCTGCTAAATCCTAATATTCCAAAACAAGAATGGCTGCACGCAACCTGAACATACATTTTACATAAGGATTCGTCTAGGTGACCAATGAGCATAAAACGTAAAAAATAATATCAAATCAATCATGCGATCTACATAATGTGTACGTCTGTTCAGACATTATTTTTCCTCCATCAGACAGTATTGAACAAATATGTCAAATCAAATATTGACTTTGGAAGAAGGCTTAAATCAACTGAAATGAGCCATATATAGAAATAAATGCCGGTTATGCCAGCAGGCGGCGCCCAGACAGGGAGTAAGTCCGGAAATTTGGCGCGGAGTGGCCCCACTGAGCTGGCCTCCAATAGATGCCGGTGCAGCAGCGCTGTTTAAATAAAAAATAGTGCTGGGGCTTGGCAGCAAAAATATGCCGCTCCCCCAAAATTTGCCGCCTGGAGCGGTTGCTCCCAACCACTCCATGGTCGAGCCGGCCCAGGTTGGATCGTTCTGATTTTTCGGATCGTATCGACGGCTTGTCAGCGGGATTATTGACGGATTTTCGGCCGATTTTCAGATCCGTTCCCTGCACTTTGGGGACCCTGCGGTGAAAGCTGAATTCATCGCAGGATCGGAGAGTTTGATTCCCCAAAGTGCGGGGAACGAGAGAGCACTGAAATGTCGGTGACATTTCGGTGCCCTCTGAATAACCCCTTTGAACTTAATTTAGTGCTTGCTCTATGTATGTGGAGTATATTAACGTGGGATGACCAATTTCCCTGTGTATTTTTCCCTGATATTGCACAGCCGTCGGTTACTTTTCTCACGTTTCCGCCCTCCAGCGAGAAAACCATGTGTTTGCAAGTAGCAGGCAATCGCAATAAATTGTGGTTTTGCCATATCTGCGCGCAGAGCGGTAGAACCCGATTGCAGGTAAATTGACCATTAGTAAATTCCGCCTCTAGTATTAATTAAACGAGCTGCATGAATGCTTCCGTTCAAAAGATTAGCTGACAGTATTATTCCATTTTTGTGATCACGGTGTTTCTGTGGACCCCTCGTCGCTTTAAAATCAGATTTTTCATGCCTGCGTCTCAACTGAAGAAGTAGAAAAGAAAGTTAACCGTTCACTGGTCTGACAAGTAGAAATCAATAAAGACTGTACAAAAATCTGACCTAAAAATTCCAAGGTCTTTACATTGTTGATTGCAACATTACACGACTGTCATATAAGTGCCGCGTTATTCTACTGATTCTCAAAGTCAAAAGGGACAGTCTTCACCGGGGGGGGGGGCTACAGCTGCATCGCAACGCTTTCCCGAAGCCTTTGTACAACTTAAGATTGAATCATACATCATGTGCTTTCTATTAACATTTTTGCTACCAAAACATCTAGAATAAATGTAGACCAAGCCGGTTGCCGGTTTAGAGCCGTATGATTTCATTTGCAGAACAATACTGGATGAAATATCATGAAATGTAATTCTCAGGTTAAAAAAACTCAACTCTGCTAACAGAGAGGCAGTAACGTTTTATAGATATTACCTGTCATTGAATACCCTTAACCCCTTCACTACCAAGTGATTTTCCCAAAAAACATTGTCAGGAATCACTGGTTTCTTGAAAAATCATTTTAAATTAATTATACAGTAAAAAATATTTGGGCATATACCCAGTGTATTTCTTACTGTAATAGTATATCTGGCCAGTAGATGGTGCCATCTACTGTCAAATTGAGTTACAGCCGTTACAGTTGCAGCTCGAGGTTCCCTGTATCGGCTGCTGAATGTCCGGTGTCAGCACATTCAGTTAGCCCATTTTACACATTTTTAGCTCTTTGGATATATGACCATGGTGTTCAGATACAAGAAGTGGATGTCACATGCAGAATATGATTGATGTCAGATAAACTCATCCCCTGTTGAAAGCATATAAAGTCATTTATATTTTCTTCACTATATTGGGAAAGTAACAGCAAATAAAAGGTGACTTGACGGAAGAGAGGGCTTCTCAGTTGTGCCTTGTTATGGGGAGATGGTAAAAACAGGATGCAATCAGCCGGTACATATAGATGCTTGCTGACTGCCTCTGTGGTATACTGCCAGGAATTAGTTGTTGCACAAGCAGGAAATGGGCTGGACCAAACTAACTATGAGGGTTAGACAGGGAGAGTGGACTGATCCATTTTAAATAAAAAGTTAGGGGGAAAACAAATAATGAATCTGGTTCCATGACATTAGGCATTATGCCCACAGGGCTAAAACTTTGGGGGCAGTTTCTGCAGCAAATGAAATTCGTTTGCAGTAAACAAATTTAATTTGCTTTTGTCCTTCAGAGCTGCAGATCGAGATATCTCAATATCGGACACCAGATGGTGCCATTGAAGCCCGAGATATGTCGATCTCGGTAGCGAAGGTGTTAATAAGATATTCTATTAAAAATTCTGTATTTTTTTTTCTCTTAAATGTTTGGGCAAAGGCTGCAGACAGCAGCTGACCCACTGCAGCTCCCAGGGCTATTTTATTATGAATTTCATTACGGAGAATGCTTGTTGACTGTACTTAGATGTGTACGCTTTTTAATATTAGGTGAAGCTGAAAAAGCTGTGTGCATTAACCTCTTCACTACTCTGATCGTGTATATGTTACGGGTAAAGCCCGAAGTGCGGTTAATCCTAGGATTACCCGGGTAATCCTGACATTACCAAAACGGCTGGGTAAAGATGGAAAAAAATGAAAATTTCAGACTTTACCCGGGTAATCTTAGGACTAACCAACTGCCCTTGGGTAACAGTCTGTAAGAGCTGAAACATTCGCACTTTACCCGGATAATGTGCAAGTCTGAAGCTTCACCCGGGTAATCTGAGGACTATCCACAGCTTCATCTGGGTAATCTGAGGACTATCCACAGCTTCACCTGGGTAATCTGCAGAGCATCCAACCCCGCTTGGGTAACAGTGAATTTTGCTATTATCTATTGATATTATCAGCGAAAATGGCAAAAGACAAACATTAAAACATATTAAGGATAGAATGAATATACAGAGTGACAGGATAGGTTTCTTATATGAATGTGAAAAATCTTTATTATGTGTCATGTGTGCTACTATATCGTTTATAAAACATAATAACCATCAGGTTACTCTTTTTTTTTAATATCTTTATCTTCATAAATTAATTTTCTGACAACGCACAGATTTACACAACGGTTATTCAGTGTGGTTTGTGACTGGATACAATTTTGTTAAAAATAACCAAAAACCACACAATTTTGTTATCAGTCAGATAACAGTTTGCAGCTCTACCCGGGTAATCCTCGGAATTCAGTCATCAGTAACCTGATGAAAACTCAAGAAAAGCAGAAAACCCAGAGGCGTTTGGATATTTTGCAGATTACACGGATAAAGTACGATGTTTCGTTGCACATCACACTTTATCCAGCAACACTAGGGTAATGTGCGAATTACCTGGTTAAAATAGAGCAGAAAAGCGGGGTACCCAGAGGCCTCTGGATACTTTGCAGATTACCCGGGTAAAGTCCGAAATTTCATTTCACTTCGGACTTTTGCTATTGATGCCCGAGTAATGTCAGGATTACCCGGGTAATCCTAGGATTAACCGCACTTCGGGCTTTACCCATAACATATACACAATCAGCAGCAGACACCGCAGCCCGAGGACATGTTAACACAATGTTGTAGGGATGTGCGTTTCGGAATTTCGGAATTTTCACGAAATTTCCCGATTCGTGTCTTCGGATTCGACCGATTTTCCGAATCGGATCGGACCCGAAAACCGACAGATCCGAAAAGTTTTCCGAGCCGAAAGGAAAAATTTTCGGAATTTTCGAATGTACTTGAAATGTGTCAAATCGAAATTTATTTTCGCTCTATTCATGATTTCGGTTCCATTCGTGATTTCGGTTCCATTTCGGTAATTCTGGAAATCGTATATTTAACTATTATCGGTTATATCGCTGATTCTGTAAATTTTGTATTTGTAAATGCGTATCACTTGTTTCTTGTTTCCAATGATCCGATAATTCTGTCGATACGATAATACCGCACACAGGCGTGAAGGGAAGCCGTGAAATGCCTCAGCAGCGAAAGGGTTAATTTTTTTGTCTGTTTTAAATCATTTTATTTGTTGTTTTTTTTTTTCGTTTCAGATCATTTTGATCAACTATTTTTCCGTTTTAAAACCTTTTGTTCTGGTTTTTATTTTTAAAGTCAGACCATTCGGGTCAGTTTAGCGTTTTTTTAAATCGTTTTGTTCATTTTTTTTTGTTCCTTGACTTTCATACCATTTTTTAATGTGATTAAATAAAGTTGTGAAATGTATATTCATAAGAAAAAAAGGATCCTTATTTAATAAAAAAAAAAACACGATAGAATCGCCAGAATTATCGTATCGACAGAATGAATTATCGGATCCGAAAAACAGACCAAAAATTTATTATAAAAAAATATATAAAGTATAAAAAAAGTAAACCATAGTAGTTTACGTCAAAACGAATAGAGTTAGACACTTTGAAACGAGGAGAACAGACGTTCCGAAAAAAACGAAAATTTCCAAAATCACGAAAAGTCGATACAAAAAACGAGCAAAGTGACCTGAAAACACGAAAAATTGTCGATATTCCGAAAAAAAAATGTACATGAAAAACGAGCCAAACCGAACCGAATCGAAACAGAAATCGGTCGAAACGAGCCGAATCGAAAATTTTAAACATCCGAACAAATCGAATCGAACCGAAAAAAAATCGGTGCACAAGCCTACAATGTTGCATCATTATTATTATTATTATTATTATTCTTTATTTATAAAGCGCCAGCATATTCCGCAGCGCTGTACAATAAGCACAGTATAGACAGGGTTACAATACATTGAACAACATTTGACAAACAGTACCGGAGGAGATGAGGCCCTATTCCCGTAGGAACTCACAATCTGGGAGGGTTGGGGTTGGAAACAGGAGGAGAGGACTGTAAGGTGAGAGTGATTGATGGTTGCGTCAGTGAGTTGGGTGGTAGGCTTCCCTAAATAGGAATGTTTTAAGGGAGCGTTTGAAGGAAGAGAAGTTAGGGGAAAGTCTGACAGTACGAGGGAGAGCGTTCCAGAGAGTGGGGGCTGCGCGTGAGAAATCCTGCAGTCTATCATGGGAAGAGGTGATGCGGGGAGAAGCTAGGCGCAGGTCACTGTTTGACCTTAGGGAGCGGGCTGGGGTGTATTTGGTGATTAGGGAGGACAGGTAGTGGGGAGCTGAGTTAGTGAGGGTTTTGTAGGTAAGGATAAGGATTTTGAACTTAATTCTGCAGTGGATGGGGAGCCAGTGAAGGGACTCGCAGAGGGGAGCGGCAGAGACAGAGCGGCGGGTGAGGTGTATTATTCGTTTGTTGCAAAAGAATTTCGTTCGCATCTTGGCTCCAGGACATACCCCTAAAATTTTTGTACCATGTGCAGGATGCTCGAGGTGCTAACACTTTTTAAAATAAGCTGGGATTATGTCTGAATGACAACTCCCTGGCTGATTCTGCACGAAGACCAGAACTGCAGTAGCTCCTTTTGGCCACTAGATGGCTACATCTCCCTGCCAAATAGGTTATTATAGTATGGAATACATTGGGAATTTTCCCAAATATTTATTACTATATAATTAATTAGAAAGAATTTTCCAAGAAACTACTGGAACTTAAAGGTGTTTTCTTTCAAAATCGATTGGTAGTGAAGGGGTTAACCGGAGCGTGTTTCGTATACGTTTGATACTTTTTTGTCCAGTCGATATGAATTCAATTTTGTCCGGCTGCATTTATAGGTATTTTTGACTCCGGCGTGAGCGCCGGCATGACGTTTATAGGGCTGAGTGAATGATTAAAATTGTCTTGCTTCTCTCACTGATTCCAAAGCTGGACGCGTCTCCTTACACGAGAATTTATTTGGACGGCAGATAAATCTTTGACAGATTCACGTAAATGACATCGGCCAGAGTTACTTAATGAAGAGCATTTTGGTTGGGTTTCAGAAATGATTTACCGTGTAACACTGTGTCCTAAGTTGTGCCGCAAATCTCCATCCCACTTATTTGCTGCGTGCACCTTCTTGTCGGATTTCTCGGGATTGCATGCCAGGCTCAATACCTATAAACCCCTTCAAGACAGATGACAGGCTCGACTGTTATTGGAAAAGAAAAATCAAATCTGTTTTGTCATTAAGGCATGGATACACTTTAATTTAAAAATTGCAGACTGTGGGCTACGGCGCATTCCAGTGCAAACCGTTCTACCTATACGGCAATTAATATTCTTCTCTTAAATTTTTATCCATATTTCTCACTTTATTGTGTTTTTTTTTAAAGGGATACAGTAATAAAAATAAAGTCTACATTGTGTGCCCTTAAATAAGTGGACAGGTGCTGCTGAAATCTTCTGCCCAATTATTTTTTAATTTTTCTTTCTATTTTAGGGGATTTCTCGCCGTTTCTCCCTTGTCGCGTGCAGCTCCTCCTCTTCGTCTCTTGGACTCCCAAACCTGGAAGTCCCTGAAGCCTTTTTATGCAGTTTGCAATCCTACACGACTTGTGTAGCGTAGTAACCACAAATTGCACAGCTCTACGGACGCGCACAATTTACATACGCAAGTTCCGTAGCGCCTGCGTAGAGAGATGGATCGGACCTGCACGCGCATGCACAGATCCGATCCATCCGCTGCCTCTCTGAGACCGCTCTCTATTGCGGATGGTCTCAGAGGGTGACGTCGGCGTGATCTCTGCGTGCTGAGCTCACTAGTGCCCGATCTGGTGACCGGGAAATTTAAAATCCCAGCTGCTGGTGGGTGGAGGAAACTGCTCCATTTTATCCAGCGATTTTACCAGATCGGGATGGGGAGGGCACTCCTCAAATGAAGAGGTCAGGATGATTAGAGGGTCCAATGAACCTCCCAGATGCTTATCCAGGGAGCAGATTTCATTACTGGGAATTAATTCAATATATTTCATGTTTACAAAAGATGTGATTTCTTTAATTATAAGAATCATAACACGCCAAACATTCTAGTCCTCTTTTTCTATATTCCCAATGTTCTCTCCGTAGATATTAAATGGCTCTAGTGGGCGATCGTCCCTTGGGTGCTCTTCATAGAGAGCTGCTATTTTATAATGTAACAAGATCCTATCATTCACGAGCAGTACTGGATTTATAAAGCTATAGCTCTGCTGCCTCTGCTCATATTATTCTATCAAAGTACAGCTTTATGCTGTAATATTCCAACATATATCCAGTATATTTCTGCATTCATTTGAATTTAACTTAGCAGAAAATACACATTTATTACATTTTTTTATGTTAAATTATCTTGCTGGGTTTCCTGTTATTCTCCCATAATTCCTCTTTCTCCCATCTCCTCTCTGTGATTACTGAAAAGAAATATTCAGACTCTGCCTGCAGGTTTTAAATTCATATAAAGATGCCTATATGCGTATTTCCCAAGCTGTTGAAGTTCGCTTTATTTTGTGACAGCAGTCACAATACCTTATCTGTAGCTAGAGGTGTGCATGACAGGAAAATTCCATTTGTTTCAAAATAATTTAGTGTTCATTATTTTGTTTCCTAATATCGTTTTGTTATTTGGTTTTCGTTTGGTATATTGGATGACTAAAAAAAACCCATTGTAAGTTAAGATCGATTCGATAGTTGATATCGAGTCGAATTTCTGATCACCAAATACAACCCCAATACATGAAATCCTGCTGTTTAGGCCGGGGTCAGACGAGCGTTTTGCAGAGCGGAAGGAATGTCCATGAGAATGACGTTCCTTCCACTCTGACGCCCATCTGGCCACCTCGCTGAGCACAGTTAGTGCACTCAGCACTGCAAGGCTCGATCCTCCTATGGAGGATCATGCTTTGCAGCTCCGTCAAACGTGTATCTTAGCGTTGCGATGGGGAGCCTTTCAGAATGTCTGCAGTACGCCTGCTGTAGCGTGCACAATTCATGCACGCGCTACAGCGTGTGGCCGGCCCCGTCGATGCATCACAACGCTGTGACGGATGCTGGGAGGCACGTCAGTATGGGCACACTACCGATCGTCTGGCCTCGGCCTAAAAGGCAAGCTAGGGATAAATGTTGAGCTGTCCATTGGCTTGTGGTGCTGAAAACAGATTCAGCACCACAGGCCAATTTACAGGAACAGGGTGCTTTGTGAAACAGTCAAACAAATCTGATTAGTTTCATAATGTCTTTTGCTTTAGTCCTTGTATGTATTGTAAGTTGTGATCAATTCGATAGTTGATATCGAGTCGAATTACGGATCAATAAATAAAACCCCAATGAATCAAATCCTGCTCAGGAATCATTCAATCAATGGTTCCCTTGTGAAAAAGTATAACAAATCAATTTAGTTCTATTCCGTTTCATTTTTGTTTCAATTCGGATTAAATCAATTCATTATTTCAGAAGTACTTTCGAAATAGAATTAACACATTTTCAAATGAATTGCGATTCGTTACGAAACGAATGCACGCCTCTATGTGTAACCAACAATCTACTTTTGCATTTTACCATTTAGTTTATATATATATATATATATATGGGTGAAGCACCCCAAATCCGGAATGCTGAGGACAGTGGACATTCCTAATTTCAAAGTTTATGGAAACCTGCTAGGATTCTGAAGCTGGAGGGGAAATGTGGCAGGGGGGCTGTGAGCCTCATGCTGTAGCAAGATATAAGCTGAGAGATGCTGCACAGCGCTTCCAAGTTACATACTGCACAGCTCCAGTGTGTTTCGTGCTGGCGTTGTGCATCATGTTACATGCTGGATGCAAAGAGGGTGCAGATGCTCGCAAGGCACTCAGCGGTGAACTTATTCTATGTCTGAATGTACAGTCAGGTCCAGAAATATTGGGACATCGACACAATTCTAACATCTTTGGTTCTTTACACCACCACAATGGAGTTGGAATGAAACTGTCACGGTTCCCAGATCCCACCATGCAGTTCTTAACGCCCAACACTCCATAGAGCCCAAAAGTTACCAACAGAGTAACCGTGAAGAATCCCTGTCTGGTCCTTAGAATTGGCCAGGTAAACTAGTGTAGCGCTGGGTTTAAAAGGACTGTTCTGCTGCATTTATTTGAAATGGCCACCGGAGGGAGACAGAGACCATGGTAAGATTGTGCTGGACAGACACAGAAGACATTGGGACTACGTTTCCCGGCATGCTTTGCGAGGGGACACAGGAAGTGGGTGGAACACAGAGACTTACATCCTGAGCCTCGTGGAGATAGCTGGCAGAGCGCGCCAGGGAGTGAAAGAGACAGGACACAGTGCTGCAGAGTGGAACAGTGACTAGGCCAGAACGCAGGTGCGGCCTATTAGGATTCCAGATTGGGTTATCCAGCCTTGTAAGAGGGAGACCCAGTGATCCACAGATATTACCCAAGCTGCTATCAAGGAAGCCGGAGGACCCCCGAGTTAGGAGTACCGCAAGTCTATCGGATTGGGAGAGCAGGCAGTAAGCCAGACAAGTCGTGGCCGGAGCAGAGAGAGCCAGACAACAGATCCAGTAGCCAGTATCCCAGTGAAGCATCGAGCGGAGAGACGTCCTGGGTCAGCGGAGCCTGGTTATCGAGCGGATGGGTGAAAGGCCCCCAAGGCCGGTTATAAAGCAAGAAAGCACGCTGTTGTTTGTTCCTAAAACCCACAGGGCCCCAACTTGACTAGTCGAAGACACCGCTTTAAGTAATTCACTGGCCAGTTGAATAGTACCCGGGTACCATAACACACACACACACTTACAGTCCGGGACTAAACCTGTGCGGGACTCACTCCCTAATATCCAAAAAGGGGTTAAAGATTCGTATCTTATTTTCTTTTCCGCTACGCGTTTTCCTCGAATTACGAAGCATTGTATTTTCCTGTTCCGCTGCGCATTTTCCCGAAATACGAAGCCTCGTATTTCTTTTCCGCTGCGCGTTTCCCGAAATACGAAATACTGTAAATATATCCACGAACACCGTGTTATCCATTATATGCCTTTATTTCTAGTAAACTATTTAATTTATAAAATCCACAACGGTGCTGGAGTATATTTATTCCCTAGTGCGGGGAGACTGACCCGTGGTTCAATTTCAGCGGCTCCTCTGGGAGTGAGCGCTACACTAGCTAGACAGAAAGGGTTAAGCAAAAGACAATGTTGTAATACAAAACCAGGTTAGCAACACGGGGGTAGTCAGACGAGCCAGAATCAGGAATACAGAGTATAGAATAGTCAAATGGAATAGCCGGGTCGATATCAGTCCAGTAGCGTAGTACAAGAAAATAGTCTAGGGCAACGGAAGGCAGAATAGTCAGAAAACAAGCAGAGGTCAATAACAGGTTAAATCACAATAGAATTCAGGTACAAGGAGCTCAGGTATGAATAACCACGATCTGGTACTGCTGAGAAGTAACTGAGGGTTTTTAAAGACCTTCACCAGACCGCGCCTCATGCAGCCACCTCCCTGCATGTCTCCATTTAAACTGGGCATTGGTCAGCGAGCATCATCAGACATGCTGCCCTCAAGCACACAAGAGAGGCTGGAAGCCCCCAACGTTACAGAAACAAACACAATGTGCTTTAACTGCAGACTGTCAGCTTTAATTTGAGGGTATGTACATCCAACTCAGGTGAACGGTGTACGACTTACAGCAGTTTGCAGAAGTGCCTCCCACTTGTTAAGGGACCAAAAGTAATGGGACAGAATAATAATCCTAAATCAAACTTTCCCTTCTTAATACTTGGTTGCAAATACTTTGCAGTCAATCACAGCCTGAAGTCTGGAACGCATAGACATCACCAGACGCTGGGTTTCATCCCTGGTGATGCTCTGCCAGGCCTCTACTGCAACTGTCTTCAGTTCCTGCTTGTTCTTGGGGCATTTTCCCTTCAGTTTTGTCTTCAGCAAGTGAAATGCATGCTCAATGGGATTCAGGTCAGGTGATTGACTTGGCCATTGCATAACATTCCACTTCTGTCCCTTCAAAAACTCTTTGGTTGCTTTTGCAGTATGCTTTGGGTCATTGTCCATTTGCACTGTGAAGCGCGTCCAATGAGTTCTGCAGCATTTGGCTGAATGTGAGCAGATAATATTGCCCGAAACACTTCAGAATTTATCCTGCTGCTTTTGTCAGCGTCACATCATCAATAAATACAAGAGAACCAGTTCCATTGGCAGTCATACATGCCCACACCATGACACTACCACCACCATGCTTCACTGATGAGGTGGTATGCTTAGGATCATGAGCAGTTCCTTTCCTTCTCCATACTCTTCTCTTCCCATCACTCTGGTACAAGTGGATCTTGGTCTCATCTGTCCATAGGATCTTGTTCCAGAACTGTGAAGGCTTTGTTAGGTGTTGTTTGGCAAACTCTAATCTGGCCTTCCTGTTTTTTGGCTCACCAATGGTTTACATCTTGTGGTGAACCCTCTGTATTCACTCTGGTGAAGTCTTCTCTTGATTGTTGACTTTAACACACATACACCTACCTCCTGGGGAGTGTTCTTGATCTGGCCAACTGTTGTGAAGGGTGTTTTTGTCACCAGGGAAAGAATTCTTTGGTCATCCATCACAGTTGTTTTCCATGGTCTCCCAGGTCTTTTGGTGTTGCTGAGCTCACTGGTGCGTTCCTTCTTTTTGAGAATGTTCCAAACAGTTGTTTTGGCCACACCTAATGTTCTTGCTATCTCTCTGATGGGTTTGTTGTGTATAGAGATGCTGTGAGGCTGTGCATAGAGATGCTGTGAGGCTGTGTTTAGAGATGCTGTGAGGTTGTGTATAGAGATGCTGTTTGTGTATAGAGATGCTGATGGGGTTGTGTATAGAGATGATGATGGGGTTGTGTATAGAGATGCTGATGGGGTTGTGTATATAGAGATGCTGTTTGTGTATAGAGATACTGTGAGGCTGTGTTTAGAGATGCTGTGAGGTTGTGTATAGAGATGCTGTTTGTGTATAGAGATGCTGATGGGGTTGTGTATAGAGATGCTGTTTGTATATAGAGATGCTGATGGGGTTGTGTATAGAGATGCTGATGGGGTTGTGTATAGAGATGCTGTTTGTGTATAGAGATGCTGATGGGGTTGTGTATAGAGATGCTGTTTGTGTATAGAGATGCTGATGGGGTTGTGTATAGAGATGCTGTGAGGTTGTGTATAGAGATGCTGATGGGGTTGTGTATAGAGATGCTGTTTGTGTATAGAGATGCTGATGGGGTTGTGTATAGAGATGCTGTTTGTGTATAGAGATGCTGATGGGGTTGTGTATAGAGATGCTGTGAGGTTGTGTATAGAGATGCTGTGAGGTTGTGTATACAGATGCTGATGGGGTGGTGTATAGAGATGCTGTTTGTGTATAGAGATGCTGTGAGGTTGTGTATAGAGATGCTGATGGGGTTGTGTATAGAGATGCTGATGGGGTTGTGTATAGAGATGCTGTTTGCATATAGAGATGCTGATGGGGTTGTATATAGAGATGCTGATGGGGTTGTGTATAGAGATGCTGATGGGTTGTGTATAGAGATGCTGTGAGGTTGTGTATAGAGATGCTGATGGGGTTGTGTATAGAGATGCTGTTTGCGTATAGAGATGCTGATGGGGTTGTATATAGAGATGCTGATGGGGTTGTGTATAGAGATGCTGATGGGGTTGTGTATAGAGATGCTGTGAGGTTGTGTATAGAGATGCTGTGAGGCTGTGTATAGAGATGCTGATGGGGTTGTGTATAGAGATGCTGTTTGTGTATAGAAATGCTGATGGGGTTGTGTATAGAGATGCTGATGGGGTTGTGTATAGAGATTCTGATGGGGTTGTGTATAGAGATGCTGTGAGGCTGTGCATAGAGATGCTGTGAGGCTGTGTTTAGAGATGCTGTGAGGTTGTGTATAGAGATGCTGTTTGTGTATAGAGATGCTGATGGGGTTGTGTATAGAGATGCTGATGGGGTTGTGTATAGAGATGCTGATGGGGTTGTGTATATAGAGATGCTGTTTGTTTATAGAGATACTGTGAGGCTGTGTTTAGAGATGCTGTGAGGTTGTGTATAGAGATGCTGTTTGTGTATAGAGATGCTGATGGGGTTGTGTATAGAGATGCTGTTTGTATATAGAGATGCTGATGGGGTTGTGTATAGAGATGCTGATGGGGTTGTGTATAGAGATGCTGTTTGTGTATAGAGATGCTGATGGGGTTGTGTATAGAGATGCTGTGAGGTTGTGTATAGAGATGCTGATGGGGTTGTGTATAGAGATGCTGTTTGTGTATAGAGATGCTGATGGGGTTGTGTATAGAGATGCTGTTTGTGTATAGAGATGCTGATGGGGTTGTGTATAGAGATGCTGTTTTGTATAGAGATGCTGATGGGGTTGTGTATAGAGATGCTGATGGGGTTGTGTATAGAGATGCTGTGAGGTTGTGTATAGAGATGCTGATGGGGTTGTGTATAGAGATGCTGTTTGTGTATAGAGATGCTGATGGGGTTGTGTATAGAGATGCTGTGAGGTTGTGTATAGAGATGCTGATGGGGTTGTGTATAGAGATGCTGTTTGTGTATAGAGATGCTGATGGGGTTGTGTATAGAGATGCTGTGAGGTTGTGTATAGAGATGCTGATGGGGTTGTGTATAGAGATGCTGTTTTGTATAGAGATGCTGATGGGGTTGTGTATAGAGATGCTGTGAGGTTGTGTATAGAAGTGCCGATGGGGTTGTGTATAGAGATGCTGTTTTATATAGAGATGCTGATGGGGTTGTATATAGAGATGCTGATGGGGTTGTGTATAGAGATGCTGTGAGGTTGTGTATAGAGATGCTGATGGGGTTGTGTATAGAGATGCTTTTTGTGTATAGAGATGCTGATGGGGTTGTGTATAGAGATGCTGTGAGGTTGTGTATGTAGATGCTGTGAGGCTGTGTTTAGAGATGCTGATGGGGTTGTGTATAGAGATGCTGTGAGGTTGTGTATAGAAGTGCCGATGGGGTTGTGTATAGAGATGCTGTTTGCGTATAGAGATGCTGATGGGGTTGTGTATAGAGATGCTGTTTTATATAGAGATGCTGATTGGGTTGTATATAGAGATGCTGATGGGGTTGTGTATAGAGATGCTGTGAGGTTGTGTATATAGATGCTGTGAGGTTGTGTATAGAGATGCTGTGAGGCTGTGTGTATAGTGGTGGGCCACCTTTTCCTTATTGTTCTTGGTTGCAGTCCTTCATACCTTAGGCATAGGGGATGGTGGTTCCTCAACTATGGTGTCTGAGCCTACTTCCGTCTCACCACTACACTCTGAAAGTGCCTCAAAAGAATTAAGAAGAGCCACAGACTGTGGGACATGTTTTCTATCCACAACTCTAAGTCTTCCAGATCCTACAGTAGTCCATCTGCCGCTCCTAGGAGGCCTCTGTGGCAGTGGCTTTGTAACAGTTATAGCCATATCCTGAGTTTGTCTAACAGACACTTTACAAATCTCAGACTTCAAACAGGCAATTTCCTGCTGCAATAAAGAGAGCTGCCTACATATCAGGCACACTCCAAACCTCCAAAAATTGGATCTAAAAACAAATGCTTGACAGCTCTTACACTGGACCAAGCCTGCCATTATAAAAGAATGGATTTAAACCAACAAATCTTACCTTTTTGTAGGTTTTCTACTTCCTGTCTAACCTCAGACTACTCCAGAGTATCTCCAGGATATCTCTAAGTGCTCAATTTGAAGGCTTCACTTAGAAGGCTTCCCAAGCTCAATTAGGAAACAAAGTAGCAAAACAAGAGGACATAGTCTTAGATTAGAGGGGCAAAGGTTTAAAAGTAACATCAGAAAGCATTATTTTACTGAGAGGGTGGTGGATACATGGAACAGTCTTCCAGTTGAAGTGGTAGAGGCCAAAACAGTAATTGAATTTAAGCAAGCATGGGATAGGCATAAGGCTATCCTAAACAAAAGATAAATCCAGGTAATGTATCCATGTAATTGGGCAGACTAGATGGGCCGAAAGGTTCTTATCTGCCGATATTTTTCTATGTTTCTATGTGAGGGTGTGTATAGAGATGTTGTGAGGCTGTGTTTAGAGATGCTGATGGGGTTGTGTATAGAGATTAGGGATAGACCGATATATTGGTTTAGCCGATTATCGGCGCCGATATTCAGAAAATTACTGATATCGGTATCGGCAATTTATTTGCCGATATTGCCGATATTTGGACAAGTTTGCTCACTGCAGCTGCGACACGCAAGATCCCACAGAACTGTGCGAATCTGGGGCCTCTCCCACATCAGGCTGTATGCCCTCACTGCAGAATGACCCCTGCTCACTGACCGTATTGTGCATGAGCGTGATGGCAACAGAAATGGGCCTTTCATCCCATCTGGCAGGGAATTCCCTCTACAGGAGATGCAGGGTCTATTTCCTACAGCAGGGTCCAGCAACCTAGGACCTCCAGATGTTTTGGAACTGGATTTCCCATGAGGCTCCAAGAACCTAATGAGAAGATGAGCATCATAGCAGATGTATATTCCAAAACGTGGGGCAATATTACAAAGTGACTGCTTAACCAGAGCTGTAATATAACTTTGTAATATAACCCTTGGAGGGCCAAGGTTGCTGAACCCCTTACATACAAGATCATATGAGGGATCTTTAAGAAAGCCAAAGACACGGTCTGATTGTTTGTAAAAAATAAAAGATTAAATAAAATAAAAAATTCTTATTAAATTGAATAAATGAAGTGGACGTGGTGCAATGTTTACATGTTAAACACATTGGGCTATATTACGATCTTTGCACAAAAACGCTCGCGCAAAGCGTGAAGTTTTACGCCAAGCGTTAAACGTTTGCGTGCGCAAATCACTGCTGGAATTACAATCTTCACACGTTTTTAATCCGATCAATAACGCGCGTTAACCGGACGCGCCCAAATGCTTGCTCAGTACAAATGCTTGCTCAGTACCGTTGTACGCAGAAATCAGTAAGCTTACTGTCATTTTTTTCACACAATTCAGCCAATAAGAATTAAGAACCACAACCACGTCAACCACGTCAAGTCAATCTGAGCATATATGCTGAAGCAATAATACATGCACGCACAACTTCTCCATTAAAATGGTTTGGGTATGTGTAGAATGTGTAACTATACTTTGCTGCATTTTTTTTTGGGCTGGTGTATTTGGTTTCGGCCAGGACGTTCAGATTTGCCGTTACCACCAGCTTTTAGGAGTTGCTAAAATTATACGCGCAAACGCTGTGCGTTACAAACTGCGCATAGATTGTAATACCATCCGCGTACCAGCGCACAAACGCATTTGTGCTCACAATGTTAAGTATAGGACGTGCAACGTACAGTAAGCTCACACAGGTTCACCCGCGGTAGACGATTACGTGCGTTTGTTGCGCTGACTATGTAATATGGCATTCGGCGTAAAGGGTTTTGCCCCTTGCTTTAAATGTTTTTTTGCACCGGTGGAAACGTTTGCACGAAGATTGTTGTTTAGGCCATTGAGTTCATGACATAGTCAGATTTGTGCTGGTTTTTTTCAGAACTTTAAATTTACAGAATATCGGTACCAAATATTGGCTATCGGCCAGAAAAGCTGCCGATAATCTGTATCGGTATCGGCCATGAAAAAATGATATTGGTCTATCCCTAATAGAGATGCTGTTTGTGTATAGAGATGCTGATGGGGTTGTGTATAGAGATTCTGATGGGGTTGTGTATAGAGATGCTGTGAGGCTGTGTATAGAGATGCTGTGAGACTGTGTGTATAGAGACAGCCTCACAGCATCTCTATACACAGCCTCACAGCATCTCTATACACAACCTCACAGCATCTCTATACACATCCCCATCAGCATCTCTATACACAATCAGCATCTCTATACACTTTGTTTAAAAGGAAACAAAGTAGCAAAACAAGAGGACATAGTCTTAGATTATGACATCATGACGTCAGATAGCCGGGGAACCCCTAGCTGCCCGGAATCCCCTGGTGGAGATAGGGGGTTCATTTGAACCCAGATATCTCCAGAACCGTGGCAGCTAGGGGGTCATGGAGGGTGTCAATCGAAAGGCCTGAACAGGATACCCAACATGACCAGGCATAAAGTAAAAAAAAACATGTAGTTTTTTTGTGTTATTTTTATTAATGCAGCAATATTGTTCACATTTCAATTATAATGTGAACAATGAAGCTGCACTAATGATTTTTTTTATGGGGTGCGTTTGCTATAAATCACGAAATTCCCCCCACAAAATGTAACAAGTCCCCATTTCTAATTTTTGTACAAGCGCACCCCATAGAAAACATAACCGCAAACGCTCATGTGCTAAAATGTGAGAAAAAAACACTTTACACACGGCAGATGATTAAAAATTCAATTTTTTCTATTACATTTTTTGTCATAATTTACAGGCAGGACATGATGTATACATATAAAAATGATATATTATGAATCTGCGGAGTCTGACGGAAAGAACGATATCTAATATGTCTGGGTCATTTAATAAAATGTGGCTTCAAATCGCGTTTAAACATGATGAGCGAAAGCGGTAAAAATGAGCTAAGGGGTTAAACAGCATATCAGAGGAAGATTTAGTAGAGAAATGAACACTTCTCAGAAGCACAGGTGCTGTTTGATACATGTCAGATCAGGAGACACCACACCCTCAGTCTCTAACAATGTATCAAATTCATCAGACCAGACTAATTAAAAGCACAACACTAATTAACACCTGTTGTTTACGCCGTTCGAGAACACAGGTCATTTAGAGGTGAGAATCTTTGCACCTAGACATTCGTTTTTAATTCAATATCTAATAAACCGTTGCTTATAATATTCTGCAGTAAAGACTTTCTTTATTTCTAGATTTTTTAGTATTTTTTAAGCATTTTTTATACTTTTTTCAATTTTTTTTTTTCCAACTCGAACCGAAGACGCCAAAAAGTTCGAAGTTCGCGAACTTGCAAATGGCCAAAGTTCGAATCGAACTCCGAACAGCTCATCCCTACTGGACAGAAGCGGCGCCTGGAAAGTGACCAGATACATGTAGTTGAGGCACAGAGGCTGTACATATTATACATCCAACTCAGAGGATCAGAGAAGAACCAAAACCAAGACAGAGTTCAGAGCTATTGCTGGAGCAGTGTTGAAACCAAGGGGTGAGACAGTATTTGGGCTCAAAGTCAAGCCAGGATACAGAACTGATAACAAAGGTAGATGCTGGTATTGAGGATCCAGAGGTCCGAGAAGACAACATTTCACCAGAGGAGCAGTGAAGATAGACAAGAATAGACTAGGTATGGAATCCACCTGCCCATTTATTCTTGTTATATTCTTTTAGCTTAAATTAAAATACTTACATTTCTCCCTCTGCGCTGGGCTGCGCTTACTGTTCGGCTGCAGGGACTTTGAAACTCGGAAGTTCCTGCAGCTTCTTATGCAATATGTGTCGTGGATGTAACTGTTGTACATACACTTACCAAATATCGTATCACGTGGCGCTTGCATACTATCGTACACACTTTATGAAGCACCTGTGCAGGATGACGGACCAGTTCAGCGCAAGTACGCGCGGCACCAGTCCTCAACCGTCGCCCCTGAGACTGCTCGCTGCTGCGAGGGTTCAGAGAGAGGATGACGTCAGCGCTCAAAGCTTTCTGATATCATCGGTCCTCAAGTTGATCCACAACAGGCGGGATTTCAAAACCTAATCTGCCGAGTGACAGCTGTGTGTATGGAGGAAATTCCTCTGCTTCACACAGTGCTAGCGGCCAAATGGTGGTGGAGGAAGGGGGCACTCTAGGCAGCCTAAGAAGCAGAAGCCTAAGAAGCCTTAAGAAGCTAAAGTGGTCAGGGTTCATAGAGTGGTCCCTTTGTATAGATTAAGGATGTGCAATTCGTTTCGTACCGAATCGTTTTTCGGACGAAATTTACCATTTTCGTGCTTCCGAGGGCATCCCGAATCTGAAATGTCGACCACACGAAATTTCGGATCATTCGATTAGATAATTAGGATGTTTCAAAATTTAGAGTCGATTCGATAAATCGGGTCTATTCGGTGATTCGGATCATTTCCGGTCATTCGGTTCAGTTGGTTTTTCGTTTTATGCTGCAGTAATTATACTGTAGAGGTGCTGCCAGGCAGTGTGCGGAATCATATGCTGCATTATTATACTGTAGAGGTGCTGCCAGGCAGTGTGAGGAATCATATGCTGCATTATTATACTGTAGAGGTGCTGCCCGGCAGTGTGAGGAATCATATGCTGCATTATTATACTGTAGAGGTGCTGCCAGGCAGTGTGCGGAATCATATGCTGCATTATTATACTGTAGAGGTGCTGCCCGGCAGTGTGCGGATTCATATGCTGCATTATTATACTGTAGAGGTGCTGCCAGGCAGTGTGCGGATTCATATGCTGCATTATTATACTGTAGAGGGGCTGCCCCGCAGTGTGAGGATTCATATGCTGCATTATTATACTGTAGAGGTGCTGCCCGGCAGTGTGCGGATTCATATGCTGCATTAATTATACTGTAGAGGTGCTGCCAGGCAGTGTGCGGATTCATATGCTGCATTATTATACTGTAGAGGTGCTGCCCGGCAGTGTGCGGATTCATATGCTGCATTATTATACTGTAGAGGTGCTGCCCGGCAGTGTGAGGAATCATATGCTGCATTATTATACTGTAGAGGTGCTGCCCGGCAGTGTGCGGATTCATATGCTGCATTATTATACTGTAGAGGGGCTGCCCCGCAGTGTGAGGATTCATATGCTGCATTATTATACTGTAGAGGTGCTGCCCGGCAGTGTGAGGAATCATATGCTGCATTATTATACTGTAGAGGTGCTGCCCGGCAGTGTGCGAATTCATATGCTGCATTATTATACTGTAGAGGGGCTGCCCCGCAGTGTGCGGAATCATATGCTGCATTATTATACTGTAGAGGTGCTGCCCGGCAGTGTGCGGATTCATATGCTGCATTATTATACTGTAGAGGTGCTGCCCGGCAGTGTGCGGATTCATATGCTGCATTAATTATACTGTAGAGGTGCTGCCCGGCAGTGTGCGGATTCACATGCTGCATTAATTATACTGTAGAGGTGCTGCCCAGCAGTGTGCGGAATCATATGCTGCATTATTATACTGTAGAGGTGCTGCCCGGCAGTGTGCGGAATCATATGCTGCATTATTATACTGTAGAGGTGCTGCCCGGCAGTGTGCGGAATCATATGCTGCATTATTATACTGTAGAGGTGCTGCCCAGCAGTGTGCGGATTCATATGCTGCATTATTATACTGTAGAGGTGCTGCCCGGCAGTGTGCGGATTCATATACTGCATTATTATACTGTAGAGGTGCTGCCCAGCAGTGTGCGGATTCATATGCTGCATTATTATACTGTAGAGGTGCTGCCCGGCAGTGTGCGGATTCACATGCTGCATTAATTATACTGTAGAGGTGCTGCCCAGCAGTGTGCGGAATCATATGCTGCATTATTATACTGTAGAGGTGCTGCCCGGCAGTGTGCGGAATCATATGCTGCATTATTATACTGTAGAGGTGCTGCCCAGCAGTGTGCGGAATCATATGCTGCATTAATTACACTGTAGAGGTGCTGCCCGGCAGTGTGCGGAATCATATGCTGCATTGAAACCTATAGGTTAAGGCTAGGGTCAGACTGAGGCAGTGCGAACGCGCGTTCTGGCGCACTTAATCACGGCCGCACTAGCAGCAGATGCCGGGCAATGACGGCCAATATACGAAGTACGGTCGCACAAAAGTCCGGCTGCGCAACGCAAGTGGAAAATGAACGCATTTTTTCGAGAACGTTAAACCACTAGTACTGACGTACAGAGTGCGCTGCGTCCGCTAGCGGCGTGTGTGCGTGAATTGGAGACATCAGACGCTGCTAATGTCCGGCCAACATAACGTCCAGATGCAAGAAGTGTTTTATTGATGATCCGTACAAAATCACGGATGAAACTGCGCATAGTATGACCGCTATTGCGTATTCCGTGAAAAAATACGTCCATTCTTCGAACGCACATTTTCACGGACAACGTGAAAAATGCGTTAGTCTGACCCTAGCCTAAAAAGCCTTGTTTCTTTAAAAAAAAGTTAAGAAACCTAAAATTTCACCCAAAAAATGCTTAAAAAAATCTTAAAAGAATAGCTAAGTAAAGGAACTTTCATTCTATTGGTAGTAAATCTACTTCCCATTCTTAAATAAGCAATAAAAAAACCAAATAACTCATTAAAAAACGAAAAACCAAACTGAACCGAATCACTCGAATGATCCGAATCACCGTATCGCCAAAATGATCCAAACGCCAAAATGACCCGAATCGCTGAATCAAACCGAAATTTCGTATCGAAAATGGTCAGAAATGGAAAAAACCCTGAAACGAAATTTTCAGCGGTGCAGATCTCCAGTATAGATTGCTATCCATAGCTCCCATGTGCCTAGTTATCATAACAAATTCAAATCCTGTTTTCTTTGTCTCTTTGTGTTATCCTTTTCTTTTCTTTCTCTTTTATTCTTTTTTTAATATACTGGATTTTCTGTTTCAGCCGCAGCGCTCTAATAACTTTTTTTCCCTTAAGATTACTCCACCAGAAAGCTCTCCTTATTAGATGCAGCAGTGTTTTCCTTGCATGTACTATTTTGTGATGAACATTTGAATTTAATTCCTGGGGCTGAGCCGCGAGTTCTGTTTGCAGCTGTGATGTTTTGATCTGTTGATATGACTCACTGGAGCCTTCTCATTTTGCCCAGATCCCTATGGGCATCTCAAGGTGAAAGAAACATTTCAAAGATGAAGTGGTATGATAACTAGCTCAGTCCTGTCAATTTATAACATATATACATTTAGACTTTTTTCAGTTCCTTTAATGTAGAACGCTACATTATTTTACATATAATCTTGTGCTCCCCTAACACAAGATAATTAGAAAACCCTTAATAAATCTTGTCTTTTTTATCTCACGTCACGTTTCAAACGTCTATCACACTTGTATCTCTTGTTACAGCGCTAGGAATAGAAGTTGACAAAACGTCCATATATGGTATTTCATGGGATCATAAAGAAGGCAAAAAAAGTGATAAAATGATACAAACAAGTCAAAGAAATGTAACAAAAATGTGTCTTTGATTCTTGGCATAAAGAAACAGAAGAGAGCGGAGAGGATTCCACCACAGGCTAAGATTCACTAAGTTTTCTGCTAGATATAAAACCCAGCTGCGAGATATAAGAAACGTACATAAATGTGGAAAATTCACTGTATATCTCTACTTTGAAGGAAAAAAGGATGCCCAAGTATTTAAAGGGCCAGTACCACCAGAAAATGAAATGTCCTTATTGTGTTTATTTGATGTTGCTGATATCTTATATGTGTATGTTTTTCTCTTGTTTGTTTGGTTTAAAAAATATTTCCCTCTGTGTCACTGGGTGCATCCATTGTGTGATATTTTCCTCTTTGTGTCACTGGGTGCATCCATTGTGTGATATTCTCCTCTATATGTGTCACTGGGTGCATCCATTGTGTGATATTTTCCTCTATATGTGTCAATGGGTGCATCCATTGTGTGATATTTTCCTTTATATGTGTCCCTGGGTGCATCCATTGTGGGATATTTTGTGTTGTAAACTGCCCCCCTCACACTATCTTTACAGCCATATAATGGAGTGAATGGGTCAGTCACCGACTCACATCCTAGTACTGTGTGGGATGTATTCACAGGACATCACCAGGGGGTAGATTAGAAGTCATTTAAGATCCCTGTTTTATCTCGTTCAGCTGCCAGCTCTTATCTCAGGTTGCCTAGAGAACAATACCTTCTTGCAGCCTCGACTGATAAATACTGTAGATTAAATAAACCAGAGCCACAAAGCAATCTTTGGTAAGCCTCGCATCATGAGAAAAATACAGAAAATGGAACCCAGATAAAAACCTTACTTTATTTTCCCTTTTTACATGCAATTACTTCAAACAAAGAAAAAAACAGCAGCGTGTGGTTTATAATGTGTTTGTTTGTAATGCACAAGTAATCAAGATGCAGTTTATGTAAGTGGTAGTGTCCCTTTAAGAAGGGAGGAATGAGGCCACGCACTTTAGACGAAAGGAAGGGAATGGAGCCACCATGTCTTGGGGCATGGTCTCCCCTGTTTTGCAGACTGGATGCTGTCTAGGTGTGTGCCTGTGTGTGTGCCTGCTAGTCTTTATGTGAGTCTATGTATGTGTGCTTCTCTTTGTGTTAGTGTGTGTGCATGTATGTGTGTGTTTGTCTTTTTGTGTATGCATGCTTGTCTATGCATTTGTGTGTCTGTGCGTATATTTGTGTGGGTGCTTCTCTTTGTGTGAGTTTGTGTTTATGTGTTAGTGTGCTTGTCTTTGTGTCACTGTGTCTGTTTGTGTGACTGACCGTGTGCTTGTCTTTGTGTAAGTTTGTGTGTCTGTGCGTGTACGCTTGTCTTTGTGTAAGTTTGCTTGTCTGTGCATATGTCTGTGTGTGTGTGTGTGTGTGCTTGGCTTAGTGTGAGTGTGTGCTTGCCTTAGTGTGAGTGTGTATGTGCTTGTCTTAGTGCGTGTGTGTGCATTTGTGTGTGTAAGGCTGGTTGGGGGAAATCCCAGCCATTTCAGTTAGGGGCTTCAAGATTTCTCATGGAAGCCCTGGAAATAAACACACGGATTTGGCAAAGAAAAATATAAAAATGTTCCTTGATGAAATCTAACATCTTTTTTAATTTTAAAAATATTTAGCTATAATATAGAGTGTGTTAAATGTTTCAATGTATGGTAAACAGCGACTCTAGAAAATTTGGTTTAAGTGAATTGACCATGTACCACATGCGACACTCAGACATATATTATATATAAAGCAAACGAACATGTAACACATGCGACACTCGGACATTGTTTTATATATAATGTCTGAGTGTCGCACGTGTTACATGTTCGATTGCTTTATATACAATAAGGCCGGTGTCAGACAAATGCAGTGTCACAATCAGACACAAGGAGGGCACCTTGCATTAGCTAAGGTGAGGCACTGGTACAAAGGAAAGCCCCAATATGAAGATGATACAGAGTAGACAGCCTAGACCAAAGACCCTACATGGTACACAGCAGCCCTATTCTGAAAGACCGGTCTTTAGAATAGCCAGATCTGCTCTAAACGAAAAAATAATACAACAACGCCGTGCAGAGTCTAAGGACCTACAGACGAGACAGGAATATAACAATATATAAATGGTACAGACAAGGAGTATCCAAATAGAGAATTCACGAAAAAGCCAGAAGTCATAAACCAGAAAGTATACCTTATACAGATGCCAGGGATCCAGAACCGGGAGATCAGTCAGCCAGGCAAGAGGGTCAGAACCAGGTAATCAGTCAGATGTATAACATAACCAGACAAAGAAGAAACACTAGAACTAATTACACAGGAATGACTGGACATGAACTAGAACCTGGACTAACTAAAGAAACATGCACTAAAGAAACTGAACAAAAGAGTTCAGGAAAAAAGTACCGTAAAAACACCATATTAGGCTCTGGAGGAACCCAACAAAACTAAATTAATATAATGGGTTTTGTTAATCATACAAAATTACAAACTTAACAGAAAACACACATTTAAAAACACATAACCAATGTGAATATTACGGCGATGATGTTACATTTATATAGACAGGGAAGTAATACACTTAGATGAATGCAGTCACTGGTACTGTATTACCACTGGAGTTATACTTGAGATGGTAACGATTCTCTATCAATTATTGGACTAAACCAAATGACTGAATAGACGGCAAGGGCATACAAACTAATACTTCAAACAATTGCCTTGAATGCTCCGCTGTGTGTATTACAGTCAATAATTGATCGTAATCCCAAGTTGTTAAGGATCCTAAATGCGGATATTCGTATGTAGATACATTCACCTAAGCCATATAACCATGTGGTTACATCTATATGATTAATGAAGGATGCGTCAACCGTTCAACATAAGTGGAGAGACCAGTTATGATCCAATATAAGGAATACTAAGTGTAGTACTTTATAGCCAAATGCTGGAAAGATAATGAGGAAAGTAATAGACCAAATATTGATTGTAGATGGATTAGGATCTATTAGCGATCTTTTACAGTGGTCCCACACAGAGGTGTTATGATAGCCAGCTAATTAGCTCATAGAAACAGATGTACCATATAAAAAGATTCCACTATGCAAATTCATGAAAACATAAATCCAGCAAGTGGCTTTCCACATTCTTAGGAAGTTCCTTCAATTATTGCTTAGTTTAGGTATTAGGTCCAGTCATGTAGTGTTCTATTTCAAGAACGAGTTGATTTGTCGTAGGATTAAACATACTTCATCGATCAATTGATTTAGGTAGTCCAAAAAAATTGCTTAACTTATAACCAAAGGAATTAAATTGTCGATTTTTAATAATATCAGTTTCCCAGTTTGCCAGTATATTGATTTTTAGTCAAAATTGTGTTTCACTTATAAATATTACATGTTATATGCGTAAATCATTGATACCAGTTGTATACATGAACGAATAAATTGACTTAGTTAGCATGAGTCAGTACTTGTTAGAAATGTGTTGCTCCGTTTCTAGCATAAATATCAAATATTAAAGCGTTTAATAAAGAGTTACATACTGTGTTCATCTGACATTAGCCTTGGCTGCTTGCCTGGGATGGGAACCACCTGAACAGCGCACAAGATCGCGGAGTTCACGTGAACTCCGCGATCTCGCGAGAATGCGGCTGCGCTGGTCTGGTGCTTCCCGGCGAGCGGCCAAGCTGCATGCCGGCGGCCGCTCATAGGGAGAAGAACGGCCGGTGGGTACTCGGAGCGGCTGCAGAGAGGCCTGGCAGCAGAGGAGGTGAGAGCTGGGGCAAATATATCCCTGTCAGCCGGGGGCAATATATCCATTTGAGCTGGGGGCAATATATCCATGTGAGCTGGGGCAAATATATCCATGTGAGCTGGGGGCTCCCGCCGGATGAAGGAGGAGGTCCTCGCCGCGGGACAGGAGTAGGGATGAGCTGTTCGGTTTGATCTGTTCGGAGTTCGCATCGAACATCGGCCGTTCGACAGTTCGCGAACTTTGAACTTTTTGGGACGTTCGACAAAAGTTCTAAAAAAAATTTGATAAAAGTATAAAATATGCTTAAAAAATACTAAAAAATCTAGAAATAAAGAGACTCTTTACTGCAGAATATTATAAACAACGGTTTATTAGATATTGAATTAAAGCGGGAATATTTTTAACATTGAAGCCAATGGGATAAAACATTCTTGTTACTAAAACATCAGGCAGACACGGCCCTCTAATCAGGCACTGTAGAGGGCAGCCTACAGGGGCCTCCCAAGGATCCCCTTGAGGAGCATGCGGCCGCCGGATGACAGAGCTGCGACTGTGCGGGCTAGCCGCCCGAGTGCATGTGGCAGAGACAGGCAGCGCAGGAAGGGAGCCACTGCACCTGCGGCCATGGCAGACCCCCCACAACCAGGATCCAGGGAGCCCCCACTGACCAACAGGCTAAGGTAAGGCGACACATTTCTAAAAAAAATTATTTAAATCCAAGGAAATTTTTAAATGTCCCCAGGAACATAAAATAAAACTTTTTTTTCTTTCTCTGCCTGGCTGAATGTATTTAATTATATATGTTAGATACATTCAGCCAGGTAGAGGGGGTGGCATGTGGGCTGTGTCACGACCACTACGCGCGCTGCTGCGAAAGACGCCGGGTTAAGCCGCTCACTATCTATCTATCCTAGACCCAGATAATCACGCGCGCTTATCTACCCGTCCCTGCCACACTTTCTCTCACAACAGGCACGTAGAGCGCGATATACTGATCCCAGGATTGCAACGCAGTACAAGTCTTCTCTTGAAGCGGGTAATGACTACGTCTCCCACAATCCCTGGTCTCACTTTCCTACTCTATTAGTAACGCTGCCACCAGTCCTCATGGACACTACGCGTGTCGCAACGGGAGATACAGGGCTTAAGCGACCGCACTATCTGCCTACCCGAGACTCGGACAGTGACTACAGATCCCACAATCCCCTGCCGTCTCCTGACGACCGCAACTAGCAATTTTCTTATATATAACCGAGCTTAAAGCAAATAACACTACTCCCAATCTCTTAGTTAGCGTGGATCTCATCAGCCAGAGGCAGAACTTAAATACGTGTGGTTTATTTATGATATAGAAAAATCACAGTGCATTGTTACAGGAAAAATTATAGCTAGAATAAATCAATTAATTACACACTACACAGCAAATAAAAGAAAAGGGTTAACCACAGAGCAATTACTTACGAAGAACTACTCATTAAGCTAGCATCGATGGTCTCCTGGAGCCTGGAGATAGGAACATGGACCGATCAGTCCTCTTTTGAAGGTACCCAAAGTGATCAGCCAAAGCACATGGCCAGTTTTCAGAATTTATACACTTCCTGATCCTTCCAACCCACCCACAAATGGTCCAGCCTCATGCACTACATATCCCAGAGTTCCCTTTTCTACAGAGCATGCTCAGTACACTTGTCAATTAATCTTTAATTGCCCAAAGGTGTCCCTCTTCCCCTCAGACCCCCCTTAGAGATCAAGGATGTGCTTCCTGTCTTTGAAGATAGGGTCTAAATCTTGGTGCCTGGCTGGCTCCCAAGGTGTGATTACTATGTCAGTATACCAAAGCCATTCCATTTTACAGCTACGTGTTATATCCTCCCCCAGGGGAGAAAGCTAACCATTTTAATTACATTTTAGCAGGTCTTCCTCACCAGCTGTGGACACAGGGATACGCTTCCCAAATGGTCAGACACAAATATGAATATGACGATATGGAGGAGATATATATATAAATATATAAACAGGCACTTAGACACATATACACAGGCAGACCCTGATATAGATAGAAATACAGATCTAATCTGCCACATCTCCCATACAAAGGGAGACGCAGAAAGGGAGGGGCTAACATGCCTCTCACGTGCGTCTTAACACGGGTTCGCCAATGGGCATCTGGCACCTGCACCAGTCACCGGCGCTATTACGGTGTGGGGGACGCACAGGTGTCCGTGCACTTTGCCCACCAAAGCGTGCACTCCATCTCGTAGCCGCATCACACATTGCCCCATGCAGGCCTTTGGCGACTGCACCATTCTCCCCCACCTCTCCCAAACCTGGGGGAGGGGGGTCACTCATACTGCACTCACAACACGGCACCGACTCTGAGAATTCCCTGTGCTTCTGCAGCCCCTGCGGGTACGCCGTTTGGGGGTGCAGCCCTTGTGGCTTACTCTAACCTGGCCCCTCAGTCTTGCAGGCAGCCAAACACTCACCAACGGTCGCCTGCTCGGTAGCCATTCTTACAGCAGGGGGTATGGAGAAACAGGGTGAAGCGCCCCGCTCCCCAGTAAACGTCCCCACTGCATCTGCCAACGGAGTCAGGCATCGTACCTGGCTCTGGGCAGATGCCTGGGAGGTCACAGGAGCCACACCAGGACCCGCTGCCTCCCCTTCTCTCACTGTCCCCGCACATTCAGAATTTGGGGAACCATACAGATGGGGCACAGTATTCTCCACGCTCACGCTCATCTCGCCCTCCATTGCACACAGTTTCCCCACTGTATCACACAGTTTATTAAGCACGTCTTGCTTCGTAACCGGTGAGCATACAGCCGTATGCCACCCTCCCCCACAGGGAGGTTGCTCAGTACCAGTTTCCTGTGGTACTAGGAATCTGGTTGGCTTTCCCCTAGGGCAGCACGCGTCCACCCCGGGCCATTCCTCCTGACCACACAGCATGTGCTCAGTGCCACCCGCAGCCTCAGACACATGCGACACAGACTGGCATACCACAGTATCCTGCCCATCCAGGATGTTCTGCCCTCCACTCCTTTCACCTAGCACCGCCAACCTGGATGGTTCAGGCCCTGGATAACCCTCTGCCACCCTAGGCCTCTCCTTCCAACCACCCAGTATGCCCTCTGCGCCACGCACAGTCTCAGACACCCGCGACACAGGCTGGCACACCGCAGTATCCTGCTCATCCCAGGCCTTCCGATGCCCACACCTTACCTCCAGCACCACCGACCCAGTTGGTTCAGCCCTAAAGGAACCTGCCTTGGTCCTTTGTTCTCCCTCCCAACCACGTGGCATCACAGACACACCTGAGTCTGGTCTAGGCAGGCACACCACAGTATCCTGCCTCCCTTCCCAGGCATTCTGATCCACACCATCACACGGCAGAGACGGGCCTTGTGCCCTACTCGCCGCGGACTGCCAGTGGGTACCCACTTCCACCATGGGCACCGCGGCCTCCCCACGCATGGGGTCCGGGGAACCAGCTGACTCGGGTGCAGGCGGGCATTCACTCAACCCCTGCCTTTCTTCCCACTCACACTGCCCCCTCATGCTACCACACAACACCTCGGGCACACCTGGCGCAGGCGCAGACTGACTCACTGCCATCCCCTGCCCTCCCATCCAGGAATCCTGTTGTACATCCCCACTCACAGCCCTCCCCACAGTAGAGCCACTAGTGGGCCTGGGTAAATCCCCAGCATCCCTTTCTAGCACATACTGTGACACCAATTTACCCAAATCCGTGCCCAGTAACACATCTGTAGGAATATTTTCAGACACTCCCACCTCCCACAGACCTCTCCCCACTCCCCAGTCCAAATAAACCTGTGCCATTGGCACCGCAGGACGTACCCCATCAAAACCCTTTACTGCTAGAGTCCTGCCAGGAATATAGTCTGCAGGGCTGACTAACCCTGGATGCACCAAAGTTACTTCAGCTGCCGTATCTCTTAAACCCACAGATACCTGAGTCCCGACAATGACTGCTTGCTGGTTCACGTTGGCACTGCCCTCCAATCTGGTCACGAACAGGACAGAGGGTGATGCTGAGGGGTATCCTCCCCCAGCTGTGGATGCAGGCTTCTTCCTCTGCGGGCACGCTGCCAGGAGATGGTTGACACTGTTACAAATAAAACAGCGATGGCTCACACTTCTTCCAGGCGAAGAAGGACTTGTTCCCCCCTCCCCAGCAGAGACTGGCACAGAGGGGGGCGCTGCTGCCGTGATGTCGGGGGGTCGTGCTGAGTTGGGCTTCCATCCCGATGATTCTTTGGGGGAACCTCTGCTCCGGTCCACAGACGCTCCGTTGGCCGCATGGAAATCGGCCAGCTCACCAGCTTCCAGGGCCGTCTCGGGTTTGCGATCCAGAAGCCATTCCTGGATCTCAGGTGGGCACAGCTGCACGAACTGCTCTTTGATTAACAGGTCTTCCAGGGCATCCAAGGTGTCAATCTTCAGCCCCCTGACCCATTGTTGAAATAGGGTGGTCAGGTGGCTCACAACTGCAGAGTAGCTCTCCGCGGCCCGTTTCTGCAAGGACCTGAACTTTTTGCGATATACCTCTGGCGTGAGGTTATAACGTCTCTGCAGCGCGGCTTTAATCGCCTCATAGTCCTGGTTGCTCTCAGCTGGTAACTCTGCAAAGGCTTCAAGCGCTGGACCTTTTAGTCCAGGAGTGAGGTACCTGGTCCATTGCTCCTTGGGCAGCTGGTACTGTTGACAAGTCTTTTCAAAACTTCGCAGGAACACATCCAGGTCCCCATCTTTGTCCAGGGTGGGAAAGTTCTCGGAACGAGGTCTGGGCGTAGACAGATCTGCAGCGCTCACAGGGGCAGGAGATAATTGCGTTCTGCTTGCCTGTGCCAGAGCGAGCTGATGTGCCCGTTCGGCTTGGCGCTCCACCGATTCTCACTCACCCACAGCCCTGCGCTCCGCAGCTTCTCTGTCCGCTTGGCGCGCTGCCGTCGCTTGCTCAGCTCTGCGCTCCACAGCTTCGCGTTCAGCTCTGCGCTCCTCTCGCTCTTTGTACTGCAGGATGAGCTGAAGCCGCATCTGAGAGTCCGCAGAGTCCACATGTTTTAAAACAGTGTGCAAGTAAACATCCAGGGCAGTATCACCCTTGGGCGAAGCACTAGATACTGTCCTTTCCACTTGACTTGTGCTTCCTTCGGCTGGGTCAAGCGTGGTACCCTGCTCTTCTGCGTCCTGGACTGCTTGCCTCGCCTCATAATCCTCGAGGGCTTGCAAAAGTTCATCCTTCTTTTTATCCTTCGTCAAAATATTTTTGTCTCTACATAATTGTTCCAGGGTTTTTTTCAATGGTTGTTGTGACATTCTCACTACAGCCAAATAAAAGATAGAAAAGAAAAACAAAGAAGGGGAAGGGAACTGCTGTGTATAGTGTAAATTCTAATAAATGCACTGGGTTCTGCTCTGGAAATTGGAAAACCAATTTCTTTAGTATCTGGATCTATGTTGCCTCACAGATTCAAATACTAACCTGATATCCCACAGATTCAAATACTAACCTGATATCCCACTGCTTGCCACCAGTTGTCATGACCACTACGCGCGCTGCTGTGAAAGACGCCGGGTTAAGCCGCTCACTATCTATCTATCCTAGACCCAGATAATCACGCGCGCTTATCTACCCGTCCCAGCCACACTTTCTCTCACAACAGGCACGTAGAGTGCGATGTACTGCGTTGCAATCCTGGGATCAGTATAAGTCTTCTCTTGAAGCAGGTAATGACTACATCTCACATAATCCCTGGTCTCACGTTCCTACTCTATTAGTAATGCTGCCACCAGTCCTCATGGACACTACGCGCCTCGCAACGGGAGATGCAGGGCTTAAGCGACCGCACTATCTGCCTACCTGAGACTCGGACAGTGACTACAGATCCCACAATCCCCTGCCATCTCCTGACGACCGCAACTCGCAATTTTCTTATATATAACCGAGCTTAAAGCAAATAACAATACTCCCAATCTTTTAGTTAGCGTGGATCTCATCAGCCAGAGGCACAACTTAAATACGTGTTGTTTATTTATGATATAGAAAAATCACAGTGCATTGTTACAGGAAAAATTATAACTAGAATAAATCAATTAATTACACTACACAGCAAATAAAAGAAAAGGGTTAACCACAGAGCAATTACTACTCATTAAGCTAGCATCAATGGTCTCCTGGAGCCTGGAGATAGGAACATGGACCGATCAGTCCTCTTTCGAAGGTACCTCAAGTGATCAGCCAAAGCACATGGCCAGTTTTCAGAATTTTATACACTTCCTGATCCTTCCAACCCACCCACAAATGGTCCAGCCTCATATCCCAGAGTTCCCTTTTCTACAGAGCATGCTCAGTACACTTGTCAATTAATCTTTAATTGCCCAAAGGTGTCCCTCTTCACCCCAGACCCCCCTTAGAGATCAAGGATGTGCTTCCTGTCTTTGAAGATAGGCTCTAAATCTTGGTGCCTGGCTGGCTCCCAAGGTGTGATTACTATGTCAGTGTACCAAAGCCATTCCATTTTACAGCTAGGTGTTATATCCTCCCCCCAGGGGAGAAAGCTAACCATTTTAATTACATTTTAGCAGGTCTTCCTCACCAGCTGTGGACACAGGGATACGCTTCCAAAATGGTCAGACACACATGAATATGATGATATGGAGGAGATATATATATAAATATATAAACAGGCACTTAGACACATTTACACAGGCAGACCCTGATATAGATAGAAATACAGATCTAATCTGCCACAGGCTGTAGGGCTCTCAGGCAGTGGTTTGTTTTTGTTTTTTGTGTGTGTATATTTTTAGCAAATTTATAGGGGAAGGTAAGGGCAGGTATGATATATATATATATATATATATATATAGATAAGATATATATCTATATTCTTATAAATAATATATCCAGACTTGTATTAAACACGCATTTTAGCAACTAATTTCTCCCCCCCCCAATTTGGCTGATCCCTCCAGAAGAAATGTTGAACCTGATAGAGCAGAGAATAATATATATATTCAGTGCTCTGTCGGGTTCAGCATTTCTTCTGGAGGGATCAGCCAAATGGGGGGGGGGGCGCATTTAGTTGAGATTGTCCACATGCCAACCCCCATGTGCGTATGTGTATATATGGTCTGAGGTCTGTAGGTGGGTATATATATATCTGTGTGTTGATATATAGGGATGAGCCGAACACCCCCCAAGTTCGGTTCGGATCCGAACCCGAAATTTCCAAATGTTCGAATTTGAATCCGAATCTGAACCCGAACTCAATACATGTCAATGGGGCTGAAAATTCGTTTTTTAGAGTGCCCTCCAAGAGGGCATATATGCTAGATATTTGCCATAAAAGGTGTATGGGGGTCCGGGTAGTGCCCTGGGGGATAGGAAACAAGGACAAAAAGTTTTAAAAAAAAGTTTTTAAAGGGACAGTGAGTTTTCCATGAAATAAGGGTTAAAAATAAAAATGAAAAATTCCTTCAAATATCGTGTCTAGGAGGTCCCCATAACCTGCCCGTGAAGTGGCGGATTTGTAGGATGTATAGAAACACTTAAAAACAAAAAATTGATGTTTCAAATGACGGTAAATGCTTTTCCTTTAATCTATCCATAAACAACTGCTTGGGGCGGCAGTATGTATGAAAAGAGGAGACATTTTCGGACACGCAGAAAAAGTTTAGTGATTTTTTTGGCTAAATTATTGTGAAACTTATACACAAAAAGTTGACAGGCGCCAACAACTTGTACCGCCACCAACAAACCAATGCCAACCAGAATATAGTGGTTTCCCCCAAACCAGTGAAATACAAAGAACAATGGTACGTATCTGGTGGCGCGATGATAGTCGCTGAATGGTAGGTGGTGGTTCCCTTAGTTCGTATGAAGCATATGAAAAAGAATAATACAATATATAGTGCAGATGATTCTAACACAATAATTTATATGTGCCAATGTGGGATATTCCACTCACAAATTAAAGAGCCCGGACACTGGCTCTAAGTGGGTCGCAGCTTTTGGGTGTTTTTGCTTCTCCGTTCCTTAAGGTGACCCACGCCTTATATTGGATGGAAAATGGCTCATACACATGGACATGGAAGAAAAACAGAAACAGCTTCCTTGTGCAGATCTTCTAAAATTCAGATAGTATGAATAGACAAAGCCGTTAAACTCACATTTGCAGGAGCTTATGGACCAAGCTCGTGGTTTGTGCGCTTCAAGGCTCGCATAGGGTGGAGCCCAAACCCGTCTTCAAATCCAGAATATCAAGGGGACGATTGAAATAAAAAGTTTTTAAAATATTTATTAATGCATAAATAAAACAAATAAAATACTGGCTCAACCAGGAGACCAGAACGCGTTTCGCCAGACGTGCTGGCTTCTTCAGCTGGTTTTCTGAAGAAGCCAGCACGTCTGGCGAAACGCGTTCTGGTCTCCTGGTTGAGCCAGTATTTTATTTGTTTTATTTATGCATTAATAAATATTTTTAAAAACTTTTTATTTCAATCGTCCCCTTGATATTCTGGATTTGAAGACGGGTTTGGGCTCCACCCTATGCGAGCCTTGAAGCGCACAAACCACGAGCTTGGTCCATAAGCTCCTGCAAATGTGAGTTTAACGGCTTTGTCTATTCATACTATCTGAATTTTAGAAGATCTGCACAAGGAAGCTGTTTCTGTTTTTCTTCCATGTCCATGTGTATGAGCCATTTTCCATCCAATATAAGGCGTGGGTCACCTTAAGGAACGGAGAAGCAAAAACACCCAAAAGCTGCGACCCACTTAGAGCCAGTGTCCGGGCTCTTTAATTTGTGAGTGGAATATCCCACATTGGCACATATAAATTATTGTGTTAGAATCATCTGCACTATATATTGTATTATTCTTTTTCATATGCTTCATACGAACTAAGGGAACCACCACCTACCATTCAGCGACTATCATCGCGCCACCAGATACGTACCATTGTTTATTGTGAAACTTATGCATGCTTTGGATGAAAGTAACAATAGGTGCTTTAAGGCTGGGGTCAGACTAGCGCACTTTTAACGTGCGTTTAGGCGCACTTAATCACGGCCGCACTAGCAGCAAATGACACGCAATGACGGCCAATATACGAAGTACGGCCGCACGAAAGTCCGGCCGCGCAACGCAAGTGGAAAATTAATGCATTTTTTCGAGAACGCTGAACCGCTAGTACTGACGTACAGAGTGCGCTGCGTCCGCATAGCGGCGTGTGTGCGTGATTAGGAGACGTCAGACGCTGCTCATGTCCCGCCAACATAACGTCCAGACACCCAAAGTTTCCTGGTTTGGATCTGTAAAAAAATCACGCACAAAAATGCGCATCGTATGACCGTTTAAGCGCTTTCCGTGAAAAAACACCTCAATGCGTTCGGGACGCACTTTTTGACGTTCGCTGAGAAAAATGCGTTCGTTTGACCCTAGCCTAAAATTGGGCCTTTAGCGTCGGCAACAGTGCCGTCACACAGTCTCACCCCCTCTGAGGATATGAATCTGATACAGGTGTCAGTGGCAGTGCAGCCAAATATTGTGCCTTTGGTGCCAGGCCAGCAAGTGCCATCATACAGTAACCCCTCTGTGGTATTGTGGAAGAGTGCAGGGGTGGACCATGCGGTCAGGGCTGGTGCTAGACTATTTTGCGCCCTAGGCAAGACCAGCTACTTGCACCCCCCCAAAAAAAACGACACAACATGTAACTGCTAAATTTCTTTTTACTTAAGAATAAAAATTGAAAAGCACCAATAGTAAAGGTAAAATAAATATAAATAAACTGTATTAAACCATTTTAAATTAACTCTATTAAACAAATTAAAATTAACTGTATTGAACAAATATAAATTAACGAAAAAAAAAAATAAGAGTTGTCACGTAAGTTTCAATTTCAGACACATCAAAATTTCACATTGCGTACCTTATCCTTTGCAAATTTTCATCATGCGTATATATATATATATATATTGCCCAGGCCAGCTCACATCATGCGTATATATATTGCCCAGGCCAATCCCCTGGTGGAGATAGGGGGTTCATTTGAACCCCGATATCTCCAGGCATCTAGTGGGTCATGGAGGGTGTCAATTGAAAGGCCTGAGCATGGCCTTTCGAATGATACCCAACATGACCAGGTATAAAGTATAAAAAGAAAAAAAAACATGTATTTTTTTTGTGTGTTATTTATATTAATGCAGCAATATTGTTCACATTGCAATTATAATGTGAACGATGATGCACTAATGATTTTTTTCTATGGGGTGCGTTTGCTATAAATCACATAATTCCCCCCACAAAATGTAACAAGTCCCCATTTCTAATTTTTGTACAAGCGCACCCCATAGAAAACATAACCGCAAATGCTCATGTGCTAAAATGTGAAAAAAAACAACACTTTACACACTGCAGATGATTAAAAATTCAATTTTTATTGCATTTTTTTCATAATATACAGCCAAGACAGGACGTATACATCTAAAAATTATATATTATGAATCTGCGGAGTCTGCCGGAAAGAACGATATCTAACATGTCGGTCATTTAACAAAATGTGGCTTCAAAATCGCGTTTAAACATGATGAGCGAAAGCGGTAAAAATGAGCTGAGCACACAGCGGTGAAATACAGCATATTAGACGTTTTAGGAGGGAAATTAACACTTCTCAAATCTCAATCAGAAGCAGACACCACCCCATCCCCTCAGTATAGTCTACAATGTATCAAATTGATTAGACCAGACTAAAAACACCTGTTATGCCATTTGAAAAACACAGGTCATTTAGAGTTGAGAATCTTTGCACGTACACATTAGTTTTTAATTCAATATCTAATAAACCGTTGCTTATAATATTCTGCAGTAAAGAGTCTCTATATTTCTAGATTTTTTAGTATTTTTTTAAGCATTTTCTATACTTTTTTCAAAATTTCTTTTTTTTTGCGAACTCGAACCGAACACACCCAAAAAGTTCAAAGTTCGCGAACTTTCGAATGACCAAAGTTCGTTTCGAACTCCGAACTGATCGAACCGAACAACTCATCCCTATTGATATATACGTATATATAGGTCTGCATGTTGATATATACGTATATGTCTGTGTGTGGTATCAATGCATCCCTTCTCTATACTTGCCGCTCCGTGTCCCTATAATATATATGATCAGGGGTTACCTCTTTTTTATATTTTTATACTATTCCTATTAAATTAACTGTAATTTTTGATGTATTTTAGTCAGTAGAAACTTTTTTTGCCTATATAACATGTGCTTTGTGAAAATAAAACGGTTTTGTGTGTACATTTTAATTTAGTTAGTGGATTCCAGTCCAGTGCGGTGAGAAGCAAACGTAATGTAGTGTAGAGTAGACACGCTGCGAGGCGGAGCGGAGTGAAGTCAAGCCTGCAAAATGTTTGCTTCGCTACACTGTGTGTCGCTACATGCTCAGTGTGTCTCAGCCTTTATTCCCGCATCGCTAGCTTACCGAATCAGTTTGTATACTTGTTACTGGCCCTGCTTGTTCTGAGGACCCGATCTGTTGCCGACTTTGCCTGCCATTTGACTATTCTCTCTGTGTATTCCCTGCCTGTTCTGTTTGCTTCCTGTTGCTACTGGTGTGCGCCGATTCTCACCATATACAGTAGCGCAGTACAAGTGCCTAAACATTGCTGACCTGGTATTGTTATTGCTGCTGATGTAACTGAATAGATCGGGGATCTCTTCTGCATTACCAAAACCTCCACCCACTGTACTCTTCCACAATACCACAGAGGGGTTACTTACGGTGTGAAGGCACTTGCTGCCACCAAAGGCACAATATTTGGGTACACTGCCACTGACACCTATACCAGATTCATATCATTTTAATATTGGACCGCAGGGTCCAACCCTGCACTCTTCCACAATACCACAGAGGGGTTACGGTGTGACTGCACTGTTGCCGACAATAAAGGCCCAATTTTAAAGCACCTATTGTTACTTTCATCCAAAACCTGCATAAATTTCACCATAATTTAGCCAAAAAATCACTAAACTTGTTCTGCGTGTCCTAAAATGTCTCCTCTTTTTATACAGACTGCCGCCCCAAGCAGTTGTTTATGAATAGATTAAAGGAAAACCATTTACCATCATATGAAATGTCATTTTTTTTGTTTTTAAATGTTTCTATATATACTTAACCTTTATTTCATGGAAAACTCACTGTTCCTTTAAAAACGTTTTTTTTTTTACTTTTTGTCCTCGTTTCCTGACCCCCAGGGCACTACCCGGACCCCCATACACCTTTTATGGCAAATATCTTGCATATATGCCTTGGAGGGCACTCTAAAAATCGAGCTTTCGAATCCCATTGACTTGCATTGAGTTCGGTTCGTGTTCGAGTTCGAACTCGAACTTTTGAAATTGTTCGAGTTTGAATGCGAACCGAACACGGGGGTGTTCGGCTCATCACTAGACAGGAGACGAGTATCTGATTTTATTTCTTTGGATGTTGTCAACAGATTCTGCAGAAACATAATCAGTTAACACCAAGTCCTGCCTCTTGTTACCATTTCGCTAAACACAGCCGGACGTTAATCAGCGTTGGGACTTGTAATCCAGCGCTGATTAACACCTTGCGCTCCCCATGTTAAGTATAGGGAGCACAAAGTACAGTAACCATGCGCTGAAAAGCGCAAGGAAGGTACCAAACGCAAACGGGTTGCTTAACCCGTTTGCGTTTGGATTGTAATATGCGGTGAACACCGCAGCAAACGATTAATGCTCACACAAGTGAGTGTTAACGTTTGCGTTAAGATCGTAATTTTTCCCACTCGTTGTTGGTAAAACATTTCCCAATGCTTCAAATTGCGTTTAAACATGAGAAAAAATAGTAAAAATGAGCTCAGCGCACAGCGGTGAAATGGCTCAGCTCTCAGCAGTGAAATGGTTAAAAACTTTGTTGTTTTTTTAAATTAGTTTTTTTATTGTTTCCTGTCCCCCAGGGCAGTACCCGGACCCCATACACCTTTTATGGCCAATATCTTGCATATATGCCCTCTGGAGGGGACCTTAATTTTCTAACTTTTGAGCCCCATTGACTTGCATTGTGTTCAAATCGTGTTCGCGTTTGAACTTTTTACGATGTTCGAGTGCGAATGCGAACCGAACACAGGGGGGTTCGGCCCATCACTAGTGATCAGAATGAGATTATTAGCAATGCAATATCTGTATCTGCTGCATAATGCCTGTGTATGGCGATTACAGCAACACCTTGTATCTGTATGTGCTGCATAATGCCTTTGTATGGCGATTACAGCAACACCTTGTATCTGTATGTGCTGCATAATGAGTGTGTATGGCAATTACAGCAACACCTTGTATCTGTATGTGCTGCATAATGCCTGTGTATGACAATTACAGCAACACCTTGTATCTGTATGTGCTGCATAATGCCTGCGTATGACAATTACAGCAACACCTTGCCCATCACTAGTGATCAGTCCGGCCAGTTCGGCCCATCACTAGTGATCAGAATGAGATTATTAGCAATGCAATATCTGTATCTGCTGCATAATGCCTGTGTATGGGAATTACAGCAACACCTTGTATCTGTATGTGCTGCGTAATGCCTGTGTATAGCAATTACAGCAACACCTTGTACCTGTATGTGCTGCATAATGCCTGTGTATGGCAATTACAGCAACATCTTGTATCTGTATGTGCTGCATAATGCCTGTGTATGGCAATTACAGCAACACCTTGTATCTGTTTGTGCTGCATAATGCCTGTGTATGGCAATTACAGCAACACCTTGTATCTGTATGTGCTGCGTAATGCCTGTGTATAGCAATTACAGCAACACCTTGTACCTGTATGTGCTGCATAATGCCTGTGTATGGCAATTACAGCAACACCTTGTATCTGTTTGTGCTGCATAATGCCTGTGTATGGTAATTACAGCAACACCTTGTATCTGTTTGTGCTGCATAATACCTGTGTATGACAATTACAGCAACACCTTGTATCTGTATGTGCTGCATAATGCCTGTGTATGGCAATTACAGCAACACCTTGTATTTGTATGTGCTGCATAATGCCTGTGTATGGCAATTACAGCGACACCTTGTATCTGTATGTGCTGCATAATGCCCGTGTATGGCAATTACAGCAACACCTTGTATTTGTATGTGCTGCATAATGCCTGTGTATGGCAATTACAGCAACACCTTGTATCTGTATGTGCTGCATAATGCCTGTGTATGGCAATTACAGCGACACCTTGTATCTGTATGTGCTGCATAATGCCCGTGTATGGCAATTACAGCAACACCTTGTATTTGTATGTGCTGCATAATGCCTGTGTATGGCAATTACAGCAACACCTTGTATCTGTATGTGCTGCATAATGCCTGTGTATGGCAATTACAGCAACACCTTGTTTCTGTATGTGCTGCATAATGCCTGTGTATGGCAATTACAGCAACACCTTGTACCTGTACTGAACAGGGATTTACACTCATTATAACCCCCTGAATCTTATCCCTGTACAGCAGCGACTGACCCCACAGCTCTCCCTGTATTCTGACAAATCCATGGGTGCTGGAATGCAGCAGCGAGATGTTTAAATGTTCTGTTAAAGTGAGATGTGGGGGCCGCGATTTGCAGCTTGTTGTATCTCTCTCCAGGTTGACTAGCGAGTTAGTCCCCGTTAGCATCCTCTTGTTCGCACGAGCTGTGGAATGGGGCACTTTACTTGGGACATATGTAGGACATACTTGAAAACGAGAGAAATCTCAATGTATCCTTCCTGGTAAAATAATTTATAAATGAATAAATAAATAAATATGTCCTCCTGGGGCTCTCTGCGGTGCAAGATTTAAATATACCTGTGACAGGGAGGGGTGCAAAACCAGGGAGAGTGGTCAGCATTTAATACATTAGTTGCCCACATTGTAATTTTGTGCTATGCGAGGCATGAAATAACTTAACGGATTTGTCTGTATTTCTGGCAATTCGATTCAGATCACCATTTATTAGGCTTAATGGAAGGTGATTTCTTTAACATACAGAATGAATCTGGTTGAAGCTTAGTGATCCAGGGAAACATACTTGAGTTACCTCGTCTGGGTGAATGAAGCAATGATTATATACCAGAATGGTATTGATGAATGGCTCTTCAATGATTAATTATTATTTTGTAATCTTGTAATTTTAATAATGCACCTGGATCAGGAGTTCTGTCAACCGTGCGTTGGTTATTGTCACAAATCCCTCCTCTCAGTGCATTCCAAACACAATTCCTTTAAAAGTTATCAGTGTAACAAATAACTCGCACAGTATGATGTCTGGAGAATGTCTTCCATGGGTGCAGAGTAGGAAAGGTGACATACACCAACTGCATCCTCAATGGAGTATTATAAAAGGAGGAGGATACATTGTCAGTCATCTAGAAAGGCTTAGCACCATTATGTTGTATCCTTCTCTTTATATAACACTACTTTCAGGATGCAGTTCTTGAGGCTCGTCTTTGCTACTTTGGGTCCAAGGAATAGGACTACAGGTTAAGTACTTGGTCGGAGACCCAAACGCACCACATGGCGTATACTGGGACCCCCTTGGTTGCAGCTTCTGTTCTGTCTTCATTTAATAAGCGTAATACATTCTCAAAGAAAAACATACCTTTTTTTTTCTCTTTTTCCCTCTTTTTTCATTTTATTTTTCTGTTAAAAAGCTGAAAAATTATTATGACTGAAATGTTAAGGTTTTATTTTTTATTTGATATTTTCCAATAAAAACTTTATTTACAAATAAAAAGGAAAACCATTAACAAAATTAAGGTGTTATTCAGAGAGCACCGAAATGTCACCAACATTTCGGTGCTC
Source organism: Leptobrachium leishanense (assembly GCA_009667805.1). Lineage (NCBI taxonomy): Eukaryota > Metazoa > Chordata > Amphibia > Anura > Megophryidae > Leptobrachium > Leptobrachium leishanense. Next base: position 317,243,438 of record CM019067.1, on the reverse strand, counting down.
TTGAGTTCCACGCACTGAAACAAATTCCTCTACCCTGCAGTAAATTCAGCATTCACCGCAGGGTTCCCGGAGAGCAGGGAATGGACCCGAAAATCTGGCGCAAACTGGCAAAAATCCGCTGAAAAAAAAAATCACAGAAAAATTGCCGGAAACCACCGCCGATACGATAACCGCCGGTAAAATCCAGAACACACCCAGGAATCCGCCGCAAATAAGCCAAAGGTGCCCGAAAAAGCAGACGAGTTGCCGTCCAGCCACTGAAAAATACCGACAAGCTGACGAACGGCGCAAAAATAATTTTAATAGATATTGGACAAAAAGTTATTTCTTTTTAACATTGAAACCTATGGGATTCACCTGATTAAAGCTGCCCGAATGAAATCAGTGAACATCAGGGCATTTCACTGACATTTCTCTGCTGTTCGGTGTCTGTGAATATATTAACCATTGCTTCTCTATGGGGGATATGACTGCCATCAAACAGGCACCGTATTTCGCTGGCAATTCGCCAATATTTGGTGAAATGCCAGGTTTTGAATAGCCGTATGGCCACGATATTGCACCGTACGTGGAAATTCACCGTTCGGTGCAATATCCGGGCCAGTTCGTCTCTGTCTGAATAACCCTTATATTCTCTTCTCAAGATATCACTTCCCCAAAAAATTGATCCCCTGGAAATTGTAGTGAGAAAAATAAAATGTAAGTGTCGGAGCGCAACGCTGTAAATGTGAGACGTTTTATTGTTGCGCCCACGGATAAACCCAGATAATTGTTCTGCAAAGTTCATTTTCACACGTGCGTGTGAAAATGCCAAGCAATTCCGACATTCCAAAGGCTAAACATGACTTTACATTTGAGAACGGAATTAAAAATCTGACATTTTGATAAATGTGTTTTGCGTTTCCGTGGCAGACTACAAGTGGAATAATCAGTGGAAGCTTTCTGCTAATTTTCATGCCTCACTTTAAGCACTTTGCCACCGGACGCTCGTTTAAGCCTGGCATAATTTAACAGCATTATGGCCTGATCTCAAAGGGCTTCATGCATTAAAAAAAACACTAATGAGGCGATATTCTAATGGTGAAAGAATCAAGACCATTCTTCTTTCTGATTTGTTTCCCCTCTGGGAAAAACGACAATTTTTTCAGCAGATTCCATAAATGGTGTATTTCTAAGATTCAAATTAAATTAAAATAATAAAAAAAAACTTATTAAATCACTGGAAACATTAAAGCGATTCTGATTCCTTTAATGCTCTAATTTAATTCCAAGTCTAGATTTTCAAATGAACAGAATGAGCGGCGCATAATTATACATTCTAGATGTCATCGGATTCACTCTGCTCTTGGGTTTGTTGTTCTCAAGAAACTGGAAGTGATTTTAGAGGCTGAATTATAAGAAAACGTAGCATTTTTAATAGAGCAGGAAATTTTTCTATTAACCCCTTCACTATCGATATCGAGATATCTTGGGCTTCAAAGGCACCATATGGTGCCCCGATATCGAGATATCTCGATATGCTGATCTGCAGCCCAAAAGCAAATGAGATTCATTTGCTTTTGGGCTGCAGAAGGTGCCCCCCAAGAGCTAAAACTGGAAAATCAGCTGCTGAAAGCTCTCAAATATCAGTCTTTCAGCAGCCGGTGCAGGGGAAAAAGAAGAAAATAGACCAGCCTTTCAAACCTCTCTAACTCAATTTGGCAGTAGATGGCGCCATCTACTGGCCAAAAATAGATTATTTACAGTAAGACATACAATGTTTATAAGCTCAAATATTTCTTACTTTAAAATTAATTAAAAATGATTTTACAGAAAAAGCACTGGTTTCTGACAATGTTTTTATTTTTTTTAAATCACTTGATAGTGAAGGGGTTAAATAGCAAGATTCCAAACACTAAGGGCCATATTCCAAGGTTGTCATTAAGCTTCGCATTCGGGATGCACAACATAACTGCAGACGTTATCAGCTTAATTTTTTCATTTCCTATCCCAGTCGTTAAAGCAGAAGTTCCGACGGTAGCGTCTCGCGACTTGCAAGCGCTTACTGTACTCAGCGTCTTGTATACTTAACACGGGGTGCGCAAGTCGAAACGCAAGAATAGCGACCTATTCCAAGGAGCTGAATAAACGTAACGTCTCTGTGCAAACCAGGGAAATGGGACCCCTCCTAAAAGCTGGTGTGACGCTCATAACGACACGTAAACCCTGGTGTAACTTCCCTGAGCAGATGAAGTCTATGAAGCTGTTACGGCTCTGGTTACGTTTACATCAGGGCTGAAATACACAGGGAGTTAAATAGCGTTAGCTGTGAGAACATCCACTTTCAGCAGGGCCAGCCGGTAGTTTCCCTGCTCCACACACTTTTTAATGTCTCGCAAAGATATTTTAATGTCTCCAGCAAACCTTAGCGTCTTGGTTGGAATACGGACATTAATGGTGAGACGTTATCGGCTGGCGCACAATTTATCCGTTAGCGTCTGACTTTTAACGACAACTTTAGAATAAGACCCCAGGATAGGATATAAAGAAAAATTCAGCTATTTACATGGCCGGATTTCTAATTAGACAAAGTATGCATGTGCCTACAAGCTCCTGCCACAACGGGGCACCTTGCTCTAAAAAAATATATATATTTTTTACAATTTCCAAATCAGTTAGACCCCTGTATCTCTGGAGCCCCAAGGGATAGAGGGACATATGGGGTATCATTGGGTTGGCCAGATTATGACCTTTCCAGTGATACCAAATATAACCAGGTTAGATTTATGTACAAATGAATTATTTCTCTCTTTTTTTTTTAACACAGCACTATTATTCATTTTACAATTATAAAGTACACAGTGATGCTGCGCTAATTCACCTTCTCATATCTCACACTGCCAGCAAGTGTGGAGCTGATGATGCAATGCATTGTTTCATCGACAACCTAGACCGTGGCACTGCAGAGAGGAGAGACGGGGGGAATTTGGAACCAGCATCTCTGAATTGTACACTGCACAAGGCTAAATGAGGTGTCATTGGAAAGGTCAGAGTCTGGTCTTTACAATGATACCAAACATGACCATCAGGGTTATCCAAAGAGATTCGAAAAGTCACCGCACGTTCGGTGACTTTTCGTTCTCTTCAATTCGGTTCCTTTTGCCGATTGCATTTCGGTGACCCTGCGGTGTATTCAGCAAGCACCACAGGGTCCCCGAATTGCAGGGAAAAGTCACCGCAAACCTGACGAAAACTAACCGAATGCACGCTGAAAACCAGCAAAAACATCTGGATTAACCTTCGAAGAGGAGCCGAACAGGAGCCGAAAAGGAGCCGAATCACACAGAGCCGAAGCAGCTGTGACGTAGAGGAGGCAGTGAATAAATTAGAAAAACCATTTGTATGAATCTGGGAAAAAGAAACGCTGTTTGCAAAGAAACTACTGAGCGAAAATGTCTGAAATTTTCACAGGAGGTCCAGGGAATGATAATAAAGAGGGCTGTTACAAAAAAAATAAGCAAACAAAAAAAAAAAAAAAAAAAAAATCGGACTTTTAATTTTTTTTTAAAAAATTCAGAAAAATGCTTAAAGTATCCTAAAAAATCTATAAATAAAGAGACTTTTTGCTGCAGAATTTTATAATGAACGGTTTATTAGATATTGAATTAAAACGGGAATATTTTTAACATTGAAGTCTATGGGATTCTCCTGAATAAATTTGCCGAATTAAACCACCGAATGGCAGGGCATTAGGGGAACCTTTCACTGCTGGTTTGTGTTCTCTGAATAGCCGAAGCAGTGCTTTTTGATGGGGATTTCACTGCCCTCGAACAGGGACCGAACAGGGACCGTATGTTCAGGCAATTCGACAGGATTTGCGAATTGCCTGCTCTCTGGATAGCCGAATGGCCAGGAAAGGTAACCGAACGCTGATTTTCAGCGTTCGGTTACCTTTCTCAAGCAATTCGGATCTCTTTGGATAACCCTGCATGTATTGCGTGAATATAAACTGAAAACATGTAAATGGAAAACTTATCTTTTTCTCTGTTCTACGGCAGAGGCAATAAGGCAATATATGCTTTTACTTATAAAACAAACAACTCCGCTGCACTAACTCTACTAAGGCAACAGATTCTGTTCCGTCTTTTGATTTAATGCAGAGAGAAACTGCTTTTCAGTTTTCCTTTTTTTTTTTAAATATTATTTTTTTAGTTTGCCCCAAAACAAAAATTTAACCCTTTCGCTGCTGAGGCTTTTCCCGCCCCTGTGCTGAGGTCATTTTTACCGGTTTTGCTCATCATGTTTAAACGTGTTTTGAAGGCTTATTTTAGTATATGACCCAGACATATTATATATCGTTCTTTCCGTCAGACTCGGTAGATTCAGAATATGTCATTATTATATGTATACGTTATGTCATGTCTGTATATTATAACAAAAAATGCAATAAAATATGTATTTTCAATAATTTACAATGTGTAAAGTGTTTTTTTTCACATTTTAACATGAGAGCAATTGCGGTTATATTTTGTATGGGGTGCGCTTGTTAAAAAAATTAGAGATGGGTCTCGTTACATTTTTTTTTGGGGAAAATTACACTATTTTTTAACAAACGCACCGCATACAAAAATCGTTAGTGCAGCATCATTGTTCACATTATAATTGAAATGGGAACAATATTGCTGCATTAACAAACCAAAAAAAAGAAGAAAAAAGTGTTTATTTTTTTTTTATAATTTTTTTAAAAAAAATTTTTAAATTTTGTTTTCCATTTTTTTTTTTTTTACAAACTTTTTCACAGTAGTGTTTGGTATCGTTGGAACGGCCATGCTCTGGCCGATCCAACCATACCAAACCTTAACCCCTAGCTGCCACGGATCGGGAGATAGGGAGTTCATTGGAACTCCCTATCTCCACCATTGGTGGCAGTTAGGGGTTAAGTCCAGGACTGGCGTCATCGTGCTACGCACGATGACGCCAGTCCTCAGGGGGAGTTCCCGGAGGCTTGGCCGACATCCAAGATGTCGGCCAGCTCCAGGAAAGGATCGCGAACCGGCGCTTTTCAGCACCGATTCGCGATCCAGCTCCCCAGGGGTTAATGCCAGGTACCATTTGGAAGGGCAGGCTGTGCCCTTCCAAATGATGCCTGGGTTAACCCCCGCAGAGCCGCCGATCGGGAGGGAGAGAGGTCCGAAGGACCTCCCCCCCCCTTTCAGGCGCCTCCTCCGCACATGAGGGGGGGGGGGCGCCTGAATTAGGTGTCATCGCGCTGCCGCGATGACACCTAATACAGCGGCTGCGTTTCGGATGCGCGGCTGACATCGAGGATGTCAGCCCGCACGCGGGGCCAGCGATCGGCCGGAACCCGGCCGAACGCTGACCCCAATGGGAGGACGCGCTCAGCGCGTCCTCCGCATACCAGCGGTAATTTTATTGGGGGGGGCAGGGGCGCTCCACATTTCTGTGCCTACAGGCTCCTGATATGCATATACGGCCCTGGCTATTTGCCATATCGTTATTTTATTAAAGAAGGGTCAAGTTTCAGTAAAATTACTGTGTGATGCTTTTATATTTAAGGCGACCGAAACATATTAACAAAAATCTGAAAGAAATTGAAACAAGCTGATAGTAGAATGTATTAGACTTACAGTCAACAATTATTAAAACTCTATGGGGTAAATTCAACAAGAGGCAAGATCTCTATTCTCTGCTTAATTATCAGCGATTCAATAAGACTTTCTGCAATGACTGAGAGCTAAGTGGAGCTATTCCTTATACACAGATCTCTCGTCTGGCTTTGAGTTTGCAGTCGTGGCTCATAAAAAGTAACCACAATTAGACATCAACAAGCACAATTCGGCTGTAATCACGGAGCTGTAATGGTCAGCGTCGGCTCAGCCAGTCGCATATGGATATGTTGGCTAAATGCCAAGCATTAGCTGATGTTTCCCAGTGCAATTAGCCAAGCTGTCAAGCTTGCCATCGCCTTTTTGGTGCTTATTAAATAGAACTCCTAAGAATTTTTGAGCCTTAAAGCTCATATTATGTTAGCGGTTCTGTATTAGCTCTTTTAAGCGCCAGCTTACTGTACTTTGCGCTCCCTATACTTAACATGGGGAGCGCAGAGTTTAAGCAGAGAGTAACTAGCGCTAGGATCACAAAGTCCTAACGCTAATTACGAACAGCTGTCGCTAACTAAAAAAGTTTGCTACAGATTAGAGCTTCTGAACCAGGAAAGGCTTAATGATCTTAACATGTACAGCTTGGAAAAAAGACGAGACAGAGGAGATATGATAGAAACATTTAAATACGTAAAGGGAATCCACAAGGTAGAGGAAGGGAGTATATTTAAAAGGAAACAAAGTAGCAAAACAAGAGGACATAGTCTTAGATTAGAGGGGCAAAGGTTTAAAAGTAACATCAGGAAGCATTATTTTACTGAGAGGGTGGTGGATACATGGAACAGCCTTCCAGTTGAAGTGGTAGAGGCCAAAACAGTAATTGAATTTAAGCAGGCATGGGATAGGCATAAGGCTATCCTAACCAAAAGATAAATCCAGGTAAAGTATCCATGTAATTGGGCAGACTAGATGGGCCGAAAGGTTCTTATCTGTCGACATTTTTCTATGTTTCTATGTTTCTATGAACAATCAGTTAGCAGCACCTGCAAACTCCCCCCCAAAAAATCACATACTCACCTCTCATTCTGCGATGGGAACGACAGCCCGATCCGCCACTTCTGGTCGCGGAGAGAGCAGAGTGAGACTGGGGTAAAAAAGTCCCCATTGTCCCTCAACGATCACTTCTCCAACCTGCAGGATCTCATGATAGACGAGATCCTGCCGGGCATGTGACCTGGCAGGAGAAGCCTGCATGGAGTGCTATGGACTCCATGGAGGGATGCTCTGGACGGCGCTTTAGTGTTGCCTCGAGCACCCCTAGCGGCTGCTACGGGGCACTTTGTTGGACTCAGCGCCTGCCCCGTAATCAACAGGTAATACGGGGATGCTAAAGGGAGATTAGTGAATGCTAATTTTACCCCTTAGCATCCCTGTTTTAGCTGGAGGGAGGTGATACAGCCCTTGGTGTTTTATATAGGATTGTTGTTGTAAACAGCTGACTAAGTGTCTCTCTCAAGTGTTATCCCTTCTATACCAAGCTCGAGTTTACTTGATCCTTTAAGGCACCTGTTGGTGTCAAGCTATCGAGTATATTCAATGTGGTCTAATCCTGGAACAATGCAATGGAATTCAATTTTTTGCAAACCAAATTATTATGCAAATGCACTCCAGAATGTGCCTCTAACGGCCTTAGCACCTTTGGTCTTGATACCCAAGGAGCCAAAACAGTTTAACCCCTTCACTACCAAGTGATTAAAAAAAAAGCATTGTTAGAAACCAGTGGATTTTTCTAAAATCATTTAAAATTAATTATACAGTAAGAAATATTTGGGCATATACCCAGTGTATTTCTTACTGTAAATAACCTATTTGGTCAGTAGATGGCGCCATCTACTCACAAATTGAGTTACAGCTGATACAGATGCAGCTTGATTTTTTTCTGCATTGGCTGTTAAATGCACAACGTCAAGGTATTTCACAGCCGATTTTACACAGTTTTAGCTCTTTGGGCATTATGTCAGGACATTCTTCAGCCGTTTATAATCAGGGCATTATGCCCACAGGGCTAAAACGTAGGGGTCACCTACTGCAGCCCAAAAGCAAATGAAATTTGTTTTTGTTAGCGTTGCCTCGCGTATGCAACGGCTTAGCGCTGCATTAAGGGGCAGGCTGCTGAATCAGGTGCAGGTTTTCCATGTTATCATTTATGGGGCAGTAATGTAATACTGCCCATTGTGTTTATTGGTTACTGATAAACATGAAACCAGACTTTAAGATGCATTTAAGTATAAATGCAGTCATTTCTAAAGGATAGCATACTTTTTCTTGCCACTGTATAATGATGATCCTTGCACACAGATTGTATTGTAGAGGATTTTTTTTCCTACATACAGTTTGATTATTGTTAGATTTTAGAATTTTTGTGTGTTTGTTATGAATTAATGTATTCCGTGTTTTCAGATTCTCCTTCCTTTTCTTGCTAGAAAAACACACTAACGCATTATAATTTCCTTTCTTATTAATTTTATCAGTAAAAACACGTTCATGGCCATGTTAGATCACTCGTGCTTTTGTCCATTCTTCACATACTGTAGCCCGGATGTGGCTCATTCACTTACCTTCTGCTAATTAAGGGTGAAAAATTGGAGGATGAAACAAAATGCATTTGTGTTCCAAGAGGACCAGCATATTTATTCTGTCTCGACTTACATTGCATTAATTGCAATAGAGATTAAAATATAATTAGCGCTGATTTGATTGTGTCATCAGTGTCATGATGTATCGTGTTATCGCTAATAACAAATCAGAAGACTTTCACTTTTAATGTGAAATATTTCAGATTGATTACATTCGGGTGTATGTTTCTAAATCGATATAGGCAGGAGACAGATGAACAGCTGGATAGATAGATAAAAAGACAGACAGATACATAGACAGATATGGATAGATAGATAAAAAGACAGACAGATACATAGACAGATATGGATAGATAGATAAAAAGACAGACAGATACATAGACAGATATGGATAGATAGATAAAAAGACAGACAGATACATAGACAGATATGGATAGATAGATAAAAAGACAGACAGATACATAGACAGATATGGATAGATAGATAAAAAGACAGACAGATACATAGACAGATATGGATAGATAGATAAAAAGACAGACAGATACATAGACAGATATGGATAGATAGATAGATAGATAGATAAAAAGACAGATTCATAGACAGATATGGATAGGTAGATAAATAGATAAAAAGACAGACAGATACATAGACAGATATGGATAGGTAGATAGATAAAAAGACAGACAGATACATAGACAGATATGGATAGGTAGATCGATAGATAGATAAATAGATAGATAGATATGGATAGATAGATAGATATGGATAGACAGAATCTAGGGGCCAAATTACATTCTTCACGCAAAAACGCACGCGCAACGCGTGAATTTGTGCGCCAAGCGTTAAACGTTAACGCGCGTAAATCACCGCTGGTATTAAAATCTTTGCGCATTTTTCATCCGTCGAGCAATAACGCGCGTAAAACGGACACACACAAATGCTCACGCAGTAACGTCGCGTGCAGAAATCAGTGTGCCGTCTGTTTTTTCACGTGATTCAGCCAATCCGAATTAAGAACCACAATTGTCTCACGTTAAGTTTTCGCGCCTGTCAAAGTCAATCTGAGTATATATGCTGCATCAATTATAAAACACACACACAACTTCTCCATTTTATTGGTTTGGGTATGTGTAGAATGTGTTGTGTAACTATACTTTGTTGCATATTTTTTTTTGGGCTGGTGTATTTGGTTTCGGCAGGTTGATAGAATTTGCCATTAACACCAGCTTTTAGGAGTTGCTAAATTTATGCACGTAAAGGCTGTGCGTTACTATCTGCGCATAGATTGTAATACCATCCGCGTACCAGCGCACAAACGCATTTGCGCTCACAATGTTAACTATAGGATGCGTGCAGTAAAGTACGCTCGCGCAGGGTTCACGCAGGTTCCCCCCTGCGGTAGACGATTACGTGAGTTTGTTGCACTGACAATGTAATACGACGTTCAGCGCAAAGGGTTTTAGCCCTCACATTAATAATTTTTTGCGCCGGCGCAAACGTTTGCACGAAGATTGTAATTTGGCCCTATATATCTAAATGTAAGTAAAATATGGAAAAACTAAAGGGTCTATTCACAAAGCACCGAAATTGCATGCAATTTCAGTGCTTCGTGTTTCACTGCATTTCGGCACACTTTAGCGACTCCATTTCGCCGAAAATACAGTGAATTCACTACTAAGCGAAATGCATTGTATTTTCTGTCAATTCGCCTGTAGTCCAAGATGGTGGTAACACGATCTACAGCTGCGCAGTATCATTGCAAAATAAATTAATTTGTTGTAAACGGATTTCGTGTGCATTTGAGCTCCAGAACATGCTCCTAAACTTTTTTGCACCTAGGGCACGATACCTGAAGTTCTAACAGTTTTTTTAAACCAGCTGGGAAATGTCTCTATTGGACTTATCCCCAGGTGATCCTGCACAGAGAGCTGAACCACAGTAACTCCATTTGGCCAGCAGATGGAGATGGCTGCCTTCCAAATAGGTTATTACCAATAGAATATTCCCAAATATTTCTTACTGTTTAATTAATTATAAATAATTTTCCCCAAAAAAACTTTGTTCCTCATACAGGGTTATCCAAAGAGATTCGAAAAGTCACCGCACGTTCGGTGACTTTTCGTTCTCTTCAATTCGGTTCCTTTTGCCGATTGCATTTCGGTGACCCTGCGGTGTATTCAGCAAACAGCACAGGGTCCCCGAATTGCAGGGATAAGCTGCCGAACACCTGACGAAAACTAACCGAATGCACGCTGAAAACAAGCAAAAACATCTGGATTAACCTTCGAAGAGGAGCCGAACAGGAGCCGAAAAGGAGCCGAATCACACAGAGCCGAAGCAGCTGTGACGTAGAGGAGGCAGTGAATAAATTAGAAAAACCATTTGTATGAATCTCGGAAAAAGAAACGCTGTTTGCAAAGAAACTACTGAGCGAAAATGTCTGAAATTTTCACAGGAGGTCCAGGGAATGATAATAAAGAGGGCTGTTACAAAAAAAATAAGCAAACTGAAAAAAAAAAAAAAAAAAAAATCGGACTTTTAATTTTTTTTTTAAAAAATTCAGAAAAATGCTTAAAGTATCCTAAAAAATCTATAAATAAAGAGACTTTTTGCTGCAGAATTTTATAATGAACGGTTTATTAGATATTGAATTAAAACGGGAATATTTTTAACATTGAAGCCTATGGGATTCTCCTGAATAAATTTGCCGAATTAAACCACCGAATGGCAGGGCATTAGGGGAACCTTTCACTGCTGGTTTGTGTTCTCTGAATAGCCGAAGCAGTGCTTTTTCATGGGGATTTCACTGCCCTCGAACAGGGACCGAACAGGCACCGTATGTGCCGGCAATTCGACAGGATTTGGAGAATTGCCTGCTCTCTGGATAGCCGAATGGCCAGGAAAGGTAACCGAACGCTGATTTTCAGCGTTCGGTTACCTTTCTCAAGCAATTCGAATCTCTTTGGATAACCCTGATAGTGTTTTTTGGAACATCACTTTTATTTATTTATTTATTTATAAAGGATTTTACCAGGAAGGATACACTGAGATTTCTCTCGTTTTCAAGTATGTCCTGGGTTCAATAACATTGAGTTGTTACAGAAATACAAAGTAGTAAAATGCAAGATATTAACACAAAACAAATTTACAGATTAACAAAAAATAAATATGTAGGAAATAAAGTCACTATATTACATGTTTACAGGTGCATTCTGTATATAGTCACTGTGTTACATGTTTACAGGTGCATTCTGTATATAGTCACTGTGTTACATGTTTACAGGTGCATTCTGTATATAGTCACTGTGTTACATGTTTACAGGTGCATTCTGTATATAGTCACTATGTTACATGTTTACAGGTGCATTCTGTATATAGTCACTGTGTTACATGTTTACAGGTGCATTCTGTATATAGTCACTATGTTACATGTTTACAGGTGCATTCTATATATAGTCACTGTGTTACATGTTTACAGGTGCATTCTGTATATAGTCACTGTGTTACATGTTTACAGGCCATTTCTTACTGCTGTCACCACAAAACAACTCATACACGCCCTGGTAATCTCCCGACTCGACTATTGCAATAATCTCTTATCTGGCCTCCCTCTGTCCCGCCTCTCCCCCCTACAATCCATCCTGAACGCCTCCGCCAGGCTAATTCACCTCACCCGCCGCTCTGTCTCTGCCGCTCCCCTCTGCGAGTCCCTTCACTGGCTCCCCATCCACTGCAGAATTAAGTTCAAAATCCTTATCCTTACCTACAAAACCCTCACTAACTCAGCTCCCCACTACCTGTCCTCACTAATCACCAAATACACCCCAGCCCGCTCCTAAGGTCAAACAGTGACCTGCGCCTAGCTTCTCCCCGCATCACCTCTTCCCATGATAGACTGCAGGATTTCTCACGCGCAGCCCCCACTCTGGAACGCTCTCCTCGTGCTGTCAGACTTTCCCTAACTTCTCTTCCTTCAAACGCTCCCTGAAAACATTCCTATTTAGGGAAGCCTACCACCAACTCACTGACGCAACCATCAATCACTCTCACCTTACAGTCCTCTCCTCCTGTTTCCAACCCAACCCTCCTAGATTGTGAGTTCCTACGGGAATAGGGCCCTCATCTCCTCCTGTACTGTTTGTCAAATGTTGTTCAATGTATTGTAACCCTGTCTGTACTGTGCTTATTGTACAGTGCTGCGGAATATGCTGGCGCTTTATAAATAAAGAATAATAATAATAATAATAATAGTCACTATGTTACATGTTTACAGATGCATTCTGTATATAGTCACTGTGTTACATGTTTACAGGTGCATTCTGTATATAGTCACTATGTTACATGTTTACAGGTGCATTCTATATATAGTCACTGTGTTACATGTTTACAGGTGCATTCTGTATATAGTCACTGTGTTACATGTTTACAGGTGCATTCTGTATATAGTCACTATGTTACATGTTTACAGGTGCATTCTGTATATAGTCACTGTGTTACATGTTTACAGGTGCATTCTGTATATAGTCACTATGTTACATGTTTACAGGTGCATTCTATATATAGTCACTGTGTTACATGTTTACAGGCGCGTTCTGTATATAGTCACTGTGTTACATGTTTACAGGCGCGTTCTGTATATAGTCACTATGTTAAATGTTTACAGCTGCATTCTGTATATAGTCACTATGTTACATAGTTACATAGTTACATAGTTATATAGGCTGAAAAAAGACATGCGTCCATCGGGTTCAGCCTCTCCCACATAACCTACTGCTGTTGATCCAAAAGAAGGCAAAAAACCCAGTCTGAATGCTTGCCAATATGCAACATACTGGAAAAAATTCCTTCTTGACCCCAGAATGGCAGTCAGATTTCTCCTTGGATCAAGAAGCTTTTACCCACATATTAAATATTATAACCCTTAATATTCTGTGTCTGCAGGAAGTCATCCAGTCGTTTTTTAAAAGTCTGTACAGACTCTGACCCAACCACCTCAACAGGCAGAGAATTCCACAGCTTTATTGTTCTCACCGTAAAATAACCCTTCCTATGCTTTAAGCTAAATTTTCTTTCTTCCAGTCTAAATGGAAGACCCCTTGTCCTATGTATAGTCCTGTTAATAAATAGGTTATCAGACAATGGTTGATAATGGCCCGTATATATTTATATAAGGTTATCAGATCCCCTCTAAGGCGCCTTTTCTCTAAACTAAACAGGTTTAAGCTTGTTAGTCTTTCCTCATAACTTAACCCTTCCATCCCCCTTATTAATTTAGTTGCCCGTCTCTGCACTTTTTCTAGCGATATAATATCTTTTTTTAAGACAGGTGCCCAAAATTGCACGGCATATTCAAGGTGCGGCCTGACCATTGATTTATACAGAGGCAAAATTATGTTTTCATCCCGTGAGTGAACTCCCCTTTTAATGCATGCCAGTACTTTGCTGGCCTTGGCGGCTGCTGTTTGACATTGCACATTGTTACTTAGTTTGAAGTCTATGACATGTTACATGTTTACAGTTTACAGGCGCATTCTATATATAGTCACTATGATACATGTTTACAGGTGCATTCTATATATAGTCACTGTGTTACATGTTTACAGGTGCATTCTGTATATAGTCACTGTGTTACATGTTTACAGGCGCGTTCTGTATATAGTCACTATGTTACATGTTTACAGGTGCATTCTGTATATAGTCACTATGTTACATGTTTACAGGTGCATTCCAAATATAGTCACTGTGTTACATGTTTACAGGTGCATTCTGTATATAGTCACTGTGGTACATGTTTACAGGTGCATTCTGTATATAGTCACTTTGTTACATGTTTACAGGTGCATTCTGTATATAGTCACTATGTTACATGTTTACAAGTGCATTCTGTATATAGTCACTATGTTACATGTTTACAGGTGCATTCTGTATATAGTCACTATGTTACATGTTTACAGGTGCATTCTGTATATAGTCACTATGTTACATGTTTACAGGTGCATTCTGTATATAGTCACTATGTTACATGTTTACAGGTGCATTCTGTATGTAGTCACTGTTACATGTTTACAGGTGCATTCTGTATATAGTCACTGTGTTACATGCTTACAGGTGCATTCTGTATATAGTCACTGTGTTACATGTTTACAGGTGCATTCTGTATATAGTCACTATGTTACATGTTTACAGGTGCATTCTGTATATAGTCACTATGTTACATGTTTACAGGTGCATTCTGTATATAGACACTAAGTTACATGTTTACAGGTGCATTCTGTATATAGTCACTATGTTACATGTTTACAGGTGCATTCTGTATATAGTCACTGTGTTACATGTTTACAGGTGCATTCTGTATATAGACACTAAGTTACATGTTTACAGGTGCATTCTGTATATAGTCACTATGTTACATGTTTACAGGTGCATTCTGTATTGAGGTATGTTAATAGGGAGCTCCTGAGTGACTTTAGACCGGAGGAAGATTTGATGCCGTCTGGGAGGTTATTCCATAATTGCGGTGCTCTGTAGGAAAATGAGGATCGAGCCACTTGGTAATAGTTTGCTAGAATGGTCGTTGAAGTGTAAGCTCACTCTCCCCGTCAAGGCACCTCTTTGTAGAGTGAGTACCTAACCAATGACCAGCTGCTCCTCTGAGCAGCTGCACACTCTCTTGCTGCTTTTCAGCTAAGAAGAGGCAGAAATATGGTGGGTTTTATTTATACACACATCAAGCACTTCCCATTTGGGGGTTAAACAAAAACATGGAAAAAGTAACAGCAGTAAAATTGACCTAGCTGGTGTTACAACAAAATATACATACAGAAAAAGCAGTGTCGCTCCCATGCTCACCAGAGCAGCTGCACAACCAGGATGATTACATTGGTTAGGTACTCACTCTACCAAGAGGTGCCGTGATGGGGCGAGTGAGCTTACACTTCAATGGCCATTCAAGTAAAGCTAAAACCTCTAATTGTGTTTTATTTCACATGGAACTCAATAGAAACGAGCACAGATGACACCTTTATTTCCTGTTATGTTTTATGCATGAACTGGGCTGTTACTCCTGGCTGTTGCAGCCGCTCTGGTGAGTAAGGGCGCGACGCCATTTTTTCTGTGTATGTATATTATGCTGTAACACCAGTTAGTCATTTTTTGTTGCTGTTCCTTTTTTCCATGTTTTTGCTTTCAACCCCAAATGGGAAGTGCTTGGTGTGTATATAATAAAACCCACCATTTTTCTGCCTCGTCTTAGCTGAAAAGCAGCAGGAGGGCATGCAGTTGCTCAGAGGAGCAGCCTTTGGTCATTGGTTAGGATTCAGTCTACAAAGAGATGACTTGATGGGGCGAGTGAGCTTACGCAATGGCTATTCTAGCAAACTAAAACCTCTCGTGTTTTGTTGCACATGGAACTATATAGAAATGAGCGCAGATGACACCTTTTTTTCCTATCACTTGGTAGTGAAGGGGTTAATTTGCCGCACAGTAACGGGCCTTACAGGCATAGCGTCACAGGTTAATTTACCAGCAACAAATTGAATTTAACAAAAGGAAGTATTCTGTCGTCGTTTCAGGCGGACCGTATGACTAGTCCAACAAAATTTGTAGAAACATAGAAACATAGAAAAATGTCGGCAGATAAGAACCTTTCGGCCCATCTAGTCTGCCCAATTACATGGATACTTTACCTGGATTTATCTTTTGTTTAGGATAGCCTTATGCCTATCCCATGCCTGCTTAAATTCAATTACTGTTTTGGCCTCTACCACTTCAACTGGAAGGCTGTTCCATGTATCCACCACCGCTCAGTAAAATAATGCTTTCTGATGTTACTTTTAAACCTTTGCCCCTCTAATCTAAGACTATGTCCTCTTGTTTTGCTACTTTGTTTCCTTTTAAATATACTCCCTTCCTCTACCTTGTGGATTCCCTTTACGTATTTAAATGTTTCTATCATATCTCCTCTGTCTCGTCTTTTTTCCAAGCTGTACATGTTAAGATCATTAAGCCTTTCCTGGTAACTTTTCTCCTTCAAGCCGTACACCATTTTAGTAGCCCTTCTCTGAACTCTCTCTAAGATGTCTATATCCTTCTGGAGATACGGTCTCCAGTACTGCACACAGTACTCCAAGTGAGGTCTCACCAGTGCTCTGTACAGTGGCATGAGCACTTCCCTTTTCCTACTGCTAATACCTCTCCCTACACAACCAAGCATTCTGCCAGCATTTCCTGCTGCTCTATTACATTGACTACTTACCCTTAGATCCTCTGAAATAATAACCCCTAAATCCCTTTCCTCAGATGTTGAGGTTAGGACTGTATCAAATATTCTATATTCAGCCCTTGGTTTTTACGTCCCAGGTGCATTATCTTGCACTTATCCACATTAAAACTCAATTGCCACAGCTCCGACCATTTTTTTAGTTTACCTAAATCATTTGTCATTTGGCTGATCCCTCCAGGAACGTCAACCCTGTTGCAAATCTTTGTGTCATCAGCAAAAAGACATACTTTTCCATTAATACCTTCTGCAATATCACTAATAAAAATATTAAAGAGAATGGGTCCAAGTACTGACCCCTGAGGTACCCTACTGGTAACAAGACCTTGCGCCGAATAAACTCCATTTACCACAACCCTCTGTTGTCTGTCACTCAGCCACTGCCTAATCCATTCAACAATATTGGAATCCAAGCTCAAAGATTGCAATTTATTGATAAGCCTTCTATGTGGAACAGTATCAAAAGCCTTACTGAAATCTAAATAAGCAATGTCTACTGCACCACTTGTGTCTATTATTTTTGTTACCCAATCAAAAAAATCAATAAGATTAGTTTGGCATGATCTCCCTGAGGTAAACCCATGTTGTTTCTGATCCTGTAATCTATGTGTTTTTAGATGTTCAACAATCCTTTCCTTTAACATAGTTTCCATTAATTTCCCCACTACTGACGTAAGACTAACTGGCCTATAGTTCCCCGATTCCTCCCTACTACCCTTCTTGTAAATGGGCACAACATTTGCTAATTTCCAGTCTTCTGGGACGACTCCCGTTAACAAGGATTGGTTAAATAAATCTGTTAACGGTTTTACTATTACATCACTGAGCTCTTTTAATAATTTAGGGTGGATCCCATCAGGCCCCATTGACTTATTTGTCTTTACTTTAGACAGCTGCTGTAGAACCTCCTCCTCTTTAAACTCATATGTAAATGTCTCTTTAGTGTTTTCTCCTAACTGAGGTCCCTTTCCTTCCTTTTCTTCTGCAAAGACTGAACAAAAATATTCATTGAGGCAGTCAGCGAGACTTTTATCCTCTTCTACATACCTTCCTTCCTTTGTTTTTAATCTAACTAATCCTTGTTTTACTTTTCTTTTCTCGTTTATGTATCTAAAAAATGTTTTGTCCCCCTTTTTTACTGACTGAGCTATTTTCTCTTCTGCGTGTGCTTTGGAAGCTCTTATAAATTGCTTTGCCTCTTTCTGCCTAATCTTATAGGTTTGCCTATCTTCTTCACTCTGAGTTTTTTTATAATTATTGAATGCTGTCTTTTTGTTCTTCACTATTTTGGCCACTTCTGCAGAGTACCACAGTGGTTTCTTCCCTTTTTTGTTTTTGCTAACAAGCCGAATGCAATTGCCTGTGGCCTTCAATAATGCTTCCTTTAAATAATCCCATTTCTCCTGGACTCCCTTTAAACTCCTCCAGTCTGATAATGACTCCTTCACACAAAATCTCATTTTAGAAAAATTTGTTTTTCTAAAGTCTAAAACTTTTGTTTGTGTGTGGTGCGGCTCCATCCCTGTTCTTATATTAAACCACACTGACTGGTGATGGTTTAATATAAGAACAGGGATGGAGCCGCACCACACAAAAACAAAAGTTTTAGACTTTAAAAAAACAGATTTTTGTACGTTCTGAAGCGATCGCAATTTCGTACAAACTGAAAACTGCAAACCAATTGTTTTCCTGGGCGCATCTCTAGTAACAGCTTGTTGAACGTAGTCTTATTTATTATTGAGCCTCCAATAGATCTCCTAGTAGAGTCTGAGACATAAAAATGACCGACTCCTGAATTGTGTCACTTCAGCTGAGGGAATGTATAGATATATCACGTAAGACACACAAACTGTTTGTGCACTTTATCAGTGGTTTGACCATCAGAACGTCCTTGAGATAAACATAAATCTGTTTTATATTACTGCTAGAAGGACATTGTAAAAACATAAATTCCAAAACTATTGATCATGAAACTCTTTATATGTTTACAAACAAAAGCATTCTGAATCATAACAGATTCTGAGGAACATCAATATCGTTCACATACAAATTTATGCTGTGAGAATTGCTTCTCGGGGGGTTAACAAATGGATGAAGGGCACGGGTGTATAATACCGTTACCTTTCAGCATCACCAGATTTCATATATATTCTAAGTTACATTCTATCCCTTTGATACGACTGCTACTGGAGGTTCTGAATTTTAATTCAAAGGCTAATGGTAATGCATATGGAATATTCACTTTACATGTTAAAGGGACACTATCACTTCCATGAGCTGTAACTAGCTTACTCGTGCATAACAAATTAAACCACATTCTAAAACACACGCTGCTGTTTGTTTTTCTTTCTTTGAAGTAACTGCATTTAAAAAGGAAAAATAAAGTTAAGTTTTTTAGTTCCTGTTTCCATTTCATGGACTTTTCCCGTGATGCTACATATACTAAAATGGGTGCCAAGGTTTTACTTTACTGCTGTGGTTTTTCTAATCTCTAGCATTTAACAGTTAATGAGGTGGAAGAGGTAAAGTTTAGATATGGCAGCCGGAGGTCTATTGTGATCCAGGCTACCTGAGATATGAGATGGCAGCTGAATGAGATAAGACAGGGAGCTTAAAAGACTTGGGGCCACATTACAATCCTGGGGCTAACGTTAGCGCTCACCTGAGTAAGCATTAACGTTAGCCCTGGTGGCCACCGCAAATTACAATCCAAACGCTAACAAGTAAGGCTACGGTCAGAAAAACAAATTTTTATTGCATCGTCCGTAAAAAGTGCATCCGAACGCATTGACGTATTTTTTTCACGGGAGAAGCGAAAGCGGTCATACGATGCGCATTTTCGTGCGTGATTTTTTTACGGATCTTCAATAAAACGAGAAATATGAGTAACCAAATCAATTTGGACGTTATGTAGGCAGGACATTAGCAGCGTCTGACGTCTCCTAATCATGCAAACACGCCGCTATGCGGATGCAGCGCACTCTGTACGTCAGTACTAGCGGTTCTACATTCTCAAAAAAATGCGTTAATTTTCCACTTGCGTTGCGCGGCCAAACTTTTGTGCGGCCGTACTTCGTATATTGGCCATCATTGGGCGTCATTTGCTGCTACTACAGCCGTAATAAAGTGCGTTCGCCTGACCCCAGCCTTAAGTAACCCGTTTGCTTTTGGTATCTTGGCTTTTCAGCGCGAGGTTACTGTACTTTGCGCTCCCTATACTTAACATAGGGAGCGCAAAGTGTTAATCAGCGTTAGGATTACAAAGTCCTATTGCTGATTAACGTCCGGCTGCAGTTAACAAAAAGTTAACCACAGCCTGGACTTGGTGCTAACGGATTCCGCTGGTGCAGAATCCGTCAGCACCAGCCAAAAAAAATAAAATAGATCATATACTCACCTCCTATCCCACGGCAAGGACTGCGGCTCCGTCCGCCTCCTCTTTCGCCGGGAACCGAGGGAGAGACTTGAGGGGAAAGTCCCCCAGTTTCTCCCTGCGGATCACTACGCCGACCTGCCAGATCTCGCGAGGTGAGATCCAGCAGGTCATGTGACTGGCAGGGGGAATCTCAATGGAGTCCATCGACTCCATCGAGTGGATGCTCGCGGCGTCGCTTACCCTTTTTAAGCTCCTGAATTGTAATCTCCCATTAAAACGGGGGCGCTAGGGAGAAAACTGCGGGCACAGATTTTTCTCCCTAGCACCCCATTTTAACGGGAGGATTGTAATTTAGCCCTTATAATCTACCCCCTGGTGATGTCCTTTGAATACATCCCCCACAATACAATGATGTGAGTCGGTGACTGACCCATTCACTCAATTCTATGGCCAAAGCGACACAGTGAGGAGCAAGTGATGGAAAGATACTGTGGGGGGGCAGTTTACAACACAAAATATCACACAATGGATGCACCCAGTGACACATACAGGAAAATATCACACAATGGATGCACCCAGTGACACATATAGAGGAAAATGTCACACAATGGATGCACCCAGTGACACATATATAGGAAAATATCACACAATGGATGCACCCAGTGACACATATAGAGGAAAATATCACACAATGGATGCACCCAGTGACACATATAGAGGAAAATATCACACAATGGATGCACCCAGTGACACATATAGAGGAAAATATCACACAATGGATGCACCCAGTGACACATATAGAGGAAAATATCACACAATGGATGCACCCAGTGACACATATAGAGGAAAATATCACACAATGGATGCGCCCAGTGATACATATAGAGGAAAATATCACACAATGGATGCACCCAGTGACACATATAGAGGAAAATATTTTTTTAACTAAACATACAAGAGAAAAACAAACACATGTAAGATATCAGCAACATCAAATAAACACAATAAGGACATTTCATTTTTTTGGTGGTACTGGCCCTTTAAGTACCAGAGTTGCATGATGTTACAAAGCTGTTGAATGGTAAAATAAAAAAGATTTAACTTAGAAATATATTTTTTGGCTGCTCATACTATAGTTTTTCAGCCTATGGTGCTATCTCAGCCGGGATAATAATGTGTTATTTATATACTGTATTGCCGTCTCTAGTTAATTTGGGATTTGATTTCAGCTCGTTTCGACTCATTTTTCTTTAAGCCTCTGCCCAATTATTAAGGACTATAAAGGCAACTCTATTTCAGTAGAATATCCCTTTAATTTTTCCTACAATATATTTGATTTAATAAAACTCTTGTCTGAGCTCTTGCTATTTATGTCTCGCAATCATGTTTTAAAGTTTTCTGTCCAACTCTCCAGGATCTATCGATTTGATCGCTGACATTGATTGTGAAGTCAAAGGTGGATGTTTATTCAGCAAATCTAGTGCAAGGTTCTGTAACAAGAATCCCCCCCTCAAAAAATTCAATTTTATTGACCTACAGTAATACAGATATGCGAAATTCACTCAGAGGTCTTGGATTTAAACATATTAACCCCTTAAGGACCAGTGACAGAACTGATGCATTGACTTTAAAGACCCTTGGTCCTTAAGTGGTTAAAAATAGTTGTCCTCCTGGAAAACATGTAATACAGAGCTTGGTGATGGGATATCATCATCTATTATCAATGCAGGAGTAAGAAGAGGATGTGTACACACACGGCAATGGGGAAAGGATTTAGCACGGTGGTGATTTACTCAAGAGTTGACCAAGAAAAAATATCCTGATCACTTTATAGTTTTAACCCCATAGTGACCAGGCTGTTTTACCACTGTCTGTCCGAAAGCACCAACTGCTGTTTTTAAATTTTACATTTCTGCACTGTTTGTGTTTAGCTCTAATTTTCCTCTGACTCGTTTATGCAACCCACGCATATTATATACCGTATCTCTCGCCATTAAATGGACTTCCTATAGATAACATTATTTTCGCCATATCTTATAACTTACTATTATTTTTTTTTATGAAATATGATGAAAAAACACCTTTGACACCAAAATCGAAATTCCCCGGCTAAATAGTTTCTAAATCTTGTTCAGAGTTAAGAAATACCCAATGTTTACATGGTTTTTGCTTTTTAACCCCTTCACTGCTGAGCCATTTCACCTCTGTGTGTTGAGCTCATTTTGACTGTTTTGTGCTCATCATGTTTAAACGCGATTTGAAGTCACGTTTTATTAAAAAGTTTTTTTAAAAAAACACATTTAAATTTTTATATTTATATTATAATTTTTTTTATTTTGTTTTACACCAAACATGGTCATGTTTGGTATCATTGAAAAAGTAATGCTCTGTTTACTGTTACCAATCAGAAGATATAGGGGTCCAAAGAACCCCCCTATCTACACCATAGGGATTTGGGCAGATAGGGGTCAGTGGGCGCGGGAGGCTCTGGAGGCTCACCGCCGGGTGAAGTCTGCGATCCTGCGCCGTAACCTTTCCAGCGATGTCTCTCTTCAAGTTGGATCTCCTCCCCTATCAGGAGGGAGAGGAGCCCTCCCTTTCAGGGACTCTCCCAGCTCTGCCAGAGGGGTGCCTGAAACTGACGTCATCACGCCCGGCGATGACATCAGTTCGATGGCCAGTGCAATAAATTAGGAATATTAAAAGTATGGTTAAAAATACACATAGCAAAAATGACCAAATTGCTTGGGTCCGTAAGTACCAAGCAAGCAAAATGAGGATGCATCACTAAGGGGTTAAAAAAGGACTGGGCTTTATTTTAATTACACCAATTAAGGGATTCAATTCTTTAATATTTAAACAAATTATTTAATGACAGAATCGTCCCATTTTAATAATCCAACTCTGTAAAATCAAATAGAAATCCTACATTTTTATGATTCCTTACTTTTTTGGTTTAATCCTAATCGCCCGGATAATTATTTATAAAGCAGGAGAAATTAAATTAAAAATTAAGTTAAGGAAAATGAACAATCTGTAAAATCCATATAAAATATATATTTTTTTTTCGTGCGGTTTTCTTACCTCGGAGACTTTTTTACCTATCAATAGTTTTGTTTTGGGAACAACATGACCATGGCGCTCGGAACACGGCGTGACTGCAGAAGTGTAAGCCTTGGAACGTTACACAAACCATTTAAATTAAGATTTATTATAATTAACATTGTGTTGACACAAGCTGACAGACACATTGTTCCAACGTATTGTTTGCCAGAATGACTTCGAAGGGCAAGGTCTCTCTCTGCCGGATTTTGCTTTTGATTAGTATACATTTATGTGTGGCTTGAACTCAGAAGTTGACTTTGTTAGAACGTTTAATTACGCTGCGCAAACGGGGAAAGAGATTAACAATAAATAAACTCCACATCGCTTCAATTTGTAATACCTTTATAGACTCTAAACATAGATAATCATAAACCTTGTGCCAGAGCCGGCTCTGACCTTTTGCATATTTAAATCCGATGTGTACCGCTTCAGATTGAGAGATATATCTTGGAGCTGTGTCAGCATGATTTGGCATGAAATGTTTGAAGCTGATTGAACACACTGCTAAGCTTTCTCGCTCCTCAGGTATAATTAGCAAGGCCTGGTGGATTGGCCAATTCTGTAAACAGGACCTGCGTCTCATTAATATTCTGCAATAAACACATGTTCCCTGATGAAAGAAGGTCGGGCGTGATTAAAATCCCTTTTAAAAATATTTCAGACTATAAAAATAATATATATTTTGCAAAAAATGCATAAATAGATAGTATTATTATTATCATTTTCATCATCATCGTAGTCCCAACTATATCTGCAGCGCCCCACAATATAGATAGACAATAGCCACACAGATTTATTGAATGAATAAATTTATATCCAAATAGAATGAATGAATGAGAATCCAGAGAGATTGAATGAATGACGAGCCAAATTGAATGAATTAATGGATAGATTGAAAGAATGAATGAGTATCCAGATAGATTGACTGAATGAAGAGCCACATTGAATAAATCAATGGATAGATTGAAAGAATGAATGGATAGATTGAAAGAATGAATGAATGAGTATCCAGATATATTGTATTAAAGAAGAGCCACATTGAATGAATGGATAGATTGGAAGAAAGAATGAATTACTATCCAGATAGATTGAATGAATGAAGAGCCACATTGAATTAATGAATAGATAGATTGTAAGAATGTATGAATATCCAGATAGATTGAATGAATGAAGAGCCACAAATGAATGAATGGCCAGATATTGAAGGAGTGAACGAATAGCCAGGTAGATTGAATGCATGAAGAACCATATGAAGTGAGTGGACGAATGAATAAAAAGCCAGATAGAATGAATGAATAGCCAGATTGAGTGGATAAATTAATAGCCAAATAGAATGAATGAGGGAATAGCTAGTAGAATGAATGAATGAATGGCTGGATAGATTGAATGAATGAATGACTAGCCAGATAGATTGAATGAAAGATGAGTCACGTAGATTGAATGAATGAAGGAATGAAAAACCCACACAGGGTGACTGAATAGCCAGATAGATTGAATGCATGAAGAGCCAGATTGAATGAATGATAGCCTGATCGGTATAATGAATGAATGAAAGAAATACTGACTAGTCTGATCGGTAGAATGAATGAATAGCCGGATAGATATAATATATGGCTGGATAGATTGAATGAATAAATAAATTGTCAGATACAATGAATGAATGAATTGCCAGACAGAGCAATAGTAATAGCTGTGGTTAATATACCTCTTGCACATGACTGGAGCCCATTCACATGACTTAAAGTGCACCTGTTATACCAAAGGTAAGTTTGGCTAATTTGACAGGGAATCATTGAATATATATGTGTTAGCATTTTTGGTGGTTGGTGGTTTTGGTGGCAAAGACCTGTCTAAATGGTAGCCCTCCACTCCTTTTGTGCACCTGATTGACTGATAATGTCATCAGGATTTTCAGTACTCATCAACATTTCAGCAAATCATTTTTCAAACTCTATATGAGATATCTCACATTGTGTACAGCACCTAAACAAATGAATGAGGCAATTAAATCATGTAAATCTATTCACTGCTTATAGATTCAATCAACCGCACATCACATGTTTCAAAGAAAAAGCATGGTAATGTTTGTTAAAGTAAAACATGATGGATAGGGAAGGGGTTAAAAATGTTTTCTTGAAGAGTGCGCAGCATATGGTCCGGATCAGTCTGCAAACTGAATTATTGTTGAATAATCTGATACTTTCAGTGAATGGAACACTTGTGACATGTTCGACAGCAAATGTTCAACACATTTTTAACTAAACGTTAGCAAACACAAATGTGCGGTCCTTTTTCCCCTTCCTCTTACTTATATTGACTTAAGGTCATTTTTATTACATAGTTATACCAATTTGCACTATCTTTTTTCTCCCTTCCCTTCTTAATATATGGTGCATCGCAGTGGTCACTATGAGGTTTGACAGGAGGTAGAAAACCTACAAAAAGGTAAGATTTGCTGGTTTTAAATCCATTCTTTTATAATGGCAGGCTTGGTCCAGTGTAAGAGCTGTCATGCATTTGTTTTTAGATCCAATTTTTGGAGGTTTGGAGTGTGCCTGATATGTAGGCAGCTCTCTTTATTGCAGCAGGAAATTGCCTGTTTGAAGTCTGAGATTTGTAAATTATCTGTTAGAGAAACTCAGGCTATGACTGTTACAAAGCCACTGCCACAGAGGCCTCCTAGGAGCGGCAGATGGACTACTGTAGGATCTGGTAGACTTAGAGTTGTGGATAGAAGGCATGTCTCACAATCTGTGGCTCTTCTTAATTCTTTTGAGGCACTTTCAGAGTGTAGTGGTAAGACGGATGTAGGCTCAGACACCATAGTTGAGGAACCACCATCCCCTATGCCTAAGGTATGCAGCACTGCAACCAAGGACAAAAATGAAAAGGTGGGACTTGATAGAAGGCAATTGTTGCTGGGTGATTCTATCATAAGAGGTGTTGAGCTGGAGAGTAGTGGTTTGATGAGATGTCTTCCTGGGGCTACTGCTCGTAGAGACAAGAGACGTATTCTCAATATTGTCAAACAAGCAAAGCAACAAGGGGAAGTGGACGTTCTAGTCCATCTAGGGACAAATGATTTGGCTAGCAATGAGGTTTCTGAGATTAAGGAAGATTTTTGTGTTCTTGGAGGTGAAATACAGCAGATTGCGTCCACTGTGTCATTCTCTGAAGTTTTGCCTGTGCATAACATTCAAGATAGGCAGATGCGCAATAGGGAATTCAATTTGTGGCTTCGGGAATGGTGTCGGGAGCAAGGATTTGGCTTTGTGTCCCATGATAGCTCTAATTGGAGCAGAAAGGAACTGTCTAAAAAAGATGGTTTGCATCTTACTCATAGGGGAACATATGTTCTCAGTGAGAAGTTCAAAGGTTTCACAAAGGAATATTTAAACTAGGAGGGGGGACAAAAGGGTAAAAAACAATCTGCCCGATTGTCCCCCAAAACTAAATCGGAGGGTGCAAGCAACATGCGAGGTAAAAAATGACAAGCTCAGAGTCGTGTCTATAAATGCTCGCAGTTTAGTCAATAAAATCAATGAACTGGAGGCAATGATGGCAGCTGAAAAAGTAGATTTAGTGGCGGTTACTGAGACATGGTTCAGTGAGAAAAATAACTGGGACATAACAATACCGGGGTACTCTTTATATAGAAAAGACAGGGAAGGTAGGAAAGGAGGAGGAGTGGCCCTGTATGTGAAAAACAACATAAAAACGAACCAAATAAAAGTGAGCGAGGTGAACATAGAGTCAGTTTGGGTTACGCTAACATTTGGCAATCATACAGTAGCTCGTGTAGGTGTGATCTATAGACCCCCTGGACAAGTAGAAGAGCTAGATAATCTGCTGGTTGAGGAAATAGCCAAAATGGCAATGAAGGGGGAAGTTATTATCATGGGGGACTTTAATCTTCCTGATGTGAACTGGAAAACCAAAATAGCTGTGTGCACCAGGAGTACAAATATTCTAAACTCCCTACTGGGATTATCTCTAACACAAGTAGTTGAGGAGCCGACCCATAAAGAGGCCATATTGGATTTAATACTCACAAATGGAGGTTTGGTATCGGACGTTGTTGTAGGAGAAAATTTGGGATCTAGTGATCACCAGTCAGTGTGGTTTAATATAAGAACAGGGATGGAGCCGCACCACACAAAAACAAAAGTTTTAGACTTTAAAAAAACAGATTTTTCTAAAATGAGATTTTGTGTGAAGGAGTCATTATCAGACTGGAGGAGTTTAAAGGGAGTCCAGGAGAAATGGGATTATTTAAAGAAAGCATTATTGAAGGCCACAGGAAATTGCATTCGGCTTGTTAGCAAAAACAAAAAAGGGAAGAAACCACTGTGGTACTCTGCAGAAGTGGCCAAAATAGTGAAGAACAAAAAGATAGCATTCAATAATTATAAAAAAAATCAGAGTGAAGAAGATAGGCAAACCTATAAAATTAGGCAGAAAGAGGCAAAGCAATTTATAAGAGCTTCCAAAGCACACGCAGAAGAGAAAATAGCTCAGTCAGTAAAAAAGGGGGACAAAACATTTTTTAGATACATAAACGAGAAAAGAAAAGTAAAACAAGGATTAGTTAGATTAAAAACAAAGGAAGGAAGGTATGTAGAAGAGGATAAAAGCCTCGCTGACTGCCTCAATGAATATTTTTGTTCAGTCTTTGCAGAAGAAAAGGAAGGAAAGGGACCTCAGTTAGGAGAGAACACTAAAGAGACATTTACATATGAGTTTACAGAGGAGGAGGTTCTACAGCAGCTGTCTAAAGTAAAGACTAATAAGTCAATGGGGCCTGATGGGATCCATCCTAAATTATTAAAAGAGCTCAGTGATGTAATAGCAAAACCGTTAACAGATTTATTTAACCAATCCTTGTTAACGGGAGTCGTCCCAGAAGACTGGAAATTAGCAAATGTTGTGCCCATTTACAAGAAGGGTAGTAGGGAGGAATCGGGGAACTATAGGCCAGT
Source organism: Leptobrachium leishanense (assembly GCA_009667805.1). Classification (NCBI taxonomy): domain Eukaryota; kingdom Metazoa; phylum Chordata; class Amphibia; order Anura; family Megophryidae; genus Leptobrachium; species Leptobrachium leishanense. The sequence continues at coordinate 317,215,464 of CM019067.1, read as the reverse complement.
TAGTCTTACGTCAGTAGTGGGGAAATTAATGGAAACCATGTTAAAGGAAAGGATTGTTGAACATCTAAAAACACATAGATTACAGGATCAGAAACAACATGGGTTTACCTCAGGGAGATCATGGCAAACTAACCTTATTGATTTTTTTGATTGGGTAACAAAAATAATAGACACAGGTGATGCAGTAGACATTGCTTATTTAGGTTTCAGTAAGGCTTTTGATACTGTTCCGCATATCAATAAATTGCAATCTTTGATCTTGGATTCCAATATTGTTGAATGGATTAGGCAGTGGCTGAGTGACAGGCAACAGAGGGTTGTGGTAAATGGAGTTTATTCGGCGCAAAGTCTTGTTACCAGTGGGGTACCTCAGGGGTCAGTACTTGGACCCATTCTCTTTAATATTTTTATTAGTGATATTGCAGAAGGTATTAATGGAAAAGTATGTCTTTTTGCTGATGACACAAAGATTTGCAACAGGGTTGACGTTCCTGGAGGGATCAGCCAAATGACAAATGATTTAGGTAAACTAAAAAAATGGTCGGAGTTGTGGCAATTGAGTTTTAATGTGGATAAGTGCAAGATAATGCACCTGGGACGTAAAAACCCAAGGGCTGAATATAGAATATTTGATACAGTCCTAACCTCAACATCTGAGGAGAGGGATTTAGGGGTCATTATTTCAGAGGATCTAAGGGTAAGTAGTCAATGTAATAGAGCAGCAGGAAATGCTAGCAGAATGCTTGGTTGTGTAGGGAGAGGTATTAGCAGTAGGAAAAGGGAAGTGCTCATGCCACTATACAGAGCACTGGTGAGACTTCACTTGGAGTACTGTGTGCAGTACTGGAGACCGTATCTCCAGAAGGATATAGACAACTTAGAGAGAGTTCAGAGAAGGGCTACTAAAATGGTGTACGGCTTGAAGGAGAAAAGTTACCAGCAAAGGCTTAATGATCTTAACATGTACAGCTTGGAAAAAAGACGAGACAGAGGAGATATGATAGAAACATTTAAATACGTAAAGGGAATCCACAAGGTAGAGGAAGGGAGTATATTTAAAAGGAAACAAAATAGCAAAACAAGAGGACATAGTCTTAGATTAGAGGGGCAAAGGTTTAAAAGTAACATCAGGAAGCATTATTTTACTGAGAGGGTGGTGGATTCATGGAACAGTCTTCCAGTAGAAGTGGTAGAGGCCAAAACAGTAATTGAATTTAAGCAGGCATGGGATAGGCATAAGGCTATCCTAAACAAAAGATAAATCCAGGTAAAGTATCCATGTAATTGGGCAGACTAGATGGGCCGAAAGGTTCTTATCTGCCGACATTTTTCTAAGTTTCTATGTTTCTATGTTTCTATATCACTGCACACTTTAGGTTCATTGATAATATCAATTGAGATATGTTTTACAGTGTGTCCCAGCTACAGTGAAATTAGATGGTGACAATAAGATCTGCATGACATGTTTGTCTCATGTTGATAAAGGTGTTGACACTGGGGCATGGTATAACGACTTTCCATATTAAAGAGGGAATATGAATCAGAAGTGCATATACTTGTAGGGATAGAACTGGCAACTGTCGTAGTCGAAACCTGAATATAGAGTATTATTGGTCATAAAGTCATGGAAATAGGACCATGATCTGGGTTAGTACTTGAATAAAATCGTGTGTTCAAAATTAAAAAAAAATTAATAAATCACGGATGTACATAATGTTGGCATATGGGACACTTGTCTCCTGAGTTTAGTCGGGAGGTAGAACGGGAAAGGGTCTGCTCGATTGACTAAATAGTCAGTGGGTTTTGACGGTTGGTATAATGGGCTGGTAGGAATGTGTAGGGATATTGGGAAAGTCATCGTGGGAATTCGGTGAATCGATACTGTTCAGTTGAGGAAGTGGCATAACTCGAAGTCGGCGTTTAGTCCCTGCGGTTGAAGTGTCCCTAGGTTGAAGATCCAGCTCATTTCCTCTTTTCCAATTAATTTTTCAAAGTTGCCACCTCTCCAGGGTGCTTCAACTTTCCTGATCCCTATGAAGGTTAACAACTCTGGGTTCATGGTGTCTTTATTTTTGAAGTGTAGAGGGACACTGTGATTCTCGTTTGCGTTCCGGATATTCCTAATGTGTTCTTGAACACGTACACTAAGGGATCTGGTCGTTCTCCCTACATATCTTAGGCCGCAGGGACATGTTAGCAAGTAAATCACGTTTTTAGTGAAACAGGTGATTACATCTCTTATCTTTATAGATCCTGTAATTCCATCAATCTGCGTGATAATCTGTTTTTTGCTCCTAGTGTTCCGACAGTTAAGGCAGTTACCACACTGGTGAAACCCTTTCTGTATGCCGTAATGGTTATGTTTTGTTAGGGTCTTCTTTGTGTGTTTCTGTGCCAATTTCATTTTGAGATTGCCGACTCCTCTGCAAATCATCCTCGGTTTCTCGGGTAGGATTTCTCTTAGTAGTGGATCCTTCCTTAATATCGGACAGTATTTCTTTATCGTCTTCCTAATGTGTTGGTTTTGGGCGTTATACGAGAAGATGAAGGGCACGTCGGTTGTGTATTGGGGTCCTGTTTTAGGTCTCTTCTTCAGCATATTGGTACGTTCTGTGTTTCTGACTTCGGTTCTAGTGTCTTCGAGTGTGTCTGGATCATAGCCTTTCTCCAGAAAATCTGTTTTCAGTTTTTCTGATTGTACTTCATATGTGGCCATATCCGTGCAGTTCCTCCTTACTCGTAAAAATTGACTTTTCGGAACTCCATCCAACCACTGTGGAAGATGGCAACTGGTGGTTTCAATAAAGCTGTTCACATCTACCTTTTTAAAAAAGTCTCAGTTTTAATTATACCATCCTGGATGAAAATACTTAAATCTAAGAAGTTGATGCGTTCATTACTCCATGTAGTGGTTAGTGTAATGCCCCTTCCACTTTGGTCCAGTTCTTGTAGAAATGTCTGCAGGGAGTTTATCCCGCCCTTACAAATAAAGAAAATATCATCGATATATCTTTTGTAGCAAACAAGGTTACTCTGGTACTTAAATAGGAAAGATTCTTCCCAAAAGGCCATAAATAAATTGGCATATGATGGGGCAAAACGGCTTTACAAAATTTTTCACTTTCATGTTTGGTATCGTTGGAACGGCCATGCTCTGGCCGATCCAACGATACCAAAATTTAACCCCTAGCTGCCACGGATCGGGAGATAGGGAGTTCATTGGAACTCCCTATCTCCACAGTTGGTGGCAGTTAGGGGTTAAGTCTAGGACTGGCGTCATCGTGCTACGCACGATGACGCCAGTCCTCTGGGGGAGTTCCCGGAGGCTTGGCCGACATCCAAGATGTCGGCCAGCTCCGGGAAAGGATCGCGAACCGGCGCTTTTCAGCGCCGATTCGCGATCCAGCTCCCCAGGGGTTAATGCCAGGCATCATTTGGAAGGGCAGGCTGTGCCCTTCCAAATGATGCCTGGGTTAACCCCCTGTGCGCCGCCGATCGGGAGGGAGAGAGGTCCGAAGGTCCTCCCCCCCTCCCTTTCAGGCGCCTCCTCCGCACATGCGGGGGGGGTGCCTGAATTGGTGTCATCGCGCCCCCGCGATGACACCTAATTCTGGCGGCTGCTGGTCGGATGCCGGGCTGACATCCAGGATGTCAGCCCGCACCGGGGGGGCCAGCGATCGGCCGGAACCCGGCCGAACGCTGACCCCAATGTGAGGACGCGCTCAGCGCGTCCTCCGCATACCAGCGGGACTGCTGAGACGCGCTGAGCGCGTCCTCAGCAGCGAAGTGGTTAACTGTCGGAACACTAGGAGCAAAAAAAGATTATCACGCAGATTGATGGAATTACAGGATCTATAAAGATAAGAGATGTAATCACCTGTTTCACTAAAAATGTGATTTACTTGCTAACATGTCCCTGCGGCCTAAGATATGTAGGGAGAACGACCAGATCCCTTAGTGTACGTGTTCAAGAACACATTAGGAATATCCGGAACGCAAACGAGAATCACAGTGTCCCTCTACACTTCAAAAATAAAGACACCATGAACCCAGAGTTGTTAACCTTCATAGGGATCAGGAAAGTTGAAGCACCCTGGAGAGGTGGCAACTTTGAAAAATTAATTGGAAAAGAGGAAATGAGCTGGATCTTCAACCTAGGGACACTTCAACCACAGGGACTAAACGCCGACTTCGAGTTATGCCACTTCCTCAACTGAACAGTATCGATTCACCGAATTCCCACGATGACTTTCCCAATATCCCTACACATTCCTACCAGCCCATTATACCAACCGTCAAAACCCACTGACTATTTAGTCAATCGAGCAGACCCTTTCCCGTTCTACCTCCCGACTAAACTCAGGAGACAAGTGTCCCATATGCCAACATTATGTACATCCATGATTTTTTTTTTTTTTTTTAATTTTGAACACACGATTTTATTCAAGTACTAACCCAGATCATGGTCCTATTTCCATGACTTTATGACCAATAATACTCTATATTCAGGTTTCGACTACGACAGTTGCCAGTTCTATCCCTACAAGTATATGCACTTCTGATTCATATTCCCTCTTTAATATGGAAAGTCGTTATACCATGCCCCAGTGTCAACACCTTTATCAACATGAGACAAACATGTCATGCAGATCTTATTGTCACCATCTAATTTCACTGTAGCTGGGACACACTGTAAAACATATCTCAATTGATATTATCAATAAACTTAAAGTGTGCAGTGATATATTTATAGAACAATATTTAACATCTTTCATGGAATCACCACACTTATTGGCGACACTGCCACTATAATTGGGACACATTTTTAACTAAACATTAACAAACACAAATGTGCGGTCCTTTTTCCCCTTCCTCCTACTTATATTGACTTAAGGTCATTTTTATTACATAGTTATACCAATTTGCACTATCTTTTTTCTCCCTTCCCTTCTTAATATATGGTGTAACACAGTGGTCACTATTTATATGTATTTTATATAGGTTTTATGTCACGTTTTTAAAATATTGCATCAATTGTTTTAAGCCACCACCTGTGAGATGTCCCAATGTATATCAGGACTGCTCCCTTATTTTTAGCAATAGATAGGGTAATATCCCACACTGTGGCCATAATGCCGCTGAAACTACAACACGGAACAAGGTGGAACGCAAACAATCGGCTTATGGAACGCACGCCCAAGATGGGCACGACGCGGCGTGATGATGCGGCACGCATCACGTGACCACAACACCCGCAAACCCGGAAGTAACTTTGGAAATTAATACCCAGTGACTACTATATAAACAGAGACACGTGGAGTGCCTCAGATCCCCTAATTTTTGATTTTATCCTGCACATGGACTGAGGAAGGCTTTGTTTTATAGCCGAAACGCTTATCCCATATTTATGACACCCTCCCACCATATTTTATATATGCTCTTAACTAATAAATTCCCTTTTTTACCATTTGCATCCGTTTAAGACCCTTTTTTAAAGCAGCATATGCCCCATATGCTACGTTTCTCTATCTTTCCTACCATCTACATAAGATAAGAAAACCAGCTGCAGATGAAAGAGGTGAAGGTACCCACCGAATAAGCAGTACCACACGCTTACAAGTTGAGCCTGGAACCTAAGGCTCCAACATCGGTGAGTTTGTTTTGACTTTCACCTATCTTATTCCAACCATTGGTTACAAGTTGCGCTATGAGGATCTCTCTTTTTCTGTACCTGAGACGATCGAGCAAGCATTAAGGAAGGGCAGAGGCTACTCCAAGAAAACTCTAAAGAAGGGCAGAGGCTACCCTCAATTAGGCCCAAAGTATTCCACACCAGAGCCGGTACACGAGGCTCTTTAAAGTGTAAGTGTTCCCTTGTCTATGGGCACTTAACTCTGTATCAGACAATACTGTATTATTATTTTATTTTTTCTGTTCCCTCTCTACTCCTCTCCTTCTTTTCTCCCAATTTTTTTGGAAATCGGGAGTCTATATAGGACTTAGGTGAAGACAGTGCACCAGGACCTCACGTACACCTCTGGACTGTCCACATGGAGACTCAACCAGACTACCTTATCTTCATTACAGAATATATGGTCGGTTGGACTTTTTTTTGTCTTCACCAGTGATTTGGAAAACAAGACTCGATAACAATAATTCTTTGAAAGACCTTCAATTGCACTATATGCACTTATATATGCACTTTATACCTGCATTTGCACTTTATACCTGTGATTTTTTGACTATATCAGGACATCAACTGTCACCTTGCATTATATGTCTTTTTTGCACAGTGACATTACTGTACATAGCTCCATTCACGGCAGCACCTTAGTGGTCGTTTCGACCGTGCACTACTTGGAATAGTGGGACCACTACACCCATTTATTTTAGGCACAATTGTACTATAATTTAGACCGTATATTGACCGCTCTCAAAAGAGACTGCGCCACTATGACCCACCCTTTCTTTCCTACTGTACGTTCACACATTTCTGTCACATTTCTTGTGCTCTAATCCCAGTCGGCCACATAACATAAACGTATTCATCTACCAATTATTAGCGCCTCCACTGTACTCCCTCTCCCATTTTCTTCACAGATACATCATTTCCTGAACAAATTAAAGCCTTCCCGTCAATCCGATCCATAGGCGAGAGGACAGCGGACATTGATTTCTTGCTTTCCCTGTTTTGGTCTCCTCCTAGTATGCCTTATTAAACCTCCTGCTGGTTTCTGACCAGGACATGTGTTTAAACAATGCCCACATGTAAAATACATTTTTCCTGATATTTACAATAAACACTGAATATATTGAGGGTATTTCCAGGAATGTACGTTCTGGATGTTCCCAACACATACTGTAATGTCAATTAGCACAACAGGACCACACGCTGTGGCTGCAGAGATGTCAATCTTAGAAGGTTGTATAATTGATTAAAATTAATTAAAATTCTGGAAAATGCAGTGGTTTTCAGCTCATTGTTTGCCAGCGAGGAAGGTCTGTCCCTAAAGGATGCGCTTTCCTTTATTCTGCACATGAATGCGTAGTATAAATAACAGAAATTCTAAACATTGCAACATAAAAACATGGTTTATGCTCTCATGCTAGCATGGCCTGTATTAACCCCTTTACTCCCAAAATTGAGTTAACTCTTAATTATTGTAATGCACTGAAAAGCAGAACCCCATTCACATATATTTTTTAGAAACAATAAGTGTACCCCCCGTGGAGATACAAACGCACTGTTTTACCTCTCCGTTTCACTCTATCTTACTGTAAACAAGCTGCAAGGAGCAGCTTACCCATTGCAACAAAACGTTCAGACACTTTACTGCTGCACTACAGCAGCCAAAGAGAGGGAAGAATACCTTAATCGTATCTCTGTACAGCAATGAGTGACCTGACAGAAGCTGTGGGGTCACTCAATGCTGTACAGGGATACAATTCAGGAGGTTATGAGTGTAAATCCCTGTACAATACAGATACAAGGTGTTGGTGTAATGTCCATACACAGGCATTATGCAGCACATACAGATACAAGGTCTTGCTGTAATTGCCATACACAGGCATTATGCAGCACATACAGATACAAGGTCTTGCTGTAATTGCCATACACAGGCATTATGCATCACATACAGATAAAGGTGTTGCTGTAATTGCCATACACAGGCATTATGCAGCACATACAGATAAAGGTGTTGCTGTAATTGCCATACACAGGCATTATGCATCACATACAGATAAAGGTGTTGCTGTAATTGCCATACACAGGCATTATGCAGCACATACAGATAAAGGTGTTGCTGTAATTGCCATACACAGGCATTATGCATCACATACAGATAAAGGTCTTGCTGTAATTGCGTATACACAGGCATTATGCAGCACATACAGATACAAGGTGTTGCTGTAATTGCCATACACAGGCATTATGCAGCACATACAGATACAAGGTGTTCCTGTAATTGCCATACACAGGCATTATGCATCACATACAGATAAAGGTCTTGCTGTAATTGCCATACACAGGCGTTATGCAGCACATACAGATACAAGGTGTTGCTGTAATTGCCATACACAGGCATTATGCAGCACATACAGATACAAGGTGTTGCTGTAATTGCCATACACAGGCATTATGCAGCACATACAGATACAAGGTGTTGCTGTAATTGCCATACACAGGCATTATGCAGCACATACAGGTACAAGGTGTTGCTGTAATTGCCATACACAGGCATTATGCGGCACATACAGATACAAGGTGTTGCTGTAATTGCCATACACAGGCATTATGCAGCACATACAGATAAATGCAGGGTTATTCAAAGAGATTCGAAAAGTCACCGCACGTTCGGTGACTTTTCGTTCTCTTCAATTCGGTTCCTTTTGCCGATCCCATTTCGGTGACCCTGCGGTGTATTCAGCAAGCACCACAGGGTCCCCGAATTGCAGGTAAAAGCCGCCGCAAACCTGACGAAAACTAACCGCAAAACCCACCGAATGCACGCCGAAAACCCCCAAAAACATCTGGATTAACCTTCGAAAAACCCGAGCAGGAGCCGATCACACGCAGCGAAGCAGCCGAACAGGGGCCGAATCACACAGAGCCGAAGCAGCTGAGATGCAGAGGAGGCAGTGAATAAATTAGCAAAACCGTTTGTATGAATCTGTGAAAATGAAACGCTGTTTGCAAAGAAACTACTTAGCGAAAATGTATGAAATTTACACAGGAGGTCCAGGGAATGATAATAAAGAGGGCTGTTACAGAAAAAATAAGTAAACTTAAAACAAAAAAAAATCGGACTCTTTAAAAAAAAAAAAAAAAGGAAAAATGCTTAAAGTATCCTAAAAAATCTATAAATAAAGAGACTTTTTGCTGCAGAATTTTATAATGAATGGTTTATTAGATATTGAATTAAAACGGGAATATTTTTAACATTGAAGCCTATGGGATTCTCCTGAATAAATTTGCCGAATTAAACCACCGAATGGCAGGACATTAGGGGAACCTTTCACTGCTGGTTTGTGTTCTCTGAATAGCCGAAGCAGTGCTTTTTTTATGGGGATTTCACTGCCCTCGAACAGGCACCGAACAGGCACCGTATGTGCAGGCAATTCGCCAGGACTTGGCGAATTGCCTGCTCTCTGGATAGCCGAATGGCCAGGAAAGGCAACCGAACGCTGATTTTCAGCGTTCGGTTACCTTTCTCAAGCAATTCGGATCTCTTTGGATAACCCTGATGGTGTTGCTGTAATTGCCATACACAGGCATTATGCAGCACATACAGATACAAGGTGTTGCTGTAATTGCCATACACAGGCATTATGCAGCACATACAGATACAAGGTGTTGCTGTAATTGCCATACACAGGCATTATGCAGCACATACAGATACAAGGTGTTGCTGTAATTGCCATACACAGGCATTATGCAGCACATACAGATACAAGGTGTTGCTGTAATTGCCATACACAGGCAATATGCAGCACATACAGATATTGCATTGCTAATAATCTTATTATGATCACTACAAACCCCCATAAGCAGAAGATCTCACCGTTTTATTATAAGGGTTATTCAAAGAGCACCGAAATTTCACCAAAATTTGGGTGCTCTTTCATTCGGCGCACTTTGGAAAGCTCAGTTCACTGCCCCTTCTGAATTGATCCGCCAAGCGCCGCTGATAAACCCACTGAATGCCGTCGATAAACCCATTGTATGCATCCGATAGACCGCTGAACACTGCCGAAAAACTACCGAACGAATCCGATAAACTGCCGAATGCAACTGCAAACTGCTGAACGCAGCTGACGATCCACTGAACAGACCGATTTATGCCGCCGGATATAGCCAAACAGCTGCGGAACGGGGGGGGGGGGGAATAATAAAAAAAAAAATCACAATTTTTAAAAGGCATTCAAAAAAAATATAATGCATGAAAATGCCTGGAAATAATATATAAGGTCCTATGAATAACAATATAAAGATCTGTTACAGAATAACAAAGAAATCCATTTTAAAAAAAATTGGAATTAAAAAACTTCGCTGAAAAAATCCTGGAAAATGCTTAAAAAAATTCTAAAAAATAAACTAATAAACAGTTGAATAAAAAATTTATAGAAATGGGGCAATTTCTTTTACATTGAACTTGTGGGATTTGCCTGTTTAAATCTGTCGAACAAAACCACTGCAAATCTGAGTATTTCACCAACTTTTCGATGCTGTTTGGTGCTCTCTGAATAGATTAACCGTTATTCCTCTATGGGGAATTTCCCTGCCGCCAAATTGCAAATATTTTGCTGGCAATTCGTCAATATTTGGTGAATTGACAGTTTTTTGAATAGTTGAATTGCCACAAAATAGTACCGTACGGTGAAATTCAGTGGCCAATACGGCTCTCTTTGAATAACCCCTTATCTGTCTGCATTACGATTACTGGATGTGACACAATGGAAATTTCTGCCTGTCTGCTGATAACGCAGACCCCGTGTGACATTGTGCAAGATAAGGGACTCCGTCTATGGTTTAGAAACTTTTATCCCAGTAATATTTCAAATAAGGAAAAACGAATGCATGAAAAATAAAAAAATGAACCAATTTACTTTGTTTTGTTTAAAAATTCTAAATTTCTATTTGACCGTATATGTAAATGTTAACCTCGCATCCCTTGTTTCAAATAAATGTTATGATAAAAAAAAAATTTAAACAAAAAGTGCTTGGTAGTGTAGTTGTTAACATGGCTTTTATTAACCCCTTAGGGACCTTGGACGTACCATGTACGTCATGGCAGGGGTCTCTTTTAGACCCGCTGACGTATATGGTACGTCCTGCGGTGTTTTGAGCGCTGGAAGCGATCGGATCGCTTCCAGCAGCTCAAATGCCATTGCAGGATGCCTGGGAGTCCAGGCATCCATGCAATGGCGGTTACAAGTGCCGGGGCACCTTGTGATCGCTCCCCGGGAGCGATCAACATCCGGTTTTACCGGAGAGGTGCCCGGCACTTGTAGAGAGCGCTGGAAGCGATCGGATCGCTTCCAACAGCTCAAATGCCATTGCAGGATGCCTGGGAGTCCAGGCATCTGTGCAATGGCGGACAGAAGTGCCGTGGCACCTTGTGATCGCTCCCCGGGAGCGATCAACATCCGGTTTTACCGGAGAGGTGCCCGGCACTTCTAGAGAGCGCTGGAAGCAATCGGTATCGCTTCCAGCTGCTCTGTGTATATTGCAGGGATGCCTCGACATCGAGGCATCCCTGCAATATGCTTACCTGCCGCCGGTCCGCTCAGTGATCGCTCCCCCTGAGCGATCACTTCCGGTAGCAGCAGGAAGTACTGAGTGCCACGAGGTATCGTGGCACTCAGTACAAAAAAGATCACATGAGTGATCAGGTGCTCTGCTGGGTGCCTCGAGGGATCAAGGCACCCAGCAGAGTAAAAAAAGTGTAAAAAAAATAAAAAATAAAAAAATAAATGAATAAAAAGGTATAAAATAAAATAAATGTGACAGCCAAGATGGCGCTGCCCTTCTAAGGGCAGGGTCATCTTGGGGCTGAGTGGGATGTTCCTAGCCTGCCTCATCAGAGAGGCAGGCTAGCAACATCCAATCAGAAGTAAGAAAAAATCAAAATAAAATTTCTAATTTGTCAGGTCAGGTCAATATTTTGTAAATATTGGCTCTGACCTCTGTGATTCTCCCTCCCTCTCCTCACTTTGTTTTGGTGAGCGAGAGAGAGAGATCAGATTTGACAGGTTAGAGATTTTAGGTAGATTGAGTGAGATTAGAAAAATTGAGGCAGATTTAGAGAGAATTTAGGGAGATTTAGAAGAATTGAGGCAGGTTTAGAGTGATTTAGAGAGATTTAGGTGTTTATTTGTATTTTCTTGTGAAACCCAACGGTTCTTCTAAGAACCAATAATCCGCTTATATATAATAATTATAAAATTTTATAATCTATTATATATAATGTCTGAGAGGGTGTACAGCGCCGAGGAGGCATATGCCATCCAGGCGTCAGAATCTGAGGCATCTGCGTCAGACTCAGACCCTGATTTCGACCCCGCTAACTGCTCAGAGACGTCGCTAGATACATCATCTACGCTGGCTGATGTATCTAGTGATGTTTCTGATGCAGATCCTGGTCACCACCTGCCAGCAGGAGATGCACAGCTCCAGCTGAGGAGTGGGTAGTGCCTCATCGCCAGAGGCCAGATATCCCTCCTTTCACGGCAAATCCTGGCATCAATATTGATGTTGCAGGATTTACCGCCACACAGTTTTTGCAGGTGTTTATGGGGGATGATTTGTTGGGCCACATCGTGGCCCAATCAAATCTGTATGCCCATCAGCATTGTGCTGCGAAGCCAGACTCCTACTTGGCAAGGCAGCAATGGACCCCGCTAGATGTGCCAGAATTTCTGAAATTCTGGGCACTTACTATGCTGATGGGCATCATAAAGAAGCCCTCTTCGCTCCTACTGGAGCAGTAGCCCCATCTGCTCTACCCCATTTACCCCCAATCAATGTCATGTAGAAGGTATGAAAACATTTTGCGTTTCATGCACTTCAGTGACAACAGCCTGTGCCCTCCTAGAGAGCATCCCCAGTTTGACAGGAAGTATAAAATCCGCCCCCTGATTACCCACTTCGCCGCCAGGTTTGCAGAGGCTTAAACACCTGGAAGGAATATCTGCATGGATGAATCCCTAATGAAATACAAGGGAAGGCTGGGATTCAAGCAGTATATTCCTTCCAAACGCTCCAGGTATGGAGTGAAGGTGTATAAGCTCTGTGACAGCGAGAGTGGGTATACTCAGGCCTTCCGGGTGTACGAGGTTTAGGATAGTAGCCTTGACCCTCCAGGTTGCCCAGAACACATGGGAACCAGTGGCAAGATTGTGTGGGACCTACTTTTTCCCCTGATGAACAAAGGGTACCACTTGTATCTTGATAATTTTTATACGAGTGTCCCTTTGTTCAAGCTGCTGTATTGTTTTGATACAGCAGCATGCGGTACTGTTCACAAGAACCGCGTAGGTTTCCCAGCACAGCTTGTCCGCACCCGGCTAAAAAGGGGGGAGACCTCAGCTCTGCGCCAAGAGGAGCTGTTGGCGGTCAAGTACAGAGACAAGAAGGATGTATACCTTCTATCCACCATCCACACTGAGAGGTCTGTGGAGGTCTCTGTACGTGGCAGAGCTGAGCGCATCAGGAAGCCAGTGTGCATCAAAGACTATAACCGGCATATGGGTGGGGTTGATCTGGCAGATCAGCTGCTCCAGCCCTACCAGATTATGCGGAAGTCAAGGGCCTGGTACAAAAAGGTTGCAATTTACCTGATGCAAATTGCAACCCACAATGCCTTTTTGCTCTGCAAAAAGGCAAACCCCAGAGTGACGCTGTCCTTTTTACAGTTTCAGCTCCAGGTCATTTCGGGTTTTTGTACCAGGATGCACATGCTCCCCGGCGGTGATGGGGGACAGAGTTGGGGCTACACATTTTATTTATAAAATCCCCCCTACTGAGGGCAAACAGAAACCCCAAAAAAGATGCAGGGTGTGTTTCAAGAGGGGCAGAGGAGAGACACAATCTTTTACTTCCCAGAATGCCCTGGACAACCCGATCTGTGTCTTGGGGACTGTTTCAAGCTATATCACACTGTGCGTGATCTGTGATTTTTTTTTCCTTTCTATTTTTTCTCACACTCCAGTTAGTTAGTTCAGTTTAGTTTTTTTTTTCTTTTACTGCACCAGACTTTTACATTTTATTCGTACATTTTTATGTTCTACAATTGGTGCTGTATTTTTCCAAAATCTTTGCACACCTATGCATGGGGGGCATGGGTGTACTCAGGAGACCTTGCAGAAAACAACCTGGAGAGTTTTCATGCAGTAACAAATAACAGTGTCTCCTAAATCACAGTCCAAAACTACTGTGGGCGTAAAAATCTGAAAATTGAAAAATTACCGCCACACACCTTCTCAAATGTTTGGCTAAAACCGTTGCATCCATGGCATCAAAGCACTCCATATGCAATACCTTGGGGTGTCAACATAACAAATATAAAAATTTCTGGCAATAATTCAAACTGGGGTATGCGGTAGACCCAAAACCAAAGATAGGCCTAGCTGAAGAAATAATCTCAATTTCAACTCCAATGACAATGTCATAAAAATTGTATTTGAACCTTCCCAAAATCCTGGCAAACCTATGCATGGGGGGCATGGGTGTACTCAGGAGACCTTGCAAAAACAACCTGGAGAGTTTTCATGCAGTAACAAACAACAGTGTCTCCTAAATCACAGTCCAAAACTGATGTGGGTGTGAAAATGAAAATGACCACCAAACAGTATCCAATTTGTTTGGAGCAAACGGTTGCATCCATGGCATAAAAACACTCCATTTACAATACTTTGGGGTGTTAGCTTACCAAATATATGCACGTTAATAAAATTGGGGTATGTAAAAAGGCCCCTAAAAAGAAGATAAGCAAAGAAGATACTGTATGTCAAATTAGAAAATTGACAAGCACATGTCAAGAGATTGGCGTAGCACCCCAAAAACAACAGAACAAATCTATATATGGGTGGTATCAATTTACTCAGAAGATGTTGCTGAACATATTTTGGGGTGTTTTTTGGCAGTAACCCATAACTGGATTTGACAATTCATGCCTAAAGTACAATGTGTGTGAAAAAAAAACAAAAAAGTGACTACCTGAAAGTTTGACATAGAGCTAGTGCATGGAAAGTGTTAAAATACAACTCTTTGAAGCACCCTAGGGTGTGCCCTTTCTAAAAATATGTGGTTTGATGGGGGTAAATTACTTTGGCCGGCTTCAAAAATGTCCCAAATAGGACATGGGTGCATGATGACGAAATGTGAAAATTCCAAGTTGGAAAACTGAAATGCGCACCCCCCAAATAAGGCCTATTAGCCCCCAAATGACCCGACATACCTATACATGGGTGGTATCAATTTACTCAGAAGATGTTGCTGAACATATTTTGGGGTGTTTTTTGGCAGTAAACCTTAAAGTTCACAGTACATGTATTCTTAAATTGCGTTCAAAAAAAAAATTACCAAAACTTTTTTTTTCTCAAACTTTGGCATAGATTTGTGGTAAAATGGTTTGCATGGAAAGAGTCAAAATGCCCCAAGTTTAATACCTTGATTTGTGTACTTTAAAAAAATATGTATATGTGGAGGGTTATTCAGGAATTAGTGACAGATATCAGTGTTACAATGTCACTAGCACTAGTTTTGAAAATAAACTCTTTGGAAATGGCAAAGTGCTACTTGCACTTATTGTGCATAAAATAAGGAAAAAAGCGAGGAATATGTAAACATTGGGTATTGCTAAACTCAGAACTAAATTTAGAAACTACTAAGGAATTAAAAAATTTTGACGGTTGTTGATACATAAGAAATTTTGGGGGTCAAAGTTCGAAAAAGTGGTGTTTTTTCAATTTTTTTTGTCATATTTCACAATGTTTTTTATAGTAAATTATATGAAATGATGAAAAAAATGATATCTTTATAAAGTCCATTTAATGACGAGAAAAACAGTGTAAAATATGTGTAAGTTGCATAAACGAGTAAGAGGAAAATTTGTCCTAAACACTAACAGCGCAGAAATGTAAAAACAGCAGCGGTCACTAAAGGACGGATTTGTGTAAAACCGCCCGGTCACTAAGGGGTTAAAGTGAGGAACATGCTTTTTTTGGGTAAATATTGTACAATGCTAAGCATACAAATAATGCGAATTTTCTGAAATTTGAGTAATTTGGCCCCAATGTCCAAAATATAAATTAAGATTTTTTTTACTGTTTGGAATGTTGCATTTGTGGTCTGGACTTGGAATATTTCATGCTAATTGTCAGCATTGCTGAGCTGTCTCGGTTCCCAATACCTGCCAATTTTCCAGCCATGATGGATCAGCCAGAATCCGCACAGAAGCCAGTCGTCTAATTAATGGGAGAGACATTTGTTATCTGACAACAGGAGGTTGGAGTGTTATAGTATATTCCAAGAAAGTTTTGTAGATGCACAACATTCCACAATAAAAACGATCATGTTAAATCTCAAGAGCTGGAAAGAAAGAGCCCGATTCCATGCAAGCCAAGTTCATAGCGGGTTACAAATGGATAAGCTCTGCACCAACCGTTATCCAATAGTGGCTCGCCAATAATGGATTTATTCTGACCAGGCTTCTGTATTAGCTGTTACAGTTAATCAAGTTGAAATATGTGGGAGCCAGGGTATGCTCGGGGTGAAAAGTCCATAATATGCAGGTCTATAAAAAGCCTATAATATGCAGGCAACCATAACCAAAATGGCAACCCATGGCATAACCCATGCATGGCAAAGACATCACAGTGCATCAGCAGTGAGGACATCATCCCGAATGCACACGTGACACATCACTACTCATGTGCAATGCTTAAAGTACCTGCTGCCGCCCTTACTGACTTGTTGCTCAGGATGGGTGCCCTCCTGTCACTCCCCTCAGTACACTACTGTTGGGAGCAGCTCGTTGATACCATCAATTCTGTGCCCCAACAAGTATCATTGTATAACCTTAAGCTTGTGTATGCGGGGTCGTGTTGCAGTCTCAGAAGAACACTGGGGACTAATTGATCCCAGACTTCCACTGCGTATGGCCAGAGGACATGGCAGATCATTAAAGTAGGAAGTTTAGGGATTTTTTGGTGCAAAATCCCTTTGTGACGGTCTCAGCCATCACTGGGGCAGTTGGAGGAGCCTGGGGGCTACCCTCCTACCTACTGACTATGGGTAAGGTGCTACCTGGGGTTTGCCAACTGGATTGCCCAGGGAATACAGGATTTTTGTGGAACTGTACCTGGTTGATCCTGGTGGGCCTGCCCGCCCAACTTAGGGCTCTATTACATTATCCGCGCAAATTCGTACGCGCAGCACAATGTTTTATGCGCACAGCGTTAAATGTTAACGCGCATAAATTAACGCTAGTATTACGATCCGAGCACATTTTTTCATCCGTCCGAAACTATCGCGCAAATACGAGCGCAAATTAACACTGCGTGCAGAAATTGGTGGGCAGACTGTTTTTTCACGCGATTCAGCCCATCAGAATGAAGAACCGCAATTGTCTCCCGTTCAGTTTTTGCTCCTGCCAAAATCAATCTGTATATATGCTGCAGCAATAATAAAAACACGCACAACTTTTCCATTTTATTGTTTGGGTATGTGTAGAATGTGTAACTATACTGTGCTGTATTTTTTTTTCGTTCTGGTGTATTTCGTTTCGGCCAGAACGTTCAGATTTGCAGTTACCACCAGCTTTTCAAAGACATTAAAATTATGCGCGCAAACGTCGTTCGTAAAAAGTTGCGCATCGATTGTAATACCAGCTGCATACCAACGCACAAACGCATTTGCACTCACAATGTTAAATATTGGGACGCGCGCATGAACCTTTGCTCGTTCAGGGTAATTCGCGTTAGACGTTAACGTGCATTTTGTGTGCGAACGTCGTAATTTGACATTCAGCGCGAAGGGTTTTTCCCCTCACATTAGTGTGTTTTTGCGCACGCGCACATTTTTGCAAGAAGAATGTTATAGAGCCCTTATTGTGTAAATGTTTTCCAGCATAAGACTGAAGAGACAGGGTGGGGGGATTTCTCTGGCAGATAGGATAAGATATGAGTTGCCTGGTGATTGTGTAAACTGACTATTGTTTAGCTTCCCAGTTTGAATCTCCCTTCCCTTGCTCTGTTATTGGTTACTTATCTGCTGATGCTATCTTTGTTTTATTCATGAAGGGGGATTGTCCCTTAACTGTACATATCTGTTTTGTCTGCTGTTCAGTAAAGAGTTAATCTTGCTGCTGTTACTCTGAACACTGGTCTTGCCTAGTGATTTGGGATAAATTACAAATATGTATTCTGGAGGTCGTGTTCCTGCCGTAAATGATACTGGTCCTGCCTGGTAATTTAGGGAGGCTTGAGCTGATATTGCTGGAATTCGGGTTCCTGCTTGGAGAGTCTGCTGGAGGCACCCAGTCGGGGTGCCCAGTGGTGTATTTAGGTTTTGTGCTGCCCTAGGCCTGACTAAACTCGTGCACCCCCTTATTTAAATTTGACGCACCCCTTCCTCTCAAGGGCACACCTCTTCCTAGTTAATCCCCACCCTTCCTCTTTAAGCTCCACCTTTTCCTTAGAGCTCCGCCTTTTCCTCTCTTTATATTAAAAGTGTATACCAAGTGCCTACTTGTATATTTTGTATACCATTTCAAATGTATCTATAGAGATAAATAAAATTATGAAATGTTTACATTCAAGCATTTTTACAAAGAACAGCCACGCATTTCAAGTATACTGGATCACTGCCACTCTAATTGGTTGAATAATAAAATCCACAGAAACGTGCACTGCATATGAGCGTATCACAGAGCTGCACAGCAATAAAACGCACAGAAATGGGCACTGTGTATGAGCATATCAGAGCTGCACAGCAATAAAACCCACAGAAATGTGCACTGTGTATGAGCATATCACAGAACTGCACAGCAATAAAACTCACAGTAATGTGCAGTGTGTATGAGCGTATCCCAGAGCTCCAGGACAATAAAACTCACAGTAATATGCAGTGTGTATCACAGAATCCACAGCAATAAAACTCCCAGCAATGCAATGTTTGGTGTGTGTCAGCGTATCATAATCCACAGCAATAAAAATTCCAGCAATGCAATGTGCAGTGTGTATGAGTGTATCAGAATCCACAGCAATAAAACTGCCAGCAATGTGCGGTGTGTATGAGACGAGTGCATCAGAATCCACTGCAATAAAACTCCCAGCAATGCAATGTGCAGTGTGTATGAGTGCATCAGAATCCACTGCAATAAAACTCCCAGCAATGCAATGTGTGGTGTGTGTCAGCATATCAGAATTCACAGCAATAAAGATCACAGCAATGCAATGTGTGGTGTGTGTCAGCATTTCAGAATCCACAGCAATAAAACTCCCAGCAATGCAATGTGCGGTATGTATGAGTGCATCAGAATCCACTGCAATAAAACTCCCAGCAAACCGAGTGAATATGAGCACACAGCAATTATTTATTCTATATTTACCGGCCTCCGTCCGCGTTAGGGCTGTGTGCAGAGTCAGCAGGGACTGTGTTACGGACTCAGCAGGAGGTCCCTTCAGGCCACGTTAGAATCGCGACTGTGCCTGTGCGTGGAGCCATCTTGTCAGCAGTGGGGTGCCACTGCCAGAGGGTGCACCGTGGCTTTGATTCCCTTCCCGGTGGGTGTTCAGTCCAGAATAGAGTGAGAGTCCGTGTTAACGAAAGGGCGGGCAGCTGTGTGCGTGCGTGTCACGTGGTTCAGCCAGTCAGGTGGTACTGAGACTCAGTACCACCTGACTGGCTGGACCGCGTGACCTGCACGCACGCAGCCTCACCAGGAGCCAGGCAGCTCAATGACAAATTTCTATCACTGCAGTGCTGGTTAAGGAAAGGTCCACTTTAAACAGCAGTAAGCAGACAGGGCTTCATATTCCGTTGATAACCCCCCCCTTTACCTGCCGTTTACTGTCATCTTCTCTCTCTGCACACAAATCACATCCCCCTCCCCTCTCCTAGAGCTGCTGTGGGGCAGGAGAGGAGCTATGGAGGGAGGAGAGGGGATTTTTATTCTATTCGATTTTATTCCGTATGCAAACGCCCTGCTCCGCTGCTCGTTGTCTGAGAACACAGTTCAAAGCTTACACACAGTGACAGTGGCACCTCCTAGTACCCCCTAATGACACCCCAATAATCACTGGTATCTGGGGCGGCCCGCCCCCGCCACTCCCCTAAGTACACTGTCGGATATAATCTCTGCACGTGAATACAACACGTTATATATATTGGACTTCTCAGCCAAACCTCCAATATGGCAGGGATTATTATTTCATAAGAAACTTATACGAGACACAAATATCAATCGTTTATATTTCCTAGAAATTCTCCTAAATTCTTTTAATTGTCTGTGTTTTGCTTTGAAGAATACAATAATCAATAATCGGATAAAAACATATATATATTTATTACGTATACAAAAAAGTTTCAAATCTCATATCATAAACAAAGATTTATAAACCACAATCCATCAGCATATAAAAACTAGCTTCACAATATATGTATCTCCTGTTAGTAACTGCATATATGATTAATATCATTTACCTTATCAGTTAGTAACTAATACACAAATGGTTAATAAACATTTCTGCTTAATACAACATGCATTTCCCAGCAAACAATGTTTAACCAGCTAGATCTTATAGATATATATATATCTCTCTATACTACATGGATCAACAAAAGATGAGCTAATTTAATGATAAGTAATAAAATTTATTTAGTGAATCCTCCCCTAAATTCGAGAATTAAACTTCTAATCTTTTGCTTTTTATTTCTAGTTATATAACTCCTTGCTTATTAATTTCAATCACAGTAATTTCCAAATTCAATATATATATTTGTATCAATCCTACAACAGTTTCTTTTAGGATAAATCCTTATGTCCACTTCTTCATATTTCTATCTGCAGAATAGAAATATTTAGACTTTTGGAGCTACCAAGAATCTGAGAAATCTCAGTCTATCTGTTGCAAAAATCTACAGATATATATATTTACATTAATTCCTTAATTTAAATAGCTCTCATACATTACTTCTCCAATCTGGATTTTGATGAGTCTGCCTTGGAATTCCTTATGTAATTTTGTTTTTGGAATATGTGAAGATTATCAATATCAGATAATTAATGCATGTGAGTTAGAGATTTGGTGAGAGTCAGAGATTTGGTGAGAGTCTTGAGTGCCTCATGTCCTGGAATCTCGGAATTTCTCATATGTATTGGAAGTCTGAATGCATTGCGGTGTGAGTCTCTGAATCTCGGACTTTCTCATATGTATTGGAAGTCTGAATGCATTGCGGTGTGAGTCTCTGAATCTCGGAATTTCTCATATGTATTGGAAGTCTGAATGCATTGCGGTGTGAGTCTCTGAATCTCGGAATGACTGCAACCAACATTGCCGCTTCAATTATAGTCAATTTGACATCACTAGCAATACCCTTATAATATCAATTATAAGATTTACTATCCTCTAGAGGACAGCATTGCACTTCTTAATTAATTCCACCATTTCCTTATCTCGTGTCAAAAGGTCAATCTACACAAAGACCTTCTCTTCTCCCAATGTAGACATTTAGTCTCTACATATCATATCAAATTTATATCCCTCACTCCTTTCTGAATTATTTTCTAGTTAACTCAACAGAATCTATTCTTCAATAATTATACTATTTACCACTTAAACTCTCTACAATATAAATTGGAGCGTCTATTTTCTACTGTAAATATAATAAAATATACCTTGATTATAAACATATATTTTGTGAATATATTTTACCTTACAAAAATATTAACTCTTATATTCCTATACCCAAAAGACAAAATATCTTTTTGTTTTAAAGACTTAAAACAGACCAATAAATTTAATTATGACAGATCTTAGCACTTAGCTTGGGCATTATATCACACAAAGACATTTTAAGGTTCCTTCATGTCTGGTATTTATAAAAAAATATATAAGCTCTCACCCAGCCATGAACTCTGTAAAAAAAAATCTCGGTTCATTTCTAACTAGAGAAATTTGGAAAAAGAAAAAGACTGACTTTAAAAACAAAATGGCTACGGACATCCATTTTACCTTTTTTCCCTTCCAATATACCTGACAACACCACTGCTCTGTGATATGCTCACACACAAGTTTGGCGAACTGCCAGCAAGTACGGTGCTGTTTGAAGGCAGTGCAAATCCCCATAGAGAAGTAATGGTTAATCTATTCAGAGAACACCAAACAGCAGAGAAACGGCAGTGAAATGCCCTGATGTTCGGTGGTTTCAATCAGCAGGTTTATTCAGGCGAACCCCTAGGTTTCGATGTTAAAAATATTCCCGTTTTTATGCAATATCTAATAAACCATTTATTATTTTGATCTGCAGTAAAAAGTCTTTATTGATTTTTTTTATAAAAATCTTAGTCATTTTTCAGATTTTTTTGGCAAAATTCCCCCCCCCCTTTTTTTATAGCGGTTTTTATTTTTTCTGTAACAGAACTTTTTATTATCAATCATAGGATCTTATATGTAAATTCCAGACATTTTCATTCAGTAGATCTTTTGAAAACAGCAGGCCACGGGTTTGCGGTGGCAGCATTCAACGGCCGACTCCTTGCACTTTGGGGACCCTTGGGGAAATTTTATTCCCAGAAGGGCAGGGAACTACAGAACACCAAAATGTTGGCGTCATTTCGGTGCTCTGTGAGTAACCCATTTAGGCTGGGGTCAGACGAGCGCACTTTTAACGTGCGTTCTGGCACACATAATTACGGCCGCACTAGCAGCAAATGACGGGCAATGACGGCCAATATACGAAGTACGGTCGCACGAAAGTCCGGCCGCGCAACGCACGTGGAAAACGAACGCATTTTTTCGAGAACGCCGAACCGCTAGTACGGACGTACAGAGTGCGCAGCTGCGGCATAGCGGCGTGTTTGCGTGATTAGGAGACGTCAGACGCTGCTCACGTCCGGCCAACATAACGTCCAGACACCCAAAGTTTCCTGGTTTGGATCCGTAAAAAATCACGCACGATAATGCGCATCGTATGACCGTTTTCGCGAATTCCGTGAAAAAATACGTCAATTCGTTCGGACGCACTTTTTTACATTCGCGTGTAAAAATTCTTTCGTCTGACCCTAGCCTAAGTGGTGAGGTTTTTTGCTGCCACCTGGAAAGTGAAAGCCTAGGCCTTGCCTACCCAGGACATACTTGAAAATTAGTGAAATCTCAATGTATCCTTCCTGGTGCTGCCGTCCCCTGGAAAGTGCCGCCCTAGACCTAGGCCTTGTCGGCCTAGGCCAAAATACACCACTGGGGGTGCCAGGTGGTTCGCCACACTCTTAATCCCTTCTGAGCCGGTATTCTTTGCAGAATACTGGATCAAGCTGAGAACAGTGTGTGTGACCATGGAATAGCTTGCTGTACTTATGCTGAGCCATCATTAACAACTCCTCTACAAAGTATACAAGGTATAGGATTTATTAGTGTACAGTAAGAAGCTGCTAATGCTGAGCCTCGCAGCTTACTTGGTATAATGGCTCTAGCTGTTATACAAAATGGCAGTAGCCAGTAATTTAACGAGTTGGAATCAAGCCCAAGGTTTTTTATTACATGTATGGTGACTTATACTCTAATTAGGTTCCTCTCCTCCAACAATGGTTCTCCTTGTGTAGTCTTGTGGAATCAGCCTCCGTTTCCTTTGCCATAACTCAAGCAAACAAGTTCCAATCGGCTGTGTCGGCCATTTACCAATACTCGGCACAAACTCAATCATTTGTGAAAAAACCCTTATGTTTTAAAGGGACACTAACACAAAAAAATGAAATGTTCTTATATTATGTTGCTGATATCTTACATGTTTGGATAACAAAGAAAGGAAAGGCAGGCTCTACATTACATTGTAACAAGGTTTTAATTTGCGATGGATACTGGGGAACAGGATCTGGGACCTCTCAGTTTTTGACCGTCTGTGTTCCAGGACATATTTGGGTGCCTCTAGTACATCACATGGTATAAAACCAAAAATATTAATTTTAAATTATTGCCATAACATTTAAAGGGCCACTACCACCAAATGATAAGTGATCTATCATTTTTTAATAGTTTTTTTCTAATTTTACTATCAATGTAAACACCATTAAATCAGATTTAATAGTAGTTCTCTTATATATAACAGCTAGAATGTGCATACGCTATAAGATATAAGATACTTGCTGGGGTCAGCTTGCAAATGATTAGAAGCAAATATTTAGAACGTTTAAAGCGCCAGTACCACCAAAAAATTTAATGTCCTTATTGTGTTTATTTGATGTTGCTGATATCTTACATGTGCTTTGTTTTTCTGTTATATGTTTAGTTAAGAAAATATTTTCCTCTATATGTATCACTGGGTGCATCCATTGTGTGATTTTTTCCTCTATACGTGTCACTGGGTGCATCCATTGTGTGATATTTCCCTCTATATGTGTCACTGGGTGCATCCATTGTGTGATATTTTCCTCTATATGTGTCACTGGGTGCATCCATTGTGTGATATTTTCCTCTATATGTGTCACTGGGCGCATCCATTGTGTGATATTTCCCTCTATATGTGTCACTGGGCACATTCATTGTGTGATATTTTCCTCTATATGTGTCACTGGGCGCATCCATTGTGTGATGTTTCCCTCTATATGTGTCACTAGGTGCATCCATTGTGTGATATTTCCCTCTATATGTGTCACTGGGTGCATCCATTGTGTGATATTGTCCTCTATATGTGTCACTGGGTGCATCCATTGTGTGATATTTTCCTCTATATGTGTCACTGGGTGCATCCATTGTGTGATATTTTCCTCCTATGTGTCACTGGGCGCATCCATTGTGTGATATTTTCCTGTATATGTGTCACTGGGTGCATCCATTGTGTGATATTTTGTGTTGTAAACACAACACCTGATCTTCACTGTGTGGCCTTGGCCATAGAAAGGAGTGGATAGGTCAGATCTCAAAAAATCTGACTAATTGCATGTGTGTGGGATGTATGCAAAGAACATCACCAGGAGGTAGATTACAGTGTGTTAAATCCACTATCAGATCTACTCAAACTGCCATCTCTTATCTCGTGTAGCAATGACAACACAATCAATCCCCTGCAGCCTTGTCTAAACATTCACTCCCCTACCCCATTGCCCCTTCATTACTGTTTTATCCTATATCACAGCTGTAAAGTGAGACTTGACATGAGATTTTGGTAAATGCTGCATCATGGGGAAAAATCTACAAAATGGAAACAGGAGATAAAAAGCTAACTTTAATTTTCTTTTTACATGTAATTACTTCAAACGAAGAAACAAAACCCAGTATGTGTT
Source organism: Leptobrachium leishanense (assembly GCA_009667805.1). NCBI lineage: Eukaryota > Metazoa > Chordata > Amphibia > Anura > Megophryidae > Leptobrachium > Leptobrachium leishanense. The sequence continues at coordinate 317,190,460 of CM019067.1, read as the reverse complement.
TAAAATGTGTTTTATAATGTGTTTTTTTTTTGCAATGCACAGCCTATGTAAGTGGTAGCGTTCATTTAAATACATTATATTCTAAAGTGAAACTATTGATTGAAATGCAGTTTGTGTAGGCAACAATATTTACGTCCCACATTGCTGACTGTGGGACCATGCGAATAAGTCATTAGATGGCACGTTCATGCTTGATTGGGTGAGCAGAGGTGATCAAGTTAAAAGTAACATATTTGTCAACCTTTGGAAAGATGTAGAGTGATTATATCGATGTGGAAGGAATAGTGCTACATTTTTTGGCTATGCGCCACCGTGCTACAAGGGTTCCCTGGATCTAATGACTGATAACAAATCAGAGTGCTGAGCTCTAGCAACACGAGGACATGCTCAGTCATGCCTGCAACGGGCAGAAATGCCAATTAGATACAAACAGCACTGCTGACAAAAAAATTATATTATGGAAGTTTGTTCAAGTTTCATCACCGTCGTCGCTTTTTGACTTCGATTTCACATTTTATAAATGTATAATGTGTATAGTATGAGCACCAAAATAATGTTAAAGATACTAACTTAAATATATCTGTGCCATTACATATATATTATATATGTATACACTGTATGCAAATATATAATTTATACATATATATGTAAAACAATGTTAAAGATATTACCTTAATCCCTTCCCGCTGCAGGACGTTCTATGCTATCCTGGCGGCGGGTGGGCCTTGAAGACGCACGGTGTATAGGTACGCCTCGCTGTCATCAATGGGCTGCCTAGGCCCTTCCCTGCAGCCGGCGCACAGCGCGTGCTGTTGGCTGCAGAGAAATGGCCTGAACTCAGACTGTTCCCCCTGCGGCCAATGACGCGCGTCGGCTGCGGGGCAGACGGTATTCAGCAGCACGTGCGGCACCTGTACACCTCACCAGCGTTAACCCATCCCCAACAGATGAGACCCGCCCGTCGTGATGGAGATAAATATATCTGTTGCATTTTATAAATATATATTTATTTGTAAGTGTAGCGCTGCTTTAAAGACTGTGTTCTGCTGCATTTAATTATTCTGGCCACCAGAGGGAGACAGAGACATAGTGGACTATGCTGGACAAAAACTGAACTACACCTACCATCATCCTTTGCGGGAGGACAGGAAGGGGGTGGGATAGGAGGCGGAAGGAGATCAGCGGCCTCGTGGAAGGCAAGGTCAGAGTGAGCGGAGCAGTGAAAGGAGGAGGACGCACGTGAGAGCTGTCAAGGATCGCGACCAGGCCGGAGTACAGACGCTGTCTCACAGGTGCTGGAGATCGGGACAGTGACCGTGCTGAGACCTACCTACGAAGCGCTGAGAGGTCTGGATGACAAGCTGGTTCCGGCTGGACCCCGAGTTAGGAGACCGCGCTGATCGATTGGGAGTGCAGGCGGTGGATCGTTGTTCCAGTTGCGGAGATTCGGCAAGCAGGGAGCGGATCCAGTGGCACAGAGTCCCAGTACACAGCGGAGAAGATCTTTGATCGGGTGCTGGACAGTTTCGTCTATCGGATGGGTGAGAGGCCTCCCAGGCCACAGTTCCCAAATAAGAAACGCACGCACGCTGCAGTATTGTTTAAATCCACAGGGCCCCAACGGTGACTAGTCGAAGATTGTTTGTTTCATTCACTGGCCAGTTGAATACAGTACCCAGGTACCCGAGACAATACAAATACACATTTTTGAGCTATTATTCACGGGACTTAAACTCCAGACCTGAGGGGGTTAACCGTTTCCTTTTGTCGCCACGTGTTTTTCCCGCGTTACGAATTCTTGTCATTTAAATACCGTATATACGTAATATATGCTGCTTTACTGGGATCAGTAAAGAATATAATACATAAAAATCCACAACAGTGCTGGTGTATAGTTATTTCCTAGTGTGGTGAGACTAACCCGAGGTTTATTCAGCGGCTCCTCCGGGAGTGAGCGCTACATAAGTAATTTCTATATGTAAATACAGTTAGGTCCATATACTGTATACTTGGACACCGGCACAATTTTAGTTTTTTCAGGTATTTACCAAAACCTATTGAAGCTATAGTTATATAATGGGTATGGGTGAAAGTGCAGACTCTCAGGTTTAATTTGAGGGTATGTACATCCAAATTGGAGGAAGGGTTTAGAAATTACAGCTCTTAAGAGTCGCCAACCCTCACTTTGTCAAGGGACCAAAAGTAATTGGACAATTGATTGAAAAGCTGTTTCATGACCAGGTGTGGCTACTCCTTCATTATTTCTTCATCAATTAAGCAGATACAAGGTCTGAGGTTGATTCTAAGTGAGGTATTTGCATTTGGATTCTATTGCAGTGAAGCTCCATCATGCATTCAGAGGAGCTGTCCATGCAAATGCCACAGGACATTGTAAGACTTCATAAACACAATGAATCCATCAGAGAGATAGCAGCAACATTAGCAGCGGCCAAATCGACAGTTTGCTACATTCTGAGGAAAAGAAGAACACACTGGTGAGCTCGGCAACATAAAAAGCCCTGGACGTCCACGGAAGACAACAGTGGTGGATGATTGCAGGATCCTCTCTATGGTATGGGCAAAAAATGTGATTAAAACCCTCCACAAAGAAAATAATATATATACACACACACAATCCAGTGTTCTCTATATACAAATGTTTCCTTGCTCCGGTGCTACCTACCGCTGATAAATTCCATAAATATAGAGAGGTGCACAGAGAGACTGTTTCAAAATATATAGAACTGTCTCTTTATACCATCAATGTTTCAGTCCTCACAGGGACTTTTCTCAAAACGATGGTATAAATAAAAAATCCTATATATTTTGAAAAAAGATTCCGTGTTCACCTCTCTATATTTATAACGCATCTAGAAGGCGTGCACTCCTGGAGTCTTTTAGGCTAGGGTCAGACTGAGGCAGTGCGAACGCGCGTTCTGGCGCACTTAATCACGGCCGCACTAGCAGCAGATGCCGGGCAATGACGGCCAATATACGAAGTACGGTCGCACAAATGTCCGGCTGCGCAACGCAAGTGGAAAATGAACGCATTTTTTCGAGAACGTTAAACCACTAGTACTGACGTACAGAGTGCGCTGCGTCCGCTAGCGGCGTGTGTGCGTGATTAGGAGACATCAGACGCTACTAATGTCCGGCCAACATAACATCCAGATGCAAGAAGTGTTTTATTGATGATCCGTACAAAATCACGGATGAAACTGCGCATCGTATGACCGCTATTGCGTATTCCGTGAAAAAATACGTCCATTCTTCGAACGCACATTTTCACGGACAACGTGAAAAATGCGTTAGTCTGACCCTAGCCTTAGTTGTATGTTTTTAATTTGTGATAGTACAAAAATCGGTATTTCAGTCTTTTCCCTAAAAAGTCCACTGTGGGACTGAAACCTCGATTTTTGTACTACCGCAATACAAAACATAAGGGGTTATTCATAGAGGTCAGAAATGTAGCCGAAATGTAACCGAATGCTGAAATTCACTGTATGATGCCATTTCGTGGACGTTCGGCTATTCAGAGAGCAGGCAATTTGCCAAATTTTGACGATCTGCCTGCAAATACGATGCCAGTTCGAAGGCAGTGAAATCCCCCATAGAGAAGCAATGGTTAATCAGAGAACACTGAACAGCACAGAAAAGTTGCCGAAATGCTCTGCTCTTTGGTGTGTTTTAATTTGGCAGATTTATTCAGGCAAATCCCATAGGCTTCAATGTTAAAAATATTCCCGTTTTAATGCAATAGCTAATAAACAATTTATTATTTTGATCTTCAGTAAAAAGTCTCTTTATTTCTAGATTTTTTTAGGATCTTTTAAGCATTTTTAGGGATATTTTCAGGCAAAATATTTTTTCTGTTTTTTTTTTAAAAGCGCTTTTTCTTTTTTCTGTAACAGACCTTTCTATTATCATTCATAGGATCTTATATGTAAATTCCAGACATTTTCGTTCAGTAGTTTTTTGCAAACAGCGTTTAAATTTTCATACTTTTGAGCATATTGTTTTTTTTTTTTACCCTATTCGTCAGCTTGTCGTTTTTTTTCCGGCGGGTGGTCGGCGCTGTGAGCGGCGGCTCGTTGACTTTTCCGAAGTGTTCGGCGTGTTTTTTCTGGCAGTTGCTGCGGGTTTTCGGTGAGTGCTCGGTGACTTTTCGGCAGGTGTCCGCCGGGTTTGTGACGAGTTTACCCTGCACTCCGGGGTTGCTGCGGTGCTTGCTGAATACACCGCAGGGTGGAGAACTTTGATTCGCCAAAGTGCAGGGAAGAGCGGGGAACGAGAGAGTACCGAAATGTCGGCAAAATTTCGGTGCTCTCTGAATAATCCCTATATAGTTAAAGACTCCAGGAGTGCAAGCCTTCTTGATGAGTTGTATGCCCTCATTGGCGGTCAGCACCGGAGCAATTAGAAGTGTATATCCTGGCTGTGGGTCCCCTGGTGAATCTCTATATTTAAATATATATATTTATCTCGATCTGGGTCCCAGCATCACCTATCTAAAAATCTTCTCAGGTAATCTAAGCCATGGTGCTTGGTCCCAAAAAGAGAATAATATATCAAATAACGTGAGGACCGCACTCGACTACATAAAAGGTATAAATTTTATTCCAAAATCATTAAAAAAGGGCCGACGTTTCGGCTCGCCAAGGAGCCATTATCAAGGCTTAATAATGGCTCCTTGGCGAGCCGGATCTTCGGTCCATTTTTAATGATTTTGGAATAAAATTTATACCTTTTCATATACACGAGTGCGGTCCTCACGTTGTTGGATATATATATATGTATATATATATAAAATCAGCAATCTGCCATGCACTCCTGCTTCCTTCAATTTATAATTGCCTGGTGCCTGCCATCCAGCTGATGAAAACCTCGGAGAGAGGTTGAAACGTTGACTTTTTATGGAACAATAGAGAAACATTCAACAGACCTGGAATACCGCCGCTTCTCTGATTATATATATATAAACACATAGGGGGGGGGGTTGCACTCAGCCTAAACTAAGCATTCAGTGCAGGTGCGTCTCAAAAATAAAATACAAACAAAACCAGGAGGAGAGCACTCCAGTCAAACACATTCAAAAACCTGCAACAACAGCTCCATGCATGGGTGCATAATATCAGCTTTTACCACATGGTGAAAATTTCTTAACTCTGAGCTTTGCTGAATTAAGTGGTGGAAATTTGGTTCGCAATGAACGGCCGTGAATTGCTTAAGCCTGCCATCCAACAGCGTCAATGTAATCCACGCTCTGGCAGGTCCTATCCCTCCCTGCCACAGGTACTCCTCCTCCAGGTTCTATTTAACCTTGATCTGGGGGAGCTCCATGATGGGAACTTATCCTCAGTAAGTGAGTTTATCCCATGATGGGCAGTCATTAGGTTTGCAGAGTAGGACCTGCCAGAGGGTGGATAACATTGACGCTGTTGGCAGGCTTAAGCAATTCACAGCCGTTCGCTTTTTTTTTTTGAGAAAGTATTTTATTTTTACCAGGAAGGATACATTGAGATTTCTCTCGTTTTCAAGTATGTCCTGAGTGGTGAGTATGTACCGTTAGGTGTCTTGCCAAAGGACACTTACTGGAGAGGTGCTCTTGCCGGGATAAAATCCATGACTCCACAGGCTCTCTCCACGCAGAGCAGTGATGTTTTCTCTACTCCACCCAGCCGGTACTATTGCGAACCAAATTCTCCACCATTTTATTCAACAAAGCTCAGAGTTAAGAAATTTTCACCATGTGGTAAAAGCTGGTATTATGCACCCATGCATGGAGCTGTTGTTGCAGGTTTTTGAATGTGTTTGACTGGAGTGCTCTCTCCCTGGTGCCAAACACACCAACCCTGCTTAAATAGGAGAGAAAAACAAAAAGACAAATTTAATAGCCACTCACCCATCCGATGTGCATGTTCTCCCAGCGTGATTCTGATGCGTGCGCACATGTGCGCAATATTTTCACATTTAGAAAATCAATGGAGGTGTCACTAGATGTACATGTAACCTTAATGGGGGTATCTAGTGTGTTGATATATTGCTCTAGTGTTTTCTAGAGTTATCACTGGCATTGCAGAATAACTATTTTAGGTTTGAGAAGTCATGGTACTTGCAACGCACTGGCACTTCAATGGGGTCGGCGATGGCCCCTATGTAGACCAATGCGTTTATGTTTAAGTTTGAAGTTGACCACATCCTAAAACAGTTTGAAACCAAAATCATACAGTATGCCAGGTTCATCGATGACCTCTTTATTTTGTGACGGGGGCCTCTCGGTGAAGTGACAACACTAGAACAATATAACAACACGCTAGATACCTCAGTTAAGGTTACATGTACATCTAGTGACACCTCCAATGATTTTATAGATGTGAAAATATTCAAGGGGTGGGGGCGTTACAGTACTTATTGTTCTCGAAACCCACAGATCGCAACACTTTGTTGCATGGAACTAATGCGCACCCTGAACATCTCAAGAGATCACTTCCATATGCACAGTCTATGAAAATGATATGTAACAATAGTGTGGACAGTATCAGAGATGAGCAGTTAATTATCATGTATCATAGGTTCAGGGCTCGCGGGTACTCCAGAGAGGTGTTTAGATCAGGCTTTGGCTAAGGCTAAGACTCCTAGGGAGGTGAAAGAGAATGAGGACAGATTGTTTTTTCCTTTAATCTTTGACTCCATGACACCTAAGTTTATCTCGGTAATCAGGAAATACTGGGCAACGCTGGCCAGTGATGAGTCCCTACCGGGTAAATCTAAGAAAAATTTTTTGTTATAAAAGAAACCGTAGCCTTCAAGACATATTGGTCCTCACGGACCCAATTCAGGGTTATACACAAGTGCCCGTGGGGTTCCAGAATACAGGTTGTAAAAGGTGCCCGGGCTGCATTACCTGTAGTCACATGATTCCAGCAAGGAGGTTTAGCCACCCACACATGGGTGGACAATACAAAATGAATCACAGTATAACATGCAAAACTGATTTTGTAATATATAATAACTTGTCCTTGTGGTCTTGCGTACGTTGGAAAAACTGATACCCCACTTTGTGAAAGAACAAGAAATCATCGCTCCAACATCAGAACTGCCTACAGGGATGGTAGGTCTGATAAACCTGTCGTTAAGCATTTCTTAGGTATTGACCAAATCCCCTACCAGGAAGGGGTGGTGATAGGTCTCTGATGCTCCTACGCAAAGAGGCACTTTGGATCCAAAAATTGGACACAGTGCACTCTAGGGGTCTAAATGAGAGGAATGTTCTTTCACCGTTTTTGTATTTGTGAGTCAATAATTGATGTTATTCACATTGTCTGCAGGATTTGATTTGGACAATTGAGGGAGAGTGTCTTTGCACAGAGAACCCCAGGGGATATAAGCTATATGTTTTTTTAAAAAAAGTGTGGAGTTTGGAGACAACAGGTATGGTTTGTATGAATAGTTTTGTGTGGCCACAGCGCTGTAATGATTAAACCCGTCCATCTTGTTTTACATCGATAGGTCCGGAGTTAACATAGCCGGCTGGGGCAGTAGTCATGGGAACGGGGTCACGTCACTACAGAGCGCCGGAATTACGGCACATGCACACATACACACATGATCATACAATCACGCCAGGAGAACATGCACATCGGATGGGTGAGTGGCTATTCAATTTGTCTTTTTGTTTTTCTCTCCTATTTAAGCAGAGTTGGTTTGTTTAGCATTGCATGTATTTTTATCCTGAAGAAAGCTCCCTAGTGAGGAGCTGAAATGTTGATTTTTCATGTAATTGTAAGGGCAGGGGCTGTGACCTCTGTATAGTGTTGTGCGTATGGAACCCAATGGCAAGCCGTCAAAGAAGGAAACCAGGAGATGTATAAGTAAGCAATTGAGTTTTTACTGAAATGAAACAAATAAAGTCCAGGACAAAAGACTATTACTCAAAAGGTATCCTTGGTTTGGTGGAAAGTCCAGAACAGGGAAATACGAATAAGGGTCTTCAGGTTCAGAAGTGAAACATAAAGTCCAGAACGAAGGGTTGTAGAAGAGGGTAACGTAGGCTGTGGCCTTTTGAGACAAGCCTGGGTTGAGGAGCTGGAGCTGGTGCTATGATCGTGGAGGAAAGCTTGGATACAGGATCTGGAACTGGTACCGTGGACCTGGAGGCAAGCCTGGAGATGGATCTGGTGCTGGTACCATGGATGTGGAAGCAAGCTTGGAGATAAGAGCTGGTACCGTGGAAGCAAGACTGGATGCAGGGTCTGGAGCCGGTACCGTGGAGGCAAGACTGGATGCCGGGTCTGGAGCTGGTACCGTGGAAGCAAGACTGGATGCAGGGTCTGGAGCCAGTACCGTGAAAGCAAGACTGGATGCAGGGTCTGGAGCTCAGGATTCACTTGGAACAGGAACGAAGAGAGAACACTGGATAACTGAAGCGGTGAAACCACAGTATAACCTGGTTAATGAACTGAGAAAGCCGGCAGGTTTAAATAGGGTTCAGAGGATCATAAGAACACCGTTCACCTGGGACTCGTAGGTGGAGCTGGGATACCTGAGTACTTGATAGGTTAATTGGTGGTATAAGAGGATCTCCAGTGCAGGTGTCATGCAGTACCCGTAAGCTACCAGCAGAGCTCTCTCCTGCTTGCGGGCAGAGAGCGTGGAGCGACACGCCACGAGGGACTTCAGGTAAGTACCGCAGGTGTCCCAGGCCAGCATGTTGGCCGGGGCCGAGAGCGGGGCATGACAGTAATAAAGATTTTGTGGAATTTTGAAAAAACCCATGATTGCTGACCATCATTCAAGGACTGTTTAACGGAGACCAGGGTCAAGCACCAGGGTATGGAACACACGACATGGTGACCCGTGAGTGCAGGATCTTCTTGTTTATTATATATATATATATATATATAGATATTCAGAATTTTAATGCATCGTTGAATAAACTTGAAATTTTTATTTCTACAAGTCCATGAGTGCTCCCATTTTTGGTCTGTATAAATTTTTTTGGGATTCAGCACCGCGGCAACTGGCACCTAAAGCGTTGTGCTCGAGGGATTGGAGATTTTATATATATATATATATATATATAATAAACAACATTTATATATATATATGCAATTTACATGTATGCTTTAAAAAATATATACGTGTTTATTTATGTTTTTTAATCAAAAACCTCATTTAATAATAGGGCCAGAACAGAAATGTTTTCCCATAAACTAATAAATGCACTTTTCTACTTACATAACATTGACAGAAAAATTCCCTGGGGGCCACATGCACCAATTTATGTTTCTATCCAATCCTCTAACATTTCTGAATATTTAATTTTTCTTTTCTGGATATATAACAAGATAAAGTCAGTCTCTAATGGAATACAGCAGTGCTCTGGCACAGTACAAGAATCCGTCAATTTACGCTGTAATATTTACACACGGAAAATCTAATATCGGCTGTAATAGAAAAGCGGATGGAATCTAAGAAACATGAATATTATCTAAATTTTTTTTATTTTTAAATGGTTTATTCAATTCATGCAGGGACATCTTTAAACCAAAATATGTCTTGAGAAGGGTTAGCTTGGGTCATTATTGTTATGCTGTACATACAGCTCTTTTTATAAAATTATCCATTGGTTCTTTTAATTTATTGATAACTAGTTGTAAAGCCTGCCCAGAGGGCAGTCTATTGTGGATATACTGCCCCAGCTCATGGATATACTGCCCCAGCTCGTGGATACTGCCCCAGCTCGTGGATATTGCCCCAGCACGTGGATACTGCCCCAGCTCGTGGATACTGCCCCCGCACGTGGATACTGCCCCAGCTCGTGGATATGCCCCCCAGCTCGTGGATATGCCCCCCAGCTCGTGGATACTGCCCCCGCACGTGGATACTGCCCCCGCACGTGGATACTGCCCCAGCACATGGATATTTGCCCCCAGCTCATGGATTTGCCCCAGCTCATGGATTTGCCCCAGCACGTGGATACTGCCCCAGCACGTGGATACTGCCCCCGCTCGTGGATACTGCCCCCGCTCGTGGATACTGCCCCCGCTCGTGGATACTGCCCCAGCACGTGGATACTGCCCCAGCACGTGGATACTGCCCCCGCACGTGGATATTTGCCCCCAGCTCATGGATTTGCCCCAGCACGTGGATACTGCCCCAGCACGTGGATACTGCCCCAGCACGTGGATACTGCCCCCGCACGTGGATATTTGCCCCCAGCTCATGGATTTGCCCCAGCACGTGGATACTGCCCCAGCACGTGGATACTGCCCCAGCACGTGGATATTTGCCCCCAGCTCATGGATTTGCCCCAGCACGTGGATACTGCCCCAGCACGTGGATACTGCCCCCGCACGTGGATACTGCCCCCGCACGTGGATACTGCCCCAGCACATGGATATTTGCCCCTAGCTCATGGATTTGCCCCTAGCTCATGGATTTGCCCCAGCTCATGGATTTGCCCAGCTCATGGATTTGCCCAGCTCATGGATTTGCCCCAGATCATGGATTTGCCCAGCTCATGGATTTGCCCCCAGGTCATGGATATGGCCCCCCCAGCGCTCATACTTACCTGTCGAGCGGCGCCAGGGAAGTGAAGATTTCCCCGCTTCCTGTTTTTGAAGGACCCAAGCCCCGGTCACGTGACCGGGGCTTGGGTCCTTCAAAGCGGAAGCGAGGGAACTTTCCCTCCGCCGCTCGGGGGGTAGGATGCGCGCGCGGCAGCCGGGTAGAGGCTGCGCCTCTACCCGGCTGCCGCGCGCATCCTACCCCTGAGCGGCGGAGGGAACTTTCCCTTCGCCGCTCGGGGGACCCGTTAGATGCGCACAGCAGCCGGGTAGAGGCTGCGCTCGCAGCCTCTACCCGGCTGCCGCGCGCATCCAACCCCCGAGCGGCGGGGGAAACTTTCCCTTCGCCGCTCGGGGGGTTGGATGCGCGCGGCAGCCGGGTAGAGGCTGCGAGCGCAGCCTCTACCCGGCTGCTGTGTGCATGTGTAACCGCCGCGGCGAGCCGGCAGCCGGCTCGTGCCGCGGCGGTTGCATGCGCGCGCAACCAACCGCCGCTGGTTGCGCGCGCATGCGCAGTAGGGCTTTGGCGACGGACAGCCAAAGCCTTACTCTATTATAGTATAGATTAAAATGGTTATTACTTCATTTCTTGTATTTGTTTTTCTCATGAGTCCAGTTTGTGTGTGTGACGGATCGGCCTCCACAGGATTTATTTAGTTTAATTTCATTCTTATCTTGTTATATTTTGTTTACCCTTTATTTATAGGAACTAATTTCCTTTGTTAGATTTAGTGTAAAACTGTTGCTAGACTTCTAATTAATCATGTTTTTCCCCAGCACCATCCTGCTAGTAACCACGGAGTACATGCGTGCTACAATGTATCCGTCACTGACGTAGCGCACCATGCTTCAAACTCCAATATACTTTATGCTCAGTTATATTGTATGGTTTTAAATGTATTGTCAATTGCTCGTTTTTAGTTTTAAATAGACTTATATTTCTTTAGCTAAATGTGTTTTTTTTAAAGACACTACCTGCCACTAGTGTCAAATGCTTTCCTTTGTATAGAATGTACAATAGGTTTGAGTAATTTGTGGATTATGCAAAAGTGCTTTCTCTTTGGGTATCTGTTATCTGTTTACCTGTCTGAAAAGGTTGGGAGTCACATTGTCTCAGCCACCCACTATCTGATTCCCTTTACAATGGGTTATGGAAATCACTGTATGTGGTCACTGTGGGGTCAAGACTTCATCTGCATACAACCAGTGGACCAAAGTGAAGACTGAAGAGGACCTGAAAGAAGCCTGCAATGGTCTTGGAACCAACCAATCAGAACTGTTGTGGTGGGCAGGAAGTCTGAATGTGCATGGCTGTATTTTGTATATAAGCACTGTCTGTTCAGATTCTAAATACACTCTGATTTACCTACAACCTATACTGCGTCTCGACGAGTATTTGGGAAGGCATAATCACTGAATCCTTTGCTTCCAGACCATCCAGGGACCGCTGCCAATCTCTCTCCCACCTTGCTAGCTCGCTACCCGGCTAAGCTCTCCAGCAAGACTCGGCGCCACAGACGGAGCTACCCCTGCAGGGTAGCTGATCTGTTACAGTGTGACTTTGTTTTTAAACATAACTATATTGTACAACTTGCTGTGGAATCATTCAGGATTCCAGTTTTATAGGTGCCGTTTTATTCACATAGTGTCACTTTTCCAGGTTTAATTGCATTGGCCTGCACTGTTTTATATCTCTGATTCATGTGCCACAGGATTGGGAAGTCAGAAAAGGTGAAATCTATTCCATGATTGTTTTCTAGAATCCATGCTGCATTCTGGGAGATTTGTCGTAAAAGCAACCTTTTAAGGGTGGGTTTAATCTAAAATTGTAATTGGGTTAAACTGACTATACTAAAATGTATGTTAAAACCTACCTGTGGTATTAAACAGACGGCGGTCTTTAACCCCTTAACTACCAAGATCGACTATAAGCGATCTGCAAGGCACCTACTGGTGCCTTTTTATAGAGTATAGTCGATTATGGTGTTCTGCATGTGCCATGGCCGGCCCAAGACATTGTGCTGCCTGGAGTGAAGGATGAAATGCTGCCCCCCTGGAAAAAACACGCAGCGTGTATGAGCGTATCACAGTGCGCCACAGCAATAAAATTCAAACACTCATACACACCGTACATTAGAATTTTCTTGCTGAGGAAACCTGTGCTACAGTAATGTGAAGTGTGTATAACTGAGCCCAGGGTCACATACCCAGCAGTGCCCAGCGTCACATACCCAGCAATGCCCAGCTTCACATGCTCAGCAGAGCCCAGCGTCACATACCCAGCAGTGCCCAGCGTCACATACCCAGCAATGCCCAGCTTCACATGCCCGCAGAGCCCAGCGTCACATACCCAGCAGTGCCCAGCGTCACATACCCAGCAATGCCCAGCAGAGCCCAGTGTGACATACCCAGCAGTGCCCAGCATCACATACCCAGCAGTGCCAAGCATCACATACCCAGCAGTGCCCAGTGTCACATACCCAGCAGTGCCCAGCATCACATACCCAGCAGTGCCCACACATGGGTATATTGCCCCAGCTCACACATGGATAGATTTGCCCCCAGGCTCACTCATGGATATATTTGCCCCCAGGCTCACACATGGATATATTAGCCCCCAGGCTCACACATGGATATATTAGCCCTCAGGCTCACTCATGGAAATATTTGCCCCCAGGCTCACACATTGATATATTTGCCCCCAGGCTCACACATGGATAGATTTGCCCCAAGGCTCACTCATGGATAGATTTGCCCCCAGGCTCACACATGGAAATATTTGCCCCAGGCTCACTCATGGATATATTTGCCCCCAGGCTCACACATTGATATATTTGCCCTCATCATGGATATATTTGCCCCCAGGCTCACCTCTGCCAGGCCCAGGCTTCCGACGGGCAGATCCTGTGGTCGCCGCGTTCCTTCCTTCAATGAGCGGCAGCCTCGTGAGTATCCATCGCTCGCCTGGGATCCACCTTCCAGCCTGCCGTGAGATCATGTGATCTCGATCGCGGCAGCCTGGCGGATGGATCTCAGACAAGTGGCAGATACTCATGCGGCTGCCGCTCGTTGAAGGAACGAACACGGCGGCCGCAAGATCTGCCGCCGCCGCAAAAAAAATAGTGCAGAGCGCAGCAGCGGTGCCGCGGGCTGAAATTTGCCGCCCCCATATTTCTGCCGCCTGGCACCACTGCTCCGCTCTGCACCTTTGTTGGGCCGGCCCTGGCATGTGCAATGCAATGGATTTCTTTTATTGCAAACAAAATTCCTTTGCATTGGGCTACAGAGTATGTCACTAAAGTTTAAGCAGAGTTGGCATGTTGCCTGAGGTGTTAACACTTTTTAATACCAACTGGGAATGTGTCTGAGTGACATCGCCCCAGTTGATCCTGCACAGAGACCAGAACTGCAGTAACTCCTTTTGGCCAGCAGATGGCGACATCTCCCTAGGTTATTACAGTAAGGGATACACTGCAAAATATTTCTTACTGTATAATTAATTTTACAAAAAAATTGGTTCCTGACAGTAGTTTTCGGGAAAATCTCTTGGTAGTGAAGGGATTAATAAAATATTCGTTAAATAATTTATGAATCTTGTGAAAACCATAATTGCAATTGGAATCTTACCACTAAATCCTTACTAGAGTTGGGCAAAACCTAGAAATCTGGTACAAATTACAGATTAATATTATAATTTTTGGTACTTTTTATATATAACTCACTATTTGTTGAAAAAATTTGGTAAACTTGCTTTAAGGTAACGTGATTTAAAGTATGGAATGATTAGGAAGACCTGAATACAATGTATTTTTTTGCGCTACAATGTAACTACATGACCCACCATTGTGACATGTTAAAAGAGCTAAACTGGCCATCGCTGGAATCCAGACGCACCCTTCGCCTTTCCAGCCTGGTGTTTAAGAGCATCTCTGGGAAGCTGCCACCCTACCTGAATAGACTGCTTCCCCCAGCAGCTCCCTCATCCTATAACCTCCGATCCAGGACCTGCACCTTACTTGCTATACCACAATACAAAAAGACAGTGGCTCGGTCCTCATTTTCCTACAGAGCACCACAATTATGGAATAACCTCCCAGACACCATCAAATCTTCCCCCAGTCTTAAGTCACTCAAAAGCTCCTTACTAACATACCTCAATACAGAATGCACCTGTAAACATGTAACATAATGACTATATACAGAATGCACCTGTAAACATGTAACACAGTGACTATATACAGAATGCACCTGTAAACATGTAACATAATGACTATATACAGAATGCACCTGTAAACATGTAACACAGTGACTATATACAGAATGCACCTGTAAACATGTAACCTAGTGACTATATACAGAATGCACCTGTAAACAAGTAACATAGTGACTATATACAGAATGCACCTGTAAACATGTAACATAGTGACTATACACAGAATGCACCTGTATACATGTAACCTAGTGACTATATTACCTACATATTTATTTTCTGTTAATCTGTATATTTGTGTTGTTTTTCAATATATTGCATTGTATTACTTTGTATTTCTGTAACTGTAACACTTCAATGTTCTTGAACCCAGGACATACTTGAAAACGAGAGAAATCTCAATGTATCCTTCCTGGTAAAATCCTTTATAAATAAATACAAAAACTATAAATCTATATCTACGTACAGATCCTTATAGTTTTTATTATTTCTTTTTATTTGATAGTGATTTTTTCCTCTTTATTCGACACAATATTGTTTTTATATGTGTCTTAGGTTTCGCTCTCTTTATTTCTATTGTAGTGATATATTTCAGCATCAGCGATTTCATCACATGTTATAGCGCTTGGCTATTTTTCATCCCTCCCCCTTCATTAATCTTCCCATGCTCTATCGCTAAAAGCGTCCTCGATCCATCACAGGAAACCGCACTCTGAAATTTCACTCTAGGTCATCTATCTTCCACTACCTTGTAGTACCGTGTGTTGTTTTTCAGGACACAAAAAAAGGTTAAAGAATAAATGTAAAGCGTATGAAGTGCCTTATGTATACAGCTCGAAGAGCTCCGGTATAGATAGACGGGTTTTCTTTCCTGAAATTACCTCTTTTTCATAAAAAAAACGTAGTTTGTGTCATCATGTCCTAAAACAATACTTCGTTTGCAAAGCATTGTGTTCACAAAATGAGGGATAAAGAATTATTGTGTATAAATTGTTGTCCAGATGAGGCGGATTGGAAATTAGGGATGTTTGTTTCGGGTTTCAGAATTCGGATTCGGCCGATTTTCCGAAAATTTTCGGATCCGAAAACGGCAGATCCGAACAAATTTCCGAGCCGAAACTAAAACTTTTCGGAATTTTCGAATGGACTAGAAATGTATAAAATCGAAATTCATTTTCGTTCCATTCGTGATTTCGGTTCCATTTCAGTAATTTCAGACCTCGTATTTTTCGGTTATATCGCTGATTCTGTAATTTTGTATCATTCCCATCTCAGTGTATCCTTCCCGGAAATCTCAATGTATCGTTCCCGGGAAACCAGAGAAATCTCAATGTATCGTTCCCGGGAAACCAGAGAAATCTCAATGTATCCTTCTTGTAAAACCAGAGAAATCTCAATGTATCCTTCCTGGGAAACCAGAGAAATCTCAATGTATCCTTTTTGTAAAACATGAGAAATCTGAATGTATCCTTCCCGGGAAACCAGAAAAATCTGAATGTATCATTCCCGGGAAACCAGAGAAATCTCAATGTATCCTTTTTGTAAAACATGAGAAATCTCAATGTATCCTTCTTGTAAAACATGAGAAATCTCAATGTATCCTTCTTGTAAAACCAGAGAAATCTCAATGTATCCTTCCTGGGAAACTACAGAAATCTCAATGTATCCTTCCTGGGAAACCAGAGAAATCTCAATGTATCCTTTTTGTAAAACATGAGAAATCTCAATGTATCCTTCCCGGGAAACCAGAGAAATCTCAATGTATCCTTCTTGTAAAACATAAGAAATCTCAATGTATCCTTCTTGTAAAACATGAGAAATCTCAATGTATCCTTCTTGTAAACCATGGGAAATCTCAATGTATCCTTCTTGTAAAACCAGAGAAATCTCAATGTATCCTTCTTGTAAAACATGAGAAATCTCAATGTATCCTTTTTGTAAAACATGAGAAATCTCAATGTATCCTTCCCGGGAAACCAGAGAAATCTCAATGTATCCTTCTTGTAAAACATGAGAAATCTCAATGTATCCTTTTTGTAAAACATGAGAAATCTCAATGTATCCTTCCCGGGAAACCAGAGAAATCTCAATGTATCCTTCTTGTAAAACATGAGAAATCTCAATGTATCCTTCTTGTAAAACATAAAAAATCTCAATGGCAGAATTATCGTATCGACAGAATTATCGTATCGACAGAAATATCGGATCTGAAAGACCATTAGTTTACGTCAAAACGAATAGACACTTTGAAACGAGGAGAACAGATATTCTGAAAAACACGAAAATTTCCGAAATCACGAAAAAAAAGTCGATACGAAAAATGAACCGAACCGAAACGGAAATCGTCCGAAACGAGCCGAAACAAAAATCTACAAAAAACGAATGAACCGAATCGAACCGAAAAAAAATCGGATAGATCAACGAGAGACATCAGTTCCAAAATAAATAACCAGACTGGTAATAGGGAGTTAAGGTTTAACCCTTAAAAAACAAACAAAACAAGATTTATCCAACTTTGCAACCTTCAATTCTATTCAGTTTAACCACTTCGCTGCGGAGGACGTGCTCAGTGCGTCCTGCCGCAGGAAGGGTTGGCTGCGGAGGACGCGCTGAGCGCGTCCTCCCGAAGCAGCCTGATATCGGCCGGATTCCGGCCGATCGCTGTGCCCCCGGTGCGGGCTGACATCTTGGATGTCAGCTCATCACTCCGGGACCGCCGCGGGCACAATAGATGTCATCGCGGTGGCGCGATGACATCAATTTCAGGCACCCCCCCGCGTGTGCAGAGGAGGCGCCTGAAAGGGAGGGGGGGAGGTCCTTCAGACCTCTCTCCCTCCCGATCGCGGGGGTCCTGAGCTTAATGCCAGGCACCGTTTGGAAGGGCACAGCCTACCCTTCCAAACGGTGGCTGTCATTAACCCCTGGGGAGCCGGATCACGAATCGGCGCTGAAAAGCGCCAGTTCGTGATCCTTTCCCAGAGCTGGCCGACATTTCGGATGTTGGCCAAGCCTCCAGGAACTCCCCCTGAGGACTGGCGTCATCGTGCATAGCACGATGATGCCAGTCCTGGAGTTAACCCCTAGCTGCCACCAATGGTGGAGATAGGGGGTTCCAATGAACCCCCTATCTCCCGATCCGTGGCAGCTAAGGGTTAAAGTTTGGTACTGTTGGATCGGCCAGAGCATGGCCGTTCCAACGATACCAAACACGACTGTGAAAAAAGTTTTTTTTTTTTTTAAAAAATTAAAAATAAAAATAAAAAAATATTTTAAAAAAAAATTATAAAAAAAAATAAACAAGTTTTTTTTATTTTTTTGGTTTGTTAATGCAGCAATATTGTTCCCATTTCAATTATAATGTGAACAATGATGCTGCACTAACGATTTTTGTATGCGGTGCGTTTGTTAAAAATCGCGAAATTTTCCCCAAAAAAAATGTAACGAGACCCCATTTCTAATTTGTTTAACAAGCGCACCCCATACAAAATATAACCGCAATTGCTCGCATGTTAAAATGTGAAATAAATACACTTTACACGTTGTAAACGATTGAAAATTCATATTTTATTGCATTTTTTGTTATAATATAAAGACAGGTAATGACGTATACATATAATAATGACATATTATGAATCTGCCGAGTCTGACGGAAAGAACGATATATAATATGTCTGGGTCATATACTAAAATAAGCCTTCAAAACACGTTTAAACATGATGAGCAAAACCGGTAAAAATGACCTCAGCACACAGGCGGGAAAAGCCTCAGCAGCGAAAGGGTTAATACATCAATTTCTACAGGTTTAAATGAAAATTCTATATTCTGATAGACATTTAAAAGCTTTGGGGCTGTATTAACATCTTCGCGCAAATGTTAACGCGTGCGCAAAAACGCATTAACGCGAGGTGAAAAACCCTTTGCGCAGAACGTCGTATTACAACGTCCACGCAAAAAATGCACGTTAATGTCTACCGCTGGTGAACCTGCGCGACCGCTGCATGAGTGTAATGTACGTTGCGCGTCCTATACATAACATTGTGAGCGCAAATGCCTTTGTGCACTGGTACGCGGATGGTATTACAATCTATGCGCAAATTTTAACAGGCAACGTTTGCGCGCATAATTTTAACGTCTTGTAAAAGTTGGTGGTAACAGCAAATCTGAACGTCCTGGCCGAACCCAAATACACCAGCACGAAAAAAAAATACAGCACAGTATAGTTACACATTCTACACATACCCAAACAATAAAATGGAGAAGTTGTGCGTGTTTTTATTATTGCTGCAGCATATATACTCAGATTGATTTTGACAGGCGCAAAACCTGAACGGGAGACAATTGTGGTTCTTAACTCTGGTTGGCTGAATCGCGTGAAAAAACAGTCTGCACATCGATTTCTGCACGCAACGTTAATGCGCGTGCGTTTTTGCATGTCTTTTTACGCTCGTTATTTGATGGATGAAAAAAATGCGCACGGATTGTAATACCAGCCTTAATTTACGCGCGTTAACGTTTAACGCTTCGCACAAAAAATAGCGCTGCGCGTGCGCTTTTGCGCGATGAATTTAATAGAGCCCTTGAAGTTTTACTTTAGAGAAAAAAGATGGAAACCAGGCACAATCCAGTAGTAAAGGCGCTTTTAATTGGCAAAACCAGCAATGTTTCTGCTGCAAGTGTAGCCTGTCTCAAGCCTAACAAAACAATCTAAAGGGTTTATTCACAAAGCTGTGCATTTCGCCGCATCTTGGCGATTCCATTTCGTTGAAAATACATTGAATTCACTATTTAGCGAATGGTCACCATATTTAGCCGAAATTGGAGTCCCCAAAGCGGTTATCGGATGTCGGCGAAAACCGCCAAATTGGTCAAATTGGCAAAGGCGAATTCCACCGAGCTGTAAAAAAAAAAAAAAAGAATTCTCCTGATAGGACTTTAAGGCTAGGATCAAACGAACGCATTATTCGCAGCGACCGTCAAAAAGTGCATCCGAACGCATTGACGTATTTTTTCACGGAATGTGCGAAAACGGTCATACGATGCACAATTATGGCTGTTATTTTTTACGGATCCAAACCAGGAAACTTTGCGTGTCTGGACGTTATGTTGGCCGGACATGAGCAGCGTCTGACGTCTCCTAATCACGCACACACGTCGCTATGCGAACGCAGCGCATTCTGTACGTCAGTACTACCGGTTCTGTGTTCTCGAAAAAATGCGTTCGTTTGTCGCTTGTGTTGCATGGCCGGACTTTCGTGCGGCCGTACTTCATATATTGGCCATCATTACCCGTCATTTGCTGCTACTGCGGCCGTGATTAAGTGCGCCTAAACGCACGTTAAAAATGCATTAGACTGACCCCAGCCTAAATCAATAAAAATGTGTCTAAATAACAAGAAAGGTGATTTAAAAAATAACAAAAAGGTCTGTTACAAAAATTTAACAGTCTCGCAAAAAAAAAGAAAAAGTACAAAATTTCATCTAAAAATATACAAAAAATACAAAAATGACTTTTAAAAAATCTATTTTCAACAAAATAAAAAGAATAAACGGTCTTTAAATTTTTTTTATGAAAAAGACATTCGATTTATTACATTGAAACCTATGGAAAACAGCTGTTTAAACCTGTCGCATTGAAACACAGAATATCAGGGCAGTTCGCCGGCATTTTGACGCAATTTGACTTTCTGCGAATAGAAGACAAAATAATCACTGAACCACTGAACGCTGTCGAATTGCAGAGAATTGCACCGTATTTCACTGTTAGTTCATCTGTATTTGGCAAATTGACAGATTAGTGAATAGACAAATTGCTCCGAAATTGCACCAAACTGTGAAATTCCCAGTTTGATACAATTCAGGGCCAATTCGGAGGTTAGTGAATAACTTCTTAAGTGTGTGTGTGTGTGTGTATATGTATATGTGTGTATATGTATGTATGTATATATATATATATATATATTGCAGAAGCCACTTGCAGATCACAGCAATTCAAAGAATTTCAAGATGTGCAAGTGGCTTCTGCATTAATAAACATAGCTAATTATATCGTGAGGCTTTTTATCTCACTTTTTGTCCTCCACCACAACCCTTATATATATACTGTATATAATATATATTTTTTAAAAAAAACTGGTGACTGCAATTGAAAATAATCCCATTAGAAAACTATGTCCAAATTCCTTTTTATTCTGCTGCTTGCTCTGGCAAATGATGTTGAATCCAACCCTGGTCCAATAGCTGACACCACATTTAGGGCCATATTACAAAGCTGGTGCTAATTTAACCAGAGCTTTTGTAAACTTACCAGAGCCATTATAGCCTATGGAGCTGTTACGTTAACAACAGCTCTGGTTAAGTTAGCACCAACGCTGTAATACTGCCCTTAGTCTCCCCACTAAAAAGGCCTTTCCTTTGTGCACTGCAACATCCGCAGCTTACTCCCTAAACTGGATGAGCTTTAAGCTTGGTGCTTCTATTACAAACCTAAAGTCATTGTGCTGACAGAATCATGGCTAACCCCTAAAGTACCAGACTCTGCCATATCAATACTATATTCATGTTATAGAAAGGACATGAATTGTTATTTATGTTGACGAGTCCATAACTCTTGCAGAACTCTTGCTCCCCAGCCACATTTGATTTCCTTTCTGGTATTATTGAGTTCCCGTTCAGTAAATCAATTATTGTTACTGGATTCTACCACCCACCGAGTTCCCCAATGCATTCCCTTTTTGACATAACACAAATCCTTAGTAAATTGGTAGCTCAAAACCAAAAGAGTGAACTGCTGGTCCTTGGCGATTTTAATGTTGATTGGCTGAATCCTAAAAATAATAAACACTGCTCCCTGTTTAAGGCTCTCCAGTTAACACAATTAATCTCCTCCCCCACTCACATTAATATGAAAAGCCCTAACCATACCTTTCTGGACTGGATTCTCTCCTCGTGTCCTGATAGAATACAGGAGGCTGGCGTTCTCGCTAATAGCTTCAGTGACCACTGCCTAGTGTACTGTGTGTGCAAAATAAAGGCCACAAAATCTCCCCCAAAGGTAATAATCAGCAGGTCTTTCAAGAAATGTAATCTTGAATCCTTCATAAATGATCTCAAACAGCTCCCATGGTACAGACTAAACCTAATCCCAGACCTGGACTGTGCAATTGAAAACATTCAATCCGAGCTCCTGAAAGTCTGGAATACCCATGCCCTGCTGCGTAAAGTGCGAGTAAAAGGGGCCCATCTCTTCTGGGTTACAGCTGATCTTACATAAATGTATCGGCTTAGAGATTCACTGTGGTCAAATTTCAAGAGTACTGGTTCCAGGAACGATCACTGTGAATTCTGAAAATGGCCACACCGACTGCATGCACAAAACAAACAAAAATGGCTAAAGCCCACTACTTCAATGAAAATCTAAACAATATCACATCAAACCCTAGAAATTTTTGGAAAATCAAGTACTATACAACCCCCCCCCCCCGTCCACTCCCAACCGTCTGCTGTCAAAGTAAACAACCAAACCCTGCAACACCCTCTAGATGTAGCAAATGCCTTTAATGATTATTTTGCTGGATTTACCACCACCCTGATTGCAAAACTAGGAAATGACAAGCATTCTGAAAGGCAGCACGCAGTTCAGGCCCCTGCAACTGTACAAAGACCCTGTATCAGAGAGAAATTCAGTTTTAGACCAGTGCCTGTCAGTGTCATTACTAAGGTTCTCTGAAAACAAAAAATGAAATACCAGTCTGGACCTGATCAAATCTCAGCAATGCTGCTGAAAATCAGTGATCCAGCAATTGTTGCAACTATAAGCAATGAATCACTGGCAACTGGATACATACCCAAATCAGGGCTCAAAATTTCAAGTCCCAAGCTACTAGCCCGACCTTAAGAGTTAGCCGCCACCAGTTGCCCCACCTACCCTGCCCTAAACTCCACCCCTAAACACGCCTTCTTAAATTATCTGATGAAATTACACTGTTAAAGGTTTTATTCAGAATAAAGTTACAAAAATAAATAACATTAATACCCAGGCATCAGACACATGTATACCCAGGCACCAGACCCAGACAAGTAGTTTCATCCATTAAGTACAAACTCCTCTCCAACAGTTTTTAGGACCAAATTAATTTGGGGTTTATGCAACCAATATATGAAGTGGAACCTAATACTCTCATTATTCATATGTCAGGTTATCAATAGAAGTTAGAAGACCCCAAAGTCAGGTTTCCCCCTTGGATACTTTATAGATGAATCCATTAATATTCGTGTGCAATACTTCCATCCCCATATTTTCTTTTTTTTTGTTGCTCCTTCTGTATCAGCCATCTCTTTCTTTATAAATAGATTTATTTTGCATAACCTCAAATTCCTATGCTACCGTTTCACCAATTATGGCCTATCACGTGAGTTGTAGTAGCGGCGCTGGTTCTGGCGTCACTTCCGGCACTCTGACAGCTTGGCAGCTTTTTACTTCCCCTTAGTTTACACCAGGGGTGGGGAACCTTTTTTCTGCCAAGGGCCCTCTTTATTTCATTTCTCTCCTCACTTTAATTAATTTCTCCCTCCG
Source organism: Leptobrachium leishanense (assembly GCA_009667805.1). Lineage (NCBI taxonomy): Eukaryota > Metazoa > Chordata > Amphibia > Anura > Megophryidae > Leptobrachium > Leptobrachium leishanense. Next base: position 317,167,110 of record CM019067.1, on the reverse strand, counting down.
TTTAATTAATTTATTTTGCTAAATTCATCTCTCCCCATTTATTTCATCTCTCTCTCCCCATTTATTTCATCTCTCTCTCCCCATTTATTTTATGAAAAAATTCATTTTAAAAAATAACATATTGCTGCAGATGAAACTAAAAATATTTTAAGAGATATTTAATAAAAAGTTAAAAACACAAATAATTTTTTACATTGAAAAGTATGGAGGGATAAAGCCTAGTTTTGATTAAAATTAGTTAGAAACCCTAAAGATTAACCCAAAAATTTCTTAAAAATCCTAAAAAATTTATTTAAAAAATGGCATATTGTTGCAGATGAAACTAAAAAATAGTTTAAGAGATATTTAATAAAAAGTTAAAAATGCAAATAATTTTTTAAATTGAAAAAACTATACTGCATTAATTATACTGCAGAGAAGAGAAGTGCTGCCCAGCATTGTGCAGATTCATATGCTGCATTAATTTTTTATTTATTTTTTCGTTTTAAATCGTTTAATTTGTTCTGTTTTTTTTTTTTCGTTTCAGATAATTTTGTTCAGCTTTTTTTCCGTTTTAAAACATTTGGTTCTGGTTTTTATTTTTAAAGTCAGACCATTTGGGTCAGTATTTTTGCGTTTTTTAAATCATTTTGTTCATTTTTTCCTTTCATACCATTTTAATATGCTTAAATAAAGTTGTGCAATGCATATTCATAAGAAAAAAAGGATCTTTCATAAAAAAATGATAGAATCTGCAGAATTACCGTATCAACCGAAATACCATTCGTCTAAGTCAAAACGAATAGACACTTTGAAACGAAGAGAACAGACGATCCGAAAAGACCGAAAATTTCCGATATCATGAAAAAAAAAGTCGATACGAAAAAACGAGCCGAAACTAAACGAGCCGAAAATTTTAAAAACTCGAACGAGCCGAACCGAAACAAATCAAAAAAATTATTTGGTGCACATCCATAGTATACACATTGGGGAGAAAGATACTTACAGGAACTGTCTTGGAGGGTAGGGTATAACAAAGCAGGCAAGACCCATCCATATAATAAACATAGGATAGAGTTCAAGTGTGCTATTGCCAGTACTTATGCAAGCAAGGTCAGAGTTTGGGGATTGCCCACGACTCATGGCCATTGGGCATTTTCCTGATCAGCTCAAAGGTCAGTCTGGTTCCTATGGAACCTATAGAAATATATATTATGGTTGAGCAGTATAATAATTTGTCGGTTTAATAAAATAGTAGACCACTTCTAGGTTATACAATGTTTACACAAGCATCAAGTGACTTGTATAATGTGACACTATATGTGGGATTATTATTGAAAGCTCAGTTGTAGTTGATTCAACAAGACATTCACTGCCATTTGTAGCACACAGGTGAGATGGCATTTGGGTTGCCTTTACAATGTGTAGAATTTTTTTTCTAGCAGTATAAAAAAGTAACAGAATAAACTCGGTATAAAAGACAAACTCATAAATTGGCTTTAAGTTAAATTGTCTGTGCAAGACTTAATTGGAGTTGCATTGGATGGGACTTGGGCGCTTAAGGGTATTCATTGCATCTCGTATGCTGAACATAATGATAACCTTTGAATAGGGCACTACGCATTTTTTTTTCAGATGAAAATACTTTGGGGTCCGTCAAATTTTTATGTTTTTGTCCTTTCAGTTGAAAGCCATGGTTGCTGATTGGCTGCGTTAAGCTTAAGCTTAATTTCGGGGCACGATATTTACTGTGAGAAGAAAGATTGCAACTCTTACTTTAGACCATACTAGTCTCAGTGAATACCAGGCCTTTCCAATGAGGAACTCCAGCTCAATTTATACTTCACTATAAAGAGAATATGGACCAATGTCTGTATTTAGATATTACACCCACGTATTAGAATTGTAGCTGCTTGCAATGCAAAACATGTTTTGCTTGTGTACAGATACGTGAAAGAGAAGGAAAGTGCTACATAGGTCGCTACACAAATTAGTACATGCATTTGCAAAGTATTTTAGCAGGAAGGATACATTGAGATTTCTCTTGTTTTCAGTATGTCCTGGGTTCAAGAACTTTGAATTGTTCCAGAAATACAAAGTAATAAAATGCAAGATATTAAAAAATAGCACAAATATACAGATTAACACAGAAAATAAATATGTAGGAAATATATTCACTATGTTACATGTTTACAAGTGCATTCTGTATATAGTCACTGTGTTACATGTTTATAGGTGCATTCTGTATATAGTCACTATGTTACATGTTTACAGGCGCATTCTGTATATAGTCACTATGTTACATGTTTACAGGCGCATTCTGTATATAGTCACTATGTTACATGTCTACAGGTGCATTCTGTATATAGTCACTGTGTTACATGTTTACAGGTGCATTCTGTATATAGTCACTGTGTTACATGTTTACAGGTGCATTCTGTATATAGTCACTGTGTTACATGTTTACAGGTGCATCCTGTATATAGTCACTGTGTTACATGTTTACAGGTGCATTCTGTATATAGTCACTGTGTTACATGTTTACAGGTGCATTCTGTATATAGTCACTGTGTTACATGTTTACAGGTGCATCCTGTATATAGTCACTGTGTTACATGTTTACAGGTGCATTCTGTATATACTCACTATGTTACATGTTTCCAGGTGCATTCTGTATATAGTCACTATGTTACATGTTTACAGGTGCATTCTGTATATACTCACTATGTTACATGTTTACAGGTGCATTCTGTATATACTCACTATGTTACATGTTTCCAGGTGCATTCTGTATATAGTCACTATGTTACATGTTTACAGGTGCATTCTGTATTTACTAACTATGTTACATGTTTCCAGGTGCATTCTGTATATAGTCACTATGTAATGTTACATGTTTACAGGTGCATTCCATATTGAGGTACACTATATTTGCAAAAGTATCCGCTCACCTGCCTTGACTCGCATATAAATTTAAGTAACATCCCATTCCTAATCCATAGGGTTCAATATGACGTTGGTCCACCCTTTGCAGCTATAACAGCTTCAGCTCTTCTGGGAAGGCTGTCCACAAGGTTTAGGAGTGTGTTTATGGGAATTTTTGACCATTCTTCCGGAAGCGCATTTGTGAGGTCACACACTGATGTTGGACAAGAAGGCCTGGCTCTCAGTCTCCGCTCTATTCATCCCAAAGGTGTTCTATCGGGTTGAGGTCAGGTCTCTGTGCAGGCAGACAAGTTCATCCACACCAGACTCTGTCATCCATGTCTTTATGGACCTTGCTTTGTGCTCTGGTGCACAGTCATGTTGGAAGAGGAAGGGGCCAGCTCCAAACGGTTCCCACAAAGTTGGGAGCATGGAATTGTCCAAAATGTCTTGGTATGCTGAAGCAGTCAGAGTTCCTTTCACTGGAACTAAGGGGCCAAGCCCAGCTCCTGAATAAAAAACCCCCACACCATAATCCCCCCTCCACCAAACTTTACACTTGCACAATGCAGTCAGACAAGTACCGTTCTCCTGGCAGCCGCCAAACCCAGACTTGTCCATCAGATTGCCAGATGGAGAAGCACGATTCATCACTCCAGAGAACGCGTCTCCACTGCTCTAGAGTCCAGTGGTGGCGTGCTTTACACCACTGCATCCGACGCTTTGCATTGCACTTGGTGATGACTGTGGAATATTTAGGAGTGAGGAAATTTCACGACTGGATTTGTTGCACAGGTGGCATCCTATCACAGTTCCACGCTGGAATTCACTGAGCTCCTGGGAGCGACCCATTCTTTCACAAATGTTTGTAAAAACAGTCTGCATGCCTAGGTGCTTGATTTTATACACCTGTGGCCATGGAAGTGATTGGAACACCTGATTCTGATTATTTAGATCGGTGAGCGAATACTTTTGGCAATATAGTGTATGTTAATAGAGATCTCTTAAGGGACTCAAGACTGGAGGAAGATTTGATGGCGTCTGGGAGGTTATTCCATAATTGTGGCGCTCTGTAGGAAAATGAGGATCGAGACACTTTCTTTTTGTATTGTGGTATTGCAAGTAAGGTGCAGGTCCTGGATCGGAGGTTATAGGATGAGGGAACTGCTAGTGGAAGCACGTCAAGGGTATATATACCTTGCGCCTGGCATCCTCTGTCATTACCTCTTCTTCACATGCCAGATTGCAGGACTTTTCACGTGCAGCGCTGACCCTATGGAATGCACTTCCTCGCAATATCAGACTGTCCCCAAATCTGGCTTAATTTAAACGCTCCCTAAAGCCCCTTCTATTTAGGGAAGCTGACCACCCGACTCCGTAACAAGACATCCGACCGACCTCAAAACAGTCCTCACCTCTACCCGCATTAGCTCATCACTGCAGTCCCCCCCTCCTGTTTCTAATCCCCTCCCCTATCTAGATTGTAAATTCACACAGGAATATTGTCCTCATATCCTCATGTATCTGCTGGCAGGAATACTGACCTGTCTCCTGTATGTATTGTAGAATTGTCCTGTCTTTACCCATTACACCTTGTACAGCGCTGCGGAATGTGTTGGCGCATAATAAATGATAAACTATATATAATATATATTAGTAAAAAAAAACATTTTATTCAACAAAACTCAGATATAAGAATCTTTCAACATGTGGTAAAATTTGGTATAATGTACCCATGCATGGAGCTGTTGTTGTTTTTTTTTTTAATGTGTTGACTGGAGTGCTCTCTCTCCCTGGTTTTGTTTATATATATATATATACAGTATATATAAATCAACATGAAACATATAATTAATTAAGCATATGAAATGATAATTGTTTTGAATTGACGGCTGGTATAGATCTATTGTGTGTATTATATTTTACGCTGTCTGAAAGGTCGCATGAAATTCTAAAGCTCTGTGATTTTGATGCACAATGTATTAATTTCACTCAGATTTACAGATGCTGAAATGGATTGGGTAGGAACAACATATTTTTCAATGTGTTCCCCTCCCACCGGGGCTGCCATCAGAAATCTTGGGACCCGTACCGAATCACTGATCTGAGCCCCCTTTCCCTCTGCTGGTTATTTAGGTAAACTACATGGGTTATTCAGAAAGCATCGAAATTTCAGCAAACTTTTTGGATCGTCATGAATTTCACTGTTCAGAGCAATTTCGGAGCAATTCTTCTATTCACTAAGCTGTCAATTCGCCAAATATAGGTGAATTGATAGCGAAATACTGTGCAATTCTCCACAATTCGGTGACACCAAAATTGCCCTTTAGAAAACTATTGTGTCTTCTATTTACAGAACGCCGAATTTCACTGAAATTCCGGCAACATGCCCTAATTTCAATTTGACAGGTTTAACCCCTTCACTACCAAGTGATTTTCCAAAGATCAAAGTCAGGAACCAACGTTTTTTTAAAAAACATTTTAAAATAATTATACATTAAGAAATATTTGGGCATATTCCCAATGTATTTCTTACCTGTAATAACATATCTGGCCAGTAGATGGTGTCATCTACTGCCAAACTGAGTTACAGCCGTTACAGTTGCAGCTCGTGCTCTCTGCGCAAATTTCATTTTCTTTTGTCCTTCAGGGCTGCAGATCGAGATATCTCGATACCGGGCACCAGATTTGAAGCCTGAGATATCTCGATCTCGGTAGCAAAGAGGTTAAAAAAGTGTAAACAATTGAATATCTTTTTTTAAAAAGAATTAAAGGTCGTTTATTCTTTTTATTAGTTGGAAAAAAACTTTAATTTTTAAAAAAATTTAAAGAATTTTTCGTTCTTTTGTATTTTTTGTTCATATTTTTTAGTCAACATTTGTTTTTTTATTTTGTAACAGACCTTTTTATTATTTTTTAAAGGACCTTTTTAATTATTTAGACAAATTCTTATTGATTTAAACTCCTATTAGGAGAATAGGAGAATTCAATATTTTTTTTCCCAGGTCGTTGGAATTCGCCAATACCAATTTTGTGGTTATCGGTGCATTTCGCCGGTTTTCGCCAGCGACGATGACTGCTTCTGCGACTCAAATTTTGGCATACTATGGTGAACGTTGGATGATAAATAGTGAACTCACTGTATTTTTTGTCAAAATGGACTCACGGAAGTGTGCTGAAATGCGACGTAACACAAAACACCGAAATTGCAAGTAATTTCGGTGCTTTGTTAGTTGACCTTTATATGATTTTTTTTATAGAACGCATAGTTGCTTTTCCCCCTTTTTTCAGATCAATAAATAATAATATATATGGTTTACCTTTTTGTCCCCTGTTGTTTTTTTTTTACAATTCTTCTTTCTTCCGGCTCAGGAATTCACATAAAGGAAGTACAGAAAGTAACTGAATGCCTGTTGCCCAATTAAATGTTTTTCAGTTCTTTCACGTAGCTGCTTTAACACGCTGTTGCTGACATATCCCTGGCATTGAATTCACGCTGGGAAATGAACGAGGCGGACACTGATTGACAGCCTTCAAAGCAAAAGGTAGGTCTTCTTTGTAAAGCTTTAATAAAGCAACACAAACACAACACTACAATATACACAAAAGCCATCTAATGCCAGTGACTGTCCAACAATGCACTGAGTTGTCTGTTCAGCACAAAGTAAAATAATCCAATAACAATCCACTAGTGTGACATGTTTAACCCCTTCACTACCATGATCACAAGATACACGACCAGCATAGCAGACACAGCGGTCCAAGATACAGCAGCTGTATCATTGCTAATGAAATTGATTTGCCGCAAACAAATTAGAGATGTGCATTCGTTTCGGAAAAAATCGGAATTTGGAACGAAATTTGATAATTCGTATTTTGGAAGTACTTCCGAATAACGAATCGATACGATACGAATTTGAAACGAAATGAAACAAAACGGTATAGAATTTTTTTTATCTTGTTTTACACTGTCATCATCATAAAAGAAAAATTTGAATAATCGATATCAACTATCGAATTTGAAATCAATTCCAAATTTCAAATCGATTCCAAATTTCAAATTTCAATCCGAAATGAAATTAGGTACGAAATTCCGAAAACGAAATTAAACGTAACGAAACTAAACTAAGCAAATTTTTCAGCCATGCACATCCCTAAAACAAATTTAACCCCTTAACGCTGCAGGACGTACAATTACGTCCTGCATTAGGCGGGCTTTGACGCCGCAGGACGTAATTGTACGTCCTCGGCGTTTGCAGCCCCCCCCAGCAGATACTCACCTCCTCCGGCGGCTCCCTCGCTGATCTGAGTCCCACGGAGTCAGATCGGCAGGTTTCCTCCTCCGGCGCACTGACGTCATCGCGCCAGGGGCGCGATGATGTCAGTTTCATGCGTCCCCCCCGCCGGAGCAGGGGAAGTGCCTGAAGGGGAGGGGGGATCCTTTGGATCCCTCTATCTCCCCATCACCGGGTACCAGGATGCTGTGGCCAGCATTGCTGGAAGGGTCACAGCCTGACCTTTCCAGCGATGTAGGGGGTTAACCTATTAGTTGCCAGGTCGCGGCCTGGCACCAATTAGTGCAAGACTGTGGCCTTTTTCCGGTGGGGGCTGCCCTCTTGGATGGCAGCCCCCACCTCTGGGTCCCCCCGCGTCAACTGACTCATCGCGCCATGCGCGATGATGTCAGTTAACCGGGGAACCCCCTAGCTGCAAAGGGATTTCCTATGGAAATCCCATAGAGGGGATAGGGGGGTTCTTTGAACCACTTTATCTCCTGATCAGTGGCAGCTAGTGGGTCATTTATGATATTGCTGGAAAGGCCAGAGCATGGCCTTTCCAATGACATCAAACATGACCATGGTAAAAGTAGAAGAAGAGTTAAAAAAATTAAAAAATAAAAATAATATATATATATGTTTTTTTTAATGCAGCACTATTGTTCACATTTCAATTATAATGTGAACAATGTTGCTTCACTAATGATTTTTTTTGGGGGGGTTTAGCTAAAATCACGCAATTTCTCCCCCAAAAAAAAATGGGTTCCCCGTTCTAATTTTTTTAACAAGTCTACCCCATAGCATATGACCGCAAAGGCTCGGATAATAAAATTAAAAAAAAAACACTTTACACACTGTGGAAGATTGAAATTTTATTGAAAATTCACATATTTTTACTTTTTTTTTTTACATTTATTGTTATAGCATTTTGGCAGGGCATGACCTATACATATAATAATGATATATTATTAATCTGCCGAGTCTGCCGGAAAGAACGATATATAATTTGTCTGGGTGGTATAATAATACGTGACTTAAAAACGGTCAAAATGAGCTCAGCAAACTTCTACGCCGAAGTTGTAAAATTACTCCAGTCCTTAAGGGGTTAATTTGCAACGGGCTCCAGAATGTTCCCTCGAAAGTCTTTGCAACATGGTAATGATGACCAAGATGTTAACAGTTTTTACAACCAGCTGGGGATTGTCTCTAACTGACATCTCTCCAGCTGATCCTGCACTGCAGTAACTCTGAATTTCCAAGAAGGAAGTTTAGTCACTTCACTACAAGGTGATTTTCCAAATAAACATTGTCAGGAACCAGTGGAATTTAAAAAAAAATATTTTAAATTATACAGTAAGAAATATTTGGGAGTTTTGGAGAAGCAAACCCCGTCCCTAAACTATGATCACCCCAGATCGCAGGGCTTTACAAAGGAGCATCACCCGCCGCTATTTCTAATTCTGCCACAAGTTTCTCCCTGAATCATTAAGCTGCTGCGACATATTTTACCTGTTATTATTATTATTATACTTTATTTATATGGCGCCACAAATTCTGCAGCGTTTACAAGGTGTTTATACATTAGAATAACACACATCGATGATGACCTAATTCAGGGATTCCTTGTTCCCAAGGGAATTTACAATCTATGAGATGTACAAGTATTTTGTGAGGTAGACGCATCCATATCGTTAGGTGTTTCACCCAAGGACACTCGCTGGTGGCGTCTTCTGCGCGGGATCGAGTCGTCTTTCCATGATTGTAGAGCGGCGACCTGGTGGTTGGGTTAAACCCGCTTCTCGTAAAGTCAAGACTTCGCCAAAGTTGTAATGGAGGGATGTGCTGAACGGGATTTGACTTGCTTCTCCATGGTCGAAGGGTAGAGTCGTTACCATTGGACTCCACAGCCGATATTGTGTGTGCGGCAAGTATGTACCGTTAGGTGTCTCGCCCAAGGATACATACTGGAGAGGGGCTCTGGCCGGGATTACAACCTGTCAGTGGCGTCACTAGGGTTGGTGTCACCTGGTGCGGTAACTTATGGTGTTAAATTACCCCCCCGAGTTTATATTGCCCCCAGAACAGCTCACACATGGATATATTGCCCCAGACCAGTTCACACATGGATATATTGCCCTAGACCAGCTCACATATGGATATATTGACCCCAGACCAGCTCACACATGGATATATTGCCCCAGACCAGCTCACACATGGATATTGCCCCAGCTCTCATGGATATTGCCCCAGCTCTCATGGATATGCCCCAAGCACACATGGATACTGCCCCAGCTCACATGGATATGCCCCAGCTCTCATGGGTATGCCCCAGCAGCTCTCGTGGATTTTGCCCCAGCAGCTCTCATGGATATACTGTCCCCAGGCCCCAGCTCACCTCCTGCCGCCGCCGCGTGTTCAGCTCCCTCTGAGCGTCCGGCGGCATGGAGCTTGGGTGCTCGCCTGGGGAGCCACATGACCAGCCGCGATCTCGCGAGAACTCGGCTGATGACGTGGTTCCCCCAGGCGCGCGCTGAAGCTCCATAGCTTCGGACGCTCGCAGGGAGCCGAACACTGCATCGCAGGGTGAGACACCCACCCTTAGGGTGACACCATCACCAAAGACTTTGATTTTTGAACCGGCCGAGTCTCCACGGTTATAGAGCAGTGATGTTACCTCTACTCCATCCAGCCGGGACATCAGTGGAAATTATGCTTTTTCAAAAAGACATAAACCTCCATTTGAAATAAAAGATCCAAGATCCTTTCTTAAATTTCCAGGTCAGAAAACATTTTTTTTATCAGTGTTTCTGTTGTTTCTTTTATATATATATTTTTTAAATAAACAAAGTTTTACATGAAATAATAACGCACCACAGGTTGCAGCTCATAAATGGAACCTATAAACTCTGTCTGGGTTTACGCGATAACACTGCGCTCTGCGATTAAAGTAACTGCTCCCTTTGTGATCAAACAAAGTCATTTAATGAACTTTACCAATCACAAGCTAAGTGGGACAGCAGCAGCAAAGAAACTTCTGAACATTTACACTGAACAGTAACAAGACCCTGGACCCAAGAGAAATTTCTCTTTGTATTCTATTTACGAAAGCACGCCATTAAGTTTTTGTGAGACGCTGCCATCCTCAAGGAAATCAGAGAAAAGTAAAAATTTTGCTGCTTTTTCCCCTATTTTTCTTTGTTTTCTCCATTAAAAAATGGAATAAAAATAAAAGTGTTGTTCTACATCACTTTTTTGACATATTTAAATTCGTTATAAGTTGAATATCAGGGTTATTCAAAGAGATTCGAAAAGTCACCGCACGTTCGGTGACTTTTCGTTCTCTTCAATTCGGTTCCTTTTGCCGATCCCATTTCGGCGACCCTTCGGTGTATTCAGCAAGCACCACAGGGTCGCCGAATTGCAGGGAAAAGCTGCCGAAAACCCGACGAAAACTAACCGCAAAACCCAGCGAATGCACGCCGAAAACAAGCAAAAACATCTGGATTAACCTTCGAAAAACCCGAGCAGGAGCTGATCACACGCAGCGAAGCAGCCGAACAGGAGCCGAATCACACAGAGCCGAAGCAGCTGAGATGCAGAGGAGGCAGTGAATAAATTAGCAAAACCATTTGTATGAATCTGTGAAAATGAAACGCTGTTTGCAAAGAAACTACTGAGCGAAAATGTCTGAAATTTACATATGAGATCCAGGGAATGATAATAAAGAGGGCTGTTACAGAAAAAATAAGTAAACTTAAAAAAAATCAAAAAAAATCGGACTTTTAAAAAAAAAAAAAATCAGAAAAATGCTTGAAGTATCCTAAAAAATCTATATATAAAGAGACTCTTTACTGCAGAATTTTATAATGAACGGTTTATTAGATATTGAATTAAAATGGGAATATTTTTAACATTGAAGTCTATGGGATTCTCCTGAATAAACTTGCCGAATTAAACCACGGAATGGCAGGGCATTTCGGGAACCTTTCACTGCTGGTTTGTGTTCTCTGAATAGCCGAAGCAGTGCTTTTTCATGGGGATTTCACTGCCCTCGAACAGGCACCGTATGTGCAGGCAATTCGCCAGGATTTGGCGAATTGCATGCTCTCTGGATAGCCGAATGGCCAGGAAAGGCAACCGAATGCTGATTTTCAGCGTTCGGTTACCTTTCTCAAGCAATTTGGATCTCTTTGGATAACCCTGTATGTGTATTCTGCCTCCCTAGCAAAGCTGTGAGGCGTGGGTGCTTGAGACTAGCTAAGTCTGTATTGACCAGTACTCGCACGATGAAAGTTCAGCAGACAGTGTCAACTCAGCAAAACTGACACGTAGAAAGATGAATCCAGTTGAAAACTTTAATGATCAGGCTGACAATTTTTGTAATAGTGTACAGCAATGCAGTTGAAAAGACATTAGTTCTGTCCAGCATTGAGCAAAGATGGCTGCTAGGTGACCAGTAAGTACCTCAGAACTAGACTGAACTAAAAGGGGTGGAGCTAGCTGGATGCAGCAAAGCTAAGGGAACCCAGCAGGAACAAAATAGCTATGAAATAATAGCTGCAAGCAGCAAAAGGCAGATTCAACGCATAACATTAAATTATACAAATAAACCCTTTGTCATGGGGCATGACAATGTGCATGAGTGCATATAGGTATAGAACATGCGCTAACATACTGTACTGCTGCAGTTTACCCTCTGTCTGGCTAATATACTTTTGAGCCTTGTCGGTTTGGGTTCAGGGTGCAAAGCTGTATGAACGTTGGTCTGTGTATAGACATAGCCAGGAAAGTTAGGGTTAACAAATCTTTCTTCTAATCTCGCTTTAAAAAAAAAAAGAGTTTTGCATGAATTATGTTTCGTTTGTAATTGTTGATAAAGTGAAATTATTGTGCAGTTCGTGTCATGAAGTAAATGACTAACGCATTTTTCTACTTTCACAAATCATTTTCCTGGCAGCCGCATTTTATAGGAGCAATGCTGTCAGACATCAGATTGATTTCTAATCGGCACAGAACGCATTTTCATTATTTCACTCTTTTTATAATACACAACTTTTTATTTTTATACAGGGTTATTCAAAGATTCGAAAAGTCACCGCACGTTCGGTGTCTTTTCGTTCTCTTCAATTCAGTTCCTTTTGCCGATCCCATTTCGGTGACCCTGCGGTGTATTCAGCAAACACCACAGGGTCCCCGAATTGCAGGGAAAGGCCTCCGCAAACCCAACGAAAACTAACCGCAAAATCCACCGAATGCACGCAGAAAAGCCACAAAAACATCTGGATTAACCTGCCGAAAACCAAGCCCGAGCAGGAGCTAATCACATGCAGCCGAAGCAGCTGAGACCGCAGACGAGGGAGGTGAATAAATTAGCAAAATAGTTTGTATGAATCTGTGAAAATGAAACGCTGTTTGCAAAGAAACTACTGAGCGAAAATGTCTGAAATTTGCATATGAGATCCAGGGAATGATAATAAAGAGGGCTGTTACAGAAAAAAGAAGTAAACTAAAAAATCGGACTTTTAAAAAAAAAATAATTAAGAAAAATGCTTAAAATATCCTAAAAAATCTATAAATAAAGAGACTCTTTACTGCAGAATTTTATAATGAACGGTTTATTAGATATTGAATTAAAACCAGAATATTTTTAACATTGAAGCCTATGGGATTCTCCTGAATAAATTTGCCGAATTAAACCACCGAATGGCAGGGCATTTCGGGAACCTTTCACTGCTGGTTTGTGTTCTCTGAATAGCCGAAGCAGTGCTTTTTTATGGGGATTTCACTGCACTCCAACAGGCACCGAACAGGCACCGTATGTGCAGGCAATTCGCCAGGATTTGGCGAATTGCCTGCTCTCTGGATAGCCGAATGGCCAGGAAAGGTAACCGAACGCTGATTTTCAGCGTTCGGTTACCTTTCCCAAGCAATTCGGATCTCTTTGAATAACCCTGATACCCGTATGAGGTTTGGGGTTTGCTGTGGAAATCAGCATCTTACCAGTTTTGTTTCTCCATCTGTAGAAGTAGATTTTTGATGAGATCAACACACTAGCTTTCGACTTCTCTAGAAGGAAAGGACCCATGAGTTGTTATATGGTTGTCTTTTTCTGTGTTGGTGTAAACATTGAATTTTTACAGTTACTGTACATTGTTAGTGCCTTGTTGTGTAGTCACTGGGATCCTCCAATTCCACAACATAAGAGACCAATGTGTAGAATTTCCCCATACGGTGCATTTTGTGGCAATCCAGCTATTCAAAAAGCTGGCAATTCGCCAAATTGCCAGCGAAATACGGTGCAGTTTGGCGGCAGTGAAATCCCCATAGAGAAGTAATGGTTAATCTATTCAGAGAACACCGAACAGCACCAAAACATTTTCAGTGGTTTCGTTCGACTGATTTAAACAGATGAATCCCATAGGTTTCAATTTAAAAAAATTCCCTGTTTGTATTACATTTTTATTCAACCGCTTATTATTTTCATTTGCAGCAAAAAGTCTTTTTATTAATTTACTTTTTAGAATTTTTTAGGCATTTTTCTGGATTTTTTGATTCAGATTTTTCTTAAATGGCGTTTTTTTATTTATTTCTGTAACAGACCTTTTTATTGCTATTTATAGGACCTCATATACTATTTCCATGCATTAATTTTTTTAAAACGCCTTTCAAAAGTTGTATTTTTTATTTATTTTGTTTTTACCCCTGCTTGGCGGCTGGTCGACTTTTTTCGGCGGCGATCAGCAGTTTATCGGATGCGTTTGGTGGTTATTCAGTGGTTTATTGGATGCATTTGACGGTTTGTCCACGGATTATCGGATGTGTTCAGCGGTTTGTCCACGGATTATTGGATGCATTTGATGAATTGTCCACGGATTATCGGATGTGTTCGGCGGTTTGTCCACAGATTATTGGATGCATTTGACGGTTTGTCCACAGATTATCGGATGTGTTCGGAGGTTTGTCCACGGATTATTGGATGCATTTGGCAGTTTGCTGGTGGTTTATCTGATGCATTCGGCAGTTTGTCGGTGGTTTATTGGATGTGTTTGGTGGATCGATTCAGCAAACTTCGTGGACCCTGCGGTGATCACTGAATTCCCGGCAGGGTCGGGGAATTGAGCTTTCCGAAGTGCGCTGAATATAAAAGAGCACCGGAATTTTGGTGCTTTTTGAATAATCCCTTAAGTGAGTCTTTTCTGACCCCCTTCCCTCCCAGCATCCATCATAGTGTTTCAATGATGTAACGTGCGCACTTTTAACGTATGTTACAAAAGATGTGGATTTTACCTTCTTGTCAAACCACTATGATGTCATGGACGTTCTTCCCACAATCCTGTACTGGACATGATCCCAGCCTTAGCAAGAGCTTAGTTAAGAGTCTCATATTGGGTTTGCCAGTCCTTAACAATGTTGCAGTGTTATTTTTTCTCTCCAATTTTCATATTCGTGTTTACAATTTTTTTTTGTATGTAACAATTATTTTAAGGTTGTGTGTGGTTTTTCTTCTCTGGGTGGAGTAGAGGTAACATCACTGCTCTGCGTGGAGAGAGCCTGTGGAGACATGGGTTCAATCCCAGCAAGAGCACCTCTCCAGTAACAGGACACTCAGGACATACTTGAAAACGAGAGAAATCTCAATGAATCCTTCCTGGTAAAATACTTTCTAAAAAAAAAAAAAATTGCAATTTACAGCTCACGCCACTGCTCTATAACAACTCCCCCCATTACATAGGCTGAAAAAAGCCGTGCGTCCATCAGGTTCAACCTTTCACACATCACCTACTGCTGTTGATCCAAAAGAAGGCAAAAAACCCAGTCTGAAGTGCTCGCCGTCGCCAATATGCAACATACTGGGAAAAAAATCCTTCTTCACCCCAGATGGCGTCAGATTTCTGTTTGGATCAAGAAGCTTTTACCCACATATTAAATATTATAACCCTTAATATTATGTTTTTCAGGAAGCCATTCAGTCGTTGTTTAAAAGTCTGTACAGTCTCTGACCCAACCACCTCAACAGGCAGAGAATTCCACAGCTTTATTGTTCTCACCGTAAAATAACCCTTCCTATGCTTTAGGCTGAATTTCCTTTCGTCCAGTCTAAATGGGTGACCTTGTGTCCTGTGTATAGTTCTGTTAATGAATAGGTTTACAGACTATGGTTTATAATGGCCCCGTATATATTTATATAAAGTTATCAGATCCCTCTAAGGCCCCATATATATTTATATAAAGTTATCAGATCCCCCTCTAAGGCCCCGTATATTATTTATATAAAGTTATCAGATCCCCCTCTAAGGCCCCATATATATTTATATAAAGTTATCAGATCCCCTCTAAGGCCCTGTATGTATTTACATATAGTTATCAGATCACCTCTAAGGCTCCGTATATATTTATATAAAATTATTAGATCCCCTCTAAGGTCCCATATATATTTATATAAGTTATCAGATCCCCTCTAAGGCCTGTATGTATTTACATATAGTTATCAGATCACCTCTAAGGCTCCGTATATATTTATATAAAATTATTAGATCCCCTCTAAGGTCCCATATATATTTATATAAAGTTATCAGATCCCTCTAAGGCTCCATATTTATTTATATAAAGTTATCAGATCCCCTCTAAGGCACCATATATATTTAATTAACGTTATCAGATCCCTCTAAGGCTCCATATTTATTTATATAAAGTTATCAGATCCCCTCTAAGGCACCGTATATATTTAATTAACGTTATCACATCCCCTCTAAGGCCTGTATGTATTTACATATAGTTATCAGATCACCTCTAAGGCCCCATATATATTTATATATAGTTATCAGATCCCCTCATATGCCCCGTATATATTTATATATAGTTATGATATCCCCTCTAAGGCCCCGTATATATTTATATATAGTTATGATATCCCCTCTAAGGCCCCGTATATATTTATATAAAGTTATCAGATCCCTCTAAGGCCCCATATATATTTATATAAAGTTATCAGATCCCCTCTAAGGCGCCGTATACATTTATATAAAGTTAGCAGATCTCCTCTAAGGCCCCATATATATTTATATAAAGTTAGCAGATCTCCTCTAAGGCGCGGTTTCTCTAAACTAAATAGGTTTAAGCTTATTAGTCTTTCCTCATAGAAACATAGAAACATAGAAAAATGTCGGCAGATATAACTTAATCCTTCCATTCCCCTGATTCATTTAGTCGCCCGTCTCTGCACTTTTTCTAGCGCTATAATATCCTTTCTTAAGACAGGTGCCCAAAATCGTACGGCATATTCAAAGTGCATCTTACTATGGATTTATAAAGAGGTAAAATTATGTTTTCATCCCGAGAGTGAATTCCCCTTTTAATGCCTATACCTATAAATTAGGAGATCTATTCCCTTGGCAGTTAAATATTGGCACGACTGTAGTCATAACTGGAGATGTTCTGCTCTTAGGAATTCTGTTGTAAGTGGTCACAGCAGGGCTCAGCTCCATGCAATACTCCAATTAAAGCCTGACTGCTTCCTACGAGAAATAATCTGCCTAAATTCTGCATGGGAAACACAAAAGAGTACGCTCTGTGTGGCTCCACATAAAGCAAAAAAAAAAGGGATTTGTTGCTGTTTTTAGAATTTTCATTCAAACCAAACAATTAGCGACTTATCAGACTCGGCGTCTGTGCGTGTAACCCTGCTGTTGACGATTATGTTAATTTCCTACATGTTTATATGCTGGTTTCTAGTTAGTTTTACACCATGCATATTATTCTATTTTTTCCCTGCCGTTCCATGCGGTGATCCCTTTTTATGTAATTTTTGACTTCTCAGTGTGTGACCTTGACATGCAAGTCTCATATGTAAATAAGATCGTAAACGATTCCCATGAATGAAGACTTTCGCTGTTCTCTGTAGAGCGCAGTCATTAACCCCTTAACCCCTGCCGGTCTTTAACGTCGGCGAGGCGTACAGGTACGCCTCACTACCAGGTACCCCCGCAGGCCTCTAATTTGGCCCACCCACACAACCGATGCGCGACACGCAATGTAGCCAATTATGTGTGGTGCAGGGAGGGGCCGAGGCGGCCCATTGAAGTCAGCAGGGCGTATATCTGTAAGCCCTGCATCTTCAAGGCCCTCCCACCACGTGGACAGCATAGCACGTCCCATGGTGTTAACAGGTTAAAAGGGATCAACTTCCTTCCTGTGAGCTCTCCATAGTGTCAGCCTTTCTTGTTCTTTTAATGTTATGCAGGCCCGGACTGGGACAAAAAATAGGCTCCGGCATTTTTAATTTAGCGGCCGACTTCTGTCTACCATTATACAGAAACACACACATATAGATAGATATATATATATATGTACCTACACGTGCTCCAGGGACGTGCAGTCAGGGGTGGCAGGGGAGGCAGAGCCTCCCCTGCCATTCCAGTAAATTAATGTGCTCATTGTGTTGTAATGACATGTGATGTGTGTGTGTGTATATTTCAACTGTAAATAAATGGTTATTTATTGAAAAAAGTTCTCATACTCACCTCTCCTCGCTCCCTCGCTGTGCTTGCTTTTTCTCTGTCTGCTTTTTTTTCTCCTGTGCTTTCACTTTCACAGTTTGCCGGCTGCTGTGTGTGTGTGTGTAATACTCTACACAGACAGCAGGGGCAGCACTGAGCCAGCCTAGGCTACGCAATTTACGCAGCTCAACGCTACGCTAATTGCAGAGCTCAAGCTGATGGCAGGCACGCTCGTCATTGCCTCCAGGCAATGACAGCAAATGAAACCTTGAGCCAATGGGAAAGCTCCATTGTCTCAAGCAATTTCTTTTTTTTTAAAAAAAAGCCCACCATGGGAGGCAGTGCTCTCCATGGTTTGATTGACGCAGGACAGTCATGTGACTGTCGTCAATCGTGGGGGGGCGGGCAGGCAGATCACAGCAGCATGACTTGTGTGACTGTGACAAACCCCCTCCAGAGTGTGCTGAGCGCATGTGCATGCGATAAACACACACATACTGTGGGTTGGAGGTGGGGACCTCAGTATTATGCACAGCCCGCATTTCAGAAATTATCTCCCCAATAATATTAATTTAATCACTATGCCCTATATATCAGTCCTTAACCCCCACAGTTCATTATTTTTCCCCCCAAAGAACAGTGAGTCAAGTTCCACAGACATTGGGAATGAACTACAGTGAAAACTTAGTGAGCTGACTTTTCTATTGACCTGCCACCAGATATAATCCTTGACCCTTTTTTACCCTAAAAAAAGCAAGCTAGCTGGCTGGCTCTCCGTCTCTGCATAATTGCTGAAAAGCCCTGCCTACACAGCATTTGTATTTACAATAGTGACCAATAGCGGGCGCAAATAGCTCCCTCTATTGGTCAGTATTGTAAGTGTAACTTTACTTTAAAGTAAGAGTGTAATAGCGCCCTCTATTGGTATTTTAACCCTTTCGCTGCTGAGGCTTTTCCCGCCCCTGTGCTGAGGTCATTTTTTACCTGTTTTGCGCATCATGTTTAAACCTGTTTTGAAGGCTTATTTTAGTATATGACATCGACATATTATATATCGTTCTTTCCGTCAGACTCGGTAGATTCATAATATGTCATTATTATATGTATACGTTATGTCATGTTTGTATATTATAACAAAAAATGCAATAAAATATGTATTTTCAATAATTTACAGCGTGTAAAGTGTTTTTTTCCACATTTTAACATGCGAGCAATTGCGGTTATATTTTGTATGGGGTGCGCTTGTTAAAAAAATTAGAGATGGGGTCTCGTTACATTTTTTTTTGGGGAAAATGACACCATTTTTAACAAACGCACCGCATACAAAAATCGTTAATGCAGCATTATTGTTCACATTATAATTGAAATGGGAACAATATTGCTGCATTAACAAAACAAAAAACAAAAAAAAAAAGTGTTTATTTTTTTTTTTAATTTTTTTTTTAATTTTTTTTATTTTTATTTTTATTTTTATTTTTTTTTTACATTTTTTTTTACTTTCATGTTTGGTATCGTTGGAACGGCCATGCTCTGGCCGATCCAACGATATCAAAATTTAACCCCTAACTGCCACGGATCGGGAGATAGGGAGTTCATTGGAACTCCCTATCTCCACACTTCGTGGCAGTTAGGGGTTAATGCTAGGACTGGCGTCATCGTGCTGCGCACGATGACGCCAGTCCTCTGGGGGAGTTCCCGGAAGCTTGGCCGACATCCAAGATGTCGGCCAGCTCCCGGGAAGGATCGCAAATCGGCGCTTTTCAGCGCCGATTTGCGATCCAGCTCCCCAGGGGTTAATGCCAGGCATCATTTGGAAGGGCAGGCTGTGCCCTTCCAAATGATGCCTGGGTTAAGCCCCTGTGAGCCGCCGATCGGGAGGGAGAGAGGTCCGAAGGACCTCCCCCCCCTCCCTTTCAGGCGCCTCCTCCGCACATGCGGGGGGGGCGCCTGAATTATGTGTCATCGCGGGGGCGCGATGACACATAACAATGGCGGCCACTGCTCCGGATGCCGGGCTGACATCCAGGATGTCAGCCCGCACCGGAGGGGCCAGCGATCGGCCGGTACCCGGCCGAACGCTGACCCCAATGCGAGGACGCGCTCAGCGCGTCCTCCGCATACCAGGGGCAATGCTGAGGACGCGCTGAGCGCGTCCTTAGCATTGAAGTGGTTAATTGGTAAACATGAGTATAAATAGTGAAACTCTATTCTCCTTTATAACGATAATCAAATCCGTAAATTGTGAATGCGTAACCCTGAGTATATCTGGCTCCGATACTAGCCAGTGCCTCACTAGCCGCTGACCTCACCGCACATCACTGACGTGCTCATATGCAGCCGAATTATATACCTACACATGTGCCTACACACCCCAAATATATACCTACATGTGCGCCTACGAATCCCTGCTATAAATCTATATGTACACCTACTCCCTGACCTACACCTAAACATACACAAACCTAACCACTCCCATAAACCTAAAAACACACACACACATCCACTCCCGTACACCTAAACACACACACACACACATCCACTCCCGTACACCTAAACACACACACACACGCATCCACTCCCATACACCTAAACACACACACACCTAAACACACACACACACATCCCCTCCCATACACCTAAACACACACACGCATCCACTCCCGTGCACCTAAACACACACACATACACCTAAATACACACACACACACATATCCCCTCCCATACACCTAAATACACACACACACACATCCCCTCCCATACACCTAAACACACACACGCACACACATCCACTCCCATACACCTAAACACACACACGCATCCACCTAAACACACACACACACACACACTAAACACACACACAGATCCCCTCCCATACACCTAAACACACACACGCATCCACCTAAACACACACACACATACACCTAAACACACACACAGATCCCCTCCCATACACCTAAACACACACACATACATCCACTCCCATGCACCTAAACACACACACACACACCTAAATACACACACACACACACACACACATCCCCTCCCATACACCTAAACACACACACGCACACACATCCACTCCCATACACCTAAACACACACACGCATCCACCTAAACACACACACACACACCTAAACACACACACAGATCCCCTCCCATACACCTAAACACACACACATACATCCACTCCCATACACCTAAACACACACACACATGCATCCACTCCCATGCACCTAAACACACACACATATCCCCTCCCATACATCTAAACACACACACATCCACTCCCATACACCTAAACACACACACACACCCTTCCCATACACCTAACCACCCACACGTAAACATATAAATAAACACTGTCCCCTCACTTGCTTACCTTTTCTGCAGGAAGGGGGCTGAATCCCTGGGAAGTAGGGGGTGTGGGCCGGTGATACTTAGCCACCCAGACCAGCAAGGGGTAATCTCCCACACTGGATGCCAGCGCTCTCTGAAGACACGTCATCTGAGCGTCGGTGCCACTGACTCAGTCGGTGAGTGCTGGAGTCCAGCATGGGACATACTTTAGTGTTTATAACCGATACAGCCAGCTTACCCAGCCAACCAGCCCTGACGGCAATCGGACCCCTGGGCAAACGCCTGGTATGCTTGATGACCAGTCTGGGCCTGATATTATGGGAGAAATCATGGTTTTGATGATTCTGATCATTGTTCTCATGCTTTCCCTTATAACTGGCCTGGAGTTTTCTTTGCGTTTGTGCTTGGTTCTTTTTCAGGACCCATATGAGGTTCTCTTTCACTTCTGAGGCCAAGAAGTTTTTCAACTTCTTCCTCGAAACATCTACTTTTGTGTTCACTTTTTATTGCGATACAGCAGTTGTTGGCGTTGAGTATTATTTTTTAATGTTCAGAGTGTTTCTTTATCTCACCCAAAAGCCGGCATGAAGGATGCAGCAGATGAAGATCCTGGTTGAAGCATCATCTTGGTACGTTGTAGACGTAACCTTCAGGGTTCAGAGCCTCCTCTTGGCAGACATAACTCAGCATTTCTCAGATCTCAAATCGAAATCTGGATTACTTTAAGGTAGAATATTTAATGAGTGTACTCCTTGTGAAACACACTACATAAATTGATATAGCTTTTCTTACTAACCCCTTCTGTACCAAGTGATTTTCCAAGAAAACACTGTCAGGAACCAGTTTGAAAAATAACTTTTAGTTAATTATAAAGTAAAAAAATATTTGGAAATATTCCCAATGTATTCCTTACTGTGATAGCCTATTTGGCAGGGAGATGTCGCCATCTGCTGGCTAAAAGGAGTTACTGCAGTTCTGAGCTCTGTGCAGCATCAGCTGGGGAGATGTCATTTAGACACCTTCTCAACTGAATTTAAAAGGTGTTAGCACCTCGGGCATCATGCCCACAGTACTAAAACTTTAAAGGCATGTTCTGGAACCCAAATGCAAGAGATATTTATTTACAACAAACAAATATCATTCACAATGATACAGCATAGCTCCAGAATGTGATAACATGATCTAGGGCTGCTGTGTCTGCTGCTGCTTATCGTGTATATATGATCACAGTAGTGAAGGGGTTAACCACTTGTATTCATTACTATCAGTTTTTTAATGCATGGTCACTTCAGGCAATCAGCAAATAGATCTTTGATGCTGAAAATTCTTACTATTTCTCTATAATGATAGGTTTCAATTTACTTTGATTTGTACAGTATATCAACAAATACTAACATTACAATACGCGACTAGAACATAAAACTGTCAGTTTCTTGCACCTCTAAGCTTGAAGCATACGTTTTGCACACACAAAAAAAATCAGATCCCCCGTGGTTGAACTAGTAGCTAAAGAAATTAAAGGGACACTACCACTTACATAAGCTGTAATTACATTACTTGTGCATTACAAACAAACACATTTTATATATATACACAGTCAGGTCCAGAAATATTGGGACATGGACACAATTCTAACATCTTTGGCTCTATACACCACCACAATGGAGTTGGAATGAAACAAACACAATGTGCTTTAACTGCAGACTGTCAGCTTTAATTTGAGGGTATGTACATCCAACTCAGGTGAACGGTGTAGGACTTACAGCAGTTTGCAGATGTGCCTCCCACTTGTTAAGGGACCAAAGATAATGGGACAGAATAATAATCATAAATCAAACTTTCCCTTCTTAATACTTGGTTGCAAATCCTTTGCAGTTAATCACAGCCTGAAGTCTGGAACGCATAGACATCACCAGACGCTGGGTTTCATCCCTGGTGATGCTCTGCCAGGCCTCTACTGCAACTGTCTTCAGTTCCTGCTTGTTCTTGGGGCATTTTCCCTTCAGTTTTGTCTTCAGCAAGTGAAATGCATGCTCAATGGGATTCAGGTCAGGTGATTGACTTGGCCATTGCATAACATTCCACTTCTGTCCCTTCAAAAACTCTTTGGTTGCTTTTGCAGTATGCTTTGAGTCATTGTCCATCTGCACTGTGAAGCGCCGTCCAATGAGTTCTGCAGCATTTGGCTGAATGTGAGCAGATAATATTGCCCGAAACACTTCAGAATTCATCCTGCTGCTTTTGTCAGCGTCACATCATCAATAAATACAAGAGAACCAGTTCCATTGGCAGCCATACATGCCCACGCCATGACACTACCACCACCATGCTTCACTGATGAGGTGGTATGCTTAGGATCATGAGCAGTTCCTTTCCTTCTCCATACTCTTCTCTTCCCATCACTCTGGTACAAGTTGATCTTGGTCTCATCTGTCCATAGGATCTTGTTCCAGAACTGTGAAGGCTTTGTTAGGTGTTGTTTGGCAAACTCTAATCTTGCCTTCCTGTTTTTGAGGCTCACCAATGGTTTACATCTTGTGGTGAACCCTCTGTATTCACTCTGGTGAAGTCTTCTCTTGATTGTTGACTTTGACACACATACACCTACCTCCTGGAGAGTGTGCTTGATCTGGCCAACTGTTGTGAAGGGTGTTTTCTTCACCAGGGAAAGAATTCTTTGGTCATCCACCACAGTTGTTTTCCGTGGTCTACTGGGTCTTTTGGTGTTGCTGAGCTCACGGTGCATTCCTTCTTTTTGAGAATGTTCCAAACAGTTGTTTTGGCCACGCCTAATGTTCTTGCTATCTCTCTGATGGGTTTGTTTTGTTTCTTCAGCCTAATGATGGCTTGCTTCACTGATAGTGACAGCTCTTTGGATCACATCTTGAGAGTTGACAGCAACCGATTCCAAATGCAAATAGCACACTTGAAATGTACTCTGGGGCCTTTTATCTGCACATTGTAATTGGGGTAATGAGGGAATATCACACACCTGGCCATGGAACAGTTGAGAAGCCAATTGTCCCATTACCTTTGGTCCCTTAACAAGTGGAGGCACATCTGCAAACTGCTGTAAGTCCTACACCGTTCACCTGAGTTGGATGTAGATACCCTCAAATTAAAGCTGACAGTCTGCAGTTAAAGCACATTGTGTTTGTTTCATTCCAACTCCATTGTGGTGGTGTATAGAGCCAAAGATGTTAGAATTGTGTCCATGTCCCAATATTTCTGGACCTGACTGTATATATATATATATACACACACACACGTTTCGTTCTTTCATCAAGAAAATCGGACTTCCTCAGGGATCTCATGGAGATACTCCCAATAGTGGGCTAAATTACAATATTCACAGAAACGTTTGCGCCGGCGCAAAAAACATTAACGTGATGGGTAAAACCATTTGCACTGAATCCCGTATTACATAATCAGCGAAACAACCGCACGCAATCGTCTACCGCGGGTGAACCTGCGCAAACCCTGTGCGAGCGTACTTTACAGCGCGCGTCCTATACATAACATTGTGAGCGCAAATGCGTTTGTGCGCTGGTACGCGGATGGTATTACAATCTATGCGCAGTTTGTAACGCACAGCCTTTGCGTGCATAATTTTAGCAACTCCATCAACCTGGTCGAAACCAAATACAACAACCCAAAAAAAAATCCTCAACAAAGTATAGTTACACATTCTACACATACCTACACCAATAAAATGGAGAAGTTGTGTGTGCATTTTTTATTGCTGCAGCATATATGCGCAGATTGACTTTGACAGGCGCAAAAACGTAACGTGAGATATTTGTGTTTCTTAATTCTGATTGGCTGAATCGCAAGAAAGAAACAGTGCGCACACTGATTTCTGCGCGCAACTTTACTGCGCGAGCATTTGGGCGCGTCCTGTTTGTGCGCGTTATTGATCGGCGGAAGAAAAGACGCGCGAGGATTGTAATTCCAGCGGTGATTTGCGCACGCAAAAGTTTAACACTTGGCGCAAAATTTTACACTTTGCGCGAGGGTTTTTGAGCGAGGGTTTTTGCGCGAGGGTTTTTGCGCGAAGATTGTAATATAGCCCAGTGAATACAAAAGTAGTAAATGCGATACCAGGCACGCCTTTGCATTGACATCCTGAATGGCAACGTTGCGGCTGCAGAGTCAGCCTTTGTCACGCCTATTAACATAAATATTCTGGACTATTCAAAAACGAGATTCAAATACTAGGGGCCAAATTACATTCTTCACGCAAAAACGCATACGCAACGCGTGAATTTGTGCACCAAGCGTTAAACGTTGACGCGCGTAAATCAACACTGGAATTACAATCCTTGCGCATTTTTTCATCCGTAGAGCAATAACGCGCGTTAAACGGACACGCACAAATGCTCACGCATTAATGTTGCGTGCAGAAATCAGTGTGCGCACTGTTTTTTTCACACGATAAAGGCCCTTATCAGATGAGCGCACTGATCACGTTCGTGTTGCCGCACATTTGTACGTCCGTTATAGCATTTAATTATGACCAATGGGGCCCCACACACGAAGTACATCCGCACCGAGCTGCAGACGCACAACGGATGCTGCACAACGGACGCAAGGCAGGCAAGAATGTAAATCCACTAGATCGGACGCACAGAGTGCGCCACGTCTGCAACGTCCGCATAGCTTTGTGTTTGAGTGATGGAACGTAGTCAGACGGACTGCATTTATACGTCCAGCATTTTTGACGGAGAAAATGTTTTTCATATTAATTTATTCTCCCTGCTACATCAGTCAAAAAAAACGTCAGTCACAAAAACGGACTGTGTGGCCACTACCTTGTCGGCAGTCAGAAAGTACATCCGTTGTGCACAGACAAACAGAATGCGCTCGTCCGACCCTAGCCTCAGCCAATCAGAATTAAGAACCACAATTGTCTCACGTTAAGTTTTTGCGCCTGTCAAAATCAATCTGAGCATATATGCTGCATCAATAATAAATGCACACACAACTTCTCCATTTTATTGTTTGGGTATGTGTAGAATGTGTAACTATACTTTGCTGCGTTTTTTTTTTTTGGGGCTGGTGTATTTGGTTTCGGCCAGGTTGATAGGAGTTGCTAAAATTATGTGCGCAAAGGCTGTGCGTTACAAACTGCACATAGATTGTAATACCATCCGCGTACCAGCGCACAAACGCATTTGCGCTCACAATGATAAGTATAGGACGCGCGAAGTACAGTAAGCTCGCGCAGGGTTCGCGCAGGTTCACCCACGGTAGACGTATACGCGCGTTTGTTGCGCTGACATTGTAATACAACGTTCAGCGCAAAGGGTTTTACCCCACGCGTTAATGTTTTTTTGCGCCGGTGCAAACGTTTGTGCGAAGATTGTAATTTGGCCCTAGATTGTTATGATTATATAGTCATTAAGAAGTTAATTTGATTTTCCTTCCCAAAAAAAATTGTAACCCCTTCTCGAACAATATTGGCTATACTCGATCTGAAAGGCACCTCCTGGAGCGCCGATATCGAATATAGTTAATATGGTGTTCCGCAGGTGCAATGAAAAAAAAATAATTCCTTTGCATTTGGGTTCAAGAACATGCCCTTAAAGTTTTAGCAGTGTGGGCATGTTGCCCGAGGTGCCAACATGTTTTAAAACTATCTCAGAATGTGTCTGCATGACATCTCCCCAGCTGATCCTGCACGGAGCCCAGAACGGCAGTAACTCCTTTTGGCCAGCAGATGGCGACGTTCACCTGCCAAATAGGTTATTACAGTAAGGAATACATTGAGAATATTCCCAAACATTTCTTACTGTATAACTAATTAATTTTCCAAACAAAATAACACTGGTCCCTGACGGTGATTATCTGCAAAATCCATCAGTAGTGAAGGGGTTAAAGAATATCTGAAAGATAATGGGGAAAAAAATCCGTTTTAAATTGCAGTTCACATTTTCTCGGCGTATATTGCTTTGCAGGTCAGTCTTGCAGCTGATGCTGGAGATGGAGAAAATGCAATTAGTTACTTCAGGGGATATCTCCGCAGAATACGGGTCAAAACGTAGAGCAAATGTCTGCGCTCCAGATCAAAAGGTATCAGAAGAGGACGGAATCTTCAGGGATCAAGGCCAAACCTTTATGAAGACGGAGGCGAGCGCGTCAAGTCTTTATTGAGGAAGACAAGCCAGGTTTACCAATGTTAAAACTTAATGGACACTTCAATCAGGTTCTTTCCAGTCTGATTGTGCGCTTGTTGGAATTCAGTAATAAAAGCATTTTCTCTCACCTTCTGGTCGGTATAATCTGATCGAGCAAAACCTCTCTTTGAAGGCGGATAATGTGCAATTAACGAGTAAGGGCGCTGTTTTGAATATCTGACCTCTAGATGTATCATTTTAAGGCTAAGGTCAGACGAGAGCAGTTTTATCGTGCGTTTAACCGCACTAAATCACGGCCGTGCTAGCAGCAAATGACGTCCAATGCAGGGCAGCATACGAAGAACGGCCGCACGAAAGTGCGGCCGCGCAACGCAAGTGGCAAACGAACGCATTTTTTTGAGAACGTCAAACTGCTAGTACTGACGTACAGAGTGCGCTGCGTCCGCATAGCGGCGTGTTTGCGTGATTGGGAGACGTCAGACACTGCTAATGTCCGGCCAACATAACGTCCAGACACAAAAAGGGTTTTATTGATGATCCGTACAAAATCACGGACGAAAATGCGCATCGTATGACCGCTATCGCGTATTCCGTGAAAAAATACATCCATTCGTTCGAACGCACTTTTTCACGGACAACGCGAAAAATGCGTTAGTCTGACCCTAGCCTAAAAAGGTATCGGTGTTTCAGGTTTAAAGGGACACCACAACTTACATAAGCTGTAACTAGACGCGTGCATTACAAATAAAACACATTATAAAACACATGCTGCTGCTTTTTTTTGTACGTTTGAAGTAAATGCCGCCGCTGCCGCAAACCTGTCGTCCGGCGCAGCCAACCCGCTGAACATCCGCCGCAAACACGCCGGACTGTCACAAAACGCAGCCAACGAGCCGCTGATCACAGCGCAGAACAGCAGCCGTAAAAAGCTGACGAACGGGGTGAAAAAAAAGGACGCTTGAAAGTGTCAATATTGAAACGCTGTTTGCAAAAAAAACTACTGAACGAAAATGTCTGGAATTTACACATAAGGTCCAATGAATGATAATAAAAAGCTCTGTTACAGAAAAAAGTAAAACACTTTAAAAAAAAAATAAAAAGATGGGAAAAATATTTTGCTGAAAGCCCGAAAAATGCCTAAAAGATCCTAAAAAAATCGATAAAGAGACTTTTTGCTACAGATTAAAATAATAAACGGTTTATTAGATATTAGATTAAAACGGGAATATTTTTAACATTGAAGCCTATGGGATTCTCCTGAATAAACCTGCCGAATGAAACCACCAAATGGCAGGGCACTTCGGCAACTTTTCACTGCTGTTCGGTGTCTGAATAGATTAACTATTGCTTCTCTATGGGGGATTTCACTGCCGTTGAATAGCACCGTGCGTGCAGGCGATTCGCCAAAATTTGGCGAACTGCCTGCTCTCTGAATAGCCGAATGGCCCCGAAGTGTCAGTTTCATTTCGGAGCTTTCTAAATAACCCCTATGGTTTCCCCTTATTCCTCTTGGTCACCTGACATGCCATGGTTTTCTCCTGTTTTTTTTGAGGGGGGGGGGCAAAGGGAAAATGCACCACAAGTGCCTGTTTAAAAGCATACCTGGTGCTTAAATAGTTAAAATCAGGGCTTTGTAGGTGCTAATTTCACATTGGTGTTTGAGAAGCCCAGACTGGATGCTCAACCAGGCAGCTGGTGCGCATGCGTACTGTGGGCCACATTCACAAAGTGCTGAGTAGGCAATGACGACAAGCAGGGCTGCCATCAGAAATCTCTGGTCCCCTTAGGCCCCCGGCACACGAGCGTTATTTTTGCGTCCGTCTGTGCGCAAAATTTGACGTCCGTTATAGATTTGCAAAGAAGTTAATCTGAACACCACACGATGCACCTGCGCACTGTTTCACGCACGGCATTCGCGTACTGCAACGGACGTCAAAATGGCATGGACGTAAAAAAGCTAGACGGACGTGGGAAATACGTGCTGCTTCCTGTGGGCGTTAACAATTACGCAAGTGCGAAGGCCGACACGCTTATTAACTTATTAACACAATTATTAACTTGGTCTGTTTGAACACATTTATCTCCCGTGAAAATTTGCGTCCGTTGCGGACGCACATTTTCAGTACACACAATATCTCCCGTCAAAAATTACGCCCGTAACGGATGCACTGTGCGCAGTACCTATACGCTCGTGTGCCGGGGGCCTTACTGACCCACTGGACGGGGCACTGTTCACTCAGCTGCCCATTTCAGTAAACTAATTGAAAATAAATCATTTTGCCTCCTTCTGCTTTCCTGATATTACACAGTGTGGACTAAGTCTATGGTGGTCCAGCAATGGAATAAAAGGAGTTCCCTGGCTGGAAACATTCGGTCTGCACCCCTACCTGGCGCAGACCATACTCATCGCTTCCTCAGTGATGAGTCAGAGTGCTCTTACCGCCCCCCGGATGCTGCAACCAACCGGGAAATGTCTTGGTATCTTGGTGGGCCAGTCTTGGGTGGAATGGAGAGATCCTTACACCTGTGGCACTTACAGAGTTATTCAAAGAGATCCGAATGGCTGCCGAAAGGTAACCGAACGCTGAAAATCAGCGTACGGTTAACTTTCTTGGCCATTTGGCTATTCAGTTGCCTGTTCGAGGGCAGTGAAATCCCCATAGAGAAGCAATGCTTCGTCTATTCAGAGAACACAAAACAGCAGTGAAAAGTTGCCGAAATGCCCTGCTGTTCAGTGGTTTCATGCAGCAGAGTTATTCAAGCGAATCCCATAGGCTTCAATGTTAAAAATATTCCCATTTTAACTCAATATTTAATAAACCATTGATTAGAATATTTTGCAGTAAGGAGTCTCTTTATTTATAGATTTTTTTGTGATATTTTAATCATTTTTCGGG
Source organism: Leptobrachium leishanense (assembly GCA_009667805.1). Classification (NCBI taxonomy): domain Eukaryota; kingdom Metazoa; phylum Chordata; class Amphibia; order Anura; family Megophryidae; genus Leptobrachium; species Leptobrachium leishanense. The sequence continues at coordinate 317,137,042 of CM019067.1, read as the reverse complement.
ATTTTTTTGCCAAACATTTCTTTCCGATTTTTTTTTTTAAAAAAAAAAAATTTAAATCCTTTTTTCTTTTTTCTGTAACAGCCTTTTTATTATCATTCATTGGATCTTATATGTAAATTTCAAACCGTGTTTCACTTTTCAAACATTCAAGCGTACTGTTTTCTATTTTTTTTTCAATCCATTCGTCTGCGGTGTGTTTTTTTTTCAGCGACTGCGCTGCGTGTGATCGGCTCATGCTTGGGTTTCTCCGGCATGTTCGGCGGGGTTAATCCAGATGTTTTTGCAGGTTTCGGTGAGCCTTCGCTGGGTTTTGCGGTGAGTTTCCGGCGGGTTTGCGGCGGCTTTTCCCTGCATTACGACGGCCCTGTGGTGCTTGCTGAATACACCGCAGGGTCACCGAAATGGGATCACCAAATCGTGCCGAATTGAAGAGAACGAAAAGTCACCGAACGTGCAATGACTTTTCGATTCTCTTTGAATAACCCCGATAGAGTGAAAAAAAAAGGATCACACGCTATAAACAATATCTGAGGAATAAGCATTTACTCACCTTTTCTGCTGCGTTAGTCACCCTCGAACATCTGCTGGAGAACCTGCTCGACGCTCTCATGATTGATCGTCTACCTCGGAGACGCATGTCAACAGCTGCTCACACGTGTGCCGTCCGGTTTAAATGCAGGGATATTGTTCAAGCAAAATAATTTTTCAATAGGGGGATATAATTTGCGATCATTCTACTTGTCTGCAAGGGGTGAAGATATGGCTATATACTCTCGACACAAACCTATTCGGGTTATCGGGAGGTAATGGAATCAAACAACGGATGTGATACAGATGTCTCTCCTGCAGAGACTTTACAGCAGGGCTGTCAGTCGCAATTTAGATGTTGATGCCTACAAATCCCATAATTGTGTCAATGCATTACATGGCCAGAGAGTCATGGGATTTGTTGTTCAGAAACATCTGGCGGGCCGGAGTTTGACTGCCCTGCTTTAGAGTAATGCGGTTTTTCCTGCGGTCGTCTTCTTTCTGATTAATATTGCATTAAAACACTCACAATATAGTGATGCTTCTGTATTACCGTGACATGCAGGAGTTAAATAATTGAACACTTGGCGATGTATTGAGACTGGAATACCAACTGGATGGAGTAGAGGTAACATCACTGCTCTATAACCGTGGAGACCCAGGTTCGAATCCCGGCCAGAGCACCTCTCCAGCAAGTGTCCTTGGGCAAGACACCTAACGGTACATACTCGCCCACCACACAATATCAGCTGTGGAGTCAAGTGGTAACATCTATACCCTTCGGCCGTGGAAAACCAAGTCAAGATCCTGTTCAGCCCATCTCTCCAATACGACTGTGAAGAATCAAGTCAAATCCCGTTCAGCACATCCCTCCAATACAACTGTGGAGAAACAAGTCTCGACTTTACGAGAAGCGGGTTCAACCTAACCACCAGGTCGCTGCTCTACAATCATGGAAAATCGACCCAATCCCACTCAGAAGACGCTACCAGTGAGTGTCCTTGGGCAAGACACCTAACAATATGGATGCGTCTACCTCACAAAAATACTTGTACATCTCATAGATTGTTAGTTCCCTTGGGAACAGGGACCCCCTGAATCAGGCCGTATCATCCATGTGTGGTATTCCAATGCATCAACTCCTTGTGAAAACTGATCTTGTAAAGCAGAATATGTTCCGCTATATAAATAAAGGATGATAATAATAATGCTTAGTGTGATATACAGTATACTTGGTCCGGCGGAGCCATGGACACAATGTGAAAAGATGCAGAAGACAGATCACTATAAGCTGTGTTTGTGTTCTGGGTATTATTGTTCTATATATACTGCCCGGCCCAAAAAAAGTCACCACCTGATGTAACTCAGCCATTAGGCGCTCACCTTCCATTGGATAATTACTGCAGTGATAATATGTTTCAGCATAACAGGGGACAGGGATTGATAATAGGGAAACTGCGGCCCAGACTGACCATAAGCGGGCTCCAAGGGCTGGGTCATGAGAGCCGCGACTCTTCCATCATCAATACAAGATCTTGGCCACAAATTAATGCCACTCTAGACGCAAATAAATGCTGTGACATCACATGAGCTTATCGACGCAATGCGGCGGAGAATGCGTGCCTCAATCCCAGCAAAAGGCGACACAACCAAAGTTTACAGCATGTGACTCTTTTTTTTTGGCCAGGCAGACTATATAAATATATTTTCCTGAGGTTCAGCAAATCTTTACTACACTTTGTAAAACCAATTTACATAAAACGTTGACTAGTCAGATATTCACAAGCATGTATTTAGTTTCACATGACTGCACATAAAATGAACTGTATAACCATTGAATCCGTCTCACAAAGGAATAAATAACCTGCCCGACTCCAAATGGATTCAAACCGCAGAATGGATTATAAAGATATTAACCCTTCAACCTCCGCTAAACCTAGCACATTCTGTTACAAATGTTATTTGAAATATGGAAAGCGATCTTAAAATCCGTAAACACAGGATAAAAGATAGATTATACCCACAATGTATGGGTAGATCACGATTTACCTGGTTAAATCACGATGTTTGATTTCATTTTGGGCTTTACCCAAAACTGGGTTACCCAGGTAATCCTAGGTTTATCTGGATTTCAGAATATGAAGTAAAGAAATGGGGACAGCCCTTCAACTCAAAAGGATGCAGTGTATAAGTGATGTGATAAATATGGAAAAATGCTCACAAGCAATGGTAGGTCCCCTAGGGAGGATTAGACGTGGACTAAATCAATCAAAATCTTCATAATAGGATGACCTCAAAATACAAAAAAAATACGGACAGTGGTAGACATGTGCACAGCACAAAATTTCGTTTTGAACTAAAAGATTAGTACTAAAATGCAATTTATTTAGTTGCTAAAGAAATTCGTTTTCAGTTCTTTAGTATGAAAACTAATTTCATTCATCCGAAAACCAGTGGATACAATTACTATTGTAGTGGCTCCTCAGAGGGCTGAGATCGCTGCTTGTTACAGGTTCTCTCACGCTCAGCACAATGTGGGCCATATTACATAGTTGGTGCTAACTTAACCAGAGCTGTTGTAACCTTCCCAGAGCCATTATAGCCTATGGAGGTTTTCAGTTTACAACAGCTCTGGTTAAGTTAGCACCAACATTGTAATACTGCCCCGTGTCAGGCAAAGCTGTTACAGTAACTGACTGCTGCTCATCACAGCGCTCAGAGTTTCAGTAAAACTAGTAAATAATATTTTTATATATATATAAGCGGTTAGAACAATATTATTTCCTTGTTTTACTGAAACTCTGAGCGCTGTTACAGTCAGTTACTGTAACAGCTGAGCCTGATACATTCACGGTTATTCAGAGAGTGTGAAAAGCAGGAGAATGACTGGAGAATGAGAAATTCGAGGTCAAAATAGCCGATTTGGAAAGTGAGATGAAAGGGAGAATTTTTCTGGTTTGGCTATTTTGACCTAGAATTTTTCATTCTCCAGTCATTCTCCTGCTTTTCACGCTCTCTGAATAACCCTGATTGCACTGAGAGATAATTTAACAAGCAGCCGATCTCAGCGCTCACAGCCACTGGATTTAAAGGGCTTTAAAAAAAAAGGCTCCTCTCTGTATAATGTTTAGAACATCCTCCTGCATTAATTAATACCCCTCTCTGTATAATGTATACAACATCCACCTGCATTAATTAATACCCCTCTCTGTATAATATATAGAACATCCTCCAGAATTAATTAATGTCCCTCTCTGTATAGAACATCCTCCTGCATTAATTAATGCCCCTCTCTGTATAGAACATCCTACTGCATTGGCATGTGGAGGGTGCAGAACTTCGGATGTTGCGATGTTGCGCTCTTCATTGCTGGTCTCCTTCACTCATCAATGTAATATCACAAAAAGGACTGAAACTAAAATGTAGTGCATTTCATTTTAGTTTCTTTCGTTTTTTGTACTGAGCAGTTTCGTTTCTCTTGAGTCATACGAAAACTAAATTATCCCAAAATTCGGACTAAATCGTTTTAGTACTAAAACGAATGCACATGTCTAGACAGTGGTACAGTATTGCACAAACTATACTGCTATAGTAAAGTTGTAATGTTCACTACTCACACTTTATGAGAGGTGCTAGCTCTCATATGAAGACCTCACAGGTGTTCAGGGGCAACCTGTTCGCCTCATAATCCCGCACTCAGACCTCCAAAAAAAGCACAGGACCATGGGTTGTATATAATCCAACAGGATTGTGAAGGGTAAGCAAATATCCACTCACCATATAGAATTGAATCTCCAGCAGAATCTTTCCAGGGTAGCAGCGTATGTAAACCTCAGTGCAGGAACAAAGGTAACATAAAGGCCAGATTTAAAGTAGCAAAACAAGAGGACATAGTCTTATATTAGAGGGGCAAAGGTTTAAAAGTAACATCAGGAAGCATTATTTTACTGAGAGGGTGGTAGATACATGTAACAGCCTTCCAGTTGAAGTGGTAGAGGCCACAACAGTAATTGAATTTAAGTAGGCATGGGATAGGCATAAGGCTATCCTAAATAAAAGATAAATCCAGGTAAAGTATCCATGTAATTGGGCAGACTAGATGGGCCGGAAGGTTCTTATCTGCCCACATTTTCTATGTTTTATATGCTGGAAAAATATTTATTAAAACAAAAAATAAAATATAAAATATAAAAGCAAACAGTAAACAGCCAAACGCGTTTCTGGCCTCAGGGGCGCTTCATCAGTGGCAAGGGACAAAAAGCATCTGGATTTCAGACTTACAACAAAAGCAAACTCCATAGGATTTAATGGCTCTTGTACAGTGGCAAGAAAAAGTATGTGAACCCTTTGGGATTACGTGGAGTTTTGCATGAATTGGTCATAAAATGTGCTCTGATCTTCATCTAAGTCACAACAATTTGAAAAACACAGTCTGCTTAAAATAATACAACACAAACATTATATGTTTTCATGTGTTTATTGAACAGAACATGTAAACATTCACAGTGCAGGGTGGAAAAAGTATGTGAACCTTTGGACTTCATAACTGGTTGACCCTCCTTTGGCAGCAATAACCTCAACCAAACATTTCCTGTAGATGCAGATCAGACCTGCACAACGATCTGGAATAATTTTGGACCACTCCTCTTCACAAAACTGTTTCAGTCAGTGTAGCAATATTCTTGGGATGTCTGGTGTGAATCGCTCTCTTAAGGTCATGCCACAGCATTTCAATCGGGTTGAGGTCAGGACTCTGACTGGGCCACTCCAGAAGGCGTATTTTGTTTTGTTGAAGCCATTCTTTTGTTGAATTACTTGTATGCTTTGGGTCATTGTCCTGTTGCATCACCCATCCTCTGCGGAGCTTCAGCTGGCAGACAGAGGGTCTTACGTTTTCCTGCAAAATGTCTTGATAAACTCTGGAATTCATTTTTCCATCAATGACAACAATCCGTCAAGGCCCTGAGGCAGCAAAGCAGCCCCAAACCATGATGCTCCCTCCGCCATGTTTTACAGTGGGGATGAGGTTTTGATGTTGGTGTGCTGTGCCTTTTTTTCTCCACACATAGTGTTGTGTGTTTTTTCCAAACAACTCAATTTTGGTTTCATCTGTCCACAGAATATTTTGCCAGTAGTGCTGTGGAACATCCAGGTGCTCTTTTGCAAACTTCAAACGTGCTGCAATATAGAAACATAGAAACATAGAAACATAGAAAAATGTCGGCAGATAAGAACCTTTCGGCCCATCTAGTCTGCCCAATTACATGGATACTTGACCTGGATTTATCTTTTGTTTAGGATAGCCTTATGCCTATCCCATGCTTGCTTAAATTCAATTACTGTTTGGGCCTCTACCACTTCTACTGGAAGACTGTTCCATGTATCCACCACCCGCTCAGTAAAATAATGCTTCCTGATGTTACTTTTAAACCTTTGCCCCTCTAATCTAAGACTATGTCCTCTTGTTTTGCTATTTTGTTTCCTTTTAAATATACTCCCTTCCTCTACCTTGTGGATTCCCTTTACGTATTTAAATGTTTCTATCATATCTCCTCTGTCTCGTCTTTTTTCCAAGCTGTACATGTTAAGATCATTAAGCCTTTCTTGGTAACTTTTCTCCTTCAAGCCGTACACCATTTTAGTAGCCCTTCTCTGAACTCTCTCTAAGATGTCTATATCCTTCTGGAGATACGGTCTCCAGTACTGCACACAGTACTCCAAGTGAGGTCTCACCAGTGCTCTGTACAGTGGCATGAGCACTTCCCTTTTCCTACTGCTAATACTTCTCCCTACACAACCAAGCATTCTGCCAGCATTTCCTGCTGCTCTATTACATTGACTACTTACCCTTAGATCCTCTGAAATAATGACCCCTAAATCCCTTTCCTCAGATGTTGAGGTTAGGACTGTATCAAATATTCTATATTCAGCCCTTGGGTTTTTACGTCCCAGGTGCATTATCTTGCACTTATCCACATTAAAACTCAATTGCCACAACTCCGACCATTTTTTTAGTTTACCTAAATCATTTGTCATTTGGCTGATCCCTCCAGGAACGTCAACCCTGTTGCAAATTTTTGTGTCATCAGCAAAAAGACATACTTTTCCATTAACACCTTCTGCAATATCACTAATAAAAATATTAAAGAGAATGGGTCCAAGTACTGACCCCTGAGGTACCCCACTGGTAACAAGACCTTGCGCCGAATAAACTCCATTTACCACAACCCTCTGTTGTCTGTCACTCAGCCACTGCCTAATCCATTCAACAATATTGGAATCCAAGCTCAAAGATTGCAATTTATTGATAAGCCTTCTATGCGGAACAGTATCAAAAGCCTTACTGAAATCTAAATAAGCAATGTCTACTGCACCACCTGTGTCTATTATTTTTGTTACCCAATCAAAAAAATCAATAAGATTAGTTTGGCATGATCTCCCTGAGGTAAACCCATGTTGTTTCTGATCCTGTAATCTATGTGTTTTTAGATGTTCAACAATCCTTTCCTTTAACATGGTTTCCATTAATTTCCCCACTACTGACGTAAGACTAACTGGCCTATAGTTCCCCGATTCCTCCCTACTACCCTTCTTGTAAATGGGCACAACATTTGCTAATTTCCAGTCTTCTGGGACGACTCCTGTTAACAAGGATTGGTTAAATAAATCTGTTAACGGTTTTGCTATTACATCACTGAGCTCTTTTAATAATTTAGGATGGATCCCATCAGGCCCCATTGACTTATTTGTCTTTACTTTAGACAGCTGCTTTAGAACCTCCTCCTCTGTAAACTCATATGTAAATGTCTCTTTAGTGTTCTCTCCTAACTGAGGTCCCTTTCCTTCCTTTTCTTCTGCAAAGACTGAACAAAAATATTCATTGAGGCAGTCAGCGAGACTTTTATCCTCTTCTACATACCTTCCTTCCTTGTTTTTAATCTAACTAATCCTTGTTTTACTTTTCTTTTCTCGTTTATGTATCTAAAAAATGTTTTGTTCCCCTTTTTTACTGACTGAGCTATTTTCTCTTCTGCGTGTGCTTTGGAAGCTCTTATAAATTGCTTTGCCTCTTTCTGCCTAATCTTATAGGTTTGCCTATCCTCTTCACGCTGAGTTTTTTTATAATTATTGAATGCTATCTTCTTGTTCTTCACTATTTTGGCCACTTCTGCAGAGTACCACAGTGGTTTCTTCCCTTTTTTGTTTTTGCTAACAAGCCGAATGCAATTTCCTGTGGCCTTCAATAATACTTCTTTTAAATAATCCCATTTCTCCTGGACTCCCTTTAAACTCCTCCAGTCTGATAATGACTCCTTCACACAAAATCTCATTTCAGAAAAATCTGTTTTTTTAAAGTCTAAAACTTTTGTTTTTGTGTGGTGCGGCTCCATCCCTGTTCTTATATTAAACCATACTGATTGGTGATCACTAGATCCCAAATTTTCACCTACAACAACGTCCGATACCAAACCTTCATTTGTGAGTATTAAATCCAATATGGCCTCTTTACGGGTCGGCTCCTCAACTACTTGTGTTAGAGATAATCCCAGTAGGAGTTTAGAATATTTGTACTCCTGGTGCACCCAGCTATTTTGGTTTTCCAGTTCACATCAGGAAGATTAAAGTCCCCCATGATAATAACTTCCCCCTTCATTGCCATTTTGGCTATTTCCTCAAGCAGCAGATTATCTAGCTCTTCTACTTGTCCAGGGGGTCTATAGATCACACCTACACGAGCTACTGTATGATTGCCAAATGTTAGCGTAACCCAAACGGACTCTATGTTCACCTCGCTCACTTTTATTTGGTTCGTTTTTATGTTGTTTTTCACATACAGGGCCACTCCTCCTCCTTTCCTACCTTCTCTGTCTTTTCTATATAAAGAGTACCCCGGTATTGTTATGTCCCAGTTATTTTTCTCACTGAACCATGTCTCAGTAACCGCCACTAAATCTACTTTTTCAGCTGCCATCATTGCCTCCAGTTCATTGATTTTATTGACTAAACTGCGAGCATTTATAGACACGACTCTGAGCTTGTCATTTTTTACCTCGCATGTTGCTTGCACCCTCCGATTTAGTTTTGGGGGACAATCGGGCAGATTGTTTACCCTTTTGTCCCCCCCTCCTAGTTTAAATATTTCTTTGTGAAACCTTTGAACTTCTCACTGAGAACATATGTTCCCCTATGAGTAAGATGTAAACCATCTTTTTTATACAGTTCCTTTCTGCTCCAATTAGAGCTATCATGGGACACAAAGCCAAATCCTTGCTCCCGACACCATTCCCGAAGCCACAAATTAAATTCCCTATTGCGCATCTTCCTATCTTGAATGTTATGTACAGGCAAAACTTCAGAGAATGACACAGTGGACGCAATCTGCTGTATTTCACCTCCAAGAACACAAAAATCTTCCTTAATCTCAGAAACCTCATTGCTTGCCAAGTCATTTGTCCCTAGATGGACTAGAACATCCACTTCCCCTTGCTGCTTTGCTTCTTTGACAATATTGAGAATACGTCTCCTGTCTCTACGAGCAGTAGCCCCAGGAAGACATCTCACCAAACCACTACTCTCCAGCTCAACACCTCTTATGATAGAATCACCCAGCAACAATTGCCTTCTATCAAGTCCCACCTTTTCATTTTTGTCCTTGGTTGCAGTGATGCATACCTTAAGCATAGTGGATGGTGGTTCCTCAACTATGGTGTCTGAGCCTGCATCCGTCTTACCACTACACTCTGAAAGTGCCTCAAAAGAATTAAGAAGAGCCACAGATTGTGGGACATGCTTTCTATCCACAACGCTAAGTCTACCAGATCCTACAGTAGTCCATCTGCCGCTCCTAGGTGGCCTCTGTGGCAGTGGCTTTGTAACAGTCATAGCCTGAGTTTGTCTAACAGATAATATTCTTTTTGGATAGCAATGACTTCCTCCGTAGTGTCCTCCCATGTACTCCATTCTTGTTTAATGTTTTCCTTATTGTAGATGTGTCAACAAAAATGTTAGCATGTGCCAGAGATTTCTGTAAGTCTTTAGCTGACACTCTAGGATTCTTCTTTACCTCATTAAGCATTCTGCGCTGTGCTCTTGCAGTCATCTTTACAGGACGCCTAGGGAGAGTAGCAACAGTGCTGAACTTTCTCCATTTGTAGACAGTCTGTCTTACCGTGGACACATGAACATCAAGGTTTTTGGAGATACTTTTGTAACCCTTTCCAGCTTCATGCAAATCAACAATTCTTGATCGTAGGTCTTCTGAGAGCTCTTTTCTGCGAGGCATGGTTCACATCAGGCAGTGCTTCTTGAAACCAGTAAACCCAAAACTGGTGTGTGTTTTTAAAGGGCAGGACAGCTTTCAGCAACACATCCAATAATAGCACACTGATTGGACTCAAGGTTGGCTCACTCCTGGCTCCAATTAGCTCTTGGAGAAGTCATTAGGCTAGGAGTTCACATACTTTTCCCACCCTGCACTGTGAATGTTTACATGTTATGTTTAATAAACTCATGAAAACATATAATGTTTGTGCTGTATCATTTTAAGCAGACTGTGTTTTTCAAATTGTTGTGACTTAGATGAAGATCAGAGCACATTTTATGACCAATTCATGCAAAACTCCACGTAATCCCAAAGGGTTCACATACTTTTTCTTGCCACTGTAAGTTTACAATTGACTGGGAATCTAGCCCATTGTTGGGAAGAAAAGTTCTAGACAACAGATGTAGTCCATTAACTTACATTGTTTAAAATAGGGTCTGCACAATCAACATACAGGCAGAAATGACTTTTCATTCAATTAGAGTGAATATGGTGAAAAGAATATTTAAAAAAATGGGGTAACTACCCTGCATATGAATAGTGCAATGTCAGGTCTCATGAGCTTGACCTTGCAGGATCACACTTGACAGTTCTTTATAGATGAAGGACATCTTCAGTTCCTGTTGATACACCTTCAATTAATGGAGAGAGGCCCTTATTACTGATCTTTACAGGAAAAGAGTAGCATCAATATGGTGAATAACAATTACAGTGAAGTGTACATTAATAATTGGCACAGCGAAAATGCCCAGAGTAGGTTTATTTGATTTGGCCTAATTAATCTTCCGTCGGTCTGTGCACCTGTGAGAATATAAAAACAATTAATAGATAGGTATTACATCAAACACATGTTCATCTAGCAATACATAATATACAGCCCGCTCTGTAATCTGTGTCTCACGTAGTCATCCTTTTCTATATTTCCCTTGGTGTTAGATCCTTTAACCCCTTGACAGCAAAAAATGTGTATTGTATCCACTATTTGCTTTGTACATTAAAAGACTAAACCGTAAGACAGGATTGACATTTTTCTGTGGAGAAACAACATCCTCACTTACGTCCCACTTCTGTCACCATGTGCGACTGCCAAGGAAATGGAATGATCAGGGTGCACGCTCACTGTAACAAAAAGTTCAACAGACTTTATTGCTGCATTACAACAGCCATGGAGAAGATAGAATACAAGGAGAGCTGTGGGGTCACTCGCTGCTGTCAGCGACATTTCGGTGCTCTCTGAATAACCCCCCCCCCCATTGGCTAGCTTAACTTAATAACAGCTATGTAAAGTAAAGGAGCCGTTAATTTACAGTAAACTGCAGAAATATCAGGTATTGCTGCTCGAGCCGCTAAGCTATATAGAATGACGTTCTTTCAATCTTCAGTCAGAAATAGACATGTGCATTCGAAATCATCCGAATTGATTTTAAGACGAGAAATTATTTTGGAAAAATTGGGAGCATTTTGAATCATCACAATTTGATTTGACCGAATATGATAAAATGTTAACAATCAATCTGAAAATTTTCGGATCAATTTAAAAGCAGTTTTTTTGCCTGGAAAAAGTGCACTTTTTGTGCAATATTAGTCTTATCCCTAACCCTAATACCAACAATAACAGTAACTGTGATCCTATCAGTAATCCTAAACCTAATACAAACTTTAACAGTAACTGTGACTCTAACAGTAACCCTAATACAAACATTAACGGTAACTGTGACCCTAACAGTAACCCTAACATTAATAGAAACTGTGACCCTAACAGTAACCCTAATACAAACATTAACAGTAACTGTGATCCTATCAGTAATCCTAAACCCAATACAAACATTAACAGTAACCCTAACAGTAACAGTAACCCTAACCCTAACACAAACATTAACAGTGACAGTAATCCTACCCCTAATTCAAACATTAACAGCAACTGTGACCCTAACAGTACTCCTAACAGTAACCCTAATACAAACATTAACAGTGACAGTAACCCTAACCATAATTTAAACATCAACAGTAACTGTGACCCTAACAGTAACCCTAAACCTAATACAAACATTAACAGTAATTGTAACCCTAAAAGTAACCCTAATACAAACATTAACAGTAACTGTGACCCTAACCATAATTCAAATATTAACAGTAACTGTGACCCTAACAGTAACCCTAATACAGACATTAACAGTAACTGTGACCCTAACAGTAATCCTAAACCTAATACAAACAGTAACTGTGACCCTAACAGTAATCCTAAACCTAATACAAACAGTAACTGTGACCCTAACAGTAATCCTAAACCTAATACAAACAGTAACTGTGACTTTAACAGTAATCCTAAACCTAATACAAACAGTAACTGTGACCCTAACAGTAATCCTAAACCTAATACAAACAGTAACTGTGACCTTAACAGTAATCCTAAAGCTAGGGTCAGACGAACGCATTTTTCACGTTGTCCGTGAAAAAGTGCGGTCGAACGAACGTACGTATTTTTTCCCGGAATACGCGATAGCGGTCATACGATGCGCCTGTTCGTCCGTGATATTGTACGGAACGTCAATAAAACACTTTTTGTGTCTGGACGTTATGTTGGCCGGACATTAGCAGCGTCTGACGTCTCCCAATCACGCACACACGCCGCTATGCGGACGCAGCGCACTCTGTACGTCAGTAGTAGCGGTTTGACGTTCTCGAAAAAATGCGTTCGTTGGCCACTTGCGTTGCGCGGACGAACTTTCGTGCGGCCGTTCGTCGTATGTTCCCCGGCATTGGACGTCATTTGCTGCTAGCACGGCCGTAATTTCGTGCGGCTAAACGCACGTTAAAACTGCGCTAGTCTGACCCTAGCCTAAACCCAATACAAACATTAACCGTAACTGTAACCCTAAAAGTAACCCTAATACAAACATTAACAGTAACCCTAACATTAACTGTAACCCTAAAACAAATATATAGAGGGTTATTCAAAGAGCTCCGAATTGGGGCGAAAGGTAACCAAACGCTGAAAATCAGCGTACGGTTACCTTTTCTGGCCATTCGGCTATCCAGAGAGCAGGCAATTCGCCAAATCCTGGCAAATTGCATGCACATACGCTGGCTGTTTGAGGGCAGTGAAATCCCCATAGAGAAGCAATGCTTCCTCTATTCAGAGAACACAAAACAGCTGAGAAAAGTTGCCGAAATGCCCTGCCATTCAGTGGTTTCATTCGACAGGTTTATTCAGGAGAATCCCATAGGCTTCAATGTTAATACTATTCCCGTTTTAATGCAATATCTAATAAACCGTTCATTATAATATTCTGCAGTAAAGAGTCTCTTTATTTTTTTAGGTTTTTTTGGGATATTTTAGACATTTTCCGGGATTTTTTGCAAAATGTTTTTTTCCTTTTTTTTTTTATCGTTTTTTCTTTTTTCTGTAACAGCCCTTTTTATTATCATTCATTGGATCTTATATGTAAATTTCAGACATTTTCACTCAGTAGTTTGTTTACAGAGTTTCACTTTTCAAACATTCAAGCGTACTGTTTATTTTTTTTCCACTCCATTCGTCTGCGGTGTCGGCTTTTTCCGGCAGCTGCTCTGTGCTCTGATTGGCTCCTGCTCGGGTTTCTGCGGTGTGTTTGGCGGGTTAATCAAGATGTTTTTGCGGGTTTCGGTGTGCGTTCGCCGGGTTTCGCGAAGAGTGTTCGTCGGGTTTGCGGCGGCTTCTCCCTGCACTACGACGGCCCTGTGGTGCTTGCTGAATACACCGCAGGGTCGCCGAAATGGGATCGCAAAATCAAGCCAAATGGAAGAGAACGAAAAGTCACCGAACTTGCAGTGACTTTTCGATTTTCTTTGAATAACCCTGTAACTGTAACCCTAAAAGTAACCCAAACTCTGATAAAAAATTAACAGTAACTGTGACCCTAACATTAACTCTAACATTAACAGTAACTGTGACACTATCAGTAACCCTAATACAAACATTAACTGTAACCCTAACATAAACTGTGACCCTAACATTTACCCTAACCCTAATACAAACATTAACTGTAACCGTAAAAGTAACCCAACCTCTGATAAAAAATTAACAGTAACTGTGACCCTAAAAGTAACCCTAAAAACCAGAACCAGCAAGCCTAACAATAACCCTAACCCTAACAGTTTCCCAACCCTAGAAGTAACCCTAACCTATTGCTAATCTCAGCAAACATTTGGGGGTGTGGAGGGGGTATAAGTTTTATTATAAAGCGAGAGGGTTAGAGGAGGCAAATAGGAGGCTTTAAATGGGTGTAGGGATATAGGGGGAGATGTAAAGGTATGGGGCTAAAAATATGCAAGCCTGCAAACCTTTGGACATTTCCAAAAATGTTCGTATTTGTCTGAAATTTATTATTGATCTGAATCAGAAAATTCAGAAAGTTGAAACGAACCAAACTTTTGGACTGTTGGGTTGTACACGTTGCGTAGCCCCCGCTACAAATGCAGGCAGCATTTTTTGCGCCTGCATAGAAATCCCCCATTAAAACGGGGGAGGTCGGGGGAAAACTGCGGGCGCAGTTTTTTCTCCCTACCGCCCCCGTTTTAATGCGGGGATTGTATTGTAGCCCGTTGTGTCTGTAATACAATCTACACATGATAAAACTGCTATTTTAACCTACATTTAAGTGTTAACTACACATTCCGGGTTTCAAGTAAAAGTGATAATATTTTTTCCCCCCAAAAAAAGAGCCCGGGTGTAAAAGGGCTAAAATGATCCAGGTAAAAATAGAGGCTTTTCCTTTAAACGTGCAGCTAATAAAATCTGAGGAAAGGCCTATATATTTCCTTTATATCCAGAAGACGTGTTAGACGAGCGGAGGGTATAAGCTGCTGTGGAATCTCCTCAATATCCGCCGTGATGAGTTTAACGCTGCTTTTCACATATGTGTGCAGGAATTTATTTTCCGATCAGGTATTTGGGAAAGCTCTCTTTGCTCCAGTGGAGATCCGTATCGCCTCCGCATCACAGGGTTAATACGGTTCTGCCTATTGCCTCGGTTTCTCTGATTCCATTTCCAGCAAATTCTGATTGATAGCGTTCTTACAGTCGTATTAGCGCAGGCCGCGAAAAACCGTAATAAAATTACTCAATGTCGATCAAGCGCAAGTGGAAACAGGTTGATGTCAGTGAGACAATAATTTAATAAGAAAATAGATTGTCATTTGCGCTCACCCCTGTAGCTCCATGCAAAAAAAAAAACACAATCAGAGGTTTTGGTTTAGTTGAATGGTCATTAAAGTGTAAGCTCACCTGCCACATCACGGCACCTCTGGTCCGATGAGTCCTACCTAATGGCATTAAGGTCTCTTGTTGACAAAGCTTTTTGGAAATATACAGTATCTCCCAGTAGTGAGTGCCTCACATGTTTGTAAATATTTTATTATATCTTTTCATATGACAACACTGAAGAAATGACACTTTGCTACAATGTAGCGTAGTGAGTGCACGGCTTGTATAACCGTGTGAATTTACTGTCCCTCAAAATAACTCAACACACAGCCATTAATGTCTAAGGCTAGGGTCAGACTAACGCATTTTTCACGTTGTCCGTGAAAATGTGCGTTCGAAGAATGGACGTATTTTTTCCCGGAATACGCAATAGCGGTCATACTATGCGCAGTTTCATCCGTGATTTTGTACAGATCATCAATAAAACACTTCTTGCATCTGGACGTTATGTTGGCCGGACATTAGCAGCGTCTGATGTCTCCAATTCACGCACACACGCCGCTAGCGGGCGCAGCGCACTCTGTACGTCAGTACTAGTGGTTTAACGTTCTCGAAAAAATGCGTTCATTTTCCACTTGCGTTGTGCAGCCGGACTTTTGTGCGACCGTACTTCGTATATTGGCCGTCATTGCCTGTCATTTGCTGCTAGCACGGCCGTGATTAAGTGCGCCAGAACGCGCGTTCGCACTGCCTCAGTCTGACCCTAGCCTAAACCGCTGCCAACAAAAGTGACTACAACCATAAGACATTTTCATTCAGTAGTTTCTTTGCAAACAGCGTTTCACTTTTCAAACATTCAAGCGTACTGTTTTTTTTTTTTCACTCCATTCGTCTGCGGTGTCGGCTTTTTCCGGCGGCTGCTCTGCGCTCTGATCGGCTTCTGCTCGGGTTTCTCCAGCGTGTTTGGTGGGGTTAATCCAGATGTTTATGCGGGTTTCGGTGTGCATTCGCCTGGGTTTTGAGGTGAGTGTTCGGCGGGTTTGCAGTGAGTTTTCCCTGCACTACGACGGCCCTGTGGTGCTTGTTGAATACACCGCAGGGTCGCCAAAATGGGATCGCCAAATAGCACCGAATTGAAGAGAACGAAAAGTCACCGAACAAGCGGTGACTTTTCATAGATACATACAGGGTTATTCAAAGAGAATCGAAAAGTCACCGCATGTTTGGTGACTTTTCGTTCTCTTCAATTCGGGCCGATTTGCCGATCCCATTTCGGCGACCCTGCGGTGTATTCAGCAAGCAACACAGGCCCGTCGAAGTGCAGGGAAAAGCTGCCGCAAACCCAACGAAAAGTCACCGAAAAAACCCAGCGAATGCATGTCGAAACCCGCAAAAACAACTGGATTAACCCACCGAAGACACCGGAAAAACCCAAGCAGGAGCCGATCACACGCAGCGAAGCCGCCAGAAAAATCACCGCAGACGAGTGAAGTGAATAAATTAGGAAAACAGTTTGCTTGAATGTGTGAAAAGTGAAACGCTGTTTGCAAAGAAACTACTGAGCGAAAATGTCTGTAATTTACATATAAAATCCAAGGAATGATAATAAAAAGGGCTGTTACAGAAAAAATAAGTCAACAAAAAAAATCTGACTTTTTTTTGTAAAATATCCAAAAAAAATCTATAAATAAAGAGACTCTTTACTGCAGAATATTATAATGAACGGTTTATTAGATATTGAATTAAAACAGGAATATTTTTAACATTGAAGCCTATGGGATTCGCCTGAATAAACCTGTCTAGTGAAACCACCAAATGTCAGGGCATTTCGGGAACCTTTCACTGCTGGTTTGTGTTCTCTGAATAGCCGAAGCAGTGCTTTTTCATGGGGATTTCACTGCCCTCGAAAGGCACCGAACAGGCACCGTATGTGCAGGCAATTCGCCAGGACTTGGCGTATTGCCTTCTCTCTGGATAGCCGAATGGCCAAGAAAGGTAACCGAACCCTGATTTTCAGGATTCGGTTACCTTTCTCCAGCCATTCGGATCTCAATGAATAACCCTGATAGTTACATAGGCTGAAAAAAGACATGCGTCCATCGGGTTCAGCCTCTCACACATCACCTACGGCTGATCCAAAAGAAGGCAAAAAGCCCAGTCTGAAGCGCTCGCCAATATGCAACACATTGGGAAAAAATTCCTTCTTGACCCCAGATGGCGTCAGCTTTCTCCTTGAATCAAGAAGCTTTTACCCACATATAATATTAAGGGTTATAATATTTAATGTTTTTGCAGGAAGTCATCCAGTCGTTTTTTTTAAAAGTCGATTCCCTTTGAATAACCCTGTATATTACTCATTCAAATCCTGGGTTTTCAGGAAAGCTTCTTGCTGAGCAGAATAACATGAAAAATGTAACAGTGAAATATACAATGGGAAATCACCTTTAACATACGCATGTCAAATGACATCTATTTTCACAGTATAAGAGGCTAAAACACTTTCTTAAGGAGCAATATGTTCCAGGGACCCACTGGGCATTCTTACACAACAAATACAGTTTTTTGTACAATATGTTCCTGGTATGAATAAATTGCACTTATGCACAAGGGAGGTTTTATAGATTGTTGCTTATGGAATTGCGAATTCTTTAAAATGTTTTATAAAAAAAAAATCATATTTACCGTTTTCTCTGTGGTTTTCTCTGGGAAAGGCAGGCAAAGGGAAGTCAGTGTATTGCTATGGTAAAATTCTTTTTTTATCCGCTAAACATTGATTTTATTAGCTGCAATACTGACTCGACACATTTTAGGTCAGATAGGTAGGTATAGAACCCAATTGTAGCATATGTCTGGGTCAACTGTTTTGAATTAAATTTCTCACAAGTCTTTTCAGTTTTTCAAAAACCACAGCGTATTCTAATTTTTAAAAAAAAAATAAAAAATAATTAAATAAAGGTTGAGAACTGTGGAGGGAGTCTTGCTGTACACTTATTTAACTTTGATGTGTTTTTGTGGTATATGAGATAATTCCTAGATTTGCCTATTATATCATGGTAAATAAAATTTTTATTGAAGACCGGAGGCGAGTATTATGTTTACCTTTCTTTTATTTATCAGCTCACCAGCAAATTGAGTTTTAAAAATTATAAATGCAAAGTTTGAAGCTGTATAGCATCAGCCGGTAAAACCATAACCAATCAAAAATGAAGTGTAAAATCTGCTCCAATCACTGCGCTGTGAGAGTATTTAAAGAAGGTTATGGTCATCCTCTCATTCTTTTAATAAGACGATGAAGTATTTGACTAAAATGAGAATAAGGATGAAAAAAAACAGATGAATGTGTGATATGGGAATGTAAAATAACGTCTGCAACAGGAAGAATAAGAAAAGAAACAACAAAGTATGCATCAATGTAAGACATTATGGGCCCTATTACATTCTTCACGCACAAGTTTGTGCGTGCGCAAAAGCGCATTAACGCGTGGGGCAAAACCCTTTGCGCTGAACGTCGTATTACAACCTTCGCGGAAAAATTGCGCGTTATCGTTTAACGCGGATGGACCTGCGCGAGCGTGATGCACTGTGCGCGTCCTATACTTAACACTGTGAGCGCAAATGCGTTTGTGCATTTGACGGACGCGCGTCAAAAAATGACAGATGCATGTCAAACACGCGACTTTGCGCGTCGGTTTTACGAACGTTATCTTTTGACGCAAGAAAAAATGCGCGACCACCGTTAATTTTTGCTCGTTAATGCTGTGCGCAAGAAATCCTGCGCTGCGCGACCGTTTTTGCGTTAGGAATGTAATAGGGCCCTTTATATATGTCACTGAAATTTCAGTGCTCTTTCATTTGGCCCTCTTTGGCGACTTCATTTCGCTGACCCTGCGGTAAATTCAGCATTCACCGCAGGGTCCCGCAGTGCGCTGAATGCCACTGATAAACCCGCTGAATCGATCTCATAAACCACTGAACGGCGCCGAAAAATCACCGAATTGATTCCATAAAACGCTGATGCAAACCCGTCGAACGCAGATGATGACCCGTTGAACAGACCGCCGAACGTTGCTGGAAAAAGCGTACCAGCCGAAGAACAGATGTAAAAAAATAAAAATGCAACTTTTAAAAGACGATTTAAAAAAAAATAAAAAATGAAAATGCTTGGAAATAATGTATAAGGTCCTATGAATAACAATAAAAAGGTCTGTTATTGAATAATAAAAAAAAACGGCATTTAAAAAAAAAAATCGGAATCAAAAATTTCACCGAAGAAATTCCAAAAAAAATGCCAAAATATTCTTAAAAATCTTAATTTTTAAAAAAATCTTTTTTTGCTGCAAATGAAAAGAATTAAGAGTTGAATAAAAATGTATTAAAAACGGGGATTTTTTTTTTACATTAAATCCTATGGGATTCGCCTGTTTAAACCTGTCCAATGAAAACTCCGAAAATCAGGGCATTTTGCCAACTTTTCTCTGCTGTCCAGTGTTCTCTGAATAGATTCACTGCCGCGGAATTACACCGTATTAGGTGGGTGATTTGCCAGCATTTCGTGAATTTCCAGCTTTTTGAATAGCCGAATTTCCACGAAATTGCACCCTTTTGGGGCAATTCGGTGGCCAATTCGGTTCTCTTTGAATACCCCTTATGTTTATTGCATCATTTAAAATACATATAGCCCCACTTTTTGGCTCTGTCTGAAACTGAACCTTGATAAAGGCTCTTTCTGTGTTTTTCTTTTTAATCCCAAATTGGAATTGTTCGGTGGTTTCATTCGGCAGCTTTAATCAGGCAAATCCCATAGGTTTCAATGTTAAAAATATTCCTGTTTTTTCTTTTTACTCAATATCTATCAAACCATTTATGCTTTTAATTTGCAACAAAAAGTTTCTTTTATTTATGATTTTTTTTTAAGGATTTTTTTGGAATTTTTTCAGCAAATATTTTTTTTCCGATTATTTTTAAATAGCGTTTTCTTTTTTTTTTTTTTGCTGTAACAGACCTTTATATTATTATTCATAGGGCATTATATGTTAATTTCAGACATTTTCATCAATGAGTTTTTTTGCAAACAACGTTTGAAATATTTTACGTTTCAAACGTTTTAGTTTTTTTCACCCCATTCGTCGGCTTGTCGGCTTTTTTCGGACGTTCAGCAACGTTATGCGCCCAACAAATGAGGTCAAGTGACTCCCTGAATATACTGAATGAGCAGAAAGAATTTTTTCTCCCCTGATGGCACAGCGGGCATATTCCAAGATGGCAATGCCAGGATTCATCGGGATCAAACTGTGATAATTAGTTGTTGTTCTTCCAGAGAGTCCATTACGTCCACACAAACCCGAACTATAAAAAAAGAAAACAAGTAACGAGTGGACTGCAGCAGGAAAAGATATTAAAGGTACATTTGTTTATAAATAAAGATAATAGTTTTGTTAGAAATAATAAATGAATATACACACAGCCTGGCAAAAAAAAAGTCCCCACCTCCTGTACAAGCCCGTCATGATCTGTGGTTACTTTAGTTGGTCGGGTCTAGGTTCAGCGATGTCATGTGCCCAAAAAAATGAGGTCATGTGACTCCCTGAATATAATAAATGAGCAGGTTTTTCCATCAATGGGTTTTTTCTCCCCTGATGGCACAGCGGGCATATTCCAAGATGGCAGTGCCAGGATTCATCAGGCTCACATTGTGCAAGAGTGGTTCAGGGAGCATGAGACATCATTTTCACACATGGATTGGCCACCGCACAGTCCAGACCTTTATCCCAAAGATTCTCATTGGGGTTATGTGCTGGAGAGAATTTACGCAGCGCTGCGACTCTCCCATCATCAATACAAGATCTTGGCTACAAATTAATGCGACATTGGACACAAATGAATGCTGTGACATTGCGTGAGATTATCGACACGATGCTGCAGTGACACAACCAAATATTACAACGTGTGGCTTATTTTTGGGACAGACAGTGTGTATAAAAAAATGGATGGTGGACTTTAAAGCCGGGTTCTAATAAGGTTCATTTCACTTGATGCTCTCTTGATAGTGTTAGTATGTTGGAAAGTACTATATTTTAATCTTGTATTATCTCCAGATTTTTGTGCTGTATTTTTATGGTAATTTTTCATCCAATATATTGGAAGGAGCTGATTATAAAGGCAGCCGAGTGCTGTAACTTTCCGATCATTCCACTAAATCATTTATATTGACTGGTGGGGAAAAGCACTGTAATTGTAAAAAAAACCAAAAAAAAACGCACAGTTTGTCCGTTTTATTTATTGCTTCAAATTGTGGTTCTGGGAGCGAGAGGAAAAAAAATACACGTGTTTTCCATGCAGTTTGTCGCAGGGGCATATTGAGATGACATAGCATTGATAAATTCCCTGTGTGAATCGGCCCGCAGAGAAATAAAATGCGCTTTCCAACCGAGCTTCAACAAAAAAAGGAAGAAAACCTAACGTGTAATAAAAGGAAATGCATTAACAAAAAGCTGCGAAGAGTTTAATGTGGTTTTAATCACATGTAATTGCCCTGATTCTAAGCGGTGTTTAAAGATCTCTGAAGTTTGTGCGAAAAATACGCTTACATTGAATTTCAGGATGTCAGATGTCATTTTAACCCCTTCACTACCAAGTGATTCTCCAAAAAACATTGTCAGAAATCGGTGTTTTTTTGTAATATCACTTTAAATTAATTATAAAGTAAAAAATATTGGAGTTTATAACCATTGTATTTCTTACTGTTAATAACCTATTTTGGCCAGCAGATGGCGCCACCTACTGCCAAATTGAGTTACAATCGTTTGTGCAGCTGGTCTATTTTCTTCTATTTCTCCCTGCATCGGCTGCTGAAAGCCCGATATTTCAGAGCATTCCGCAGCTGATTTTACAGTTTTATCTCTTCGGGAATTATACTCACAGGACTAAAACTTTGGGGGAACCTTCTGCAGCCCAAAAACAAAAAAAATTCATTTGCAGCAAACACATTTCGTTTGCTTTTGGGCTGTAGATCAGCAGATCAAGATATCTCGATATCGTGGCACCAGATGGTGCCTTTGAAGCCTGAGATATCTCAATATCAGTAGTGAAGGGGTTAAATGATTGCTTTTTGGTTATCTCTGTTTATTGACAGCTGAGACGTAGTTACACGGCGGGTGAGTGACCTTAAGGAAATACAAGGTACACGTGTGGGGGATTTTACATTTAACCCTTTCACTACCAAATGATCTTTGTTGGAAAATGTTTTATCATATTGATTATTTGAAACATGGGATGCAAAGTTAAGTTAAATATAGAGTAAAAAAGGAAAATTTGCACAGAGATTATTGTTCTGAGATTAAAATTAAAATAATGTAAAATTTGTTCATTTTTTGAGATATTGCTGGGATGAAAGATTCTGAACTCGAGATGGTATCGCTTATCATACACAATGTTAGCCAGGGTCTGCATTATCAGCATACAGGCAGAAATGGCCTTTGTGTCAGATGCAGTGAATGTGCTGCAGACAGATAATAAAATGGTGAGATCTCCTGTTTATGGGGATTTGTAGGGTTCATAATGAGATTATTAGCAATGCAATATCTGTATGTGCTGCATAGTGCCTGTGTATGACAATTACAGCAACACCTTGTATCTGTATGTGCTGCATAATGCCTGTGTATGGCAATTACAGTAACACCTTGTATCTGTATGTGCCGCATAATGCCTGTGTATGGCAATTACAGCAACACCTTATATCTGTATGTGCTGCATAATGCCTGTGTATGGCAATTACAGCAACACCTTGTATCTGTATGTGCGGCATAATGCCTGTATATGGCAATTACAGCAACACCTTGTATCTGTACGTGCTGCATAATGCCTGTGTATGGCAATTACAGCAACACTTTGTATCTGTACGTGCTTCATAATGCCTGTGTATGGCAATTACAGCAACACCTTGTATCTGTATGTGCTGCATAATGCCTGTGTATGGCAATTACAGCAACACCTTGTATCTGTACGTGCTGCATAATGCCTGTGTATGGCAATTACAGCAACACCTTGTATCTGTATGTGCTGCATAATGCCTGTGTATGGCAATTACAGCAACACCTTGTATCTGTATGTGCTGCATAATGCCTGTGTATGGCAATTACAGCAACACCTTGTGTCTGTATGTGCTGCATAATGCCTGTGTATGGCAATTACAGCAACACCTTGTATCTGTATGTGCTGCATAATGCCTGTGTATGGCAATTACAGCAACACCTTGTATCTGTATGTGCTGCATAATGCCTGTGTATGGCAATTACAGTAACATCTTGTATCTGTATGTGCTGCATAATGCCTGTGTATGGCAATTACAGCGACACCTTGTATCTGTATGTGCTGCATAATGCCTGTGCATGGAAATTACAGCTACACCTTGTATCTGTATGTGCTGCATAATGCCTGTGTACAGCTCTCCCTGTATTTTGCCAAATCCCTGGCGGCTGGAATGTAGCAGTATAGTTTGCTGAACGTTTTGTTATAGTGAGGGTGGAGGCTGCTCCTTACAGCTTCTTTACAGTAATAATCGTTCTAGCATACAGTCAATCCTACATGGTGACAGAACTGAGATATATAAGACAATTTTATTTTTCAAAGGGGAAAGCATCAATCCTGCTTGAAAAAGTTGAATAAGGGGGACTTTATGGGCTAAATTATGTTTTTTTTCTATCAATATTTTAAAAATATTTCTAAATGCAAAAAAAATATACCCAACGTAGTTTTAAAGCTCAAAATTATTGTATTCATATATTTTTGTTGCTTGTTAGAAATTATAAAATCACACTCTTTTAAGTGGTCAAATAGCTAGGAAATGGTTTTTTTTTTCTCAAAGAAAGCCCATTCTATTTATGTATTCATTTATTTATAAAGTACTAGGTGGAAAGCCTGCCCAGAGGGCAGTCTATTGTTGTCGCCAGCTCAGAATTCATGTCCACATTTTTTTTTCAATGTCCTATCCAAGAGTATCTCTCTATATAAATGCGTTTGTAACGCGTCAATTGCCATCCCATCCGCAACAGGAGGGCCGACTGAGCAGCTGTGATGGGTGCGCACGCAGCTGACAACGCATTACAAAGGCATTTATATATTAGAGCAGGTTCCTCTTCCCTCTTAGATTGTAAGCTCACGGAAACAGGTCCCTCTTAGATTGCAAACTCACGGGAACAGAACCCTCAGATTGTAAACTCACAGGAACAGGACCCCTTTGATTGTAAACTCGTGGGACCCCTTAGATTGTAAGCTCATGGGACCCCTTAGATTGTGTTGGGCGGGCATTTTTTTTTGTAGCGTATACATTATGCGTATATTTACTTTATGCGTATATATAATGGCACGTGGTATGCATGGCATGTCAGGCTGGTATTTAGGCACACTGGTATTATGACACTGGTATTATGCATGGCAGACTGGTATTGTGCATGGCAGACTGGTAATATGGCTGGCAGACTGATATTGTGCATTGCAGTCTGGTAATATGGCTGCAGACTGGTTTTGTGCATTGCTGGCAGACTGGTATTGGGCATTGCAGGCAGACTGGTATTGTGCATTGCAGACAGACTGGTATTGTGCATTGCAGACTGGTAATATGGCTGGCAAACTGGAATTGCATATAGTTTTAATTGTAAAGGCTGGCAGGCCCCTCCCTCTCTGGATTTCTAAGGCAGGTGCCCCCCATCCTCCTGCAGCGAATACACTCCACAGAGCCAGCCTGGGGCACGGGCACATGTAATCAGGGTATCGGCAGCGCACACAGTGCTGTGTGAGGTGTCGGCGGCGCGCATGCAGGTCTCTGCCCTAATGCGGAGCTAGAGAGAGAGAGCGCCCTGGTAGACTGGCATTACAGGCACCCATCCTCAAAGCACCCCTCACAGCCCACAGCATCCTGCCAGGCCGGGTGATCTGCCAGCATCTGTGCCGCCCACCCTCTGCATCCTTCCTGGCATCTCTGTGACATCCCAGCAGCATCCCATCCCATCATGCTCGGAGATCGCCTTACAGCCGATGTGCATTCCATGGACATGTAAACCTAGGCGGAGCGAGGGCCGTAGCGACGGGGGCACGTATTGAAATGTAAGTATGGGGACATGTGCCTCTGGGGGAGACTCTGGGCAGGGGGGATCCGTGAGGGACACAAAAAATCCGATCCATTGGAGAGTGCGCCTCTCCAATGGATCAGATTTTTTTTGTCCCTCGCGCACGCTGGCTGTGCGCTTGCCGCGGCGGTTGGATGTGCACGCAGCCAACTGCCGCTGGTTGTGCACACATGCGCAGTAGAGGCTTGGCGACGGACACGCCAGGCCTTACTGCATCATGTTATAGATTTTAGCAGGAAGGATACATTGAGATTTCTCTCATTTTCACTATGTCCTGGGTTCAAGAACATTGAATTTTTACAGTTGTTCCAGAAATACAAAGTAATAAAATGCAAGATATTAAAAACAAAAAAATACAAAATACAGATTAACACAGAAACTAAATATGTAGGAAATATATTCACTACCAGGGTTATTCAAAAAGATTCGAAAAGTCACCGCACGTTCGGTGACTTTTCGTTCTCTTCAATTCGGTTTGTTTTGCCGATCCCATTTCGGTGACCCTGCGGTGTATTCAGCAAACAGCACATGGTCCCCGAATTGCAGGGAAAGGCCGCCGCAAACCCGACGAAAACTAACCGCATAACCCAGCGAATGCACGCCGAAAACCCTCAAAAACATCTGGATTAACCACCTGCCGAAAACCACGGAAAAACCCGAACAGGAGCCGATCACACGCAGCGAAGCCTCCGGAGAAAGCCGAGACCTCAGACAGTGGGCAGTGAATAAATTAGGAAAACAGTTTGCATGAATGATTGAAAAGTGAAACACTGTTTGCAAAGAAACTACTGAGCGAAAATGTCTGAAATTTACATATAATCCAATGAATGATAATAAAAAGGGCTGTTACAGATAAAATAAGTAAACTTAAAAAAAAAAAATCGGACTTTTATTAAAAAAATAAAAAATTCAGAAAAATGCATAAATATCCTAAAAGATCTATAAATAAAAAGACTCTTTACTGCAGAATTTTATAATGAACGGTTTATTAGATATTGAATTAAAACGGGAATATTTTTAACATTGAAGTCTATGGGATTCGCCTGAATAAACTTGCCGAATTAAACCACTGAATGGCAGGGCATTAGGGGAACCTTTCACTGCTGGTTTGTGTTCTCTGAATAGCTGAAGCAGTGCTTTTTCATGGGGTTTTCACTGCCCTCGAACAGGGACCGAACAGGCACCGTATGTTCAGGCAATTCGCCAGGATTTGGTGAATTGCCTGCTCTCTGGATAGCCGAATGGCCAGGAAAGGTAACCGAACGCTGATTTTTAGCGTTCGGTTACCTTTCTCAAGCAATTCGGATCTCTCTGAATTACCCTGTATGTTTTATGTATACAGGTGCATTCTGTATATAGTCACTGTGTTACATGTTTACAGGTGCATTCTGTATAT
Organism: Leptobrachium leishanense; assembly: GCA_009667805.1. Classification (NCBI taxonomy): domain Eukaryota; kingdom Metazoa; phylum Chordata; class Amphibia; order Anura; family Megophryidae; genus Leptobrachium; species Leptobrachium leishanense. Next base: position 317,110,487 of record CM019067.1, on the reverse strand, counting down.
AGTCACTATGTTACATGTTTACAGGTGCATTCTGTATATAGTCACTATGTTACATGTTTACAGGCGCATTCTGTATATAGTCCCTGTGTTACATGTTTACAGGTGCATTCTGTATAGTCACTATGTTACATGTTTACAGGTGCATTCTGTATATAGTCACTATGTTACATGTTTACAGGTGCATTCTGTATATAGTCACTATGTTACATTTTTACAGGTGCATTCTATATATAATCACTGTGTTACATGTTTACAGGTGCATTCTGTATATAGTCCCTGTGTTACATGTTTACAGGTGCATTCTGTATAGTCACTATGTTACATGTTTACAGGTGCATTCTGTATATAGTCACTATGTTACATGTTTACAGGTGCATTCTGTATATAGTCACTGTGTTACATGTTTACAGGTGCATTCTGTATATAGTCACTGTGTTACATGTTTACAGGTGCATTCTGTATATAGTCACTATGTTACATGTTTACAGGTGCATTCTGTATATAGTCACAATGTTACATGTTTACAGGTGCATTCTGTATATAGTCACTATGTTACATGTTTACAGGTGCATTCTGTATATAGTCACTATGTTACATGTTTACAGGTGCATTCTGTATATAGTCACTATGTTACATGTTTACAGGTGCATTCTGTATATAGTCACTATGTTACATGTTTACAGGTGCATTGTGTATATAGTTACTATGGTACATGTTTACAGGTGCATTCTGTATATAGTCACTATGTTACATGTTTACAGGTGCATTCTGTATATAGTCACTGTGTTACATGTTTCCAGGTGTATATTAATAAAGAACGTTGACTAAATAAATAAATAATACGATAGGTAAGGCTAGGGTCAGACGAGCGTGATTTCTACGGACTGTACGTCCGTGCAGTACGGACGGACGTCAGTACGGAAGACGCAGTAGTGGCCAGACAGTCCGTTTTTTTCACTGACGTATATTTTGATGGATATAGGAGGGAAAAATAAATTAAAATGCAAAACCATTTTGTCCGTGAAAAATGCTGGACGTATAAATGCAGTCCGTCTGACCACGTTCCATCACTCACACACAAAGCTATGCGGACGTTGCGGACGCAGCGCACTTTGTGCGGCCGTTCTAGCGGTTGTACGTTCTTGCCTGCCTTGCGTCCGTGGGCCGCGGCCGTTGTGCGTCCGCAGTTCAGTGCGGACGTACTTCGTGTAACGGGCTCCGATGGGCTTCCTGTCATGCTATCACGGACGTACTTTTAGGCGCAATCACGGACGTGAACACTACGCTCGTCTGACAGCAGCCTAATGGTGGTTTTACTGATGTTGCATGAAAGCAAATTCAGAGGATCTCGCGTCGACAGTATTAAAGCACTGAATGCTGCTTTATGCAACACATGGTTGTTTCTGGAATGCCAGAATGTGTCCGGTCTTTATCCGTGGCAAGCATCAATTACGCTTTTATTTTAATACAAATCTCGATGCGCAACAGGTACAAAGAGCTTGAATGGCTTTATAATGAACGGAGTCGCCTGCGGTTATTCACACGGCAGTTAAGCCCACACATCTTTCACATAACATATACTATAGCGAGATTCTAGCTTTCAGGAGTCAAATAACATGGTATCGAGTAACCAAAGAGAACATTATTACTTTTTTACACTTAAAATGAACACTGCAACGCATACTGTTCTCAGAAAATCAATTTGATAACATTGCATTTCTTCTGAGAGTGGATCTGAAATGTAAGATACTTAACCCCTTCAGTATTAAACTGATTTTATTACATAAAGTAAAAACAAGGATTTTCTGCTGTGGATGAACGTGTAGCATACAAATTCTTAGGTGGGGATGTACTAAAGGATGATTTACTACTATTATTATTATCCTTTATTTGTAAAGCGCTGCAGAATATGTATAAGATCAGTATACAAGGGGTTGATACATTGGAATATCACACATGGATGATACGGCCTGATTCAGGGGTCCCTGTTCCCAAGGGAACTTACAGTCTATGAGATGTAAAAATATTTTGTGAGGTAGAGCATCCATATGGTTAGGTGTCTTGCCCAAGGACACTCACTGGTGGCGTCTTCTGAGTGGGATCGAGTCGTCTTTCCAGATTGTAGAACAGTGACCTGGTGGTTAGGTTGAACACGCTTCTCGTAAAGTTGAGACTTCTCACAGTTGTATTGGAGGGATGTGCTGAACAGGACCTTGAGTTGCTTCTCCGCAGTCGAAGAGTAGAGACGTTACCACTGGACTCCACATTGATATTGTTTGGTAGGCGAGTATGTACCGTTGGGTGTCTTGCCCAAGGACATTTACTGAGGCGGTGCTCTGGCTGGGATTTGAACCTGGCTCTCCATGGTTATTGAGCACTGATGTTACCTCTTCTCCATCCATCCAGCCTTACTAGCGAAATGGCTTAACTGCTTTGTGAGCAGACAGGGCAATGCCGCGATGCCTACCAACATGCTGCTTGTTGCTCCTGATGACGTCGCAATGGCGAAACGCGTAGAGCTAGAGCTGGCAAACCAATTTCATACTTTTTTTGTCTTTTTAACCCTACACTGTGCCTCTGATTGCCAAGACCTGACTGCTCCTGTCTATAGGGGGGGATCCATACTGCTGACTTCACTGCAGTGGAGCAGCATCTCTGTTCTTCCTTTTTTGGCTTTTGCTAGCAGGAGATTGTGCTCAGAGACCTCCTAAAGGGTTCACTTGCCGTACGTGCACCTCTCACTATTACCTTATGGATAGAAATAAGGATTATAACCCTGTAGGTAAGTCCTATGTAGCAGGCAGAGGGCTTCCCCTGCTGGCCAGAAAGTGCTACTGCGTCTACATTTTACCTTGGGCTCTGTGTTTCCTTGAGGAAAAAAAAACATCTCAAAGCTTTCAAATAATTTTAACACATTGGCTCTGGTGTCCGATATGTTGATATTTTAGGGGCACATTCTGAATGCTAATTGGAAACACATTTCGCTTGCAGTAAGATGAATTCCTTTGCATTGCTCCAGAATCAGACCCGATCGAGTATACCCGATTTATGGGGCATCTGCAGGTACTTTGGCTGGTCGAGTATACTCAATAATAGTAGTTATGGGGTTGAATATCTATTTCAAATCAGATAAAACACATTCACAGTCACAACAGCAGGCATCACAGCTTTCCTTTGCGGGGTGGAGTGTAGGGATATTACGATGGACGTGTGATCGAATTTCTATGGGGGGCGCTGGTGCTGTCTTCCCCTTGCCTCTGCGGAATCGGAGTTCCGCGTCCCAGGGTGGAACGCGAAGCCAATGCGCATGCGCAAAATGGTGGGCGCAGTTCGTATCACTAAGCGCTTCATTGTGGAACGCGAAACCAGTGCGCATGCGCAAGATGGCGGATGCGATTCACACGTGTCACGAATGAATTTTGATCGCATATTGTGATTGGGGTAAATACTAAAAGAGATTGGATATAGTCAAGGGGCAGGTGCCACAATACATACACCTGATGTTGATTTTATCTTGATCTTATGTTAATTGGATGTTAAGGGTTTAATTGCCTGACTATGCTTATGGGAACTCATTGTATAAAAAGGCAGCAGCAAGCACACTTGTGTAATCTCCAGCTGAGGAAGCCATTCATGGCGAAACGCGTCCTGGTAGATATGAATCTGTATATTTGAAATTAATAAATGTTTTTATTTATTTTTTAAATTTCATTTTGCTGTCTGCCTTTATGATTTTACAAAGAAGGTCCGGGGAACACCTATATGATCCCCAGTGCATATTGTGACGGAGCCAATAGAGGCTCAACCGCTTGTAAGTGCGAATTTGGCTTCTGCCTCTAAATACTGCCAATTTTTTGTGATTTATTGCACCAGGAGGTGCTTTTTTTGGCTTTGTGTCAATTCTTTCTGCAGCCTTCTCTTGCTGGTCGATCCTGGAGAAGTGAACTGAAGGGTCTATGGGCGCCTGTTATAAGTCCCTGTCCGCCCTATTCCTGAGAGCCGGTTGTGGGCTCCCCTAAATGTGAGTTTAACACTGATGCAAGTTGATCCCACATCTGGTGTCGTCGTACTGCGCAATTCTGGTTCTTTGTGCTTTTTCCTGCAGCATAATTCCATCTGTACCTTTAAAGAAGATCAGGATTTGGATCAGGATCAGGATCTGCTCCTGAAGATAAGGATTATTGTTTATGGACATATCAAGTATCTAACCTACTATCTTGTGGACTTTGGTTCTTTAGCGCTGTGTTGTATTTCTTGTTTAAATCACAGCAATCATGACAGCATTTTTAGGTGAAACAAGGCAAAGAAATAAATCCAAAGTCTGACATAAGCTCCGCAGAAAGTAAGGAAGAGCTGAAAAAATGCAGATGGTTTCTTGGAAGGAATCTGTTTTTGGGAATCCTGATTATCCCCATAACAGAGGATTAAGATTCTGGTTTGACTGTAATAAATAAAGATGCTCAGGCTAATGCCAGGCATGCAGTGACTGTATATACAGATGGTCCATGTGGCGCATACAAGAAAATGTAAAATTAACTCGTGACAATTTAAACGCACATTCAGGTGCCAGTAATAATGCGTGCTCTCATCAGGTAGTAAATTAGGAAAAGATATAATACTTATATCTCAATCGCATTATATAGATGGTTCGTCCAATCTTTCACTTCTCATAAAAGAACAGAAATAAGTTTAACAAGTAACACAATTGTGCGAACCAGAAAAAACAAGTCTTCCTCAAATTTGTACATATAGGAAAACCACTCACATCCTATAGAGACAATTCTCGGCTCCAGGTAATATATCCTCTGGCCAAATATAGAGTGGCCTATCATGCTCTGGTACGGATTGCCTCAGCAAAGCCGAGACATAAAGGAAGAGAGACGGCGCTTTCAGAGCATAACACGTACTGATAAAACTCCTTTAGTGGATATTAAAGGGTTACACTCACCAACTGTGGAGCCTTCTAATATTCAAGCTCATCCGATATGCATAGGGCACTTTTCTCTGGTAAGTGACCAGTCTCCCGGGATCCCTGGTCCTTAAGTGGATTTGGTATTAGATCTCCGGTAAACAGGAAAAAAGTGTTTGTGGCTAATAAGAGGTTAACATTTATTAACCAATACAATATTAGATTGTAAATTCCTACAGGAATAGGGCCATCATTTCCTCCTGTATCTGTTGGTGGAATACTGACTTGTCTCCTTGGTGTATTGTAGAGTTGTCTTGTCTCTACCCAGTGTACCTTCTTGTACAGCGCTGCGGAATGCGTTGGCGCTTAACCCCTTCACTGCCGAGATCGAGATAACTCAGGACTTCAAAGGCACCATCAGGTCCTGGTATCGAGTTATTTCGATCTGCAGCTCTGAAGGGCGACAGCAAATTAAATTTGTTTGCTGCAAACAAATTTTGTTTGCTTTTGGCTGCCCCCAAAGTTTTAGCCCTGTGGGCATAATGCACAAGGTGCTAAAACTGTTTAAAATCGGCTGAAGAATGTCCTGACATATCGGGCTCTCAACAGCTGATACAGGGAACCACGAGCTGCAGCTCAAACTGCTGGAACTCCATTTGGCCAATAGATGGCGCCATCTGCCTAACAAATAGGTTATTACAGAATGAAATGCACTGGATATTTTCCCACATATTTCTTACTATGTAATTGATTAAAATAAAAAAACATTTAAAAAAAAAAACACTGGTTCCTTACAATGTTTTTTTTTGGTTTTTTTTTTGGAAAATCACTTGATAGTGAAGGGGTTAACAAAAAATAATAATAATTACTAAAATTTGACACAGGGATACTGAGCCATGCCAAGCATGATTATTTTCAAAAGTGAATACAGCAATCAAACACATTTAGGGCTAAATTACAATCTTTGCACAAATGTTTGCGCTGGCGCAAAAAACATTAACGCGAGGGGTAAAACCATTTGCGCCGAATGCCGTATTACATAGTCAGCGCAACAACTGCGAGCAATCGTCTACCGAGGATGAACCTGGGCGAACCCTGCGCGAGCTTACTGTACTTTCCGTGCCCTATACTTAACATTGTGAGCGCAAATGCGTTTGTGCGCTGGTACGCAGATGGTATTACAATCTATGCGCTGGATTTAACACACAGCCTTTGCGCGCATAATTTTAGCAGCTCCTAAAAGCTGGTGTTAGAAACATAGAAACATAGAAAAATGTCGGCAGATAAGAACCTTTCGGCCCATCTAGTCTGCCCAATTACATGGATACTTTACCTAGATTTATCTTTTGTTTAGGATAGCCTTATGCCTATCTCATGCCTGTTTAAATTCAATTACTGTTTTGGCCTCTACCACTTCAACTGGAAGACTGTTCCATGTATCCACCACCCTCTCAGTAAAATAATGCTTCCTGATGTTACTTTTAAACCTTTGCCCCTCTAATCTAACACTATGTCCTCTTGTTTTGCTACTTTGTTTCCTTTTAAATATACTCCCTTCCTCTACCTTGTGGATTCCCTTTACGTATTTAAATGTTTCTATCATATCTCCTCTGTCTCGTCTTTTTTCCAAGCTGTACATGTTAAGATCATTAAGCCTTTCTTGGTAACTTTTCTCCTTCAAGCCGTACACCATTTTAGTAGCCCTTCTCTGAACTCTCTCCAAGATGTCTATATCCTTCTGGAGATACGGTCTCCAGTACTGCACACAGTACTCCAAGTGAGGCCTCACCAGTGCTCTGTACAGTGGCATGAGCACTTCCCTTTTCCTAGTGCTAATACCTCTCCCTACACAACCAAGCATTCTGCTAGCATTTCCTGCTGCTCTATTACATTGACTACTTACCCTTAGATCCTCTGAAATAATAACCCCTAAATCCCAAACCTCAGATGTTGAGGTTAGAACTGTATCAAATATTCTATATTCAGCCCTTGGGTTTTTACGTCCCAGGTGCATTATCTTGCACTTATCCACATTAAAACTCAATTGCCACAACCCTGACCATTTTTTTAGTTTACCTAAATCATTTGTCATTTGGCTGATCCCTCCAGGAACGTCAACCCTGTTGCAAATCTTTGTGTCATCAGCAAAAAGACATACTTTTCCATTAATACCTTCTGCAATATCACTAATAAAAATATTAAAGAGAATGGGTCCAAGTACTGACCCCTGAGGTACCCCACTGGTAACAAGACCTTGCGCCGAATAAACTCCATTTACCACAACCCTCTGTTGTCTGTCACTCAGCCACTGCCTAATCCATTCAACAATATTGGAATCCAAGCTCAAAGATTGCAATTTATTGATAAGCCTTCTATGCGGAACAGTATCAAAAGCCTTACTGAAATCTAAATAAGCAATGTCTACTGCACCACCTGTGTCTATTATTTTTGTTACCCAATCAAAAAAATCAATAAGATTAGTTTGGCATGATCTCCCTGAGGTAAACCCATGTTGTTTCTGATCTGTAATCTATGTGTTTTTAGATGTTCAACAATCCTTTCCTTTAACATGGTTTCCATTAATTTCCCTACTACTGACGTAAGACTAACTGGCCTATAGTTCCCCGATTCCTCCTACTACCCTTCTTGTAAATAGGCACAACATTTGCTAATTTCCAGTCTTCTGGGACGACTCCTGTTAACAAGGATTGGTTAAACAAATCTGTTAACGGTTTTGCTATTACATCACTGAGCTCTTTTAATAATTTAGGGTGGATCCCATCAGGCCCCATTGACTTATTTGTCTTTACTTTAGACAGCTGCTTTAGAACCTCCTCCTCTGTAAACTCATATGTAAATGTCTCTTTAGTGTTCTCTCCTAACTGAGGTCCCTTTCCTTCCTTTTCTTCTGCAAAGACTGAACAAAAATATTTATTGAGGCAGTCAGCGAGACTTTTATCCTCTTCTACATACCTTCCTTCCTTTGTTTTTAATCTAACTAATCCTTGTTTTACTTTTCTTTTCTCGTTTATGTATCTAAAAAATGTTTTGTCCCCCTTTTTTACTGACTGAGCTATTTTCTCTTCTGCGTGTGCTTTGGAAGCTCTTATAAATTGCTTTGCCTCTTTTCTGCCTAATCTTATAGGTTTGCCTATCTTCTTCACGCTGAGTTTTTTTTATAATTATTGAATGCTATCTTCTTGTTCTTCACTATTTTGGCCACTTCTGCAGAGTACCACAGTGGTTTCTTCCCTTTTTTTGTTTTTGCTAACAAGCCGAATGCAATTTCCTGTGGCCTTCAATAATGCTTCCTTAAATAATCCCATTTCTCCTGGACTCCCTTTAAACTCCTCCAGTCTGATAATGACTCCTTCACACAAAATCTCATTTTAGAAAAATCTGTTTTTTTTAAAGTCTAAAACTTTTGTTTTTGTGTGGTGCGGCTCCATCCCTGTTCTTATATTAAACCATACTGACTGGTGATCACTAGATCCCAAATTTTCACCTACAACAACGTCCGATACCAAACCTCCATTTGTGAGTATTAAATCCAATATGGCCTCTTTACGGGTTGGCTCCTCAACTACTTGTGTTAGAGATAATCCCAGTAGGGAGTTTAGAATATTTGTACTCCTGGTGCACACAGCTATTTTGGTTTTCCAGTTCACATCAGGAAGATTAAAGTCCCCCATGATAATAACTTCCCCCTTCATTGCCATTTTGGCTATTTCCTCAACCAGCAGATTATCTAGCTCTTCTACTTGTCCAGGGGGTCTATAGATCACACCTACACGAGCTACTGTATGATTGCCAAATGTTAGTGTAACCCAAACTGACTCTATGTTCACCTCGCTCACTTTTATTTGGTTCGTTTTTATGTTGTTTTTCACATACAGGGCCACTCCTCCTCCTTTCCTACCTTCTCTGTCTTTTCTATATAAAGAGTACCCCGGTATTGTTATGTCCCAGTTATTTTTCTCACTGAACCATGTCTCAGTAACCGCCACTAAATCTACTTTTTCAGCTGCCATCATTGCCTCCAGTTCATTGATTTTATTGACTAAACTGCGAGCATTTATAGACACGACTCTGAGCTTGTCATTTTTTACCTCGCATGTTGCTTGCACCCTCCGATTTAGTTTTGGGGGACAATCGGGCAGATTGTTTACCCTTTTGTCCCCCCTCCTAGTTTAAATATTTCTTTGTGAAACCTTTGAACTTCTCACTGAGAACATATGTTCCCCTATGAGTAAGATGTAAACCATCTTTTTTATACAGTTCCTTTCTGCTCCAATTAGAGCTATCATGGGACACAAAGCCAAATCCTTGCTCCCGACACCATTCCCGAAGCCACAAATTGAATTCCTTATTGCGCATCTTTCTATCTTGAATGTTATGTACAGGCAAAACTTCAGAGAATGACACAGTGGACGCAATCTGCTGTATTTCACCTCCAAGAACACAAAAATCTTCCTTAATCTCAGAAACCTCATTGCTAGCCAAGTCATTTGTCCCTAGATGGACTAGAACATCTACTTCCCCTTGCTGCTTTGCTTCTTTGACAATATTGAGAATACGTCTCCTGTCTCTACGAGCAGTAGCCCCAGGAAGACATCTCACCAAACCACTACTCTCCAGCTCAACACCTCTTATCTGAACGGCATATCTGACGTTCTGGCCGAACCCAAACACACCAGCCCAAAAAAAAATGCAGCAAAGTATAGCTGCCCATTCTACTCATACCAAACCAATAAAATGGAGAAGTTGTGCGTGCATTTATTATTGCTGCAGCATATATGCGCAGATTGACTGTGACAGGCGCAATTTCTTAACGTGAGATAATTGTGGTTCTTCATTCTGATTGGCTGAATCGGGAGAAAAAAACAGTGCGCACACTGATTTTTTTGCACGACGGTACTGCGCGAGCATTTGGGCGTGTCCTGTTTGCGCGCGTGATTGATCGCCGGATGAAAAGACGCGCAAGGATTGTAATACCAGCGGTGATTTGCACGCGCAAAAGTTTAACGCTTGGTGCAAAAATTCACGCAGGGTTTTTGCGCGAAGATTGTAATGTAATGTATATGAACCTATAGTTCTTATTTTTATTGTCATTGTAGCCATGTTTGTGACAGACGAATAGCTTGGTTATTTAAAGTGCCCCAAGCTTAGAAACTAGTTACATTGTCCTACCAGGAGAGCAGACATGATAATATATTATCTTGGAATGCAGGTTTGTCAACATTTTAACTAATACATGGCCTCTACCAAACTGGGCTGAAAAATGACACAAAATATCTATGTGTTACAAAATGTATTACTGTTTGTCAACCCCTTCACTACCAGGTGATTAAAAATAAAACAACTGTCAGGAACCAGTGTTTTTTTGGAAATCTTCTCTTAATTAATTATACAGTAAGAAATGTTTGGGAATATTCCCAGTGTATTTCTTACTATAATAACCTATTTGGCAGGGAGATGTTGCCACCTGCTGGCTAAAAGGAGTTACTGCAGTTCTGGAATCCATACAGGATGAGCTGGGGAGACGTCATTCAGACACATTCCCAGCTGGCTTAAATAAGTGTAAACAACTAGGGCATCGCTTGCATGTTGCTAAAATTTATGGGCATGTTCTGGTGCCCAGATGCAAATGATATTTGTTTGTAACTGCATAGCTCCGTAACACAACCTTGGGCTGCTTTGAGATTTTAGGGGTTATTCAGAGAGAGCCTACCTGGCCCCAAAATGTCACCGAACAGGGAATTTCACCGTACGGTGACATTTCTGGGCCATTTGGCCCAGTACGGTGCTTGTACGACGGCAGTGAAATCCCCCATAGAGAAGCAATGGTTAATCTATTCAGAGACACCAAACAGCAGTTAAAAGTTGCCGAACTACCCTGCTGTTCGGTGGTTTCATTCAACAGGTTTATTCAGGCGAATGCCATAGGCTTCAATGTTAAAAATATTCCCGTTTTAATCCAATATCTAATAAACCGTTTATTATTTTAATCTGCACTAAAAAGTTTCTATACTTATTGATTTTTTTAGGATCTTTTAGGCATTTTTAGAGCAAATACTTTTTCTGTTTTAAAAAACCCCCACTTTTTTTTACTTTTTTCTGTAACAGAGTTTTTTATTATCACCCATTGGATCTTACATGTAAATTCCAGGCATTTTCGTTGAGTAGTTTTTTGCAAAGAGCGTTTCAATTTTGACACTTTCAATCGTATTGTTCCCAACCCCCGCCCCGTTCGTCAGCTTGTTGGACGTGCTCGGCGTGTTTTTTGCGGTGGTTCTGGCGGGTGTTCGGCGGGATTGTGGCGGGTTTGCGGGTCCATTCCCTGCACTCCGGGGGCCTGCAGGGTGGGGAACTTTGATTCCCCGAAGTGCAGGGAAGTACAGGGAACGAGAGAGCACCGTAATGTCGGCGACATTTCGGTGCTCTGAATAACCCCCATTGAGTTATTTTTCAGGTTAGTTATTGGTTCTAGGTTTTCCAGATATTGAGTTTTTTGATGCTTAATTATGAGCGGAACACGCAGAAAACCTGGATGTGGGCAGACTTTGCAACAAGTATCCATTTGATCCATACAGGGTTATTCAAAAGAGAATCGAAAAGTCACCACGTTCGGTGACTTTTCGTTCTCTTCAATTCAGCTTGATTCGGCGATCCCATTTCGGCGACCCTGCGGTTTATTCAGCAAGCACCACAGGGCCATCTAAGGCTAGGGTCAGACTAACGCATTTTTCGCGCTGTCCGTGAAAAAGTGCGTTCGAACGAATGGACGCATTTTTTTTTTTATTTTTTTTAATTTAAAGTTTTTATTTAAAGCAAAAGGTCACAAATTGACCACCAGATATGGCCTCGCAGGGCCAGAAGGCAAACTCAGCTAGCAACATACGAAATGAGGGGGGGGGATGTCACAGGAAACACATAGTACGTCTCAGCAGGGGGAGGGGATAAGGGAAAAATAAAATTTAGGGAAGGGGATCACAAAAGTCTGCAAATATATTCCAGCAAAAATAAAAATTCAGCTGTGTATGTCTCAGCGAGGGGGAGAATGGGGGGGCAGCAAAAGTACGTGGATACCGTGCAGTAAAAAGAAAAATCGGCTTTTATTCAGCAAAAATCAGGGTGAACATAAAAAGAAACAAAGTCATCGGAAAATAAGCGAAGGGGGAGAAAATCGCAGCAGGCCATGTAGGGGTGCCAAGGTCGGAAAACCGTATGCAACAGCGGATCGGCAGGAAGTTCCCTTCAGCCTGTGTCCAGCAGGAACGTGGGGTATAAAGCATCGCCATGCCTTCTTTCATTGCCTGCAGTGCCCGAAATATCCAGCGACCAGGTCCCCCCGTCCGCCGCACCGGGAACAGCCCAGGGCCAAGGTAAGCACTGGCCCTCAACAGCGCCCAAGCTCAGGGCCCCGAGCAGCACCCCCAGCACAGGCCCCACAGAGGGAGCCGCAGCCTCCGGTACCATAATCACCATCTCAGCTAGGCCCCGACACGCAGGTATCTCAGCGATCTCACGCTCCTCCAGTGTCTTCGCTGGGAACGGGGGTCTGCGCAACGGATCAGGCACCCTCTCGATCTCACCGGCATTAACCCCTGTAGGGACCTCCACGCGGACCATCAGCAAGCCCTCCACCGCCTCTCCTCCAGCAAAGGCCTCCGGCCTCCGATCGCCCCACAGCACGTCCATCATTTGCCGCCACGCACCGCGCGTGAGCGGAGTCTCATCGTCCCCAGGCATCAGCTACACAAGCGCCTCGAGGCGCTCCAACATGGCTCCCAGGGTTCTGGGGGTGGGAGTACCAGCTGCCCCTGGAACTCTCCCTCCTTCTCTGCTATGGGGACCTCCGCAGCAGTCAGTAGACGAGGGTCCTCCATCCTCTCCAACCGCCGCAGCTGTACACCTGGGTAAGGGGACCACTCCTGGAGCAGGCCGACGAAATGCTGGGGTATAGGCCTCAAGATGGCCGACTGCAGGGCTCACTCAGAGGCCTTAAACGCCTCCAAGCTCCTCCAGACTCCGGAGAGGGGGCCAAAACGAGCTCCGAAGTCTGCCACTCGATGGCCAGCTCAGCAGGGGTGTTATCTTCAAATAATTCACGGGAAATCCGGGTAGAAACCCCCGATATCGGTGGGTTTCAGCGGAGCTCCTAGAAAGCACGTCTGCTTCCCCATGCGGCCGGCCACGCCCCGAATGGACGCATTTTTTAACGCAATACGCGATAGCGGTCATACGATGCGCATTTTCATTCGTGATTTTGTACGGTTATCAATATAACACTTTTTGCGCCTCCACGTGATGTTGGCCGGACATTAGCAGCGTCTGACGTCTCCTAATCACGCACACACGCCGCTAGCGGACGCAGCGCACTCTGTACGTCAGTACTAGCGGTTTGACGTTCTCGAAAAAATGCGTTCGTTTGCCATTTGCGTTGCGCGGCCGCACTTTTGTGCGGCCGTTCTTCGTATGCTGCCCGGCATTGGAAGTCATTTGCTGCTAGCACGGCCGTGATTTAGTGCGGCTAAACGCACGTTAAAAATGCTTTCGTCTGACCTTAGCCTTAGTGCAGGGAAAAACTGCCGAACACTCACCGCAAATCCCAGGCGAATGCACACCGAAACCCACAAAAACATCTGGATTAACCCCGCCGAACAAGCTGGAGAAACCCAAGCAGGAGCCGATCACAGCCGCTGGAAAAACCCAACACCGCAAACGAATGGAGTGAAAAAAAAAAAAAACAGTTCGCTTGAATGTTTGAAAAGTGAAACGCTATTTGCAAAGAAACTACAGAACGAAAATGTCTGAAATTTACATATGATCCAATGAATGATAATAAAAAGGGCTGTTACAGAAAAAAGAAAAAACAATTTTAAAAAAACGGAAACATTTTTTTGGAAAAAAAAAATCCAGAAAAAAGCTTAAAAGTTCCTAAAAAAATCAATAAGTAAAGAGACTTTTTACTGCAGAATATTATAATGAACGGTTTATTAGATATTGAATTAAAACGGGAATATTTTTAACATTGAAGCCTATGGCATTCGCCTGAATAAACCTGGCAAATGAAACCACCGAACGGCAGGACATTTCGGCAACTTTTCACTGCTGGTTTGTGTTCTCTGAATAGACAAAGCATTGCTTGTCTATGGGGATTCACTGCCCTCGAACAGGCACCATATGTGCAGAAAAATTCGCCAACATTTGGCGAACTGCCTACTCTCTGAATAGCCGAATGGCCAGGAATTTCAGCGTTCGGTTACCTTTCGCCAGCAATTCGGATCTCTTTGAATAACCCTAGTAGTCCACGGAAACGTTGCGCTAAATTCTAGAGGGAGAATTTTCGTCTCTACAAAAAGTGATACAGAAGTAGCAAACAATGCGGATCTGAAAGCTCACTTTTTACAGTATGACTTGCGAAAATTCCCTGGAACTACTGATAATTAGCAGGCAAAACCGCAGGACGAGAACCAAAAGTGGGTAGATGAGGCAAATTATTTAAACCAATTGGAACGCTGTGTAGAGGAGTTATGTGACAGGTGCTTCAAGCTCATTTCATGAAGTTGCTTAGTGAAGTATATATTTTTTTCACCTCTGGGGGCTGATTACATGTCAACCGTGCATAATTAACTCTATCTATCAGGGTATAATTACTCAGGAAACATAAATCAGGAGAAATGTCAGACAGACCCTGCAGGCTAGAAACAATTAAAGAAAATCTGCCAAATTTGAGGACTTTATGCAAACACTATTAACCAAAAGCTGCAGGATGGTTATAAATTAGGCTTGTGCACCGATTTTTTTTTTCGGTTCGATTCGGTTCAGCTCGTTCGGATGTTTAAACTTTTCGATTAGGCTCGTTTCGACCGATTTCTGTTTCGATTCGGTTCGGTTCGACTCGTTTTTTGTGTACATTTTTTTTTCGGAATATCGAACATTTTTCGTATTTTCGGGTCACTTAGCTCGTTTTTTGTATCGACTTTTCGAGATTTCGGAAATTTTCGTATTTTTCGGAACCTCTGTTCTCCTCGTTTCAAAGTTTGGTAGTCCCTGAACCAAAGAGGAGGCGCTGCTCACGTGTAAATTCACATATATATAGCAGAGGCTGTCAGCAGGATCTGCCCAATTATTTAGAGGAAAAAAATGTGAACTGTTTTTTACAGTTTCTGTTATATGGTTAGGGTAGGATCTTGGGTTCCTGCAGAGGTTTGGCCAGGATAGGTGTTAACCTCTTAATTAACCTCAACCAAGAGATGTCCTTTTGGTTTAAGTCTTGGACATAGAGTATTGAAGATCACTCCTGAATTTCCCAACAACTTTGAAGTGGACAGTCATCATCGAATTTCAGAATAAAACAGCTGGAACCAAAATCATGAATAGAGTGAAAATAAATTTCGATTTGACACATTTCAAGTACATTCGAAAATTCCGAAAATATTTCGTTTCGGCTCGGAAAACTTTTCGGATCTGCCATTTTCGGATCTAAAAATTTTCGGAAATTCGGCCGCATCCGAAAACACGAATCGGGAAATTTCGTGAAAATTCCGAAATTCCGAAACCCGAAACGCACATCCCTATTATAAATTACGGCCCATTAGTAAGACTCATAAAAGACCATACATTTATTCATTAGTAGATTGGGAGAGTCAGGATGTTCTTTCTTTTCGTCACAAAGTAAATATTACAAGTTACATTTTACTTATAAATGTTACAGGACGGAAGGGAGTTGGCTGGAGTCGTCAGTTGGCAGTAGTTTCATTTCCACTTTTTTCCATTTTTAATCATTGTTTATAATTTACTGTTTATTCCATTGTTTATATGTTTTATAATGCAGCGATCAATAATCGACCAGCGTCTAGAAGAAGAAATATCCACTTGCCTTTGGTGGGCAAAAAAAACTTGCATTTTTTTTAATATTTATTTAAATATTTTTTTATAGTTGTGATTTTTAATCTGCCTTTATTTTTGTTTGTTAGAAGAAGACATTACAGATGCGAAAGGTCTATTGTCTAATGTGCAAATAGTGTTGTCATTTAAAAAACCTGCAATTTACTAAAGGTGTTTAAAACGTGTATATGGCATACACTGTGTATGTCTTTATTATTATTAATTATATTATTTATTTTTTCACTGTAAATCTTCAAAAGATTTCTTTCTTGTTTGCTTCTTGTTTAGGGTTTAATACATTATTTTTATTACTCAGTTATAATCTGTGCAACATTCACATTAACCCAATTACTACCAAGTCTTTGTGCTAAAACGTTTTTTTTATCATAACATTTTTCTGAAACATAGAATGTGAAGTTAACAACTAAATATAGGGTAAAGTAGAAATTTTCCCACAATGTTACTCCTAAGCGCAAAATAAAATGTGTGCAAATCAATGCAAAACCGGTGTGAAAAGTAGGGAAAATATACTTATATTGAGTAAACCGTGCTTATCCTTTCTCCGAGCCTCGCATCAATGGGTAATATATGGAGAGGAGAAATTTTGCACAAAAATTTTTGTTCTGAGATTGTTAAAAATATTAAAATAATGTAAATTTACTCATTTATAATTTTGTATTTATTCATTTATCTTTTTTAGAAATATTGTTCAGATGAAAGGTTCTGAATAGGGATGAGCCGAACACTCCCCGAGTTCGGTTCGAGCCCGAACCCGAACTTCCCATTTGTTCGGGACCTGAACCCGAACCCGAACTCCCATGCAAGTCAATGGGGCTGAAAATTCGGTTTTTTAGAGTGCCCTCCAAGAGGGCATATATGCTACATATTTGCCATAAAAGGTGTATGGGGGTCCGGGTAGTGCCCTGGGGGACAGGTAACAAGGACAAAAAGTTTAAAAAAAACAACGTTTTTAAAGGGACAGTGAGTTTTCCATGAAATAAGGGTTAAAAATAAAAATGAAAAATTCCTTCAAATATCGTGCCTAGGAGGTCCCCATAACCTGCCCGTAAAGTGGCGGATTTCTAGGATGTATAGAAATATGTAAAGACCAAAAAATGACATTTCAAATGACGGTAAATGCTTTTCCTTTAATCTATCCATAAACAACTGCTTGTGGTGGCAGTCTGTATGAAAAGAGGAGACATTTTCGGACACGCAGAAAAAGTTTACTGATTTTTTGGCGGTGAAAAGCAGGAGAATGGAAACTTCTAGACCAAAAAGCCGATTTGGAACGTGAGATAAATGGGAGACTTTTTCTGGTTCGGCTATTTTGACCTAGAATTTTCCATTCTCCAGTCATTCTCCTGAGTTTCACCTTTCTCTGAATAACCCTGTCAGGGTTATTCAGAGAGCGAACACTCCCCGAGTTCGGTTCGAGCCCGAACCCGAACTTCCCATTTGTTCGGGACCGAACCCGAACCCGAACCCCCATGCCAGTCAATGGGGCTGAAAATTCGTTTTTTTTGGAGTGCCCTCCAAGAGGGCATATATGCTACATATTTGCCATAAAAGGGGTATGGGGGTCCGGGTAGTGCCCTGGGGGACAGGAAACAAGGACAAAAAGTAAAAAAAAAAGTTTTTAAAGGGACAGTGAGTTTTCCATGAAATAAGGGTTAAAAATAAAAACGAAAAATTCCTTCAAATATCGTGCCTAGGAGGTCCCCATTACCTGCCCGTGAAGTGGCGGATTTCTAGGATAAATCCCTATAAGAAACACTTATAAACAAAAAAATGACGTTTCATATGACGGTAAATGCTTTTCCTTTAAAAATCTATCCATAAACAACTGCTTGGGGCGGCAGCCTGTATGAAAAGACATTTTAGGACGCGCAGAAAAAGTTTAGAGATTTTTTTGGCTAAATTATTGTGAAACTTATGCAGGCTTTGGATGAAAGTAACAATAGGTGCTTTAAAATTGGGCTTTTAGCGTCGGCAACAGTGCCGTCACACCGTAACCCCTCTGAGGATATGAATCTGATACAGGCGTCAATGGCAGTGCACCCAGATATTGTGTCTTCAGTGCCAGGCCTGCAAGTACTATCATACAGTAACCCCTCTGTGGTATTGTGGAAGAGTGCAGGGGTGGACCATGTGGTCCTATATTGAAAAGTGTTTTTTTTTATCTGTTAATGGGCGTCAGTGCACCCAGATATTGTGCCTTTAATGCCAGGCCATCAAGTATCATCATACAGTAACCCCTCTGTGTTATGGTGGAAGAGTGCAGGGGTGGACCTTGCGGTCCTATATTAAAAAGATATGCATCTGGTTAAGGCGTCAGTGCACCCAGATATTGTGCCTTTAATGCCAGGCCATCAAGTACCATCATACAGTAACCCCTCTGTGTTATGGTGGAAGAGTGCAGGGGTGGACCATGTGGTCCTATATTGAAAAGTTTTTGATCTGGTGGTAATGGGCGTCAGTGCACCCAGATATTGTACCTTTGGTGCCAGGCCATCAAGTATCATCATACAGTAACCCCTCTGTGGTATTGTGGAAGAGTGCAGGGGTGGACCATGTGGTCCTATATTGAAAAGTTTTTGATCTGGTAATGGGCGTCAGTGCACCCAGATATTGTGCCTTTAATGCCAGGCCATCAAGTATCATCATACAGTAACCCCTCTGTGGTATTGTGGAAGAGTGCAGGGGTGGACCATGTGGTCCTATATTGAAAAGTTTTTGATCTGGTGGTAATGGGCATCAGTGCACCCAGATATTGTGCCTTTGGTGCCAGGTCAGCAAGTATCATCATACAGTAACCCCTCTGTAGTATTGTGGAAGAATGCAGGGGTGGACCATGTGGTCCTATATTGAAAAGATATGATTCTGGTCAAGGCGTCAGTGCACCCAGATATTCTGCCTTTGGTGCCAGGCCAGCAAGTATCATCATACAGTAACCCCTCTGTGTTATGGTGGAAGAGTGCAGGGGTGGATCTTGCGGTCCTATATTAAAAAGATATGCATCTGGTTAAGGCGTCAGTGCACCCAGATATTGTGCCTTTAATGCCAGGCCATCAAGTATCATCATACAGTAACCCCTCTGTGGTATTGTGGAAGAATGCAGGGGTGGACCATGTGGTCCTATATTGAAAAGTTTTTGATCTGGTAATGGACGTCAGTGCACCCAGATATTGTGCCTTTAATGCCAGGCCATCAAGTAACATCATACAGTAAGGCTGGGGTCAGAAGAACGCAGTGTTAACGTCCGTGTTGCCCGCACATAAGTACGTCCGTGAAAGCATACAATTGTGTTAAATGGAGCCCCACACACGAAGTACGTCCGCACAGAAGTGCGGGGGCTGACGGATGCTGCAAACGGACGCAGGTTAGGCTAGAACGTAATACTGCTAGAGCGGACGTGCAGAGTGCGCCACGTCCACAACGTCCGCATAGCTTTGTGTGTGAGTGATGCAACAAGGTCAGACGGACTGCATTTATACGTCCTGCATTTTTGACGGACAGAATGTTCTTTCATTGTAATTTATTTTCCCTGCTACATCAGTCAAAATATACGTCAGTCAAAAAAACCGACTGTGTGTGGCCACTACCTTGTCGTCAGTCAGTAAGTACGTCCGTACTGCACGGACGCACAGTCCATAGAAAATGCGCTCATCTGACCCTAGCCTAACCCCTCTGTGGTATTGTGGAAGAGTGCAGGGGTGGACCATGTGGTCCAATATTGAAAAGTGTTTTTTTTTATCTGTTAATGGGCGTCAGTGCTCCCAGATATTGTGCCTTTAATGCCAGGCCAGCAAGTATCATTATACAGTAACCCCTCTGTGGTATTGTGGATGAGTGCAGGGTTGGACCCTGCGGTTCAAAAAATTTAAATGATAAAAATCTGGCACAGGCGTCAGTGCAGCCAAATATTGTGCCTTTCATGGCAGCAAGTGCCTTCACACCGTAACCCTTTTGTGGTATTGTGGAAGAGTTCAGTGCTGGAGGTTTTGTGAATGCAGAAGAGGACATTCCCTATCTATTCCATTACTTCAGCATCAGGGGATTGATAGCTGCTGATCCAGGACTGATTCATTTTTATAAATGTCAGCCGGTCTACAGAGTCGGTGGACAGATGCACTCTTTTGTCTGTGACAAAACCTCCAGCAGCACTGAACGTCCTTTCGGAAAACACACTAGATGAAGGGCAACCTAGTAGCTGCATAGCATATTGGCTAAGTTCTGGCCAGTGATCCAATCTCAACACCCAGTAAGCCAGTGGATCATCTGCTGGAAAGGTATCCATGTCTGCCCTTGCCCCTAGGTAGTCCTGCACCATATGGTGAAGACGCTGGCAATGGGTGCCTACATTTGACGTCCCTGGGCGTCGAGGACTAAAAAAATTTAAAAATGCATCAGTCAAGCGGCCCTGGCCTTCACTGCTATTCCTCTGATCACCTGCAGCCTCAGAAGCACGTGTGTCAGCACTTGATAATCTAACAGTGCCTGGAAAGGTGTTACACAAGTTTCGCTTTAGAGCATCCTCAAGTTTTGTCATCCTGTGCTCCCTCTGTGCGGGCAGGATGAGCTCTGCAACTTTCCCTTTGTATCGTGGATCAAGAAGGGTTGCCAACCAGTAATGATCCCTCTCCTTGATAGCACGAATCCTGGGGTCCTTTAGCAGGCTTTGCATCATTAGGGAGCCCATGCAGCGTAGGTTGGAGGTGTCATTAGCTGCCGAGTCTTCCTGGTCAATGAAGATGACCGTATCGTGCACTTCCTCCTCCCAGCCACGCACAAGCCCTTCTGTTTCTGGGCACACAAAACCCTGCCTTGAGGAATCCCCACCTTCAATGCCCCCACTACTTAAATAGTCCTCCTCCTCCTCATCCTCCTCCTATCTGATCTGAGTAGGACCCGCTGGAATGCTGTCTGCGGAAAGACTGGGGCCTTGAGAGCTAGGGAAGGCCTCCTCTTCCTCCCGCTGCTCTGCCTCTAGAGCCACATCTATAATTCCCCGCAGAGTGTGCTCCAGCAGGAACACTAAAGGAATTGTGTCACTGATGCATGCACTGTCCCTGCTCACCATCCTCGTTGCCTCCTCAAATGGTGACAGTACAGTGCATGCATCCTTGATCATCAGCCACTGCGGGGGGGGGGGAAAACAAGTTGACCTAAACCTGTCCTTGTGCCATACTCACACAGGTACTCGTTGATGGACCTCTGCTGCTTGTGCAGACACTGCAGAATTGCTAATGTTGAATTCCACCTGGTGGGCATGTCACAGATCAGACGGTTTGTGGGAAGGTGGAATTCTCTTTGAATTTCTGCCAGGCGAACGCTTGCTGGGAATGACCGTCTGAAGTGGCTGCAGACTTTTCTGGCCTGGATGAGAAGCTCTGGGAGCCCTGGGTACTTGGTTAGGAAACGCTGTACCACCAGATTTAGGACGTGTGCTAGGCATGGTACATGCGTCAATTTACCCTTGTGTAGGGCGGAGAGAAGGTTGCTGCCATTATCGCAGACGATCATTCCCAGCTCAAGCTGGCATGGTGTTAACCATCTCTGCACCTGCCCCCGCAGAGCTGACAAAATTTCTGACCCGGTGTGGCTCCTGTCCCCTAAACAAACCAGCTCAAGCACAGTATGGCATCTTTTTGCTTGAGCCATTGCATAGACCCTGTCAGGCGTCGGTTTAACTGCCACTTCGCCAGAGAAGGAGGAGGAGGAGGAGGAAGAGGTGGTGGAGCAGACAGACCTCATACAAGCAGCTTTCTGGAGGCGTGGTGGATGAACAAGCTCCAGCACAGAGCCCTGTCTTGGATCCCTCCCAGCTGCAATCAGAGTTACCCAGTGTGCCGTGAAGGAGATGTAACGACCCTGTCCATGCTTGCTGGACCACGTGTCTAAAGTGACATGCACCTTGCTGCTGACTGCCTTTCCCAATGACTCGATAACATTGTCTTCCACGTGCTGGTATAGTGCTGGAATGGCCTTGCGTGAAAAGTAATGGCGTTTTGGAACCTGCCACTGTGGTACAGCACATTCAGCAAATTCACGGAAGGGAGCAGAGTCCACCAGCTGGAAAGGCAGCAGCTGCAATGCGAGTAATTTTGCTAAGCTGGCATTTAGACGCTGTGCTTGGGGATGGTTGGGACTATATTTTTTCTTTCGCTGCAGCAGCTGCGGCAACGTAATCTGACTGCGTAAATCTTCAGCTACTGGGATGATGTCACATTGTGAGGAAGGACCTGCTGGTACATCCATTACTGTAGTATCATCCCTGTCGGTGGAGGTTGTAGGCAATTGCATGGCAGGACATACAGTGTGGGTAGAGACAAGTGTTCAAAGCAAGTGTTCAAAGAGAATTCCACTTTCCCACAAAACGTCTGATTTGTGACATGCCCACCAGGTGGAACTCGACATTGGCAATGCTGCAGCATCTGCACAAGCAGCAGAGGGCCATCAATGAGTACCTGTGTGAGTATGGCACAAGGACAGGTTCAGGTCAACTTGTTTTTTTCCCCCCGCAGTGGCTGATGATCAAGGATGCATGCACTGTACTGTCACCATTTGAGGAGGCAACGAGGATGGTGAGCAGGGACAGTTCATGCATTAGTGACACAATTCCTTTAGTGTTCCTGCTGGAGCGCACTCTGCGGGGAATTATAGATGTGGCACTAGAGGCAGAGCAGCGGGAGGAAGAGGAGGCCTTCCCTAGCTCTCAAGGCCCCAGTCTTTACGCAGACAGCATTCCTGCGGGTACTCAGATCAGACAGGAGGAGGATGAGGAGGATGAGGAGGATGAGGAATATTTAAGTAGTGGGGTCATTGAAGGTGAGGATTCCTCAAGGGAGGGATTTGTGTGCCCAGAAACCCAAGGACTAGTACGTGGCTGGGAGGAGGAAGTGCACGACGGGGGTCATCCTCATTGACCAGGAAGACTCGGAAGCTAATGCCACCTCCAACCTACGCTGCATGGGCTCCCTTATCCTGAAAAGCCTGTTGAAGGACCCCAGGATTCGTGCTATCAAGGAGAGGGATCATTACTGGTTGGCAAGCCTTCTTGATCCATGATACAAGGGTAAAGTTGCAGAGCTCATCCTGCCCGCACAGAGGGAGGACAGGATGAAACAACTTGGGGATGCTCTAAAGCGACACTTGTGTAACACCTTTCCAGGCACTGGTAGGTTACCAAGTGATGACACAGGTGCTTCTGAGGCTGCGGATGATCAGAGCAAAAGCAGTGAAGGCCAGGGCCGCTTGACTGATGCCTTTTTAAAAAATTTTAGTCCACGACGCCCCGGGACGTCAAATGTAGGCACCCATTGCCAGCGTCTTCACCATATGGTGCAGGACTACCTAGGGGCAAGGGCAGACCTGGATACCTTTACAGCAGATGATCCACTGGCTTACTGGGTGTTGAGATTGGGTCACTGGCCAGAACTTAGCCAATATGCTATGGAGCTACTAGGTTGCCCTTCATCCAGCGTGCTTTCTGAAAGGACATTCAGTGCCGCTGGAGGTTTTGTCACAGACAAAAGAGTGCGTCTGTCCACCGACTCTGTAGACCGGCTGACATTTATAAAAATGAATCAGTCCTGGATCAGCAGCTATCAATCCCCTAATCAGGGCCGTCTTTAATATTGACTGGGCCCTGGGCGAATATTTTCTTGGGGGCCCCCTTGAAATTTTGCTCTCCACTCCAACATCCCAAAAATAAAGCCAGGCACATAGAATTTTTTTTTTACAATTACACATCCTACGCATACTGTAAAAACACAATATCTCTGTGTGTATTTATTTTTTAAGGATGAAATGCTTCCCCCCAAAAAAAACCATATGAGCATATCACAGTGTGCCACAGCAATGAAATTCAAACACTCATACACACCATACATTAGAATTTTATTGCTGTGGAGCTCTGTGATACAGTAATGTGAGGTGTGTTTAAGTGTATAACTGAGCTAGTAAATCAGACAACCGGGCGCCAGTGAACAACAGCGCTGCATAGTGTTAGATTTTAACTTTTATACTCCTAGTTCTACTGCTAATAGGAAGTTAAACTCACAGAATTTTATGTACCCAGACAGACCCAGAATCTGATATACCCAGCAGAGCCCAGAATCTGATATACCTAGCTGAGCCCAGAATCTGAAATACCCAGCTGAGCCCAGAATCTGAAATACCCAGCTGAGCCCAGAATCTGACATACCCAGCAGAGGCCAGAATCTGACATACCCAGCAGAGGCCAGAATCTGACATACCCAGAAGAGCCCATAATCTGACATACCCAGCAGAGCCCAGAATCTGACATACCCAGCAGAGCCCAGAATCTGACATACCCAGCAGAGCCCAGAATCTGACATACCCAGCAGAGCCCATAATCTGACATACCCAGCAGAGCCCAGAATCTTATATACCCAAGCAGAGGCCAGAATCTGACATACCCAGCAGAGGCCAGAATCTGACATACCGAGCAGAGCCCAGAATCTGACATACCCAGCAGAGGCCAGAATCTGACATACCCAGCAGAGGCAAGAATCTGATATACCCAGCAGAGGCCAGAATCTGACATACCCAGCAGTTTTTCACATACCCAGCAGAGTTTCACATGCCCATCACATCACATCATGCCCAGCAGAGTTTCACTTCCCATCACATCATGCCCAGCAGAGTTTCACATGCCCATCACATCCCATCATGCCCAGCAGAGTTTCACATGCCCATCACATCACACCCAGCAGAGTTTCACTTCCCATCACTTCACATCATGCCCAGCAGAGTTTCACTTGCCCATCACATCACATGATGCCCAGCAGAGTTTCACATGTCCAACACATCATGCCCAGCAGTTTCACATGCCCATCACATCACATCATGCCTAGCATAGTTTCACATTAGGGATGAGCTGTTCGGGTTCGGACGTTTCGGAGCTCAACCCGAACTTTGGCAGTTCTAAAGTTCGCAAATTTTGAACTTTTTGGGCGTGTTCGGTTCGGGTTCGAAAAAAAAAAGAAATTTTGAAAAAAGTATAGAAAATGCTTAAAAAAATGCTAAAAAATCTAGAAATAAAGAGACTCTTTACTGCAGAATATTATAAGCAACGGTTTATTAGATATTGAATTAAAAACTAATGTGTACGTGGAAAGATTATCAACTCTAAATGACCTCTGTTCACAAACGGGCATAACACCAGGTGTTTTTAGTCTGGTAATCAATTTGATACATTGTACAATATTTGTACTGAGGGTGGGGTGGTGTCTGCTTCTGATTGAGATTTGAGAATTAATTTCCCTAAAACATCCTAATATGCTGCATTTAACTGGTGTTTGAAAAAAATCTAAAGCAATGTTATTTTTCACCTCGGGATTAAACATTCACAGGGTTATTCAGAGAGCGGTGAAAAGCAGGAGAATAACTGGAGAAGTGACGTTTTCCAAATCACTCACACACGCCGCTAGTGGACGCAGCGCACTCTGTACGTCCGTACTAGCGGTTCTGCGTTCTCGAAAAAATTCGTTCATTTTCCACTTGCGTTGCGCAGCCAGACTTTCGTGTGACCGTACTTCGTATATTGGCTGTCATTGCCCGTCATTTGCTGCTAGTGTGGCCGTGATTAAGTGCGCCTAAACGCACGTTAAAAATTCGCTAGTCTGAGCCTAGCCTAAATGGGAGAATTTTTCTGGTTTGGCTATTTTGACCTAGAATTTTCCATTCTCCAGTCATTCTCCTGCTCTTCACCGCTCTCTGAATAACCCTGACAGGTCAGGAGAATGACTGGAGAATGGAAAATTCTAGGTCAAAATAGCCAAACCAGAAAAATTCTCCCATTTATCTCACTTTCCAAATCGGTTATTTGGTCTAGATTGTTCTCTTCTCCTGCCAGTTCTTCTGGCTTTCACCTCTCTCTCAGGGTTGTTCAGAGAAAGGTGAAAACCAGGAGAATGGCAGGAAAAGAGAACAATCTGGACCAAATAGCCGATTTGGAAAGTGAGCTAAGGCTAAGGTCAGACTAACGCATTTTTCGCAGCGACCGTCAAAAAGTGCGTCCGAACTCATTGCCATATTTTTTCACGGATTGCGCGAAAATGGTCATACGATGCGCATTTTTGTGCGTGATTTTTTACGGATCCAAACCAGGAAACTTTGGGTGTCTGGACGTTATGTTGGCCGGACATGAGCAGGGTCTGACGTCTCCAAATCACGCACACACGCCGCTAGTGGACGCAGCGCACTCTGTACGTCCGTACTAGCGGTTCTGCATTCTCGAAAAAATGCGTTCATTTTCCACTTGCGTTGCGCAGCCGGACTTTCGTGCGACCGTACTTCGTATATTGGCCGTCATTGCCCGTCATTTGCTGCTAGTGCGGCCGTGATTAAGTGCGCCTAAACGCACGTTAAAAATTCGCTAGTCTGACCCTAGCCTAAATGGGAGAATTTTTCTGGTTTGGCTATTTTGACCTAGAATTTTCCATTCTCCAGTCATTCTCCTGCTCTTCACCGCTCTCTGAATAACCCTGACAGGGTTATTCAGAGAAAGGTGAAACTCAGGAGAATGACTGGAGAATGGAAAATTCTAGGTCAAAATAGCCGAACCAGAAAAATTCTCCCATTTATCTCACGTTCCAAATCGGCTTTTTGGTCTAGAAGTTTCCATTCTCCTGCTTTTCTCCGCCAAAAAATCAGTAAACTTTTTCTGCGTGTCCGAAAATGTCTCCTCTTTTCATGCAGACTGCCACCCCAAGCAGTTGTTTATGGATAGATTAAAGGAAAAGCATTTACCGTCATTTGAAATGTCATTTTTTGGTTTTTACATATTTCTATACATCCTAGAAATCCGCCACTTCACGGGCAGGTTATGGGGACCTCCTAGGCACGATATTTGAAGGAATTTTTCATTTTTATTTTTAACCCTTATTTCATGGAAAACTCACTGTCCCTTTAAAAACGTTTTTTTTTTAAACTTTTTGTCCTTGTTACCTGTCCCCCAGGGCACTACCCGGACCCCCATACACCTTTTATGGCAAATATGTAGCATATATGCCCTCTTGGAGGGCACTCTAAAAAACCGAATTTTCAGCCCCATTGACTTACATGGGAGTTCGGGTTCGGGTTCAGGTCCCGAACAAATGGGAAGTTCGGGTTCGGGCTCGAACCGAACTCGGGGGGTGTTCGGCTCATCCCTATTTCACATGCCCATCACATCATGCCCAGCAGAGTTTCACATGCCCAGCACATCATGCCCAGCAGAGTTTCACATGCCCATCACATCACATCATGCCCAGCAGAGTTTCACATGCCCATCGCATCATGCCCAGCAGTTTCACATGCCCATCACATCCCATCATGCCCAGCAGAGTTTCACTTCCCATCACATCATGCCCAGCAGAGTTTCACATGCCCATCATATCCCATCATGCCCAGCAGAGTTTCACATGCCCATAACATCACACCCACCAGTTTCACTTCCCATCACTTCACATCATGCCCAGCAGAGTTTCACTTGCCCATCACATCACATGATGCCCAGCAGAGTTTCACATGTCCATCACATCATGCCCAGCAGTTTCACATGCCCAATAATGCCCATCACATCACATCATGCCCAGCATAGTTTCACATGCCCATCACATCATGTCCAGCAGAGTTTCACATGCCCATCACATCATGCCCAGAGTTTCACTTCCATCACATCATGCCCAGCAGAGT
This sequence comes from Leptobrachium leishanense, assembly GCA_009667805.1. NCBI lineage: Eukaryota > Metazoa > Chordata > Amphibia > Anura > Megophryidae > Leptobrachium > Leptobrachium leishanense. Next base: position 317,082,979 of record CM019067.1, on the reverse strand, counting down.
TTCACATGCCCAGCACATCATGCCCAGCAGTGCATCACATACCCAGCCAGGACTTACATTCACACTGATGATGATTCTGAGGGTGTATCTATGACCATGACAACAACATGACATCATTCACATCAGACATGACATCAACCACTCTCCACCATAAAATTAATAAATTATAATAAGATTAAGCTTGCTAACAATAGCCACCCACCCGTAGCCGTATCGACAGTGACACGCACCCGCCACCACAGTGCTGCTGCTGGGCTCCTGGCCTGGTTTGCTCCGGCTTGGCTCTGGACCCCAGTGGACACAAATTAAATGTCTCGACAGTGAGACTACCATGCGGGGACGGTCTGCGCATGCGCGCCGCACCACATCACGTGGTACGCCAAGAGGGCGGTGCCAACAGCGTGAGTGCCGTTCCCAGCCTTGTGTCGGCTGTAAGGAAGGCACGCACGCTGTCGCTGGTGCTGCTGCAGCGGCTCTGTGTCTGTGTGTGTGGCTGGCTGCCAGTGCCTGCCTGCTGCTGCCAGCCCGGGCCTCCCCGTGAGCACTGTGGTCCAGAGACAGTGACACTGGCACTACAGCTGCAGTCAGATGGCAGGAGGCCGGCGGCGCCGCCGCCGGTCTTCATGCGGAGGGGGAGCCACCGAGCCGGGACTGGAACAACAAATAGGAGGAGTCAGTTACAGACAGTAGTACACACACACAAGTCATTTTCGGCAGTTTGCCGCGGGGCCCAAGGGGGCAGCTGCTTTGGGTCCCTCCAGTGACTGGGCCCAGGGCAGCTGCCCCATTTGCCCCGTGTTAAAAACGGCCCTGCCCCTAATGCTGACGTAACTGAATAGATCGGGGATCTCTTCTGCATTCCCAAAACCTCCACCACTGCACTCTTCCACAATACCACAGAGGGGTTAGAAACATAGAAAAATGACGGCAGATAAGAACCTTTCGGCCCATGTTACTTACGGTGTGAAGGCACTTGCTGCCACCAAAGGCACAATATTTGGGTGCACTGCCACTGACACCTATACCAGATTCATATCATTTTAATATTGGACCGCAGGGTCCACCACTGCACTCTTCCGCAATACCACAGAGGGGTTACTTATGGTGTGAAAGCACTTGCTGCCACCAAAGGCACAATATTTGGGTGCACTGCCACTGACGCCTATACCAGATTCATATCATTTTAATATTGGACCGCAGGGTCCAACCCTGCACTCTTCCACAATACCACAGAGAGGTTATGGTGTGAAGACACTTGCTGCCACCAAAGGCAAAATATTTGGGTGCACTGACGCCTGTACCAGATTCATATCATTTTAATATTTGACCGCAGGGTCCAACCCTGCACTCTTCCACAATACCACAGAGGGGTTACGGTGACGGCACTATTGCTGACACTAAAGGGCCAATTTTAAAGCACCTGTTGTTACTTTAATCCAAAACCTGCATAAATTTCACCATAATTTAGCCAAAAAAAATCACTAAACTTGTTCGGCGCGTCCTAAAACGTCTCCTCTTTTCATACAGGCTGCCGCCCCAAGCAGTTGTTTATGAATAGATTAAAGGAAAACCATTTACCGTCATTTGGAATGTCATTTTTTTGTTTTTAAATGTTTCTATACATCCTACAAATCTGCCACTTCACGGGCAGGTTATGGGGACCTCCTAGGCACGATATTTGAAGGAATTTTTTGTTTTTATTCTTAACCTTTATTTCATGGAAAACTCACTGTTCCTTTAAACTTATTGTCCTTGTTTCCTGTCCCCCAGGTCACTACCCGGACCCCCATACACCTTTTATGGCAAATATCTAGCATATATGCCCTCTTGGAGGGCACTCTAAAAATCGAACGTTCGGGTCCCATTGACTTACATTGAGTTCGGATCGTGTTCGAGTTCGAACTCGAACTTTTGAAATTGTTCGAGTTCGAAGTCGAACCGAACACGGGGGCGTTCGGCTCATCCCTACTGCATTATCAGCATACAGGCAGAAATGGCCTTTGTGTCAGATGCAGTAGTAAATGTGCTGCAGACAGATAATAAAATGGTGATCTCCTGCTTATGGGGATTTGTAGTGATCATAATGAGATTATTAGCAATGCAATATCTGTATGTGCTGCATAATGCCTGTGTATGGCAATTACAGCAACACCTTGTATCTGTGTGTGCCGCATAATGCATGTGTATGGCAATTACAGCAACACCTTGTATCTGTATGTGCTGCATAATGCATGTGTATGGAAATTACAGCAACAACTTTTATCTGTATGTGCTGCATAATGCCTGTGTATGGCAAATACAGCAACACCTTGTATCTGTATGTGCTGCATAATGCCTGTGTATGGCAATTACAGCAACACCTTGTATCTGCAATGTGCTGCATAATGCCTGTGTATGGCAATTACAGCAACACCTTGTATCTGTATGTGCTGCATAATGCCTGCGTATGGCAATTACAGCAACACCTTGTATCTGTATGTGCTGCATAATGCCTGTGTATGGCAATTACAGCAACACCTTATATCTGTATGTGCTGCATAATGCCTGCGTATGGCAATTACAGCAACACCTTGTATCTGTATGTGCTGCATAATGCCTGTGTATGGCAAATGCAGCAACATCTTGTACCTGTATGTGCTGCATAATGCCTGTGTATGGCAATTACAGCAACACCTTGTATCTGTACTGTACAGGGATTTACACTCATTATAACCCTTTGAATCTTATCCCTGTACAGCAGTGAATGACCCCACAGCTCTCTCTGTATTCTGCCAAATCCCTGGCTGCTCTAATGCAGCAGGAAGTTCGTTGAGCTTTTTGTTACAGTGAGGTTGGAGGCTGCTATTTGCAGCAATACAGGGTGACTAGAAATAGATTAAACAAAGAATCTCCTTTCTCCACAGGGGCGTGCTAATCTTGCTTTAGAAAGGTATGCAAATAGGGTTCGATATGCTAATAACTGCTTTTCAAAGTATTACAATGCAAAATCAAATTGGGTACTGAAAGGGTTAAACATACCAATGAATGGGCCGGGCTCCCATGGCGGACTGGCCAGGTTGAGGCTTGCCCCACGTGTTTACAGGGCCCAGCCATGCGCGATGACATCACTTTCAGGCGTCCCCTGTTCCTGCGTGGGGAACCTGAAAGGGGAGGGGGAGGTCCTTTGGAAGCCTCTCTCTCCCGAATGGTTAGGGCTAGAAAACAAAGAAAGGTACCGCTGGAAAGGGGAGAGTCTCCTCTTTTCAGTGGTTCTTCTCTTTTAGCCCTTAGGTGCCAGATCTCGATTCGAACCCAGAAGTGGCTGACATCTTGTTTGCATAAACGAGTAAGAGGAAAATTTGACCTAAACACAAACAGCAGCAGGCACTCTCGGACTGACATTTGTAAAACCGCCCGGTCACGATGAGGTTAATCTGCTTAGACTATCTATCTTCATGACTCACGAGATAAATCAGCTCCTACTAATTCTTCCCTCTATTGCTCCCCACATCCTGACTTCTCTCTCATGGTTGATTGTATCACTATGTGCTGATGCCACTAGTGAACGATCAGGTGACTGGCACCCGGGAAATTAAAAAAAATCCTGGCTGGTGGTGATGCTGATTGGACTGGAGGCAACTCCTCCACTTCACTCATCGTTTCTGCCAGATCAGGGCAGCAGGGAGGTAGGGGGAGGGGGTCAGGATGAGTAGTCTGCCCTGTTAACTTTTCAGGTTATTATGCAGTGATCAGGTTGAAAATACATCTTGAGCTAAAACTAGCAAACACACCAAAACAAAATGTGTATGTGAATAACAATCAAACAAAGCAAGTGATCATCGTCCAATTGATTCTGCAAAGAAGTGCACACACAGCATATGATGTAAATCAGCACGGATGTCACAGAATCTGTAAAATATATTCTGCCAAGGCCAAAAATCTCCAATGTGAAGTGTTGAGATAAAATTATAATTAATTCCCATTCATTAGCGAAGCCTTTATTATCATAGAATTGCTATGAAAAAGACAAATGGGATAAAAGGCTAAGTACAATGGATGCCGATGAAGAGGCAATGAGCTGGAGATGATTTGTAGCTGGTTCCAAACTACCGTGCAGATATTGTTTGTCCCAAAGGATGTTCCGTACGGGCTTGTCTCACATTCTCACGGGAAAAAAAAGACAATCCCACGGCAGGGATGTGCGTTTCGGGTTTCGGAATTTCGGAATTTTCACGAAATTTCCCGATTCGTGTTTTCGGATGCGGCCGATTTTCCGAAAATTTTTAGATCCGAAAATGGCAGATCCGAAAAGTTTTCCGAGCCGAAACGAAATATTTTCGGAATTTTAGAATGGACTTGAAATGTGTCAAATCGAAATTTATTGCTTTGAAACGAGGAGAACAGATGTTCCGAAAAAACGAAAATTTCCGAAATCACGAAAAGTCGATACAAAAAACGAGCTAACAGGGTTATCCAAAGAGATCCGAATTGCTTGAGAAAGGTAACCGAACGCTGAAAATCAGTGTTCGGTTACCTTTCCTGGCCATTCGGCTATCCAGAGAGCAGGCAATTCGCCAAATCCTGGCGAATTGCCTGCACATACGGTGCCTGTTCGGTGCCTGTTCGAGGGCAGTGAAATCCCCATGAAAAAGCACTGCTTCGGCTATTCAGAGAACACAAACCAGCAGTGAAAGGTTCCCCTAATGCCCTGCCATTCGGTGGTTTAATTCGGCAAATTTATTCAGGCGAATCCCATAGGCTTCAATGTTAAAAATATTCCCGTTTTAATTCAATATCTAATAAACCGTTCATTATAAAATTCTGCAGCAAAAAGTCTCTTTATTCATTGATTTTTTAGGATACTTTAAGCATTTTTCAGATTTTTTTTTTTTTAAAAAAAAGTCCGATTTTTTTTTTTTTTTTCTCAGTTTGCTTATTTTTTTGTAACAGCCCTCTTTATTATCATTCCCTGGACCTCCTGTGAAAATTTCAGACATTTTCGCTTAGTAGTTTCTTTGCAAACAGCGTTTCTTTTTCCCAGATTCATACAAATGGTTTTTCTAATTTATTCACTGCCTCCTCTACGTCACAGCTGCTTCGGCTCCTTTTCGGCTCCTGTTCGGCTCCTGTTCGGCTTTTTCGAAGGTTAATCCAGATGTTTTTGCGTGTTTTCAGCGTGCATTCGGTTAGTTTTCGTCAGGTTTTCGACAGCTTTTCCCTGCAATTCGGGGACCCTGTGCTGTTTGCTGAATACACCGCAGGGTCACCGAAATGCAATCGGCAAAAGGAACCGAATTGAAGAGAACGAAAAGTCACCGAACGTGCGGTGACTTTTCGAATCTCTTTGGATAACCCTGTAAGTGACACGAAAATACGAAAAATGGTCGATATTCCGAAAAAAAAATGTACACGAAAAACGAGTCGAGCCGAACCGAATTGAAACAGAAATCGGTCGAAACGAGCCGAATCGAAAAGTTTAAACGTCCGAAAAATCGAATCGAATCGAACCGAAAAAAAAATCGGTGCACAAGCCTATCCCACGGTGACTTACACCTGCAAGGTTGCCCAAATTTGACAGAGAAGATGACTGCAGCAACCAAAAACACAATGCAAATCTGGGGTATTAACACTCAAAAATAAATATATATTAACTCCTTCACTACCAAGCTGGTTTCCTCAAAACCACTACCAGGACCCAGTGGATTTATGGAAAACAACTTTCCCTTGCAGACAGTGTAATAATGAATGTACCCCTAACTAAATACATTTTAGAGACAGTAAGCTTATTTGACAGGCAGAGGACTCCCCCTGCTGGCCAAAACGTGCTACTACGTGTATAATAATACAGCTTGAGCTCCGTGTTTCTGTAATAGAGAAACGGATCTTCAAGCTGTCCAAACAGCTTCAGCACCTCAGCTGACATGTCCAAGGTGCTGACAATTCGATGGCACATTCTGGAGCCCGTTTGCAGATCAATTTCCTTTGCAGTATAGGAAATTCCAATGCATTGTTCCAGTATATGACCAGATTGAGCTTGCTCAGTGTTGGGCTCCTACAGGAGCTTTTGAACATCGAGTATACTCAATCGTGGTAATAAATGGCTTAAACCCAGTTTATCCCATTCATCTGCCTTTATCTGTGAATGTATCACACTGTTTCAGTTGTGTTATGGCATTCTTGTTTATTATTATAATGCATAAAATAAAATGCAGACATGCTCTCTAGACCAGGGCTGTCAAACTCTGGCACCCCAGATGCTGCTGAAAAACAACTGGCATGATTCCCTGTCCGTCTATTGCAGGGCTGTCAAACTCTGCCCACCCCCAGATGTTTCTGAACTGCAACTCCCGTGATTCTCTAGCCATCTATTGCATTCAAAGAATTCTGGGAATTGTAGTCATCAACATCTGGGGGGCCAGAGTTTGACATCCCTGCTCTAGATTGTAAACTCGTATGAGCAGGGCCCTCTACTCCGCCTGTCTCTGGTTCCTAACAGGTCTATTCACAGAAAGGTGAAACTCAGGAGAATGACTGGAGAAGTGAAAATTCTAGGTCAAAGTAGCCAAACCCTAAAAATTCTTCCATTTATCTCACTTTCCAAATCGGCTATTTGGTCTACATTGTTCTCTTCTCCTGCCAGTTCTCCTGGTTTTCACCTTTCTCTGAATAACCCTGTGTGTTTGTTTGTAAATATGTTTAATCCCCCATCCCTAAGTGAAAAGTGCGGCGGAAACTTTTCTAAACTATTAGAAACTTTGTAAACAATGAAAATAATAATAATAAAAGAGAACTTTGGCATTGCATGTACAAATCCAAGGGCGATGACAGGTGCAAGACGTTTGAAATCTGATAGAATGTATTGACTCTCCCCTGTGGTGGCACTTTACAGCATTGCAATTAAACTCACCCTGGTAACTTTGTGATATTAAAACTTTTAAATTAAAATATGTAATTTTTACTGTACACCTGTTCTCTCCTTCCGCTTTTAAACTCCAGCCAACTGCTTCGTCTGCCACCATTAAATAAGTTTATATCAAGCAGTGCTAGTCTCATGGATATTTTCATATCTATCGCATCACAGGTTGAGAAAGTTGTATGTAGTGGAAAATTAAAATACAGAGGAGAGGTATTTGATCTCATGTGCTCTCTCAAGCAGTAAATGTTAATACCTTCCCTTGAGTTTGGCGCGGGCGGCTGCAAATCGCACAAAGTATTTCAGAAACGCGTATTGAGACACTCAGGGTTATCCAAAGAGATTCGAATTGCTTGAGAAAGGTAACCGAACGCTGAAAATCAGCGTTCGGTTGCCTTTCCTGACCATTCGGCTATCCAGAGAGCAGGCAATTCGCCAAATCCTGTCGAATTGCCTGAACATACGGTGCCTGTTCGGTGCCTGTTCGAGGGCAGTGAATCCCCATGAAAAAGCACTGCTTCGGCTATTCAGAGAACACAAACCAGCAGTGAAAGGTTCCCCTAATGCCCTGCCATTCGGTGGTTTAATTCGACAGGTTTATTCAGGAGAATCCAATAGGCTTCAATGTTATAAATATTCCCGTTTTAATTCAATATCTAATAAACCGTTCATTATAAAATTCTGCAGCAAAAAGTCTCTTTATTTATAGATTTTTTAGGATACTTTAAGCATTTTTCTGAATTTTGTAAAAAAAAATTAAAAGTCCGATTTTTTTTTATTTTTTTTTTTCAGTTTGCTTATTTTTTTGTAACAGCCCTCTTTATTATCATTCCCTGGACCTCCTGTGAAAATTTCAGACATTTTCGCTCAGTAGTTTCTTTGCAAACAGCTTTTCTTTTTCCCAGATTCATACAAATGGTTTTTCTAATTTATTCACTGCCTCCTCTACGTCACAGCTGCTTCGGCTCTGTGTGATTCGGCTCCTTTTCGGCTCCTGTTCGGCACCTGTTCGGCTCCTCTTCGAAGGTTAATCCAGATGTTTTTGCTTGTTTTCAGCGTGCATTCGGTTAGTTTTCGTCAGGTTTGCGGCAGCTTTTCCCTGCAATTCGGGGACCCTGTGGTGCTTGCTGAATACACCGCAGGGTCACCGAAATGCAATCGGCAAAAGGAACCGAATTGAAGAGAACGAAAAGTCACCGAACGTGCGGTGACTTTTCGAATCTCTTTGGATAACCCTGAATGTATTCAAAGTACGTTCTTAACTTATTTCTCAGTTTTAACAATTTACTTTAATTTCATGAATAGTTCAGACACATAAGATGATGACATGAATTGTAATTTGTATATACTTTAATTGTCACATTGTGTCTCGTATAACACTGTGGGCCAAATTACTATCCTAGCGGTAAAACAGGGGCGCTAGGGAGGAAAAACTGCGTCCGCAGTTTTCCCCCTTGCATGCCCGTTTTAGGCAGGGGTCAGACGAACGCGCATGCAGCTGCACTTTATTACGGCCGTAGTTGCAGCAAATGACGTCCAATGACAGCCAATATAAGAAGTACGGCCGCACGAAAGTTCGGCCGCGCAACGCAAGCGGAGAAAGGAACACATTTTTTTGAGAATGTAGAACGGCTAGTACTGATGCACAGAGTGCGCTGCGTCTGCTGCGTCCGCATAGCGGCGTGTGTGCGTGATTAGGAGACGTCAGGTGCTTCACATGTCCGGCCAACATCACGTCCATTTGTTTTTAATAGCTCCGTCAAAAATCATGGCCGAAATTGCCCATCGTATGACCGCTATCGCGTCTTCTGTGAAAAAATGTGTTAGGACGCATCAACGCACTTTTTGACGGTAGACGTAAAAAATGCGTTCGTCTGACCCTAGCCTTACCGCTAGATTACAATGCAGGCGCTAAAAAAGCAGCCTGCATTGTTTGCGGGCGCTAAGCCCCTTGATGCGCACGGCAGCGCTAAGCGCAGCTGCGCGCATCCTCTCAATGGAGTCCATAGGACTCTATTGAAGTGAATGCCGGTGGTCACATAACCAGCTGGATTTCGCTTTGCAGAGTAGTGATACATAGGGGAAAACTGGGGGGGGCTTTTCCCCCAAGTCTCTCCCTGCTCCCGCCGGACGGAGGAGGTGGACAGAGTCGCGGGCCTCGCCGTGGGACCAGATGTGAGTATATCAAATTTTTTGTAGGGTTTCTGGATGGTGCTAACGGATTTTGCAGAAGCGGAATCCGTTAGCACCAAGTTCTGGCTGTGGTTAACTTTCTGTTAACTGCAGCCGGACGTTAATCAGCGTTAGGACTTTGTAATCCTAATGCTGATTAACATTTTGCGCTCCCTATGTTAAGTATAGGGAGCACAAAGTACAGTAACCTCGCACAGTGGCGTCACTAGGGTTGGTGTCACCCGGTGCGGTAACTTATGGTTTCACCCCCCGAGTTTTACGGATTTTTTTTAACTACTCTTACTCCTAAATCAGTACTCCCATATAACACTGAATGCTCATACACACAGCGCACATTACTGTGAGGTTTATTGCTGTGGAGCTCTATCATATGCTCACACAAATTTTTGCCAACTGCCAGCAAGTACGGTGCCTGTTTGAAGGCAGTGAAAGCACACATGGATATATATTGCCCCCAGCAGCTCTGGATATTTTGCCCCCAGCAGCTCTGGATATATATTGCCCCCAGCTCACATATGGATATATTGCCCCAGCTCACAATTATATATTGCCCCCAGCAGCTCTGGATATATTGCCCCCAGCAGCTCACCCATGGATATATATTGCCCCAGCTCACACATGGATATATTGCGCCTCAGCTCACATATGGATATATTGCCCCAGACCAGCTCACACATGGATATATTGCCCCAGACCAGCTCACATATGGATATATTGCCCCAGACCAGCTCGCACATGGATATATTGCCCCAGACCAGCTCACACATGGATATATTGCCCCAGACCAGCTCACACATGGATATTGCCCCAGCTCTCATGGATATGCCCCAGCAGCTCTCATGGTTATGCCCCAGCTGCTCTCATGGTTATGCCCCAGCTGCTCTCATGGATATGCCCCAGCTCCTCTCATGGATATGCCCCAGCTCCTCTCATGGATATGCCCCAGCTCCTCTCATGGATATGCCCCAGCTCCTCTCATGGATATGCCCCAGCAGCTCTCATGGATATGCCCCAGCTGCTCTCATGGATATGCCCCAGCAGCTCTCATGGATATGCCCCAGCTCCTGTCATGGATATGCCCCAGCTGCTCTCATGGTTATGCCCCAGCTGCTCTCATGGATATGCCCCAGCTCCTCTCATGGATATGCCCCAGCTCCTCTCATGGATATGCCCCAGCTCCTCTCATGGATATGCCCCAGCAGCTCTCATGGATATGCCCCAGCTGCTCTCATGGATATGCCCCAGCAGCTCTCATGGATATGCCCCAGCTCCTGTCATGGATATGCCCCAGCTGCTCTCATGGATATGCCCCAGCAGCTCTCATGGATATGCCCCAGCTCCTCTCATGGATATGCCCCAGCAGCTCTCATGGATATGCCCCAGCTCCTCTCATGGATATGCCCCAGCTGCTCTCATGGATATGCCCCAGCAGCTCTCAAAGATATGCCCCAGCTCCTCTCATGGATATGCCCCAGCTCCTCTCATGGATAATGCCCCAACAGCTCTCATGGATATTGCCCCAGCTCCTCTCATGGATAATGCCCCAACCGCTCTCATGGATATTGCCCCAGCTCCTCATGGATATGAAACATGGGCACTAGGCCCGGTGTGAGCGCACTTAACTTATTCACTAGGTAACTTGTAAATAATAGTGATTTTCAACGGTATTCTGGATACTCGTAGTTGGAGAATCATAATCAATTGAGCTTATTAATAAAAAATAAAAAGCTCCATGGTGCAATATCGTTTGAATAATCAGGTTATAAAAGATAATAAAAGACCAATCGTGTGTGTCAAGAACTCACAAGTGTAGAGCCCTAGGCTCAGATGGTAACGCCTTTTGACCACTCTGGGGGGGTCACACCCCTTCTGTAGGATTCTTTATACTTGATTTAGCAATGGGTTTGTCCGTGGAAGACTTCTTTAGCACTTAAAGGGAAAGAAAGACTTCCATTGCGCAGACATCAACATTCTTGTGGCATACCAGTAAATAACGAATGGATACTCACAATTTGTTGAGCCTCTTAGAAAAGTGTCTCAGTATAATAGCTTGCATGGAATCGAAATCCAATCGGCAGGTCCCAAGCTGGTTTTATTAAAATGCCCAAATTCTTCTCTGCAAAATTGCCAATGCATACTATCAGGGTTATTCAGAGAGAGGTGAAAACCTTGTATCCATTCGTTATTTACTGGTATGCCACAAGATTGCTGATGTCTGCGCAATGGAAGTCTTTCTTTCCTTTAAGTGCTAAAGAAGTCTTCCACAGACAAACCCATTGCTAAATCAAGTATAAAGAATCCTACAGAAGGGGTGTGACCCCCCAGAGTGGTCAAAAGGCGTTACCATCTGAGCCTAGGGCTCTACACTTGTGAGTTCTTGACACACACGATTGGTCTTTTATTATCTTTTATAACCTGATTATTCAAACGATATTGCACCATGGAGCTTTTTATTTTTCATTAACAGGCTCAATTGATTATGATTCTCCAACTACGAGTATCCAGAATACCGTTGAAAATCCCTATTCAAGTTACAAGTTACCTAGTGAATAAGTTAAGTGCGCTCACACCGGGCCTAGTGCCCATGTTTCAATTGTTGATTACTTGTATGGGGTATACATAAGTGTTTTTGAGCTGCAACATTCCACTTATTATTATTTAATATCAATTAGCGCCACTTGCCTCTCTATTTTTCACCTATCTGTTATATCCTCATGGATATGCCCCAGCTCCTCTCATGGATACTGCCCCAGCAGCTCTCATGGATAATGCCCCAGCAGCTCTCATGGATACCGCCCCAGCAGCTCTCATGGATACCGCCCCAGCAGCTCTCATGGATACCGCCCCAGCAGCTCTCATGGATAATGCCCCAGCAGCTCTCATGGATACCGCCCCAGCAGCTCTCATGGATACCGCCCCAGCAGCTCTCATGGATACCGCCCCAGCAGCTCTCATGGATAATGCCCCAGCAGCTCTCATGGATAATGCCCCAACAGCTCTCATGGATATGCCCCATCAGCTCTCATGGATACGCCCCAGCTCCTCTCATGGATACTGCCCCCAGGCCCCAGCTCACCTCCTGCCGCCGCCTCGTGTTCTGCTCCCTCTGAGCGTCCGGCGGCAAGGAGCTTGGGCGCTCGCCTGGGGGAGCCACGTGACCAGCCGCAATCTCGCGAGAACTCGGCTGGTCACGTGGTTCCCCCAGGCGAGCGCCGAAGCTCCACAGCTTTGGACGCTCGCAGGGAGCCAAACACTGCGTCGCAGGGTGAGACACCCGCCCTTAGGGTGACGGTGTCACCCTAAGGGTGGGTGTCACCTGGTGCGGGCTGCACCCCCACCTTGCGATGCCACTGACCTCGCGCTGAAAAGCGCAAGATACCAAACGCTAACGGGTTACTTAACCCATTAGCGCTTGGATTGTAAAATACAGAACCTACTTGGGCTAACGTTAACGCTCACGCAGGTGATCGCTAATGGTAGCACCAAGTATGTAATTTGGCCCTGTGTCTGGTGTAGCGGACTGCAGGTAAATGTTGAAAGAGTGAAAAAACTAATGCAGAAGGAATATAGAGGGAAAATGAAAATAAACCTCTATAGTGGTTATTCAGAGAGAGACGATCTGGCCCTGAAATTGCACCGCACAGTTAATTTCCCTGTACGGGCCCATTCGGCCATTCAGAAAGCAGGCAGTTTGCCAAATTTTGGTGAATTGGCAGTGAAATACAGTGCTGTTCGGCAGCAAAGTCCCTGATGTTCGGTGGTTTCATTCGGCAAGTTTATTCAGGTGAATCCCATAGGTTTCGATGTTAAAAATATTCCCATTTTTATTCAGTATCTATTACACCGTTTATTATTTTAATCTGCAGCAAAAAGTTTCTTTATTTATTTTTCTTAAGGATTTTTCGGCATTTCTCTGTATTTTTCGGAAAAAAATTTTTTGGATGTTTTTTAAATAGCATTTTTTTTTTTTTTAATATTATTCATAAGACCTTATATGTTCATTCCACACATTTCCATACAATAGATTTTTTGCAAACAAAGTTTCAAATCTTAAAACTTTAAGTCTTTTTTTTCTTTTTTCTTTACTCCGTTCGTCGGCTTGTCAGCTTTTTACAGCGGCTGGTTGGCTGTGTTCGGCAGATCATTGGCTTTCTTCAGACGCTTTCGGGTTATTTTTGGCAGTTTTGCGTCGTATGGTCGACTTTTTTCGTACTCCATAGGGGGGGTAACATCCCTTAAATAGAAGTCTTAGGTTAGCTGGCTGGATGGGGAACAGCTGAGTCTTTCTACAGGCTTGGCAAGTGGAAAACCAGGACAGGACTACATTGTAAAGCAGGGTTTACACAGGAAAGGAGCTGCCAGGTTAGGTAACATGTGGAGCAGCTTCGATCCAGTAAATGTGCTGCAAACAGATAATAAAATGGTGGGATCTTCTGCTTACGGGGGTTTGTAGTGATTCAGAATGAGATTATTAGCAATGCAATATCTGTATGTGCCGCATAATGCCTGTGTCTGGCAATTACAGCAACACCTTGTATCTGTATGTGCTGCATAATGCCTGTGTATGGCAATTACAGCAACACCTTGTATCTGTATGTGCTGCATAATGCCTGTGTCTGGCAATTACAGCAACACCTTGTATCTGTATGTGCTGCATAATGCCTGTGTAGCGCTGGTTTTAAATCCCCTGCCATGTAGTACTTATTTTTGGCCACCGGAGGGAGACAAGCGCAATGTGAGACACTGAACATTGGGACTACATTTCCCGGCATGCTTTGCGAGCGGGGACAGGAAGTGGGTGGGGGAGAGACGCTGACATCCTGAGCCTCGTGGAAAGAGCTGGCAGAGCGCGCCTAGGAGTGAGAGAAGCAAGACGCGGTGTAGCTGAACGGGACAGTGACCAGGCCGGAGCGCAGTTGGGGCCTGACCGAGCTGGAGACCGGGTTTTCCGCCTTTATCTAATGAAGACCCAGTGATCCACCACAGTAACCTGAGCTGATACTGAGTGAGCTGGAGGACCCTGAGTTAGGAGAACCGCAGATCGATCCAAGAGGGAGTGCAGGCGGTGAGCTGGACTTCTGAGGCAGATACAGACAAGCCAGACAGTGGAGCCGGTGACACAGAGAACCCCAGTCAAAATCAAGTGGAGAGACGTCCTGGGTTGAGCGGAGCACAGAGTATCTGGTGGATGGGTGAGAGGCCTTCCAGGCCGTTGTGAACAATCTAAAGCACGCTGCAATTTGTTTAGAAACCCACAGGGCCCCAACGTGACTAGTCGAAGATACCTCATAAATAATTCACTGGCCAGTTGAATATTGTACCCGGGTACCAATACACTCACACACATACATTCTTTGGGACATAACCTGTACGGGACTCACTCCCCAACCACAAAGGGGGTTAAAGATATATTTTTCTCTTTTCCGCTGCGCGTTTCTCGCATTACGAAGCATTGTATTTCTTTTCCGCTGCTCGTTTCCCGCATTACGAAGTACTGTAAATATATATATATACCGTGTTACTCATTATATGCCAGTTTATCCAGTAAACTATATAATTTATAAAATCCACGACGGTGCTGGAGTATATTTATTCCCTAGTGCGGGGTGACTGACCCGAGGTTCAATTTCAGCGTCTCCTCCGGGAGTGAGCGCTACACCTGTGTATGGCAATTACAGCAACACCTTGTATCTGTATGTGTTGCATAATGCTTGTGTATGGCAATTACAGCAACACCTTGTATCTGTATGTGCTGCGTAATGCCTGCGTATGGCTATTACATCAAGACCTTGTATCTGTATGTGCTGCATAACGCCTGTGTATGGCAATTACAGTGACACCTTGTATCTGTATGTGCTGCATAATGCCTGTGTATGGCGATTACAGCAACACCTTGTATCTGTATGTGTTGCATAATGCTTGTGTATGGCAATTACAGCAACACCTTGTATCTGTATGTGCTGCATAATGCCTGTGTATGGCAATTACGGCAACACCTTGTATCTGTATGTGCTGCATAATGCCTGTATATGGCAATTACAGCAACACCTTGTATCTGTATGTGTTGCATAATGCTTGTGTATGGCAATTACAGCAACACCTTGTATCTGTATGTGCTGCGTAATGCCTGCGTATGGCAATTACATCAAGACCTTGTATCTGTATGTGCTGCATAACGCCTGTGTATGGCAATTACAGTGACACCTTGTATCTGTATGTGCTGCATAATGCCTGTGTATGGCAATAACAGCAACACCTTGTATCTGTATGTGCTGCATAATGCCTGTGTATGGCAATTACAGGAACACCTTGTATCTGTATGTGCTGCATAATGCTTGTGTATGGAAATTACAGCAACACCTTGTATCTGTATATGCTGCATAATGCCTGTGTATGGCAATTACAGCAACACCTTGTATCTGTACTGTACAGGGATTTACACTCATTATAAAACCCCTGAACTGTATCCCTGTACAACAGTGAGTGACCCCACAGCTCTACCTGTATTCTGCCAAATCCCTGGCTGGCTGCTGTAATGCAGCAGTAAAGTTTGTTGGGCAGTTTGTGTTGCAGTGATGGTGAGGGCTGCTCCTTGTAGCTTTTTTACAGTAATACAGTGTGACAGGAGTGAGATCTCACTGAGTGTTTTGTGTCTCCCCATGGGACACACTAATCTTTCAATACAAAATGTAAAGAAAAGGGGTTTTAAAGGCTAGTTTTTGTAAATATAATTTTTATAGTTTATATTTATTTTTTTATAATTTATATATTTATTATTGTAAAACGCTGCCACTTTACGAACATTGATGATAATATCTAAGACAGGTCAACAACCTTTACCCTCAAAAGGTTTAGGAATTATATTTTCCTGCGAGTCTCTGCCAACCGATCGAGTGGCTGATCATCATGGGAGCTATAGTTCCAAATCACCTGGAGGGCCGAGGTTGCTGACCCACAATTTAAGAGATCAGCTTGAACAGCTGATCCAGACCTGGTTTTATTGAAGTTGGCCCCATTAACAGTTAAGTACTCTAGAAATCAACGACTGGTAAGAAATACCTTTTTATTGAAGTGTAAGCGTTTGCATATATCTGCATATATTTAGGCCGCCTTTGCTCTGGTGTCAAGATTTGCATGCATTAGAATGGAAATCCTGGAGTAGCCTGTGTTTTGATGCGCTCTCTTGCTGTAATTGTCTGTAATTGTTCTTAATGAGGTATTCAATGGCATTTAACATTTATTGCTAATGGCTGGGCTTATGGCCCTGGAATTTATTGTTGCCATATCAGTGAGCAGTGCTGTGCACACAGTTCCTTGTGTTATTGCTGAAGTTCTTTTCTTTGTTGTTTCTTGCGTTAACGTTAAGGTTTAATTTTTCATTGTTTTTAAGTTAATGTTTTTGAAACGACAATTATTTATCAATACCTGTGAGGTCAAATACAATGTTTAAACTTTGAGTTGATGATTCATTCCTTAACCCCTTCACACTCAGAATCGAGTTATCTCGATTTTGCATTTTAAGAAATTGAAAACCACTCATTAGCATATCAAAAGACATATTTTAAAGCAAAATTAGTGTGTCCCATGTGGAGAAACAAAATCCTTTGTTTTATTTCTCTCCTGTCAGCCTGGAGAGAGAGAAAACCAGCTGCAAATAGCAGCCTGAATCCTTACTGTAATAAAAAGTTAAAATAGATTAATGCAGCATTCCAGCAGCCAGGGTGAGGGCAGAATACAGGGAGAGCTGTGGGGTCAGTCGCTGCTGTACAGGGATCAGATTCAACGGGTCATAATGAGTGTAAATCCCTGTACAGTACAGATACAAGGTGTTGCTGTAATTGCCATACACAGGCATTATGCAGCACATACAGATACAAGGTG
The DNA here is from genome assembly GCA_009667805.1 of Leptobrachium leishanense. Taxonomy (NCBI): domain Eukaryota; kingdom Metazoa; phylum Chordata; class Amphibia; order Anura; family Megophryidae; genus Leptobrachium; species Leptobrachium leishanense. The sequence continues at coordinate 317,066,013 of CM019067.1, read as the reverse complement.
TTGCTGTAATTGCCATACACAGGCATTATGCAGCACATACAGATACAAGGTGTTGCTGTAATTGCCATACACAGGCATTATGCAGCACATACAGATACAAGGTGTTGCTGTAATTGCCATACACAGGCATTATGCAGCACATACAGATACAAGTTGTTGCTGTAATTGCCATACACAGGCATTATGCAGCACATACAGATACAAGGTGTTGCTGTAATTGCCATACACAGGCATTATGCAGCACATACAGATACAAGGTGTTGCTGTAATTGCCATACACAGGCATTATGCAGCACATACAGATACAAGGTGTTGCTGTAATTGCCATACACAGGCATTATGCAGCACATACAGATACAAGGTGTTGCTGTAATTGCCATACACAGGCTTTATGCAGCACATACAGATATTGCATTGCTAATAATCTTATTATGATCACTACAAACCCCCATAAGCAGGAGATCTCACCATTTTATTATCTGTCTGCAGCACATTTACTGCATCTGACACAAATGTATTTTCTGCCTGTTTGATAATAATGCAGACCCCGTTTGAGATTGTGTAAGATATGGGACGCCATCTAGAGCTCAATGTTTTGCATTTCAACAATATTTCTGAAAAGGATAAACCAGTATACTCGGTATTCAAAAGCGTCTAGATGTTCCCCTGCAGATCGAGTATACTCAATTTATCCTCTTTCTGGAACAATGCATAGGAATTTCACCTCATTCAGAAGCTGAAAGCTAAAGTCCTAAAAATCTAAACTTGCAGCATACTGGACATTACAGCGTATGTGCTGCAGCTCACAGACCTTCTCACTGTGTCCATATTAGACACAGACTGTTGTTTGCAGGGCTGCCATAAGAATTCTCAGATCGTCTTAGCAAACCACTAGTCATCCTCCCCCCATTTCAATAGACTAATTAAAAATAAAACATTTTCCCACCTGTTCCTTTTGTTTTGCTAAATCGTGGTGGTGCAGCAAGGGGATCAAAAGTGTACTCTGCTGGGAGAGCATTCAGTGTGCACCTCTAGCTGGTGCCGACATTACTAGCTGCTCACTCAGTGATGATGCATAGTGCTCTTACTGGTCTCAGATGCTGCAGCCCACTGGGAAATTTTTCGGTATCTTGGTGAACCAGTACTGGATGGAATGTAGGGACTCTCTCACATCTGCTGCACATGATTTGGCAAGGGCCATGGCACCCTTTACGAACACTGTCATGGCGGCCCTGCTTGTCTGCATGTGTCTCACACAAAAAGCCTGAAGTAGCAAAATTTGACCAGCAGGGGGAGCTCTCTGCATGTGAAATGAGATTATTGTACTGTAGCAATATATGTATAGTTGTACATTTTTTCGTATCTTGGTGAACCATTCCAGGATGGCGCATGGGGACCCATACATGTGCGACACTTGGAGAAGTTTCAAAGGGTTTGGGATACACCAGGAGCCCCTGGAGCCACTAGGCCCCTGAACGTACAGTATCTTGGTGGTCCTGCTGGTCTGCATGCATCTCAAAGAAAAAGTCTGCAGTGGCAAAATTTGACCAGCAGGGGGAGCTCTCAGCTTTCCAAATGAGAGTACTGTCTTGTATTATAACAATGTATTATAGACATTACAGACATTTTTACACTTTGGATAATGAAAAGTTGTTTTCCATAAACCACTGGTTTCTGATAGTAGTTTAATAGAAAACCACTTGGTAGTGAAGGGGTTAAGAAGACAAAAATACAGAGACATAAAAAGTAAACTTCCATTTTCATTAGGCAGATTAACAGCGAAGCTGAGAGTTGTGTAACAAGCCGTCTAACTGTATAATGAGACGGAACCCACAGCTAATTGGATGGATCCTTCAAACAAGAAACATTCAAATCGTATACACTCCACAGCTTTGTGTAAGAGACGCACTAAGCAAACAGACACTGTGCAGCTTCTCATTTGCAGTCAGAAGCATGAACGGAATAAACTTCTGTTTTCAGAATTGACGTTCGCAGAAAGACCAGTCGGTGATTTAAGTCAGAAATCATGTATGCCTCATATCCTCAAACAAACCTAATCCTCCAGTGTCTAAACTTCATTCTTCATTCATTAGAACTGTATCCGTCGTTACCTGAGGGAAACCAGCGGCTGCCCACGCAGCGCGCTCATTCATCCCATAGACTGAAGTAAGCGGCGGAGTTTAGCTGGGGACCTAAACTTGTCCTCTGCATTAAAAATGAAGTGGGTTACATTCTCTCCTGCCCTCTCTATATGAGATTATATATATATATTATTTATAAATAGGATACTGTATCGTCCATTCCATTGTGTAGGTAAGAGGTGGCCAGCAAGCACAGATGTGGTATTTATTAGTATCTGCAGAAAATTTGTCTAGTGGCATTTGTATAGTTAATTATTTTGCAGTGTATACGGAGCGCCTGCTCGCTGTATACATTATTATTAATCTTAGGAGGAGGCACTGATTTTGAAAAGATAATTTGCAAATGGTGTTTTCTCGTCACTGATGATATTGTATTATCCTAAAAAAAAGTCCTGCTTTGTATAGTATCAAGTTAAATAAGAAACCAAAAGGGTTTAGAGTTTACATTTATTCCACTGCAGAACCAGAGTGCGCTATTGGTCAGTCCACTCATACACTTCAAGCCGGAAGAACATTGTCCAATCAAATGCTTCTTATAGAGAAACATTGAAGAAATATACAATAGAAACCTCAACCACAGACACACCAGGGCGTGTGCACACACACAGACACACACACACATACACACACACAGACACACACACACATACACACACACAGACACACACATACATACACACACTCACCCACAGACACAGATCTAGACCTAATCACAGACACAAAGGCACACACAGACACACATACGCACATACACAGAAACACAGACACACACAGTCCCAGACAAAGACCCACAATGACTCAGACACAGACCTAGACCCACACACAGAACCCCCAGACCCATACGCAGACACACACACACACACACAGAAACAGACACACACACTCACCCACACAGATCTAGACCTGTTCACAGACACACATACACACACACAGAAACACAGTCCCAGACAAAGACCCACAATAACTCAGACACAGACCTAGACCCCCCCAGACCCATACGCAGACACAGAGACATACACAGATACAGACACACACATACACACATTCAGGCACAGACCTAGACCCATGCACACACAGACATAAACAGACACACAGTCCCAGACACCCACCCACCCACAGACTCAGACACAGATCTACACCCATTCACAGGCACACACACACACCCACGCAAAGATACACAGACACACACACACAGTCTCAGACACTGGCCCACACCGACTCAGACACAGACCTAGATCCACACACAGACCCAGTCCCATGCAGTGACAAACAGACACACACAGTCCCAGACACACACCTACCCACAGACACAGACCTAGACCCTTACACAGACACACACACAGACCCCCCAAACACAGACCCACACCTGCCTAGACCCACTCAGACCGTGACCCAGACACATACACACACACAATCCCAGACACAGACCCAGACCCACACACAGAGATACAAAGTTATTAGCATTCTTTCATTCTTCACACTCACACACAAGTAAACTACCAATGCAAACACATTAAATGAAATTGAAAGTAGAGATTTCTACATCCAGCAATGTCGTAATGGCCCCCATTCCCTCACACTATCATTAATAAAATGCATGAATGAATTAGAATAGTCACTTTATATCAATGCTGGCAATTATTGTGTGAGCACAGAGAATAAACGAGTTAACTCTGGTTAAGAGGACCCCTATTCTTTGGCTACTCAATGTTATCCATTAACTTAGAAATTGGCATGAAGAAATGAAGCTTACTGAAATCTCAATCTGTGCTTCACACACAAAAAAACCAAACAAATAAAAGTGAATATTTATTATTGAGACGCCTTCTCTGGAGATAATACTTCACCTCATATCCTGTTCCTTTAGCTCCCTCTTTATCTGGAAAAACTACCTGGTGAAAATCTCATTTTTCATTATAGATCAGCCAAACCTCAAGCGGAATCTCATTTTATTCCGTACACAGTCCATGCAGTTCCAAGAAACCATAAGCCAAGTAGATTTCATCAGTCATTAAAGCACCTTGTGCTAAATCTGCCGAGCAGCACAGGGCCTGGGAATCTGTTTCCTCTTTACTTCTAGATCTTTAGCTTTCCCTGCCTCGATACGTGAACATGTTGCTGCGCTCACTTGGTGCTGATCATACTTTGGCTTCCTCAGTGCTTTTTATTAGGGATGTGCATGGCTGAAAAATTTGTTTCGTTCCGTTACGTTTTTAATTAATTTCGTTTTCGGAATTTCGTAACTAATTTCGTTTCGTATTTAGTTTCGGATTGATTTGAAATTTTGAATCGATTCGAATTTCATATATCATAGACACAGAAAAATGTCGGCAGATAAGAACCTTTCGGCCCATCTAGTCTGCCCAATTACATGGATACTTGACCTGGATTTATCTTTTGTTTAGGATAGCCTTATGCCTATCCCATGCCTGCTTAAATTCAATTACTGTTTTGGCCTCTACCACTTCAACTGGAAGACTGTTCCATGTATCCACCACCCTCTCAGTAAAATAATGCTTCCTGATGTTACTTTTAAACCTTTGCCCCTCTAATCTAAGACTATGTCCTCTTGTTTTGCTATTTTGTTTCCTTTTAAATATACTCCCTTCCTCTACCTTGTGGATTCCCTTTACGTATTTAAATGTTTCTATCATATCTCCTCTGTCTCGTCTTTTTTCCAAGCTGTACATGTTAAGATCATTAAGCCTTTCCTGGTAACTTTTCTCCTTCAAGCCGTACACCATTTTAGTAGCCCTTCTCTGAACTCTCTCTAAGATGTCTATATCCTTCTGGAGATACGGTCTCCAGTACTGCACACAGTACTCCAAGTGAGGTCTCACCAGTGCTCTGTACAGTGGCATGAGCACTTCCCTTTTCCTACTGCTAATACCTCTCCCTACACAACCAAGCATTCTGCCAGCATTTCCAAGCATTCTGCCAGCATTTCCTGCTGCTCTATTACATTGACTACTTACCCTTAGATCCTCTGAAATAATAACCCCTAAATCCCAACCCTCAGATGTATCAAATATTCTATATTCAGCCCTTGGGTTTTTACGTCCCAGGTGCATTATCTTGCACTTATCCACATTAAAACTCAATTGCCACAGCTCCCACCATTTTTTTAGTTTACCTAAATCATTTGTCATTTGGCTGATCCCTCCAGGAACGTCAACCCTGTTGATAGTTAATTCGATAGTGATCCAGAATTTGATATTAACTATCAGGGTTATTCAAAGAGAATCGAAAAGTCACCGCACGTTCGGTGACTTTTTGTTCTCTTCAATTCGGTGCGATTTGGCGATCCCATTTCATCGACCCTGAGGTGTATTCAGCAAGCAACACAGGGCCACCGTAATGCAGGGAAAAGTCACTGCAAACTCACCGCAAAACGAGGGCGAACGCACACTGAAACCCACAAAAACATCTGGATTAACCCGCCGAAGACTCCGGAGAAACCCAAGCAGGAGCCGATCACAGCGCAGAGCAGCCGCCGGAAAAAGTCGACACCGCAGATGAAGGAGGTGAAGAAAAAAAGAAAAGTACACTTGAATGTTTGAAAAGTGAAGCGCTGTTTGCAAACAAACTACTGAGCGAAAATTTCTGAAATTTACATATAAGATCCAATGAATGATAATAAAAAGGTCTGTTACAGAAAAAAGAAAAAACGATTTTAAAAAAAAAAAGACGGAAAAAAAATGTTTGCAAAAAATCCCATAAAATGCCTAAAAGGTCCTAAAAAAGCTAACAATAAAGAGACTTTTTACAGCAGAATTTTATAATGAACAGTTTATTAGATATTGAATTACAACAGGAATATTTTAACATTGAAGCCTATGGGATTCTCCTGAATAAACCTGCCGTAATAAACCACTGAATGGCAGGGTAATTCGGCAACTTTTCACTGCTGGTTTGTGTTCTCTGAATAGCCGAAGCATTGCTTCTCTATGGAGATCCACTGCCCTCGAACAGGCACCGAACAGGTACCGTATGTGCAGGCAATTCGCCAGGATTTGGCGAATTGCCTGCTCTCTGAATAGCCAAATGGCCAGGAAAAGTAATCGTACGCTGAATTTCACTGTTCGCTTACCTTTCTCCAGCCATTCGGATTTCTTTGAATAACCCTGTAGATAAAACTCCAATTAATCAAATTTTGCTGTTTAAAGAAAAGCTAGGGTTAAATTTTAAGCTGTCACAGATTTAGTATTTGAGTCAAATTAAACAGTGAAATAAAATGAATTTGTTTGATAAAGTCCTTTGCTGACTATTACTTGTATTGTAAGTTAAGATCAATTCGATAGTTGATATCAGCTATTAAAATTTTTCTTTTATGATGATGGCACAGTGTAAAAACGAAATAAATTCGTTATATACCGTTTTTTTTCGTTTCGAATTCGTATCGTATCGATTCATTATTCGGAAGTACTTTCGAATACAAATTATCAAATTTCGTTCTGAATTTTTCCGAAACTAATGCACATCTCTACTTTTTATGGTCTCTCTTAAGTGGAGGCCAGGCAGCACAATATATAATGCTACACTCTTATTCTACAGATTTTTTTAAAAAAATTGTATTTGCACTTATATCTATTTTTTATGTCTTCTAATGAATTGTATTTTTTTATTGTTCACTCCTATGTGTGTATTTAATCTGGCAGTGTTTCAGGAACATCTTAAAATTTTGACCTCTACAGAGGAATTCTCTCATAGGCAGTGCTTCCCAACCCTGGTCCTCATGTATCCCTAACAGGCTAGGTTTGCAAAATATCTGAAGCGCAGTGACCTTCTCCCAGATATAGGGCAGTCCCTGCAGCGGCTTTCGTTGCACTGATCTGGCCAGCTGGGGCAAAACCTTTTTGGTCTATGAATGAGCCACTCAGGGAGGTGGAACCAAGATGGCATCTGGGGTTGGATAAGTTGGGGGTGTTGGCAAGAGCTCAGAGGGATGGGTGCATGGATCTCCAGGGAGATGCTTATTTACCAAGGTATGCATCAATAGGAGGGAAGGTGTCTCTTTGGAGGGGTCGTGATCACCTCATTTGGCTTTAAAAGCTTTCCAGCTCATTCATTTCTTGCTTCAGTTGTATATTTATCATCTCCTTTGGTTCTAAATTGAGCAAATGTATTGTGTGTTTGAACCATATGCCAGTTTTTCGGATTGATTATCCATGTATACCTGTTTGCAGCCAGCCTCGACCTCTGAAATGACCCTAGACTCTGCCTGCTGAATATCGTCTTCTGTACTTCGAACTCCAACTTTTCCGTGCCATTGCACAGTGGTTCCTACCTTTACCCCACCGACCCTGACCGAAAGAACATAACTTTAAATGTACATTTGAGCTTTTTATATACATTAAAGCAAAATTCAGTTAGGGTTAGTCCTTAAATGGTGGATATTGGCAACTCCCTCACCCACTGGTGCTTCTAATTTTTTAATCTTTTGGAATTCCCCACCAATTTACTGCTCATTGAATAACTCCTAAAAAAAAATAGACAAACTGCAGACTTGTTTTTATGAAAGAAGTATCTGAGATAGTTTGAGATTTGATATAAAAGTATGATCCTACTCATTTCATAACGTTTCCTTGCCATCGATTGACAAACAACGAGTATGGATGGGATCTTGAAAGCTCCTACTCATGTCATAAGGGTTTCTTATCCATGACTAATGACCAACAAATATGGGTGGGGTCTTGAAAGCTCCTACTCATGTCGTATGGTTCTCTTGTCCTCAATTGATGATGAAAGAGTATGGGTGGTGTTTTGAAAGTTCCTACTCATTTCATAAGGTTCTCTTGTCATTGATTAACAATCAAGGAATATGAGAGGGGTCCTGGAAGCCCCTACACATGTCAAAAGGTTCTCTAGTCATTGATTAACAATCAAGGAAAATGAGTGGGGTCTTGGAAGCCCCTACTCATGTCATAAGATTCTTTTGTTATCGACTGATGATTATCAAAAATAGGTAAAATATTGAAATGCCTGCTCATATCATAAGGTTTTCCTGTCATTGATTGACAATCAAAGAGTGTGGTGGGGTCTTGAAAGCCCCTACTCATGTCATCCGGATTTCCTATCATTGATTGATGATCAACAAGTATGTTTGGGGTCTTGAAAGCTCCTACTCATGTCATAAGGGTTTCTTATCCATGACTAATGATCAACAAATATGGGTGGGATCTTGAAAGCTCCTACTCGTGTCGTAAGGTTCTCTTGTCATCGATTGATGATGAAAGAGTATGGGTGGTGTTTTGAAAGTTCCTACTGATTTCATAAGGTTCTCTTGTCATTGATTAACAATCAAGGAATATGAGTGGGGTCTTGGAAGCCCCTACACATGTCATAAGGTTCTCTTGTCATCGGCTGATGATTATCAAAAATAGGTAAAGTATTGAAACGCCTACTCATGTCATAAGGTTTTCCTGTCATTGATTGACGATCTAAGAGTGTGGTGGGGTCTTGAAAGCCCCTACTCATGTCATAAGGTTCTCTTATCATTAATTGATGATCAAAAAGTATGTTTGGGGTCTTGAAAGCTCCTACTCATGCCACAAAGTTCTCTTGTCATTGATTGATGATCATCGAGTATGAGTGGGGTGTTGAAAGCTCCTACTCATGTCATAAGGTTCTCTTGTCATTGATTGATGATCATCGAGTATGAGTGGGGTGTTGAAAGCTCCTACTCATGTCATAAGGTTCTCTTGTCATTGATTGATGATAATCGAGTAGGAGTGGGGTGTTGAAAGTGCCTACTCATGTCATAAGGTTCTCTTCTCATCAATTAATCATCAACGAGTTTCGGTGGGGTCTTGAAAGCTCCTACGCATGTCATAAGGTTCTCTTGTCATCGGTTGGCAATTAACGAGTACAGGTATGGGATTGTTGGAGACGGTGACTTTTTGATGGTTAAAAAGATGGGAAAAATAAGAAATGCATCAGAAAATAAAATCAAACGAGTCATGCTAAGTAGTGCAGGAATCGGAATAAACCAAATACGTTGTCATAGTAATGTGCACTGCATCTTTTTTGATGACAATGTAAATCATCACTTGCCTGGTTTTTGAGGAACACAGAGGATTTTTTGTTTTTGATTACCTAATCACAGATACATCTGAGTTTCTTTTTCACAATCCACCAGAGACGGAAAAGAGTTTCTTTTCACGCGGACAAAAGGACAATTCGTCCTTAAGCTTTAATATCTTTCCAAACTCTTGTTTAATTCATTTTTTTTTTTTAAAGCAAGATTTGTGATGTATGAGATCATTCTCACCGAGCCCAGGCTTAATTATATCTTAGACGTAAACGGCACGAACGTGAAGGGCAAGTGATTCAAAGTCCCTCTGTGCAGGCATATGAGATATGGGTGGAAGCTGTGATCCTGAAGAGTCTCCTTGGAAAAGTCAAGATTTGAGCTATATGCAAAGAACAGAAATACGAAAAAGTGGATCTCATATTGAGGACACCAATAGCCATTATCAATATAATTTAGGGCTGTGCAATATTGACAAAATAATCATATTGCGATTTCTTGAATGAATATTGCGATTGCGATTTTATTTGCGATTTAGCCAATTGTTTTTGCTTTTTCAAACATGCTACATACATTCTAAATGTATTCAGTATTCAGCACATGGATACTGCCCCAGCACATGGATATACTGCCCCAGCACATGGAAATACTGCCCCAGCACATGGATATACTGCCCCAGCACATGGATATACTGCCCCAGCACATGGATATACTGCCCCAGCACATGGAAATACTGCCCCAGCACATGGATATACTGCCCCAGCACATGGATATACTGCCCCAGCACATGGATATACTGCCCCAGCACATGGATAATACTGCCCCAGCACATGGATATACTGCCCCAGCACATGGATATACTGCCCCAGCTCATGGATATACTGCCCCAGCACATGGATATACTGCCCCAGCACATGGATATACTGCCCCAGCACATGGATATACTGCCCCAGCACATGGAAATACTGCCCCAGCTCATGGATATACTGCCCCAGCTCATGGATATACTGCCCTAGCTCATGGATATACTGCCCCAGCACATGGATATACTGCCCCAGCACATGGAAATACTGCCCCAGCTCATGGATATACTGCCCCAGCACATGGATATACTGCCCCAGCACATGGATATACTGCCCCAGCACATGGAAATACTGCCCCAGCTCATGGATATACTGCCCCAGCTCATGGATATACTGCCCCAGCTCATGGATATACTGCCCCAGCACATGGATATACTGCCCCAGCACATGGAAATACTGCCCCAGCTCATGGATATACTGCCTAGCTCATGGATATACTGCCCCAGCACATGGATATACTGCCCCAGCACATGGATATACTGCCCCAGCACGTGGATACTGCCCCAGCTCACCTCTGTGCGCCACGTGTTCGGCTCCCTGTTAACTTCTGGCGGCATGGAGCTTGGGCACTCGCCTGGGGGAACCATGTGACGAGCCGCGAAAACGTGGCTCGTCACGTGGTTCCCCCTGCGAGCGCCCAAAGCACCATGCCGCCGGAAGTTAACAGGGAGCCGAAAATTGCAGCCTTATGCGATTTAGAAATTGCATGGTCGGAAATCGCGATTCGATTGCGATTGCAATTAATTGCACAGCCCTAATATAATTAGTTGTTTCATGTTCTAAGTAAACATTGAATGCTAATGTTGTGTTTCAGGAAATGTTGGCTGTTTAGATCACATTAAGCTGGAACCGGTGGAGTTTGACTGTCACATACCATGTCCTAGGACACAGTGGAAGTAGCTTGTGCACCGATTTTTTTTTCGGTTCGATTCGATTCGATTTTTCGGATTTTTAAACTTTTCGATTCGGCTCGTTTCAACCGATTTCGGTTTCGATTCGGTTCGTTTTTCGGGTACATTTTTTTTTCGGAATATCGACCATTTTTCGTATTTTCGTGTCACTGTGCTCGGTTTTTGTATCGACTTTTCGTGATTTCGGAAATTTTCGTTTTTCGGAATTGTATATTTTTCGGAATATCGACCATTTTTCGAATTTTTCGTGTCACTTTGCTCGTTTGTTGTATCGCTTTTTCGTTCTTTTTAGAAAATTTTCGTTATTCAGAAAATTTTCGTTTTTCGGAAAATTTTCTTTTTTTCGGAACGTCTGTTCTCCTCGTTTGACACATTTCAAGTCCATTCGAAAAATCCGAAAATATTTCGTTTCGGCTCGGAAAACGTTTCGGATCTGACATTTTCGGATCTAAAAATTTTCGGAAATTCGGCCGCATCCGAAAACACGAATCGGGAAATTTCGTGAAAATTCCGAAATTCCGAAACCCGAAACGCACATCCCTAAGTGGAAGTGGAGGAGGAACTGTGCTTCTGCTGGCTATTCAAGAACTTAACTCTTGTTTGATCTTTCTATACACTGGCCAGCATTCACATTTCCTGTAAGCTTCCGTTTTTACACATGACAATGATACTTTTCATACATTTTCTAGTCTTGGTATGTCTGGAAGTTTAAGATTTTTGACAGGACACGTTTTTAAGACAACGATGGGAAAATGCAAAAGAATCACAGATGCCAACACAAACCCACTGAGTGACACATACCACTGACATTACTTGCTCATCTGTCATCCAAATGGTAGAAGAAAGGTCAGAAGGCAAAGCTTTGAAAGATAATAAAGGCAAATGTTACGCTTTTCACAGAACAAAAATGCTGTGACGACTGTAGAATCAAAAGAAACATCACTCAACCAGACAGCTACTTATTCCTGAATAAGAGAATATGAATATTAAGACCGATCACTACTTAATGCAGGGGTGTCGTACTCTGGCCCCCGGATATTGATGACCTTCTTTTCCCAGAATTCTTTGAATGTAATAGATGGCCAGAGAATCATGGGAGCTGTAACTCGGAAATATCTGTGGGGTCCAGAGTTTGAGATCCCTGGCTTATTGCATGTGGCTATAACATGGATAACTACGAAGTCCAAATTATAATTGTACCAACAGATTTGAAAAAAATCTGCCATCTTTTCGTTGCCCGTTGTAGAATATTAATAGATACTGAATGCATTAAACCCAAATTTAGAAGGAAATAAACAAAAACACCCGTCACCTACAGATGATAAAAATGACGTTATCCTGTCTGGCTTCATACAGGGTTATTCAGAGAGAAATGAAAAGTCACCGGACATTCCCTGCACTTCAGGGTGAATCTGGGATTCTAGTTTGCCGACCCTGCAGTGTATTCAGCAAGCACCGCAGGGCCCCAGTAGTGCAGGAAAAACCCGCCCCACACTCACCGAACACTCACCGAAAGACCGCAGTAAAAACCCTGATGAACACGCCAGAAAAGCCCTATGAGCCGCCGATCACAGCGCTGTGCAGCCACCGGAAAAAACCGACAAGCAGACGAACGTGGTAAAAAACCCAAAAAAAAACATTTGCTTGAAAGTTTAAAAATTGAAACGCTGTTTGCACAAAAAAACTACTGAACGAAAATGCCTGGAACTTACACATAAGATCCTATGAATAATAATAAAAAGGGCTGTTACAGGAAAAAAAAATCACTTTAAAAAAAAAATGGGGAAAAAAAAAATTTCTGAAAAAATCACAAGAATGCCTAAAAGATCCTAAAAAAATCTATAAATAAAGAGACTTTTTACTGCAGATTAAAATAATAAGCAGTTTATTAGATATTGAATTTAAACGGGAATATTTTTAACATTGAAGCCTATGGGATTTTCCTGAATAAACCTGCCGAATTAAACCACCGACCAGCAGGGCTATTCGGCAACTTTTCTCTGCTGTTCGGTGTCTCTGAATAGATGAAGAATTGCTTCTCTGTGGGGATTTCACTGCCGCCGAACAGGCACCCTACGTCAGCGGCGACTCTAGGAACAATATTTAGGGGGGGCACAGAAGATACCGCAGTCAAAACTGGGGGGCACTAATAATTTTCACCACTAAATCATATCACTGAATAAAACTAAGGGCCCTATCACCTGGTGTGAGCTAAAACACCATCACTAAAGGAAAAATTTTGTGCGAGTCGCTAAAACTTACAGGGTTATTCAGAGAGCATGATTATCACCCATCATCCACAGACACCCACAGCTCAACTGAACCCCTGCATACTTTTGCTGGTAGGCATTATCACCCATCATCCACAGACACCCACAGCTCAACTGAACCCCTGCATACTTTTGCTGGTAGGCATTATCACCCATCATCCACAGACACCCACAGCTCAACTGAACCCCTGCATACTTTTGCTGGTAGGCATTATCACCCATCATCCACAGACACCCACAGCTCAACTGAACCCCTGCATACTTTTGCTGGTAGGCATTATCACCCAGTATTCGCAGGCACCCACATTATAACGTTTCATTGTTTTTTTTTTCTGTTTTTTTATTTATTTTTGTTTTCTCCACCATTTGCTTTGCTAATTAGCATGTGAATCTCCTGCCCTATTGACACAGCCCATCCAGCTTCAGGTGTTGACTTTTTAACTGCCTGATTGCAATCAGTCTGCCCTATATAACAACTAAGACTGGCTCCATTTGAGCCAGGCTCTTGTGACATTCACAAGTGACAGTCTTAAGTGGACGCTTAGAGTTGATTCCTGGAGTTCAGTGACAGTCTTAAGTGGACGCTTAGAGTTGATTCCTGGAGTTCAGTGACAGTCTTAAGTGGACGCTTAGAGTTGATTCCTGGAGTTCAGTGACAGTCTTAAGTGGACGCTTAGAGTTGATTCCTGGAGTTCAGTGACAGTCTTAAGTGGACGCTTAGAGTTGATTCCTGGAGTTCAGTGACAGTCTTAAGTGGACGCTTAGAGTTGATTCCTGGAGTTCAGTGACAGTCTTAAGTGGACGCTTAGAGTTGATTCCTGGAGTTGCGGGACTGGAGGAAGGAACTGCAAGGCCCAATTTTACTCTGGGTAAACGCAAGTCTATATCATGCTTTCTCTCACGCTTCTCCTCTTTACTTCTACCTTTCTCCTTAAATGGAACACCTGCCCCTCTACCACCGACCCCTACACTATCTGCATCTCTCCCTCCCTCCTCTCGTCCCACATGATGGCCTCACATGAGCTCCTTTGTTTCCTCAGAACATGGTCTCCCTCTAACTCTCGTGCTGCCAATCACTCCCACTCCCACAAATCCCATTCCCACCTTCTCTTTCTCACCCTCCTGCTGTTACTCTATTCAGGTGACATATCCCCTAACCCTGGCCCCACAACACATCCAATACTTCCCTCTCATCCTATCTCCATCGCACATAAATCACCTCCCTGCAAGCCCAGCAACCTCATTCCCATCATCCCTCAGCGCCTGTCCTCTTTCTCCTGCGCCCTCTGGAACGCTCGCTCTGTGTGCAACAAACTCACAGCCGTCCATGACCTCTTCCTTTCAAACTCCTTCAACCTCCTAGCTTTAACTGAAACCTGGCTAACTCCCTCTGACACGGCCTCCGTTGCTGCTCTCTCACATGGCGGTCTACACTTGAGCCATACCCCCAGACCGGGTGAGAGAAATGGTGGCGGGGTCGGGCTCCTGCTCTCTCCCACCTGCACCTACCAACATCTCCCTCCACCCCCATCCCTCTCCTTCTCCTCCTCCTCCTTCGAGACACACTGCATCCGCCTGTTCTCTCCTCTGGCTCTCAGGGTGGCAGTCATCTACCGCCCACCGGGACCAACCTCCCAGTTCTTTGACCACTTTGCTACCTGGCTTTCTCACTTCCTGTCTTCTAATCTTCCATGCCTAATTCTCTGGGACTTCAACATTCCCATTGACGATCCTTCCGCTCCTGCTGCCTCCAAACTTCTTTCACTCACGTCCTCCCTTGGACTCACACAATCCTCCCTACCCACCGCGATGGTCACGTTATTGACCTGGTCTTTTCCAACCTCTGCTCCATTTCTGAGTTCAAATGTCGCCCTTTCCCCATCTCTGACCACCACCTTCTCTCTTTCAACCTATCTGGACTTCCTAAACACCCTGCTCCCCCACCCCGCACACACACTCGCAGAAATCTACATGCTGTGGACCCCCATCAATTCTCCAACCTACTTCACCACCTCCCTCATACCTCATCCTTCACCTGCCCTGATGCTGCCACTAATCACTACAACACTACGCTTATCTCTGCTCTAGACACTCTTGCTCCTCTTCGACTCTGCAAGGCCCCACGCCGCCAGCTTCAGCCCTGGCACACCCTCCAAACTCGCTACCTGCAAATATGCTCCCGCACTGCAGAGCGTGCCTGGAGGAAATCCCACTCTGAAGCTGATTTTGTTCACTTCAAGTTTATTCTCCGGTCATACACCTCTGCCCTCCACTTGGCCAAACAATCCTTCTTCTCATCTCTTATATCTACGCTGTCCTCCAACCCTAAACGGCTCTGGTCCACCTTCAACACCCTCCTCCACCCACCTGCACCTCCCCCCTCAGCTGCCTTCAGCGCTCAAGACCTGGCAGACTACTTCCTCAGTAAAACTCTAACTATCAGAAGCAACATCCCAACACAAGATAGTTATCTGCCACCTCCACTCCCACAGGTCCCCTCTGCCACCCTCTGCCGCTTCCTCCCAACCACTGAGGAGGAAGTCAATTCCTTATTGTCCTCCTCACATCTCACCACGTGCCCGCTCGACCCCATTCCCTCACATCTAATTCCTCCCCTCTCCTCCTCCCTCACCCCTGCTCTCACACACATCTTCAACCTATCTCTCTCCACTGGCTCCTTTCCATCCGCCTTCAAACACGCGCTAGTTACCCCTTACTAAAGAAACCATCCCTAGACACCAACTCTCCATCCAACTATCGCCCTGTATCCCTGCTTCCCTTCACATCAAAGCTCTTAGAAAAACTAGTCTTCAACCGCCTCTCCCTCTTCCTGTCCTCCAATTCCCTACTTGACCCCCTGCAATCTGGCTTCCGTCCGCTACACTCAACTGAAACTGCCCTCACCAAAGTCACCAACGACCTCCTAACTGCTAAAAAACACGGCCACTATTCTATTCTCATCCTGCTTGACCTCTCGGCTGCTTTTGACACTGTTGACCACCCCCTCCTTCTACAGACCCTCAACTCTCTGGGTCTCGGTGACACTGCACTTGCTTGGGTTGACTCCTATTTATCCAACAGGTCCTTCTGTGTGTCCTTTGCTGGTAACTCCTCCTCTTCATTGCCTCTATCTGTTGGTGTACCTCAAGGCTCTGTCCTTGGTCCTCTGCTCTTTTCCATCTACACCTCCTCCCTGGGCAAAATCATCAACAGCTTTGGCTTTAATTACCACCTCTACGCTGATGACACTCAGATCTACCTCTCTACCCCTGATCTCTCTCCCCCTGTCCTTTCAAAAGTCAGTGACTGTTTATCTGGCATCTCCTCCTGGATGGCCTCCCACCACCTAAAGATCAACATGTCAAAGACTGAGCTCCTACTTATTCCTCCCTCTAATGCCTCCCCACCTCCTGACTTCTCTATCACGGTGGAGGGTATCACCATCTCCCCATCAAACCAAGTTCGCTGTCTTGGAGTTACACTGGACTCTGCTCTTTCCTTCATCCCCCACATCAAGTCTCTTTCCTCCTCCTGCCGATACCAACTGCGTAATATTTCCAGAATTCGGCCATTTCTTACCGCTGTCACCACAAAACAACTCATACACGCCCTGGTAATCTCCCGACTCGACTATTGCAATAATCTCTTATCTGGCCTCCCTCTGTCCCGCCTCTCCCCCCTACAATCCATCCTGAACGCCTCCGCCAGGCTAATTCACCTCACCCGCCGCTCTGTCTCTGCCGCTCCCCTCTGCGAGTCCCTTCACTGGCTCCCCATCCACTGCAGAATTAAGTTCAAAATCCTTATCCTTACCTACAAAACCCTCACTAACTCAGCGCCCCACTACCTGTCCTCACTAATCACCAAATACACCCGCTCCCTAAGGTCAAACAGTGACCTGCGCCTAGCTTCTCCCCGCATCACCCCTTCCCATGATAGACTGCAGGATTTCTCACGCGCAGCCCCCACTCTCTGGAACACTCTCCCTCGTGCTGTCAGACTTTCCCCTAACTTCTCTTTCTTCAAACGCTCCCTGAAAACATTCCTATTTAGGGAAGCCCTACCACCCAACTCACTGACGCAACCATCAATCACTCTCACCTTACAGTCCTCTCCTCCTGTTTCCAACCCCAACCCTCCTAGATTGTGAGTTCCTACGGGAATAGGGCCCTCATCTCCTCCTGTACTGTTTGTCAAATGTTGTTCAATGTATTGTAACCCTGTCTGTACTGTGCTTATTGTACAGCGCTGCGGAATATGCTGGCGCTTTATAAATAAATAATAATAATAATAATAATGAAAAGCAGGAGAATGACTGGAGAATGGAAAATTCTTGGTCAAAATAGCCAAACCAGAAAAATTCTCTCAGTCATCTCACTTTCTAAATCGGCTATTTTGACCTAGAATTTTCCATTCTCCAGTCATTCTCCTGCTTTTCACCGCTTTCTGAATAACCCTGTCAGTGCCTGACGACCTACTAACAGATCACCTTGACTGCAGTAGTCCATGAATAAGGTCGTTTGGCGCACGCTAGGGAAACTCTAAGACCCAAGTTGAGACCCGGCGCTAATGCGGTTGTGTACAGGATAGAACTGTTTTTCTTTTCCATGCCTTACCTATCCCCCACCCTCGCAAGCTTGAATATGAACACATCCAGTGAATAACCTCACACCCCTGCATTATTAAAATCCTCCACGGTGGCCGTATCATCCATGTTTTGATGCACACATATATTAAGGCTGATGGGCATTGCATGATAAATGCCTCCCAGCAGCATGTAGAATCATTACACTGCATTTAATAGATCCAAAAGGAAGGCCAGGTGAGCGACAAAAATTTCCCTGCTACAGCATATAAATAATACATGTTTCAGGGCAAGACTTATCCATGTGTCACTTTAAACATGGTCCACACGGTCACCCTAATAATCAACCACTTCCATACTATGAATCACCCCCAGCATAAAATGTGGCAATATATTAGAATTAGGATATACAGTCATGGCCGAAATTGTTGGCACCCCAGACATTTTTCCAGAAAATCAAATATTTCTCACAGAAAAGTATTGCAGTAAGACATGTTTTGCTATACACATGTTTATTCCCTTTGTGTGTATTGGAACAAAACAAAAAAAGGGAGGAAAAAAAGCAAATTGGACATAATGTTACACAAAACTTCAAAAATTAACTGGACAAAATTCTTGGCACCCTTTCAAAATTGTGTATAAATAAGATTGTTTTAATTATGTGATGCTCCTGTAAACTCACCTGGGGCAAGTAACAGGTGTGGGCAATATAGAAATTACATCTGAAAACAGATAAAAAGGAGAGAAGTTCACTTAGTCTTTGCATTGTGTGTCTGTGTGTGCCACACTAAGCATGGACAACAGAAAGAGGTGAAGAGAACTGTATGAGGACTTGAGAACCAAAATTGTGGAAAAATATCAACAATCTCAAAGTTACAAGTCCATCTCCAGAGATCTAGATTTGCCTTTGTCCACAGTGCGCAACATTATCAAGATGTTTGCAACCCATGGCACTGTAGCTAATCTCTCTGGGTGTGGACGGAAGAGAAAAATTGATGAAAGGTTGGTGGATAAGCAGCCCCAAACATGTTCCAAAGAAATTCAAACTGTCCTGCAGGCTCAGGGAGCATCAGTGTCAGTGCGAACTATCCGACATTTAAAAGAAATGAAACGCTGTGGCAGGAGACCCAGGAGGACCCCACTGCTGACACAGAGACCTAAAAAAGCAAGACTACAGTTTGCCAAAATGTACTTGAGTAAGCCAAAATTCTTCTGGGAAAACGTCTTGTGGACAGATGAGACCAAGATAGAGCTTTTTGGTAAAGCACATCATTCTACTGCTTACCGAAAATGGAATGAGGCCTACAAAGAAAAAAACATAGTACCTACAGTGAAATATAGTGGAGGTTCAATGATGTTTTTAGGTTGTTTTGCTGCCTCTGGCACTGGGTGCCTTGAATGTGTGCAAGGCATCATGAAATCTGAGGATTACCAAAGGATTTTGGTTTGCACTGTAGAGCCCAGTGTCAGAAAGCTGGGTTTGTGTCCGAGATCTTGGGTCGTCCAGCAGGACAATGACCCCAAACATACGTCAAAAAGCACCCAGAAGTGGATGGCAACAAAGTGCTGGAGAGTTCTGAAGTGGCCAGCAATGAGTCCAGATCTAAATCCCATTGAACACCTGTGGAGAGATCTTAAAATTGCTGTTGGGAAAAGGCGCCCTTCCAAAAAGAGAGACCTGGAGCAGTTTGCAAAGGATGAGTGATCCAAAATTCCGGGTGAGAGGTGTAAGAAGCTTATTGATGGTTAAAGGAAGCGACTGATTTCAGTTATTTTTTCCAAAGGGTGTGCAACCAAATATTAAGCTAAGGGTGCCAATAATTTTGTCCAGCCCATTTTTGGAGTTTTGTGTGACATTATGTCCAATTTGCTTTTTTTCCTCCCTTTTTTTGTTTTGTTCCAATACACACAAAGGGAATAAACATGTGTATAGCAAAACATGTGTTACTGCAATACTTTTCTGTGAGAAATACTTGATTTTCTGGAAAAATTTCTGGGGTGCCAACAATTTTGGACATGACTGTATGTGCATAAAGGATACATTTATAATAGAGCTTACTGCAACAGCAGCGACATTGCTGACCATATCCATTACTATGGTGTATGGGGCCAAGAGAACACCTGTGCTGCATTCCTTTCAATTGCCTATTAATTTTGGACGAGGACCTAGTTTTTCAGGAGTTAGCACCAGGGTTGAGCAGTAGGTAAAATGTTGCAATTAGTGCACCTCAAAAAATTTAGCGCTGGCACCAAGTGATCTGTTAGCTGGAAAAGCGCTAGAGATCTCTAGCACTCCCTGTGTTAAGTATAGGACGTGGAAAGTACATTAAGCACGCGGTACAAATCGCTAATAGCAACGCGCTAAGTGATTTTTCCCATTTGTAGCGGGAAGCAAACGATCTGTTGGTCAGGCGCTAGACTCAATTAACCTGGCGCTAACGCAAAAAGCACGCCGACGCAAGGGTTAGCTCACACCAGGTAATAGTGCCCTAAATAAGTATATATAAATAAGATTCCAAAACCCCAGAGTAATGTGATGCAATGAGTAATGTGATGCAATGATGCCTTTTTTTGTTGTACTAACCTGATACTTAAATTCAATATTTTATTTGCTGCAATTCGGCAGTTTTCGTTGAATGTCTGATAACTGCTTCAGCGACTCCACTTTTAGCAAATTACAGTGACCATTCGCTAAATAGGGAATTCACCTTATTTTCGGAAAAATAAATTCCCCGAAATGTGACGGAAAGCAGAGGATCTAAAGATCATTAGACCCTTTAGATTCTAACTTCCATACTAACCCCTAAAATGCCATAAACCCAGAGAAATACAATAAAAATAATAAACAATGTGGCATTTAGCCACCCCTTAACCCGTAAAATGCCATTCATCAAGGGAAAACATGAAATGAATACACTGAGGCATGTAGTTTACGGAGATATGTTGGTCCGAAGAAGTGTGAGAAGCTGGATGCTGATTTTTGGTGGGGGGGCACATGGGGGGCAAGGAATAACCTAGGGGTGGCAATTGCCCCCCTTGCCCCCCTGTAGAGTCGCCTATGCCCTACGTACAGGCAATTCGCCCAAATTTGGCAAATTGCCTGCTCTTTGAATAGCCAAATAGCCCCAAAATGTCCCTGTATGCTGAAATTCAGTGTCCAGTTACATTTCAGTGACATTTCGGATCTCTCCGAAATGGGAAGGAAAAAAACATATCTAGTGTAGTATTATTTAGAAAACCTGCAGAGTTAGTAACCTTTTGGCCCCTATTACACGCTTCGCGCAAATGCGCTCGCGCAGCGCAATTTTTTTTGCGCACGCAAAAAAACTTTAGCGCGTGCAAATTAACGCAGTAGTACGCTCTGAGCGCAGTTTTTCAGCCTTCAACTTTTTACGTGCGCAAATCCGACGAGGCAAATTCGTGCGCAAATGACCGTTGCGTGCAGGAATCGGTGGGCAGACTGTTTTTTTCACGGGATTCAGCCAATCAGAATTAAGAACCACCATTTTCTAAAGTTAGGTTGTTGCGCCTGTCAAAGTCAATCTGCGTATATATGTGCTGCAGCAAAAAAATTTTTTGACAAATTATTAATTTTTTGTGTCTGGGTATGTGTAGAATGTGTAACTGTACTGTGCTGTATTTTTTTTTATTGCTGAGTTATTTAGTTTCGGCCACAACGATCATATTTGCAGTTAACACCAAGTTTTCAAAGACGTTACGAAAATTTGCGCAAACGTCGCTCGTACGACTTTGCGCAAAGATTGTAATATCATCCGCACTAACGCATTTGCGCTCACAATGTTAAGTATAGGATGCGAGCAGGAACTTGCGCTCGCGCTGGGTTCGCGCAGGGTCACTCGCGTTGGACGTTTATGCGAATCGTTTGCGCGAACGTCGTACTATGACGTTCCGTGCAAATGGTTTTGTCCTGCGCGAAGCGTGTAATAGGGGCCTTAATGTATAACCAAACACATGAATTAGTGCCCTTTGAAATAAGTGACTCTGTTTTTGTAGGCACATGTGGTCGATATGGGTCAACCAATCCCTATGGGTTTTTTTTTTTGTCTAGCGTCACTTCTCAAATTGGAACACAACACAAAAAAATACTGTATAGTGTAGCAATGCCTACATTATGTCCAAAACCACCCCATAGATCAGGGCACTACTCACTTTCTTATATCTTTACTCCTTCAAGCTATGGCGCTGGACACGTCACGGTGTTGATTATTATCTCTAGGAGTTGGAGTTGTTTTTTCCTTGTAAATTTGAGTTTGTTGCACTTGGCTGAATATATACTAAAGTGTAAATTCAATTTACCCATGGTTGTAATCCTGTTTTTTTGTGTTTGTGCTTTATCGACTAACCTTTTTTACTTTTATCATAAAAATGCAACTTCAATAGGGTTTTTATTCCCAAAACATGAATCTTCTGTTTAATATTTTTCAACACAATTACCTTAAATGCATTTGTTACAGAAGAATCTCTTAGCATCTGCAAACAACTGGCCAGATTTCCTACTTCTACTCTGTGTAATTTATCCGTATACTATCAGGGTTATTCAAAGAGATTCGAATTGCTTGACAAAGGTAACCGAACGCTGAAAATCAGCGTTCGGTTACCTTTCTTGGCCATTCGGCTATCCAGAGAGCAGGCAATTCGCCAAATCCTGGCGAATTGCCTGCACATACGGTGCCTGTTCGGTGCCTGTTCGAGGGCAGTGAAATCCCCATGAAAAAGCAATGTTTCGGCTATTCGGAGAACACAAACCAGCAGTGAAAGGTTCCTGGAATGCCCTGCCATTCGGTGGTTTCATTCGGCAGGTTTATTCAGGAGAATCCCATAGGCTTCAATGTTAAAAATATTCCCGTTTTAATACAATATCTAATAAACTGTTCATTATAAAATTCTGCAGTAAAGAGTCTCTTTATTTATAGATTTTTTAGGATATTTTAAGCATTTGTCTGAATTTTATTTTTTTAAGTTTACTTATTTTTTCTGTAACAGCCCTCTTTATTATCATTTCCTGGACCTCATATGTAAAGACATTTTCGCTCAGTAGTTTCTTTGCAAACAGTGTTTCACTTTTCAATCATTCATACAAACTGTTTTCCTAATTTATTCACTGCCTCTTCTGCTGTGTCCAAGGCTGCGATCGCCTCCTGTTCGGGTTTTTCTGTGGTTTTCGGCAGGTTAATCCAGATGCTTTTGTGTGTTTTCGGCGTGCATTCGCTGGGTTTTGCGGTTAGTTTTCGTCGGGTTTGCGGCAGCTTTTCCCTGCAATTCGGGGGCCCTGTGGTGTTTGCTGAATACACCGCAGGGTCACCGAAATGGGATCGGCAAAACAAACCGAATTGAAAAGAACGAAAAGTCACCGAACGTGCGGTGACTTTTCGAATCTCTTTGAATAACCCTGTATATCAAACTATATATTTTTTTATAAGCAACCTTTCTTATTTTGAAGGTGAGTTTAATTTTCTTTGACACACTATTTTGTGTGTCTATTTAGCTTGTCTTCCGGTCCTCGTTTGTGGTGTAACCTTGCTCTTACTGCTAGAATCTTATCACTTATCATTTTAATCTGGCACTGAGAAGAAGACATTATCAGGGTTATTCAAAGAGAATCGAAAAGTCACTGCACGTTCGGTGACTTTTCGTTCTCTTCAATTCGGTGCGATTTGGCGATCCCATTTCGGCCACCCTGCAGTGTATTCAGCAGGCACCACAGGGCCATCTTAGTGCAGGGAAAAGTAGCAGCAAACCTGCCGAAAACTCACCGCAAAACCCGGCGAACGCACACCGAAACCCGCAAAAACATTTGGATTAACCCCGCCGAACACGCCGGAGAAACCCGAGCAGCCGCCGATCACAGCGCAGAGCAGCCGCCGGCAAAACCAGACACCGCAGACGAATGGAGTGAAAAAAACAAAATATTTGTACGCTTGAATGTTTGAAAAGTGAAACGCTGTTTGCAAAGAAACTACTGAGCGAAAATGTCTGAAATTTACATATGAGGTCCAGGGTATGATAATAAAAAGGGCTGTTACAGAAAAAAGAAAGAACGATTTAAAAAAGGAGACGTAAAATTTTTTTTAGCCACAAATCCCGAAAAATGCCTAAAAGGTCCTAAAAAAATCTATATATATAAAGAGACTCTTTACTGCAGAATATTATAATAAACGGTTTATTAGATATTGCATTAAAACGGGAATATGTTTAACATTGAAGCCTATGGGATTCGCCTGAATAAACCTGTCGAATGAAACCACCGAACAGCAGAGCAATTCGGCAACTTTTCACTGCTGGTTTTTGTTCTCTGAATAGCCGAAGCATTGCTTTTTCATGGGGATTTCACTGCCCTCGAACAGGCACCGAACAGGCACCGTATGTGCAGGCAATTCGCCAACATTTGGGGAACTGCCTGCTCTCTGAATAGCCGAATGGCCAGGAAAAGTAATCGTACGCTGAATTTCACTGTTCGGTTACCTTTTGTCCACGATTCGGATCTCTTTGAATAACCCTGTCAGTCCACATATGATGGAGTCCATAAAATAGACCACTGGATTAATTGAGTACTCATTTTTTTTAAAAAGTATATGGGCAATATCGACTTGGCTACAAGGAATAAAACATATAAATGTCCTCTATGCTTCACACCCTCATCAATTTACAGTACATCCTGAGTTAGGCATCTTTAAATCTTTTTGCTTTCGTGGAGTGCTCTGAAGTTTGTGTTTTGTATTTATCTGTCTCAGTATCATCGTTATGAAATATGCATGTTTAGGTTGAGTGTATCTCTCCTGTCATCTTTGTTATAGAGGGAGGCTAGACCCCCACTCTGGTCTGCCGCCCACCATTTTACATGGTTTAATGGTTATTCATCAAAGGGCCTTTTTTGAACCTTGTTTCTGTCATTTCTCCTGGTGATTCACCCATTCCACCTCTGGACAACTCCAAGATTGTCCTCCAGTCACAATTGCAATCCAACATCTTGGCGCCCTCGTGGGTGACCACAGATTCAGGTGACCGCCATCTTAGCACATGACAAAAGCCACCTAAAACTAGTTGTGTCCAGTAATGATGTACCCGCCTCATTCCCCAAAGCTAGTCTTCACAAATGACACTATTGACGTTCAGTATTGACACAACTCTATCATTCTGTGGATCCATTTCTCTCAAGTTGAAACTAACAGCACCTGATGGTGATGCGCCTGCCACACAGATGCATAGAAGACCTAATTATGTCATACTGAAGCCAAAACATCTTGATGAATGCACCTTTGCCTGGAGACACCCATTTCCGATTGGATGCTGAGGTGGGAGGACCCACTGCAACAGGCAGGGCCGGCGCTGCCGCTAGGCCAGCTAGGCGGCCGCCTAGAGCGCAGCACCGCCTAGGGCGCAGCAGAGCTCCACAGGCAGGGCCGGCCCATCCATGCAGCAGGCGGCATGAAGCGCCCCTGCCCAGACAGCATGGCCCTGGAGCAGCTGCACGGCGTAAAACCTAGCAACGCCACCCGCCTCACTCAACAGGCCAGCACCCGCCCCCACTGGAGACCAGCGAGCCCCTGCCCCACCTCTCCGGCAGCGGGGTGCTGGAAGTGACGGAGGGCAGCCGGCTCCTGTTTCGTCTCTATGGCCCCACCTGCATGTCGACAGCTCCGCTCTGCTGACCTTCACCGAGGCCCGCCCTGGCCGGCCAGCAGGACAACCGCAGCTGCCTGGAGGAGTCCAACAATCTGCTGGCCGGCCTGAATGTCAGCGAGGAGGGCACAGCGGGCCTGCTGCGCCTGAAGGTGCTGCCCCTGCGGAACAGCCAGAGCCGGCGGGAGTACGCGCTGTGCACGCGGCGGGGGTCCGACATGCCCTGGCGGCTGCACGACGCACCGGACAGGCGGCTGTGGGTGCTGGGGGTGGAAAGGCCGTTGCTGCTGCAGGGCTGCATTATCGTGGTGCTGCTCGCCCTGTCAGGCATCTACAGCGGCCTCAACCTGGGTCTGATGGCGCTGGACCCCATGGAGCTGCGGGTGGTGCAGCGCTGCGGCTCTGAGCGGGAAAGGCGCTACGCCAGCAAGATCGAGCCGGTGCACTGTCAGGGCAACTACCTGCTGTGCTCCCTGCTGCTGGTGAACACCACGCTCACAACCCTCCTGATCGGCTCCGGCCTGGCCGCCGTGATGGCCTGGGGAGACCATCAGGCCCCAAGCCTCTGGGGACAGCATCAGGCCTGAAGCTTCTGGGGACACCACCAGGCCCAAAGCCTCTGGGGACACCACCAGGCCCGAAGCCAGGGCTCAACCACGGCTGTGAGGGTAAGTTTGTGTGTGGATGGATTTGTGTGTGTGTGTGGATGGATTTGTGTGTGTGTGTGTGTGGATGGATTTGTGTGTGTGTGTGTGTGTGGATGGATGGATTTGTGTGTGTGTGTGTGTGTGTGTGTGTGACATTGGGTGGGGGTATGTGGAGCTCTGTGATACATTCATACACACTGAACATTACTGTGAGCTTTATTGCTGTGGAGCTTTGTGATACACTCATACACACCGTCTGTTACTGTGAGCGTTATTGCTGTGGAGCTCTGTGATACGTTCACACGTCACAAGTTTTTTTTTTGGGGGGGGGCGCAAGTAGTTGGTCTGGCCTAGGGCGCAAAATAGCCTAGCACCGGCCCTGGCACCTGGAGGTCCTTCTCACTCCCCTTTCCTCATGAATACCGAATAATCCAATCCTGCAGTGCTCGGTTATTCAGCTGTCTCAATGCCTGTGACCAATGTTCCAGTTTCCTGACCTATCTCCACTTCCTCCCTGCCCTTCTTTCTTGTGGATTTCTTGGCTACCTGACCCTGGTTTGGTCTTGACTCCACTTCAGATATTCTGTATCTGATTCCTGGCTACCGACCCTGGCTCTGTTTCTAACGATGCTTCTGCTCGACTTCCTGGCTATCAAAATCATCTCTGCTTCTGACCACAGTCCTACTCGACATTCTGGCTATTGACCCTGTCTCTCTTCTCGATCATTTTCCTGCTCAACCTCTTGGCTATGGACCCCAGCTCTTGTATTGACCATGCTCCTGCCCAACTTCCTGGCTTCTGACCCAGGCTCTGGTCCTGACCTCACAAATATTTTGCCCCTTGCTTATGGATCGTATTATGACTTGTCATGCCTGGAAAAGGGGTCCACACTCTTGCACTTGCAACCCCTCGTTGGCCAAAACAGAGTCGCAGAGAGCAATGTTGTAAGGCTATAGAGTCATCCAGAACGCAGACAAAACCCAGCAAGGCAAGGAAAACCCTAATCAGAGAAGCTGGTCCTTGATAATGGCCAGGTACTAATCTAAAATACATATAAGTACAGATCAGGGACAGGAGAGATATCTTAGTAATAACAAGCCAAAGATCGGTACACAAGATAAACATATGCCAAGGGATAAACACAGAAATCACAGTCAAATATACAAGCCAGAAGTCAAACCAGAAAATCAAATGCAGGAGCTAGAAGACACGCGCTGAGGGGTAGAATAAACCACGTTAGGGCTCAGAGCAGAGTCAGTGACTGATATTTAAAGGCCTAGATCACTGCTCAGGTGCAGCATTCAAAGTGGCCTGATTCATAGACTGGCGCCCTCTCTGTTGGGGAGACCGCACTGCAGGGGCACCAGCAGGCATGACAAATGTCAATCGGGTTTAAGAGGCAACCAGCAAAACAATTAATATGTAATATATCTAATATGTAAAAATATATTTCAATAAATGGGA
This sequence comes from Leptobrachium leishanense, assembly GCA_009667805.1. Lineage (NCBI taxonomy): Eukaryota > Metazoa > Chordata > Amphibia > Anura > Megophryidae > Leptobrachium > Leptobrachium leishanense. Next base: position 317,038,460 of record CM019067.1, on the reverse strand, counting down.
GTGCTGGAGCTAAGCATAAGTAAGAAGGCTATTCCAAAAATGCTGGCTCAGCAAGATGGGCTGCGTCCATTCTATTCTGCAACTTCTTTTTATGCCTTTTTTTAATATACATTTTTTAACGTACCAGAGCCAATTACCAGAAAATCAAATTTTATGATTAATTTATATTTCATGTGTTATCGAGCATCTCATGCAGTGCCGGTTTCCTTATTTCGCTACCAGCAGATCTTCTCTGCTCATTAGCCGTCCTTGCGTTTTGTGGTTAATTCGCGTTTTGACCTTGACTCAGCGTGTAATAGATGTGGCATGGAAGGTCTTTATGCACCGTGTGTGTAAACCATTATGCCGCCTGTATTTATTAATTTTACAAAGTGTTAACATTAACAATATATTAAATTACTGGAAAAAAGAATAACGAATTAGTATGTTTCCAGCCACTTTCGCGTGGCGTTAATTTGCGTTTGTTTGTTGGTTGTCATAGCGGAGGTGCACGAGAGCAGTAGATGACAGATTTAGATACTCTGTGGGTTTTCACTGCAAAATAATAAAAAAATACGTTATTTCACTGTAAAATTACACAAAAGGAACGCTAGTAAAATATCAGCTTTCTGAGCTACATTATATTGCCAAACGTATTCGCTCACCCATCCAAATAATCAGAATCAGGTGTTCCAATCACTTCCATGGCCACAGGTACTGTATATAAAATCAAGCACCTAGGCATGCAGACTGTTTTTTACAAACATTTGTGAAAGAATGGGTCACTCTCAGGAGCTCAGTGAATTCCAGCGTGGAACTGTGATAGGATGCCACCTTTGCAACAAATCCAGTCGTGAAATTTCCTCGCTCCTAAATATTCCACAGTCAACTGTCAGCTGTATTATAGGAACGTGGAAGTGTTTGGGAATGACAGCAACTCAGCCACGAAGTCGTAGGCCTCGTAAACTGACGGAGCAGGGTCAGCAGATGCTGAAGTGCATAGTGCGAAGAGGTCGCCAACTTTCTGCAGAGTCAATCGCTACAGACCTCCAAACTTCATGTGGACTTCAGATTAGCTCAAGAACAGTGTGCAGAGAGCTTCATGGAATGGGTTTCCATGGCCGAGCAGCTGCATCCAAGCCATACATCACCAAGTGCAATGCAAAGCGTTGGATGCAGTGGTGTAAAGCACGCCGGCACTGGACTCTAGAGCAGTGGAGACACGTTCTCTGGAGTGACGAATCACGCTTCTCCATCTGGCAATCTGATGGACGAGTCTGGGTTTGGCGGTTGCCAGGAGAACGGTACTTGTCTGACTGCATTGTGCCAAGTGTAAAGTTTGGTGGAGGGGGATTATGGTGTGTGGTTGCTTTTCAGGAGCTGGGCTTGGCCCCTTAGTTCCAGTGAATGGAACTCTGAATGCTTCAGCATACCAAGACATTTTGGACAATTCCATGCTCCCAACTTTGTGGGAACAGTTTGGAGCTGGTCCCTTCCCCTTCTAACATAACTGTGCACCAGTGCACAAAGCAAGATCCATAAAGACATGGATGAAAGAGTCTGGTGTGGATGAACTTGACTGGCCTGTACAGAGTCCTGACCTCAACCCGATAGAACACCTTTGGGATGGATTAGAGCAGAGACTGAGAGCCAGGCCTTCTCGTCCAACATCAGTGTGTGACCTCACAAATGCGCTTCTGGAAGAATGGTCAAAAATTCCCATAAACACACTCCTAAACCTTGTTGACAGCCTTCCCAGAAGAGTTGAAGCTGTTATAGCTGCAAAGGGTGGACCGACGTCATATTGAACCCTATGGATTAGGAATGGGATGTCACATAAGTTCATATGCGAGTCAAGGCAGGTGAGCGAATACTTTTGGCAATATAGTGTAGTTGTGAATAGTAAATTTGAGTGAAGGTATATATATAAATAATATACAAAAAAAGAGCACTTCATATAAATGACCACATTCTTCCAATTCATTACATTTCAAAAATGGTGATTTTTTTTGGGCGATGTATGGAATTGAAAGAATGTGATCGTTTATTGGGTGCTCTTTTTTGTGTGTATTGTATTGTTTTAGATGCACCCGCTTTTATTGCTTGTTCAGGTTGAGTGCAATCTTTCCACTGTTGTATGTTTTTTATATACAGTTGTGTTCAAAATTATTCAACCCCCAATGCTGTAAAGGGTTTTAGGGAATTTAGTGTACATTTGTAATTGTATTCAGAATGAAATCCTACAAGGACTTTTTAAAGAACCATATGCAACTAAAATGACATCAATTGGTTTTGTAATACAGTAGTAAATGTTTCTTTTGTGAATTCTTCATTGACACAATTATTCAACCCCTTAAAGACTACCACTCTGAAGAACAGAGGTTCATTCAAGTGTTTTCAATCAGGTATTGAAAACACCTGTGGATGTCACGGAGCAGCAATAAAGCATAATAAGCACCAATTAGGCAGCTTTAAAATGACTGTGATACTCAGCTCCTTCTAGACATTTACTGGTCTGGTTACAAACATGGTGAAGTCAAGAGAATGGTCCAGGAAGACAAGAGAAGAGGTGATTACTCTTCACAGGAAGGGCAATGGCTATAAGAAGATTGCAAAGATGTTAAACATACCAAGAGAGACCATAGGAAGCATCATTCGCAAATTCAAGGCAAAGGACACTGTTGAAACGCTACCTGGTCGTGGCAGAAAGAAGATGCTGACTTCGACTGCTGTGCGCTACCTGAAGCGTAGAGTGGAGAAAAGTCCCCGTGTGACTGCTGAGGAACTGAGAAAAGATTTGTCAGATGTGGGTACTGAAGTTTCAGCTCAGACAATACGGCGCACACTGCATAATGAAAGCCTCCATGCCAGAACTCCCAGGCGCACCCCCTTGCTGTCTCCAAAGAATAAGAAGAGTCGACTGCAGTATGCCAAAAGTCATGTGGACAAACCACAGAAGTTTTGGGATAGTGTTCTGTGGACTGATGAAACAAAATTAGAACTGTTTGGGCCCATGGATCAACGCTATGTTTGGAGGAGGAAGAACAAGGCCTATGAATAAAAGAACACCTTGCCTACTGTGAAGCATGGTGGGGGGTCAATCATGCTTTGGGGCTGTTTTGCTTATGCAGGTACAGGGAAGCTTCAGCGTGTGCAAGGTACCATGAATTCTCTTCAGTACCAGGAGATATTGGATGACAATGTGATGCAGTCCGTCACAAACCTGAGGCTTGGGAGACGGTGGACCTTTCAACAGGACAATGATCCCAAGCATACCTCCAAGTCCACTAGAGCATGGTTGCAGATTAAAGGCTGGAACATTTTGGAGTGGCCATTGCAGTCACCTGACTTAAATCCGATTGAGAACCTCTGGTGGGACTTAAAGAAAGCAGTTGCAGTGCGCAAGCCTAAGAATGTGACTGAACTGGAGGCTTTTGCCCGTGACGAATGGGCGAAGATACCCGTAGATCGCTGCAAGACACTTGTGTCAAGCTATGCTTCACGTTTAAAAGCTGTTATAACTGTAAAAGAATGTTGTACTAAGTACTAAGATTGAATGTCACTTGGGGGTTGAATAAAACTGATAATGATGTGAGCACAGAAAATACATTTGTGGTTATTTCATTATAAATGTTATGTTATATTTGTCTGACCTACACGTGCCTCTTTGATTTAATTGTAAGCAAGATGACTGAATGATCAAAATCAATGTCAAACTGGCCAAAACACTCAATTTCAGTGGGGGTTGAATAATTTTGAACACAACTGTATATATATATATGGGGCTGACAACCCTCATTTGGTTTGCACACTTCCTTTTCACAGGTGTGTTCCATCTTGGCTGCACATAAAGGTCTTGCGTTGCTTGGGAGCTCCAGGAAGGATTGTGCCTCCAGCATGTGAGCTGATCCTGTAAATCCAGATTCGGCCATAACCTGTCAATGATGGGATACATTGGCGCTGTGACAGGCTTAAGCAAAGTATGATCATATTTTGTGAACTGAATCTCCATAATTTATTCGCTCAGTTAAGTGATGACCTTAGTAGGTCTAGGTAGGAGAATATAAACACCGGTGTAGTCACAATAGTCACTTGGGTTTTGAGAACACTAGGAAGAAATTATTCCAGGTTGATTCTTAAGCATATTGTAAACATCCACTTTAAGTAGAAATACGCAAAATGGTTTTGGTACTCCTACTAAGGTCATAGCGGATATCTGCATTTTAAATATATATGGTCTAGGCTATATTTTGCTGATGCTATACAATAAACAACGTGGCACCAATGAACATAAGCTCAATGGTTAGCATACTATGCACAGTACATGTCCATCATAGAACATTCCTTTCTTTCTTTTCAGATATTTGTCTTCTTAAGGAGTTTGTATATTGCTGTAGGAGAAGAAGAGAGACCAGGATTGCGCAGTACAAAATGATGGTTTGAAAAAGTGTAAGTAGAGTATCCAACTCACATTTCTTTGAGCCTGCACCTGGCTCTAGGATAAATAGCCTTATGGGTCTTCTATGGTCTCTTCAGGTGCCCATCAACCTCGAAGGGTCCTGCGAATTCCAATATGATTTCCCTACAGTAAAGAGATAAACGTGTACCAGGGGTACCCCTGTGTGATACTGTAATTGAAACTATTTTAGTGATTGCAAGTCGACTGTAAACTCACATGTTCCAGAGCCTCGATTGGCTCTAACAGATATGCATAGGAGATTTTAGGAATCTCCCACACCTTCTTGAACAGGAATCCTAGGCAAACAGCATACTTTAAAATATGTTTATTAAAACAAAAAAAACAGCTGAAGAAGCCTGACGGCGAAACGCGTTCTGGTAACCTTGTTATGATTTTTGTTTTAATAAACATATTTTAAAGTATGCTGTTTGCCTAGGATTCCTGTTCAAGAAGGTGTGGGAGATTCCTAAAATCTCCTATGCATATCTGTTAGAGCCAATCGAGGCTCTGGAACATGTGAGTTTACATTCGACTTGCAATCACTAAAATTGTTTCAGTTACAGTATTACACCAGGGGTACCCCTGGTACATGTTTATCTTTTTACTGTAGGGGAATCATATTGGAATTCGCAGGACCCTTAGAAGAGGTTGATGGGCACCTGAAGAAACCATAGAAGACCCATACTTTGTTTTATAAGAAGGATACATTGAGATTTCTCATGTTTTACAAGAAGGATACATTGAGATGGGAATGATACAAAATTACAGAATCAGCGATATAACCGAAAAATACGATGTCTGAAATTACTGAAATGGAACCGAAATCAGGAATGGAACTGAAATTACGAATGGAACGAAAATGAATTTCTATTTTACACATTTCTAGTCCATTCGAAAACTCCCAAAAAAGTTTTCGTTTCGGCTCGGAAATTTGTTCGGATCTGCCGTTTTTGGATCGGAAAAGTTTCTGAAAATCGTCTGAATCCGAATGCACGAATCGGGAAATTTCGTGAAAATTCCGAAATCCTGAAACGCACATCCCTATTATTTAGAGGAAGCTCCATATACAGCGTTAGGCGGGCAGATTGTGCACAAGTTTCTGACAGGTGCGTCACCTTATTATATATATATTGCTGATATTACGAACCTTCTGCTTTACTTGCTATGTGGTATCCATAGGTCCCGCTACAGGAGACTGCTTTATGAGCTACAGTGGCGGCAACTATTGGGCACTGATTGGGTGCTGACTATTGTGAATAACGTAGCTACAATTCGTATGATACTGTAGCATCCAGACGCAGTTCTTGGCTACAATTACTGACTGTATACAACAATATACTACTGGCATACAAGGGTTATATAACGATACAGAGCAGTGCCACATCTGACCGTGATCACTGTACCAATGAGGGTACTTTTTAACAAATTTTGTATCAATAAAGTTTAATGGTTTTGGCAAGTTTAACCTCAATCACGCTACTCTATAGCACGGTTACTACCCATTCCCTAGGGTTCTCAAGATTATTGGGGTTCCATAAAGAGGATTGAGGTTTCCATATACCTTCTTGTATAAATAATTCAAATTATTTCCCCCAAAAAAGGAACTGTTTCCTGATAGTGTTTTTTTTTTAAAATCCATTGGTAGTGAAGGGGTTAATGGGTGAGACATCAGACTGACTGACAATTAGGAGAGTATGATGAGATATTGGAACATCATTATTAAGGTACTTAATTATTATTTATTATCTACGTTACCTAGTACAGTCCCTTTTTGTACAGTTGATTCACATGTTCTGAAATAGTTGATATTTTATGTCTATTTTAACTAATATCAACAAAGTACATTTTTTTTAGCCTTCTGTAGAGAGTAGCCTGTGCAATCACAATTTTTCTTTTTTCTTTAGATTTTTTTACAAGATTTTTTTTTGCGGCGTTACCTTTGGCGGCCTCAAGGTGGCAGCCTGATGTTAGTAAACCAGTTTCCAGGCTTAACCAAAGAAATTTGGGTCCATTTACAATCTTGCAATCTAGCAAGAGCACCTTTATGAAAATATATTTTTTTACAACAACGTATCACACTGGTTTTTCTTTCTTATTATAAAAAACTTCTGTTTTAAAATGACGTATTCCAAAACTTCCTTCCACATATTATATTTAGCAGTCACTAAAAAGACATCTGAAATATATATAAAATATGACCCAAATTTCCATACACAAAACCAAGACTTTGATATAAAATGCATTGATCTACAATCAATAACCCTATGGTTTTATATTGTAATAAATCACATTGATACAGCGTCTGTTTCTTCTGAGATCATTTGTTAAAAGATTTTGTTACATCCTAAATCTAGTCTCAGTCACAACTTTTGCAACGTATTTTTTGATATTGTCAGTTTTAGGCTCCGTGGGTTCCAGCTAATCTTTATTCATTTGGGAGACTCGACACAAAAGCCGAGCACGACGCTCAGCATGGGATGTTGTTAATGATGTCTCCAAGGCAATGGCACTATATCTATTCATTGCTCATTATTTGAATTGTCTTTATAGGGGCCACTACCACCAGAAAATGAAATGTCCTTATTGTGTCTATTTGATGATGCTGATATCTTACATGTGCTTTATTTTTCTCTTGTATGTTTAGTTAATAAAAAAAAAATCCTCTATATGTGTCACTGGGTGCATCCATTGTGTGATATTTCCCTCTATACGTGTCACTGGGCGCATCCATTGTGTGATATTTTCCTCTATATGTGTCACTGGGCGCATCCATTGTGTGATATTTTCTCTCTATATGTGTCACTGGTGCATCCATTGTGTGAATTTTCCTCTATGTGTGTCACTGGGTGCATCCATTGTTGTGATATTTCTCTCTATATGTGTCACTGGGCGCATCCATTGTGTGATATTTTCCTCTATATGTGTCACTGGGTGCATCCATTGTGTGATATTTTCTCTATATAGAGAGAAAAATGTGGCGGGACAGGCGCTTTCTTCACATGACAGGGATGTCCTCACTTAAATGACAGTTCTCCCTCTGTTGGATGAGTGTAAACCTCAAACAGAACAGAAAACAAAAATAATGGTGCAGTATGTCAAGGCAGTATACTATTAAAATAAAGATAAGAGGATTGCACTCACATGGTGTGGTGTCTTAGTATCAGACACCAGATGTTTATAGCGGCTGGCAGAATTATGGAAGGAACGCCAGACTTCCCTTGGTGGTGCTCCAACGTCTGTGGTGGTCCTCCAATCTTTGGGTACTCCAAGAGGCTTGATGTTGTTTCAGTATCCGTTCCCCTGATCCTCAGCAGCGGTGTAGATCATCAATCATGTGGGGTACAGCAGCCAGGAAACAGGAAGAATAGGGACAGCAAGCAAGGTATAATGGGATTTATTGGTATAAAATAATTAAAATAATCTTGGTACATCCAAACGCGTTTCGCGGTATGAAGACCTGTTTCATACCGCGAAACGCGTTTGGAGTACCAAGATTATTTTAATTATTTTATACCAATAAATCCCATTATACCTTGCTTGCTGTCCCTATTCTTCCTGTTTCCTGGCTGCTGTACCCCACATGATTGTGATCTACACCGCTGCTGAGGATCAGGGAACGGATACTGAAACAACATCAAGGCTCTTGGAGTACCCAAAGATTGGAGGACCACCACAGACGTTGGAGCACCACCAAGGGAAGTCTGGCGTTCCTTCCATAATTCTGCCAGCTGCTATAAACATCTGGTGTCTGATACTAAGACACCACACCATGTGAGTGCAATCCTCTTATCTTTATTTTAATAGTATACTGCCTTGACATACTGCACCATTATTTTTGTTTTCTGTTCTGTTTGAGGTTTACACTCATCCAACAGAGGGGAGAACTGTCATTTAAGTGAGGACATCCCTGTCATTGTGAAGGAAGCGCCTGTCCCGCCACATTTTTTCTCTATTTATGCTTCTAACTGGGTTCTAGGGATAAGCCCGAGTGAACGGACAAGCTGCTGATTTACTGTGAGAAACATTGACAATTTACGGTTTTATTGCTGCTTTTTTTTTTTTTCTGCTCTTAAAGGTCTTGAGGGGTTAATTAACCCTCAACACATGAACAATTGTGAAAGGAACCACTAGGTGGCGCCCAGAACACAGATTCTTCTATTTTCCTCTATATGTGTCACTGGGTGCATCCATTGTGTGATATTTCCCTCTATATGTGTCACTGGGCGCATCCATTGTGTGATATTTTCCTCTATATGTGTCACTGGGCGCATCCATTGTGTGATATTTTCCTCTATATGTGTCACTGGGTGCATCCATTGTGTGATATTTTCCTCTATATGTGTCACTGGGCGCATCCATTGTGTGATATTTTCCTCTATATGTGTCACTGGGTGCATCCATTGTGTGATATTTTGTGTTGTAAACTGCCCCCCTCCAGTATCTTTCCCATCACTTGCTCCTCACTGTGTGGCTTGGGCCATAGAATGGAGTGAATGGGCCAGTCACCCACTCATCATTGTATTGTGTGGGATGTATTCAAAGGACATCACCAGGGGGTAGATTAGAAGTCTTTTAAGCTCCCTCTCTTATCTCATTCAGCTGCCAGATCTTTTCTTGTGTAGCCGAAAGGACACAATACACCCCATGCAACCTTATCTAAACATCCCCTCCTCCACCTCATTAACCTTTAAATACTTTAGATTCCATAAACCACAGCAGTAAAGTAAAACCTTATCACAGATGTTGGTATGTTGCATCATGGGGAAAATCCACATAATGGAAACCGGCTCAGCGCGTCCTCCGAAGCCAACGCTTCCTGCGGCTGGATGCGCTGAGCGCATCCTCCGCAGCGAAGTGGTTAAAGTGAGCCGGTCTGGATGAAGTCCATGGCTGATTATATTTGTCTCCGTCCAGCCCTGCTTATAGTTAGTTACCCTTAGTTGAGCGCACCATCAAGTTCCAGTTTGTAAACTCGAAGCCACTACAAGATCAATGGCGTCTTGACAGTCATTTCTCGGCTCGTGCACAGTGCTCGTACTGAATGTGAGAAAAGCCTGGAATAAGCCTTTAAACCATGAAGGTAGATTAGGAATGTTACTAAAGACCTAGCCGGACCTTGGTTCTCAAGCCTTTCCTGACGCTACGTGACATCGCAATTTAATACCATGTCATCTAATCTCATTTCCTGTCCCAGGATTTAGGAAAAAGCCCCCTTTGATCTTTGTTGTAATAACTGCATCTTAGGCAGCGCTGCGCTTGGGTTTAGAAAAAAGTCTTAGATGTAACGCAAGAGTGACTGGAAAATAAAACATGTTAAAACGATATGGTCTCATATAATCCAGGCTCCTTTAAACTTTATAGCTTTAAAAGTGGCCAGGATGTGAGGAGTGCCCCCTTTTCTCCACTGCCCCAGCAGCCTCGATCTGGTTTTTTATTTGCTTGAAGTTGAGGAGTTTCCTCCACCCCACCCAGGGTCACCAGCAGACGGAATTTTTTAATTTCCTGACAGAAGGTCACCAGGTCGGTCACTAGTGATGTCACACACAGAGAGCATGCTGTCATCAACCTCTGAGAACAATGGCTGTAACAAGCGGTAGACCTCAGAGATGCTACCGATGCATTGGATCTGCGCATGCGCACAGCACCGATTCAACATTCTGAGCAGGCGCTGCAGAAGAAGAATGAAAAAAAAATTAATAATAATTAGGCCGTGGCCGTTAGCAGCCTCAGCCCAATTATTTAAGGGCAAAAAAATGGGACTGGATTTTTCAATACAATATCCCTTTAATGGATGTCAGAGGTCATGTGGAAGAAGTTGATACTGTTTCTGTACATTATCAAAGATTACTTTCAGGTCTATTCACTAAAGGTGAAACTGGCAGGAGAAGTGAAAATTCTAGGCCAAAATAGCCAAACCAGAAAAATTCTCCCAGTTATCTCCCTTCCTAAATCATCTATTTGGTCTAGATTGTTCTCCTCTCCTGCCAATTCTCCTGAATTTCACCCTTTAGTGAATAGACCTGTTGGTATTCTTCTACATCTGTTTTCTCCTAAGTGTTTGCAAACTTTTGCATTTTTTTTGGATCGGGTGGGTTGGAAAGCAGGTTAGATATGGCAAACCGATCATGAAGGGCACCAGGACCTCTTTGTCTTAACAGACAGGAGTTCATAGAATTGATCCGTATTTATGTTATGTAGGGGAACCACTGACCAATGTTGATTTTTACCTTCGAATAACAGCACAATACATGACAAAAGGTGTAGAAGAAGGAAGTAAACTGTTGAATGAATTTTAGGGCTACTTGATGAACCTCTCTAATTATAAAGTGCTATTCCAGGTCGTGGATCTGTTCCTGTTCGTTTGCCAGGCTATTCGTTTGCTTCCTCTTAAAAATGTATTAATAGACAGTCAGTGGGAAGATAGTTCTTCACTTCTATACCCTCTGTACCAGGATCGCAACTGGAAATGATGGGCAGCACAAGTGTATTCGACATGAGGACTATAAGTAAAGTCACGCTGAGGATTACCTGTGTTTCCCACAGTATTCTGCTTGGATACTGCTGTGGGAGGCAGACCTCTTCAGAGGAGCACTTGGAGCCCTGGCTGGTGGATTGAAGGCTCTCCCTACTGTGGATAGTGCCACTCCTTTTCGGGTTATCCCTCTATACCAGTACCATGCTTGTTTGACTGGAACCCAAAGATGCAATAGCCCATGTAGTGATCTGGGAAGTGGTACCCAACGTACTAGGTCAAGGTCATAGAAAATGGTCAGGGCCCATTTGGGCGGTCCTATAACAAGCCAATGTATAACTATCTAGGATAACAAAGAGATACAACTGCACAGTCCTACCAGAAGAGAACAACTGAGCACCTCACTGCTGGTCAGCTGGGTTTAAATAGGGAGCTATGTCACAGCATGTCAATGGGAGGGGAGTGGACTCACCCCCCTAGGTCTACCTCCAATGATGGTCAATGGTCAATGAAGGAATCCTGTTTGTCCCTGGCACAAGCATTCCTGCCGAGCCTACGGAAACCATGACCCACTTAAGACAAAGAGCAACTGCAGCTTTCTCTAACCCTGCAGCATGAGGATATGCATCCCACGTGTGGGGTCGCCCCGATAGCCACCACCCCATGCACTGCCGAGGATTTTGAGGCCTACAACTTCATGCTGGAGCATGGTGCCCTGGTACCGCCTGCCTCCAGAGTACCAGATTGACCAAGACCGCAAGCCAGACAACCGGCCAGTGCATCCCACCATCATCACATCAACGAATATGCTGCACCCAGTCCACAACAGGAGGAGAGAAGTGACGTGACAAACTATTGACATAGCAGAGACCATTTATGACGGGGTTGGTGCTGGTCTATAATGTACAGAAATGTTTCAAGCAATGTGTTGTCTCGATTTTAATTGCATTTTAGCTGAAAAAGTAGAATTCTGTACACTTTCTCACTCTTTAGTTACTCATCCCCAACTCTTATTATCCTCAGCTAGCCAGCAGCTAATTTGTTGCAATTCAGTAATTAAAATGACTCTAGATAATACGTCCAATTAACCTGCATCTGAACTTCGCTTCCAGTTATAAGTATCAAGTTGTACTCGGAGGAATAAATAGCTCTATAAATGGCGCAGGCTGTATCCACTATCCATGAATCATTTTTTGTTGATGATCTCATTCCAGCTCCTATAATTAATAAACCGCGGCACAATTATGAGAAACAGAAAGCCTCCTAAATTTGTACACAGTAACTAAGTATCAGCATACTCGTGTCGGGTAAAAATGAATTTCGGTGAACGTTTGCCCCGTTATTCTGCAGGGAGTTCATCCATCTGCTTATCTCTCCTTTGCACGAAGCACAAACGGTTGAATTATATTTGTTACATTTATTAATTATTATTTTATTCTTATGTTACAATTATCTAACAAATTAAAATAAAATCGGTTCATGCAAATTTAACATTTTCTTTGGATCCAATCTGCAATTCACAGGAATTTTATCACGATTATATTGACTTCTGACAGTTTTACAATGACTCATTCACAGATCTTACCAAAGCAGAAACAGGCTGCCAATTTTTCTCTGTGTGAGATGTCTTAATATGTTGATATCATAGGAAGACAGGAGAGAAATGACATTGCTCTTTCTAAATGGAACTTGTCGGAAAATCTCACTAAATGTCTTTGATAACCATTAAGTGGCTGAACAGTGCATCATACCTTTTTACATATAATTCCCCGTTAAAAGAACAGTCTGTTTGCCTGATGAATTGCCATCACATCACAGTCTCAGCCATCCTTTTGAATACTATAGCGGCTCTTTACAATACACTAGGGTAGGGCTCAAAATTTCCACTCGCCTGCTCGCATTTGGCGAGTGGAAATTAAGCGAGGGCGAGTGGAAATGCACACCAGGCAGCACAATAAATTATTTTGAGCTGCCTATTCAGGCGGTCGTGTTTTTTTTTATTCCTGGCCGCCGGCTGGAGAATCCAAGATTGCCCCCTCTGATGATATTTTTGTAACTTTATTCTGAATAAAATGTTTAACAGTGTAATTTTTCAAGATAATTTAAGAAGATGTGTTTAGGGGCAGAGTTAAGGACAGGGTCGGGGTTAGTTGGGGCAACTGGTGGGGAGTATGTCTTAAGGCCTGGCTAGTAGTTTGGGACTTGAAATTTTGAGCCCTGCACTATGGGTTATTCAGATAGATCTGGCACCGAAATCTCAACCGAACAGGGAATTTACCCGTACGGTGACATTTCAGGGCCATTCAGCTATTCATAGAGCAGACAGTTTGCCAAATTTTGGCGAACTGCCAGCAAGTACGGTGCCTGTTCTTATAATACAGCTGACAGTTGACTGTGGAATATTTAGGAGCGAGGAGATTTCACGACTGGATTTGTTGCACAGGTGGCATCCTATCACAGTTCCAAGCTGGAATTCACTGAGCTCCTGAGAGCGACCCAATCGGTGGCAGTGAAATCCCCCATAGAGAAGCAATAGTTTATCTATTCAGAGAACACCGAACAGCAGAGAAAAGTTGCCGACGTGCCCTTTGTTCAGTGTTTTCATTCGACAGGTTTATTCAGGTAAACCCATAGGCTTCAATGTTAAAAATATTCCAGTTTTTAGCCAATATCTAATAAACTGTTTATTATTTTTAACTGCAGCAAAAAGTCTCTTTATTGATTTTTTTTTTGGGATCTTTTAGGCATTTTTCGGGATTTCTTTGGCAAAATCTTTTTTCTGTTTTTTAATTTTTCTGCAACAGACCTTTTTATTATCATTCATAGGATCTTACATGTAAATTCCAGACATTTTTGTTCAGTAGTTTTTTTTGCAAACAGTGTTTCAAATTTGACACTTTCAATCTTTTTGTTTTTTGTTTCTTTTTACCCTGTTCGTCAGCTTGTTGGCTTTTTCCGGCTGCTGATTTGTGCTGTGTTCGGTGACTCGTCAGCTTTTTTCGGATGTGTTCAGTTGTTTTTTTCCGGCGATTCGAGTGATTTCGGCGGGTTTTCGGCAGTGTCGGCGACATTTCAGTGCTCTCTGATTAACCACTACTGTGTTTTCTGGTGTTGCAGATACCGATGGAAATCACCTGTATTGCAGTGCCAACAAACGCCAGCATTTCACAAAACTAAAGAAACACAGGACAAGACTTACTGTGAAGCAACTTCTTCTGTTGCTCTTTGGATGTTCGTTTTTTTTAAATGCTGCTGTTAGACGGCGCTAAAGCTCCATCCATTTTTGCTGGTATCAGCAACACTGGCAAACAACGATGTTTAGTGAATGTCCTTGTAGGTTCTGGTAGTTGATGTCTTGAACTCCATGCTCTTCAATGCGATGTTCTACTTGATACATTTTTCTAGTGGCTTAAAACCATAACCCTAGCTGGAGGCGTGGGTTCGAATCCCACTTCTGACACCAGATTCTTTGGGTCAGCGGTTAGCCTGGTCGTTCAAAGTCTATTATGAGATCTCAGGAGACAGCAAGAAGAATCAAAACATGAGACAAGCTCAGTGGATTTCTCTCCAGCCGTCTCAAAGCTTTGTTTATTACATATCTGGATATAATTTGAGCGTATGGGGCGTTGTATGAAAATCAACCAATTACAACAGATTATTGCCCCTCTCTATAACTAAACAATGATCATTTTGTACATTATGTAACAGGATGAAAATCTTGGGAAAAATACATACAATTTCAAGTGAATCTGCACAAGTCATACTGTCCTTTGCAAACAAGCATTATTTTATTTCAGTGCGGAGAGAATAAAGAAATATAATTTTTGGGCGTTTAGCCAAGCATTGCAGAATAAGTCTGTTTCTTGAGAATCAAGGACATAGAAAAATATGCGCTTTTTACAGAAAGGGTCATGAGAGACAAAAAAAACATACTTATCCAAATTTAGCTATTCAGATTCTCACTGATTGATATATATAAATTGATTGATTGATTGATATATATATATATATATATATCAATCAATCAATCAATCAATCAATCACTGATCTTCATTATTGATTAGTATGTTATAGATCGGTTTCTCCCACATTATCCTTCACTAGCTGTAACCCTAACCCTAGCTTTAACGCTATCCTTAACTACTGTAAAATTTAGAGGTATAGACTTAGAGTGAAGTATAGGGGGTGGCATAAACTCAGAGGTTGGATGAGGTATAGAGGGGGTTGAGATATAGGGGGAGGGATAGAATGGGTATATGGGCTAAAAACACGTGCACCACCAACATTTTCGAGATCATTTGTATCAACAAATTCTGAGAATTCCTAAATCTGATATCAATGATCCAGAGGTGCTTGAGACTAAGGCTGGCCGTCCACTGGAACCGTTTTCGTGCGATGGTGCGATCATCAGATATCGTCTGTCGTCGTACGTCCGATCCTGTAACATGAATGTGAATGGAACCATCGTCCATTGCAGCAGACGTCCGACGTCTGACTTCTGGCGACGGGTAAAGACCACAGCAGATGGGCGATCACACCTTGCAGGCTGGGAGTTCATAACGATTTCTGGGCAAGATGGACGTTGACTCATTTAGGGGAGTTAAAAAATCGCATTTATTTTGGTTTTGCTGTTTTTTGAACTCCCATTGAAAATAAATGATGCAGACATGAAGCAAGTTTACCAAAACACCTTTTTGCATGTTGGGACTAGCGGTGCTGCTGCGCAAAGGGGTTTATTTACTAAATACTGACATGCCTCCCAAAGGGCACTGAATGTTGAATTTCCCCATACGGTGCAATTTTGTTGCTGTTTGTACTGTAAAATTGATGGCGAAATATGGTGCAGTTTGCTGCAGATCGCTACACATCGGCTATCTGCGGCGGCAGAGAGAACGAATATCAGAGCGCAGTACTGCACTGAAGTGTTGGCGTCATGCCCTGATTTAGGGGATAGTTTGACAGGTTTACAGACAAAGAGCAGAGTAAAAATTATAGTAACGAAAAAAAGGACTGCACTGGTTCCAAAAGCAGAATGGACTTGTTTTTGTATGTAAAACAAGTTCGTTCTGGTTTTGGCAGCCTCTGCATTTCACCTCTGATTTGGATCGTCTGTGGTCGCACGACAGATCGCACGAAGTGGATGACCCTAGTCTGACCTGGTCGGACGAGCGACGTCATCCATGGTCTTACGAAAAAGTCATTCGTCCGACTACAGATCCAGTGGACAGCCAGCCTGAAGACAGTGGCATCGCAGAAGAGGCATGATGTAATGGCTGGAAGGATCTATTGGCCATGAATTCCAGAGCAGCCTGTAGTCTTGGTCATCCCTCAGATTCCATGATTTGTGTACCCCAAGGTAACCCATGGTTTGTACCAGTCAACCTTTTGCAGCTTAAGTGCTCTATGAATGTGTGGAGGTCAGGCTATAACATGATGTCACCTGTTTCTTCCCCTTGCCATGCACTGTGTATCCTGCTATGGTATAGAAAGGATAGTTGTCTATGTCCTCATCTCTTCCTTCCAACTTGGAAATGTTGTGCATTCATCCGCCATTTTGGATGCACGGTTTGAAGTGGCTGGGGATTTTTTTCATGTGAAACTGTCTAGTTATCAATAAGATGGCAACATTTTTTGTGACTATGCCAACACGATGTATTGCTTTCTTGTGGTTAGCAGAGTTCTTTCTTTCCATCCCAATTATTCTGTGTCTGGGTCTACAGTCTGCTGAGTTTGACAACGTGTATCAGTTACAGTTTAACACATCCAGACAGGAGTGAAACTCAAGATGATATCGCCACTTGACGTCTGTGCCAAAGAAACCTCACTTACCTGCACTTACAGGTACAGGACCTATTAAACCGAAATGCTGTACGTCCAAAGAAAACATCCGTGATGAGATTGGAGAGTGCAAACTGTTATTGATAAGATCGCACGTGTTACGTCATTATCGTTACATAAACATCAAACTTTCATTTGTAACTGCTTGCGGATTCTAACTTTATTTTAATGGTTATATAGGGTATTAAGTTATGTAACACTGGTCTGAAATATCCTTTTTTCTTCAATTTCACTGATGTGCAGAAATCGAGAAAAGAAAAATCATGCTCTGCGATACATCAGCAACTGTTCATCATATTCTGTCATTGTATAAGCATTGCATAACACAGTGATGAACTATCACTCCTTGACACCCGTACAATCATCCACCACATAGCAGTAATGAGTAACTAAACCTGGAATCCCAGATACGATTTAGATGTAAAAAATCATTATTTTTATGTTCCTAGTAATGTTAATGATAAATAATTTTAAGCTAAAATATCAGAAAAAGAAAGAAGGAAGGAAAGAAATGATTGTGTAACATGTCACCTGGTAAGAGACTCAATGCACGCTAGACATGTGCACAGATCACAATTTTGTCTTGTTTCAGCAAATTTTGGAATCCAAAATAATAAGATCTTGGGATTTTCAAATTTATCAATTCAGATCCATCCAAAGCCCATGACTTTCTGCCATTCATCTGACTTCCGGGGCACGGTATGTGTCAAAGAGTTTCATGCGCTTGTCATTTCACGACTTGATTACTGCAAATCGCTCCTTATTGGCCTCCCTAATGCCCGTATTGCCGCTTTGCAATATGTAATGAATGCAGGGACCAGACTTATTTTTCTCACCAGATACACCTTGAGTACCCCCATCCCCTGCCGGTCCCTTCATTGGCTTCCTGTATGTATCAGGATACAGTTTTAAATACTGACGCTCACATTCAAAAAGTTTACTTACATGTCTTCGTTACCCCGCAAGCACGTACCATCTACAAAACTCCGGTCATTGGGCGATCTCCTTCCTGTCCTCTGTCTACACCCACAATGCCAACTCTCGTCTCCACGACTTTGCAAGGGCAGCTCTGGTCCTGTGGAATGACTTACCACGCTCTATCAAACTCTCCCTGGATCTTTCAGTCCTTCAAGAAATCCCTCAAAACCCACATCATCAGATTAGCGCACTAGTTTACTGATGCAACTCAGCCCCATGCTCACCTACTCACGTGATTGAGGCTGCTTCCATTGCCCCACCATTCCCGTACCACTGTCACTAATGATCCTGTTGTCCAGTAAAACTCTTCCTCAACCCCAATCCCTCTAGACTGTAAGCTCCTATGAACAGGGCCCTCTACACCTCTTGTTTCCATCCTATGTCCGTTTATCTGTATTCCGCTCTTTTTAGTTGGTGTAAAGCGCTGCAGAAACTGTTGGCGCTATACAAATGATGATGATAATAATTATGCTAGTGAAAGGGTAATTATTATTATATCAGCAAATCAAAACACAATTTTCATACCTTTTTAAAGCAAGATTAGTGTGCCCCTGTGGAGAAATGAAATAATCTGTTTTATCTTGCTCTCGGTTTCGCCCTATGTTACTGTAAACAAGCTACAAGAAGCAGCCACTTTCTACACTGTGACAAAAAGTTCGCCAAACGATACTGCAGCATTCCAGCAGCCAGGGTGAGGGCAGAATACAGGGAGAGCTGTGGAGTTACTCACTGCTGTACAGGGATAAGATTCAGGGGGTTATAATGATTGAAATTCTCTATACAGTACAGATACAAGGTGTGGCTGTAATTGCCATACACAGGCATTATGCAGTACATGCAGATACAAGGTGTTGCTGTAATTGCCATACACAGGCATTATGCAGCACATACATACAAGGTGTTGCTGTAATTGCCACACACAGGCATTATGCACCACATACATACAAGGTGTTGCTGTAATTGCCATACACAGGCATTATGCAGCACATACAGATACAAGGTGTTGCTGTAATTGCCACACACAGGCATTATGCACCACATACATACAAGGTGTTGCTGTAATTGCCATACACGGGCATTATGCAGCACATACATATACAAGGTGTTGCTGTAATTGCCATACACAGGCATTATGCACCACATACATACAAGGTGTTGCTGTAATTGCCATACACAGGCATTATGCAGCACATACAGATACAAGGTGTTGCTGTAATTGCCATACACAGGCATTATGCAGCACATACATACAAGGTGTTGCTGTAATTGCCATACATAGGCATTATGCAGCACATACAGATACAAGGTGTTGCTGTAATTGCCATACACAGGCATTAAACGGCACATACAGATACAAGGTGTTGCTGTAATTGCCATACACAGGCATTATGCAGCACATACAGATACAAGGTGTTGCTGTAATTGCCATACACAGGCATTATGCAGCACATACAGATACAAGGTGTTACTGTAATTGCCATACACAGGCATTATGCAGCACGTACAGATACAAGGTGTTACTGTAATTGCCATACACAGGCATTATGCAGCACATACAGATACAAGGTGTTACTGTAATTGCCATACACAGGCATGATGCAGCACATACAGATATTTCATTGATAATAATCTCATTCTGATCACTACAAACCCCCATAAGCAGGAGATCTCACCATTTTATTATCTGCCTGTAGCACATTTACGGCATCTAACACAAAGACCATTTCTGCCTGTATGCTGATAATTAGTGATGGGCCGAACACCCCCGTGAACTCAAACACCCAAGAAAGTTCGACCGCGAACTCGAACACAATCGAACACCATGCAAGTTGAAAATTAAGGTCCTCTCCAAGAGAGCATATATGCAAGATATTGGCCATAAAAGGTGTATGGTGGTCCGGGTACTGCCCTGGGGGACAGGAAACAATGATTTTTTTAAACAAAAAACATTTTAACCCTTTCACTGCCGAGTGGTGAGCCATTTCACCGCTGTGCACTGAGCTAATTTTTACTGCTTTGCTCATGTTTAAACACAATTTGAAGCCATGGGAAATGTTTGACCAACAATGAGTGGGAAATGTCTGAACAATGAGTGGGAAATGTTTGACCAACAATGAGTAGCAAATGTTTGACCAACAAGGAGTGGGAAATGTTTGACCAACAATGAGTGGGAAATGTTTGGCCAACAAGGAGTGAGAAATGTCTGACCAACAATGAGTGGGAAATGTTTATGAATCCCATAGGCTTCAATGTTAAAAATATTTCCGTTTTAATTAAATATCTAATAAACCGTTTATTATTATATTCTGCAGTAAAGAGTCTCTTTATTTTTAGATTTTTTAAGATCTTTTAAGCATTTGTTTTTCTCTTTCCGCGTACGTCCTGAAAAGTTCGCTAGTTCACGAAATTTCGAACAGCCGATGTTCGAATTGAACTTCGAACCAATTCGAACCAGCAGCCCATCCCTGCTGATAATGCAGACCCCGTGCGACATTTTGCAAGATAAGGGACACCATCTAAAGTTTAGAACCTTTCATCCCAGCAAGGATACATGAATACATGTGAAATAAAAAATGAGCAAATTTACATTTTAAATTTTTTAATCTCTCAGAACAACAATTTCTGTGCAAAATTTTGTTTTTACTCTATATTTAATTGTTAACTTCACATCCCGTGTTTCTAACACATGTTATGGTGTACTTTTTGTTTCAAAAAAGGGTAACAAAGCAATAAAAGAAATAAAAAAATATAAAAGCAATAAAGAAAGTAAAGAAATACATTTATTTATTTATTTTATTTAATATAGAGATGAAAGAAAGAAAGAATGAGAAAGAATGAAGAACCAATAAAGGTAATAATGAGATGAAAGAAAGAAAGAAAACTTATAAAGGTAACAAATAGATAAAACACAGAAAGAGAAGGAAGAAAGAAAATTTAATTAACATTTTACAAGAGAAATTGACATTAAAGAAAAGTAATTCTTGTCGGTTGCATAAACGATAGAGCTGTGTGAAAGGTCGCGATGATGATTAAATAAGAGAGCGCAGGAATTGCCTCTATAGATTGACTCCATTTAGAGCCAAACTGCAAACTGCGCACATTTAGGCTGGAAAAGCAGCATGTGCTGCGGAAGATAAAATAAGATCTCAAAAACAGGACAGCGTTCTTTAGGGACCATAACATTAATATGTTACGATTAAACAGAATAATATGGAATGCAAATGCAGTCATGCTGTGCCCGTTTTCATTCAAAACTTATATCTTGTGTTTTTCTCCCATGGGTGTTATTTAGTATACACTTCCATTATATTTAATATATATTTTATACGCTAAAGATTAATACATTAAAACCCCAGTGCGTAATGTTCTAATATACCTCCAGCAGTTTTTACATTATGTCAATTCGTATTTTATGCTAATGAGTATTTTTTTTTTTTTTACCGCGCGCACGTATCAAGATTAAACTGAATTTCTGTTCAATTCCCACTAGAATCGGTGAAGTTTTAGCTTTTAACTTTTCTTCCCTGTCCAAGCAGAAATGCTCGCTGCTTTATTGATCTACAGTGCGTTAAAAAGACACGAGCAATGCGTTCGTTACTGCTGACATTCAGAATATTGTTATATCGTTTTTTTTTTTTTAAGCTAATATATTTTAAAAACTACTATTTTTTTATGTTTTTTTTTATTTTTTATTCCAAGTGAAAAATTGAGGTCTGAGGTTTTCAAATTCGCTTGTCAATTATGTACAGTCCTCGAGACTCCTTCCTATCTCGAGTGAAAATAATCAGTGAATCGCCTTTTTTTTTTAACTTCACCCACTACGCCCGGTATTATCATGTTTTCCAATTACCAACGCAGTAGATGTCAACTTTACTGAAGTTTGACCAATCGTACAGATAGACATATGTGGAATAATGAGTTTTTGTTCACCAGATCTTGTCACTTGAACCTTCTTTTGGTGATGAAACAGAAATGCGCATTTGCGCGAGGACAAAACCATTTGCGCAGAACGTCGTATTTCGACGTTCGCACAAACAATGCGCGTAATCGTCTACCGCGATTGACCCTGCGCGAACCCAGCGCGAGGGCAAGTTCGTGCGCGCATCCTATACTTAACATTGTGAGCGCAAATGCGTTAGTGCGGATGATATTACAATCTTTGCGCAAAGTCGTACGAGCGACGTTTGCGCGGATTTTCGTAACGTCTTTGAAAACTTGGTGTTGACTGCGAATATGATCGTTCTGGCCGAAACTAAATAACTCAGCAATAAAAAAAAATACAGCACAGCACAGTTACACATTCTACACATACCCAGCCTTTAAAAATGTATAATTTGTCAAAAACATTATTTTGCTGCAGCACATATACGCAGATTGACTTTGACAGGCGCAACAACCTAACTTTGGAAAATGGTGGTTCTTAATTCTGATTCCCTGAATCCTGGGAAAAAACAGTCTGCCCACCGATTCCTGCACGCAATGGTCATTTGCGCCCGGTTTTGCACGTCGGATTTGCGCTCGAAAAAACATGAAGGCTGAAAAAATGCACTCGGATCATAATGCCGCGTTAGTTTTCGCGCGATAACGTTTTTTTTGTGTGCGTGAGCGCATTTGCGCGAAGCGTGTAATAGGGGCCTTAGATTCTACAGACTTTCACTCAGGGATAAGATTCAGGGGGTTATGAGTGTAAATCAATGTACAGTACAGATACAAGGTGTCGCTGTAATTGCCATACACAGGCATTATGCAGCACATACAGATACAAGGTGTTGCTGTAATTGCCTTACACAGGCATTATGCAGCACATACAGATAAAAGGTGTTGCTGTAATTGCCATGCACAGGCATTATGCAGCACATACAGATAAAAGGTGTTGCTGTAATTGCCATACACAGGCATTATGCAGCACATACAGATACGAGGTTTTGCTGTAATTGCCATCCGCAGGCATTATGCAGCACATACAGATACAAGGTGTTGCTGTAATTGCCATACTCAGGCATTATGCAGCACATACAGATACGAGGTTTTGCTGTAATTGCCATCCGCAGGCATTATGCAGCACATACAGATACAAGGTGTTGCTGTAATTGCCATATGCAGGCATTATGCAGCACATACAGATACAAGGTGTTGCTGTAATTGCCATACGTAGGCATTATGCAGCACATACAGATACAAGGTGTTGCTGTAATTGCCCTACACAGGCATTATGCAGCACATACAGATACGAGGTTTTGCTGTAATTTGCCATCCGCAGGCATTATGCAGCACATACAGATACAAGGTGTTGCTGTAATTGCCATACACAGGCATTATGCAGCACATACAGATACGAGGTTTTGCTGTAATTGCCATCCGCAGGCATTATGCAGCACATACAGATACAAGGTGTTGCTGTAATTGCCATATGCAGGCATTATGCGGCACATACAGATACAAGGTGTTGCTGTAATTGCCATACACAGGCATTATGCAGCACATACAGATACAAGGTGTTGCTGTAATTGCCATACACAGGCATTATGCAGCACATACAGATACAAGGTGTTGCTGTAATTGCCCTACACAGGCATTACGCAGTACATACAGATACAAGGTGTTGCTGTAATTGCCATACATAGGCATTATGCAGCACATACAGATACAAGGTGTTGCTGTAATTGCCATACACAGGCATTATGCATGCAGACCCCGTATGACATTGCGCAAGATAAGATTCACCATCTAGAGTTTAGAACCTTTCATCCCAGCAATATTTCTGTAAAGGATACATAAGCACAGGAAAAATTGAAAATGAGCAAATATACATTTACAGAGGTCCCTGTTGGTCAAACCTTGCTACTGCAGCATGTATCCATGAGTCCCAGGCAGACAGAATCTCGAGGGCTGCATTACATAGTTGGTGCTAATGTTAGCGCTCACCTGAGTGAGCGTTAGCGTTAGCGCCGGTGGCCACCGCATATTACAATACAAACGATAATGGGTTAAGTAGCCCGTTAGCGTTTGGTACCTTGCGCTTTTCAGCGCGAGGTTACTGTACTTTTGCACTCCCTATACTTAACATGGGGAGCGCAAAGTCCTAACGCTGATTAACGTCCGGCTGTGGTTAACAAAAAGTTAACCAGAGCCAGGACTTGGTGCTAACGGATTCTGCTGCTGCAGAATCCGTTAGCACCAGCAGAATTCCCCCCCGACAAAAATTTCAGATACTCACCTACTATCCCGTGGCGAGGACTGCGGCTCCATCTGCCTCCTCCGTCTGGCGGGAGCAGGGCAAGACTGGGGGAAAAAGTCCCCCAGTCTCCCCCTACGGATCACTCGCGAGGCGAGATCCGGCAGGTCATGTGACCGGCAGAGGAGAAACTCAATGGAGTCCTATGGACTCCATCGAGTGGATGCGCGCAGTAACAATGCAGGCAGCTTTTTAAGTGCCTGCATTGTAATATCGTGGTAAACCGGGGGCGCTAGGGAGAAAACTGCGGACGCATTTTTTTTCTCCCTATAGTCCCCGTTTTACCACAAAGAATGTAATGGAGCCCTGAGTCTTTTAGAGACAGAGAGAGCAGTTCCATGAGTTGCAACACATCGGCTGCAATGTTCGGTATGCTGCTACTATAGGAACATGTTCTGGAGATGATATGTGGTAATCGAAATTCCTTTGCATTGGTCCAATGTCTGGAATTTACATATAAGATCCTGTGAATGATAATAAAAAGGTCTGTTACAGAAAAAAGAAAGAATGCTACAAAAAAGGAAAAAAAATTTACCGAACAAGTCTCGAAAAATGCTTAAAAGATTCTAAGAAAAATCATTAACCCCATAGCAACCGGGTGGTTTTACGCAAATCCATCCTTTAGTGCCCGCTGCTGTTTTTTACGTTTCTGCGCCGTTTGTGTTTAGGTCAAATTTTCCTCTTAGGCTGGGGTCAGACGAACGCAGTGCGAAGGTGCGTTGAGCTGCATTTTATTACGGCTGTAGTAGCAGCAAATGATGTCCAATGACGGGCAATATACGAAGTACAGCCGCACGAAAGTTCAGCAGCGCAAATGAACAAATTTTTTCGAGAACGTAGAACCGCTAGTACTGAAGCCCATAGTGCGCTGCGTCGGCATAGCGGCGTGTGTGCGTGATTAGGAGATGTCAGACGCTGCACATGTCCGGCCAACATCACGTCCATTTGTTTTTAATAGGTCCGTCAAAAATCACGCACGAAAATGCGCATCGTATGACCGCTTTCGCGTCTTCCGTGAAAAAATACGTCAATGCGTTCGGATGCACTTTTTTACGGACGATGTGAAAAATGCATTCGTTTGACCCTAGCCTTACTCGTTTATGCATCCCACACATATTTTTAACATTGAAGCCTATGGGATTCGTCTGAATAAACCTGCCAAATGAAAGCACTGAACAGCAGGGCACTTCAGCAACTTTTCTTTGCTGTTTGGTGTCTCTGAATAGATTAACCATTGCTTCTCTATGGGGAATTTCACTGCCTTAGAACAGGCACCGTGCTGGCTGTCAGTTCGCCAAAATTTGGCGTACTACTGCTTTTTGAATAGTCAAATGGCCCCAAACTGTCACCGTATGGGAAAATTCCCTGTTTGGTGACATTTCAGGGCAAGATCGGCTCACTCTGAATAACCCCTCAAATATTGCCAAATTGCCAGCACAATACGGTGCTGTTTGACGTCAGAGAAATCCCCCATAGAGAAGCAATGGTTAATCTATTCACAGACACCGAACAGCAGAGAAATGTCAGTGAAATGCTCAGATTTTTGGTGCTTCAGTTCGACAGGTTTAAACAGGCGAATCCCATGGATCCCATTTTTTATTATTTTTTTAATTCAACAGCTTATTCTTTTAGTTTGCAACAAAAATACTTTTTATTTGTTTATTTATTTTAGAATTTTTTTTAAAGCATTCATTCTGGATTTTTTTCAGCAAACTATTTGATTCCGACTTTTTTTTTAATTCTGTAACAGACCTCTTTATTATTATTCATAGGACTTTATTTATTATTTCTGTGCATTGTCATGCATTTTATTTTGTTTTAAATGCCGTTTTTGTTTTAAAAATTGTGTTGTTTTTTTTTACCCCTGTTCGGCAACAAATTGGCTTTTTCAGCGGCGTTCGGCAGTCTGTTCGGCAGATCGTAGGCTGCGTTTGGTGGTCTGTTTTGAGGTCGGCGGGTTTATCAGCGGATCCATTCGGTGCACTTCAGGGACCTTGCGGTGAATGCTGAATTCACTGCAGGGTTGGCGAATTGATTTCGCCGAAGTACTCCAAATGAGAGAGCACCAAAATGTTGGTGCTCTCTGAATAACCCCTTTAGAAATTAGATTTTTGGTTACTTTTAATGGCCATTAGAAGCATAAGCCCACCAGCCAACGACAAGGCAAATCTGATTGGTGGGTTACACTAACACGCTAAAAAATATGTGAAAATACAAATGTGAAATATATATATATACACTGTATTGCCAAAAGTATTCGCTCACCTGCCTTGACTCGCATATGAACTTAAGTGACATCCCATTCCTAATCCATAGGGTTCAATATGACGTCGGTCCACCCTTTGCAGCTATAACAGCTTCAACTCTTCTGGGAAGGCTGTCAACAAGGTTTAGGAGTGTGTTTATGGGAATTTTTGACCATTCTTCCAGAAGCGCATTTGTGAGGTCACACACTAATGTTGGACGAGAAGGCCTGGCTCTCAGTCTCTGCTCTAATTCATCCCAAAGGTGTTCTATCGGGTTGAGGTCAGGACTCTGTGCAGGCCAGTCAAGTTCATCCACACCAGACTCTGTCATCCATGTCTTTATGGACCTTGCTTTGTGCACTGGTGCCACAGTCATGTTGGAAGAGGAAGGGGCCAGCTCCAAACTGTTCCCACAAAGTTGGGAGCATGGAATTGTCCAAAATGTCTTGGTATGCTGAAGCATTCAGAGTTCCTTTCACTGGAACTAAGGGGCCAAGCCCAGCTCCTGAAAAACAACCCCTCACCATAATCCCCCCTCCACCAAACTTTACACTTGGCACAATGCAGTCAGACAAGTACCACTCCAGAGAAAGCGTCTCCACTGCTCTAGAGTCCAGTGACGGCGTGCTTTACACCATTGCATCCGACGCTTTGCATTGCACTTGGTCATGATGTATGGCTTGGAGGCAGCTGCTTGGCCATGGAAACCCATTCCATGAAGGTCTCTGCACACTGTTCTTGAGCTAATCTGAAGGCCACATGAAGTTTGGAGGTCTGTAGCGATTGACTCTGCAGAAAGTTGGCGACCTCTTCACACTATGCGCCTCAGCATCCGCTGACCCCGCTCCGTCAGTTTATGTGGCCTACCACTACGCGACTGAGTTGCTGTCGTTCCCCAACACTTCCATGTTCTTATAATACAGCTGACAGTTGACTGTGGAATATTTAGGAGCGAGGAAATTTCACGACTGGATTTGTTGCACAGGTGGCATCCTATCACAGTTCCACGCTGGAATTCACTGAGCTCCTGAGAGCGAACCATTCTTTCACAAATGTTTGTAAAAACAGTCTGCATGACTAGGTGCTTGATTTTATACACCTGTGTCCATGGAAGTGATTGGAACACCTGATTCTGATTATTTGGATGGGTGAGCGAATACTTTTGGCAATATAGTGTATGTGGAAAAACATAGAAAAAGGTGCCAGACTAAGGAGGCCGTCTTTGAAATAAATATCTAAAGAGTGCCAATATTTCTCAATAAATTAATGTGCAATTTAACTGTGCTACTAAGCAGTGCTACGCATGAATAATCTTTAAGAACTAAAATAAGCCAAATACTATTAAGCGTTAGTGAAAGGGTTAAACATATTATGAAAAAATGTAAAAGAAATTGTCAAGCTCTAAGGCTAGGGTCAAACAAACGCATTTTTCGCATTGTCTGTAAAAAAGTACGTCCGAACGCATTGAAGTATTTTTTCACGGAAGAGGTGAAAGCGGTCATACGATGCACATTTTCGTGCGTGATTTATTACGGATCTTCAATAAAACAAGAAACATGAGTAACCAAATCAATTTGGACGTTATGTTGGCCGGACATTAGCAGCGTCTGACGTCTCCTAATCACGCACACACGCCGCTATGCGGGCGCAGCGCACTCTGTATGTCAGTACTAGCGGTTCGACGTTCTCAAAAAAATGCGTTCGTTTGCCGCTTGCGTTGTGCGGCCGAACTTTCGTGTGGCCGTATTTCGTATATTGGACGTCATTTGCTGCTACTACGGCCGTAATAAAGTGCGGATGCACACGCGTTCGCACTGCGTTCGTTTGACCCCAGCCTTATTATCTCCCGCCTTGACTACTGTAACCTCCTACTCTCTGGCCTTAAGAGATCCCAGATTCTCCCTCGACAGTCTGTTATGAACGCCTGTGCCAGTCTCATCCACCTCACCTCCCGCACCTCTCACACCTCGCACCTTTGTCACTCTCTACACTGGCTCCCTGTTTCCTTTAGAATCCAATGCAATCTATTGGTGCTCACATACAAAGCTCTCCATAACCGCGCCGCTGCCTACATCTCCTCCCTTATTAGTAAGTACATCCCATCCTAATCACTTCGCTCTGCCAATGATCTGACGCTATCAGCTTCAAGCACCCGCACCCCCAACTCCTGCCGTCAGGACTTCTCCCGAGCTGCCCCCTTTCTATGGAACCCCCTCCCCCACAACATCAGCCTCTCCCCGTCTCTCCAGTCCTTCAAGAAATCTCTGAAAACACATTACTTTAGAGAAGCCTATCGTCTCACTCCCTAATCCCCCCACTGTAAATTTCTTACTGCATCTTCCCACCCAGCCCACATGCACCCCCGCTACATCATGTTCTCTATTTACCTTCACCTAGTGTGTCACCCCTCTCCTCTTAGATTGTAAGCTCTTGAGCGGGGTCCATTTTCCTACTGTTCTTGTGTGTTTAACGTGTATGTATATGTGTGATTCTGTCTCCGATTGTACAGCCCTACGGAACATGTTAGCACTTTATAAAAACTTGTAACTGTAACTGTTAAAGGTTTCTAATATCTGCTCTTAACCTCAGTTAAAAGCGCTTCTGGCTTCCGGTTACGGCCGGAAGTGACATATCGGGACTTGGAGAAGTGGTGAATGCTGGGATCCTTAAGTGGAGGAAGAACAAATGCTCAAATTGAACCCAGACAGTGGAAAACCGGAAGAGGGCCATATATGGAGAACAATGAGGATGGTGGACAATTAACAGGGACCCAATCAGAGACTATTTAAAGGAATAAAAGGACAAAGAGGGGAAAAAGGCTTCATACTTGATTTTGATTTTATTGATGATACACTGCCCTTGAAAAAGTCTGGGTAACCAGATGAAACGCGTCGGGCTTTTATAATTGCAGTATTTTGTTTTATTATTTTTATATGCTGAATAAATTTCACAATCTTTGTACCCTATGGCGGCTTCCTGTTCTTGGGGGATCTGCAGAATCTGTACTGCTGTTAGAGGAGGATTAGTTACACCTCCAGGACCACATCCAGAAAGAGTTGCTGTCCTCTCAGGAGTACCTTGAAGCCATATATTTCCCCAAGGACTTGCGTGAGTCTCAGATACTGAGGTTCTTATTAGGGATGTGCGTTTCGGGTTTCGGAATTTTCACAAAATTTCCCGATTCACGTCTTCGGATTCGGCCGAATTTCCGAATCGGATCGGACCCGATAACCGATAGATCCGAAAAGTTTTCCGAGCCGAAACGAAAAAATTTTCGGATTTTTCGAATGGACTTGAAATGTGTCAAATCGAAATTTATTTTTGCTCTATTCATGATTTCGGTTCCATTCGTGATTTCGGTTCCATTTCGGTAATTCTGGACATCGTATATTTAACTATTATCGGTTATATCGCTGATTCTGTAAATTTTGTATTTGTAAATGCGTATCACTTGTTTCTTGTGGCATTCGGGTCAGTTTAGCGTTTTTTAAATCGTTTTGTTCATTTTTTTTGTTCCTTGGCTTTCATACCATTTTAATATGATTAAATAAAGTTGTGAAATGTATATTCAATTATTCATAAGAAAAAAAGGATCTTTATTTAATAAAAAAAAACACGATAGAATCGCCAGAATTATCGTAGACACTTTGAAACGAGGAGAACAGACGTTCCGAAAAAACTAAAATTTCCGAAATTTCCGAAAAGTCGATACAAAAAACGAGCAAAGTGACCCGAAAATACGAAAAATGGTCGATATTCCGAAAAAAAAAATGTTCACGAAAAACGAACCGAACCGAATCGAAACAGAAATCGGTCGAAACGAGTCGAATCGAAAAGTTTAAACATCCGAACAAATCGAACCGAATCGAACCGAAAAAAAAAATCGGTGCACAAGCCTATTCTTATTCCACAAATTTCTCATCACTCATTTTTATGTGCTTAAGGAGTTTATATCTTCCGGGTATATTCTATTGCCTTTAACCTCAGTTAACACTGAATAATGATAATAATGCTAATTATTATTATTCTTTTTTTTGTAAGTACTTATTCATTTGAGTCATTATGTTAGAATATTCAATATCATAATATAAATTCACACGATAGCAAATTAACCTTGCGTTTAACACCAGCCCATTATAGAACAAAATAATCCCAGTAGGTCATGACCAAATAGAGTTTGGCTTGAACCTGATAAGCAGTCATCCGCTTCCGAAAACTAGGACACCACACTGCTCATTTATATAGTTGTCCTGGGACTGTCATTACAGTGTCGCTATAGTGAATCATACCATCCCCACTGATTAGCCAAGATACCCGGACATTCCTGGACCAATAAGAAAATATGAAACCAGGTTTTTACTTAACCCCTTCACTACCAAGTGATTTTCCAAAAGACCATTGTCCGGAACCAGTGGTTTTTTTGAAAAATTATTTTTATTTCATCATACACTAAGAAATATTTGGGAATAGTCCCAGTTTATTTCTTACTGTAATAACCTTTTTTTGGCAGGCAGATGGTGCCATCTACTGGCCAAATGGACTTACAGCAGTTTGAGCTGCAGCTCGTGGTTCCCTGCATCGGCTGCTGAAAGTCTGATATGTCAGTGCATTCTTCAGCAGATTTTAAACAGTTTTAGCACCTCAGGCATTATACCCAAAGGGCTAAAACTTTGGGGGCACCTTCTGCAGCCCAAAAGCAAACAAATTTAATTTGCTTTTGTTCATCAGAGGTGCAGATCGAGATAACTCGATATCGGGACCCGATGGTGCCCTTGAAGTCCTGAGTTATCTCGATCTTGGCAGTGAAGGGGTAATTGCACTTTCAATGAACTTAGAAATTATTTGACCGTAGCCAAGAACTAAATGTTTCCAATATCTATTGTCCACAAATTTCGCTACAAAATAAAAATAATAAAATCAATAATAATATTTATTCTCTTTCTTTCAAACATGCCCTGAGTACCCTTTTATTTTCTTCCCCGTCCAGATGGCTGCGATTTGTTCAGCTTCGTACATCGAGTCTAATCTTGAGATTCGAAAGGGTTCTTTTATTGATGCATTAACTAGCTGAGTCATCCTGCTGGCTATAGTGAAATTGCAGGCTGGTCCTGGCATTACCTGCAGTAGGATGGATCTACAGTAAGTGCAATCAAGCATAAATGTAAACTGTAATAAAAAGATAATTCAATGTTCCTGAACCCAGGACATATTAGAAAACAAAGAGAAATCTCAATGTATCCTTCCTGGAAAAATACTTTATAAATAAATAACGGTGAATTTATTCCAGAAGTTTTTCCTATCCAGTATTTTCTCTTTTTTTTTGTCAATTACCACCAATTTTTAATTAACCACTTCGCTGCTGAGGACGCGCTGAGCGCGTCCTCAGCAGTCCCGCTGGTATGCGGAGGACGCGCTGAGCGCGTCCTCCCATCGGGGTCAGCGTTCGGCCGGGTTCCGGCCGATCGCTGGCCCCTCCGGTGCGGGCTGACATCCTGGATGTCAGCCCGGCATCCGGACCAGCAGCCGCCAGAATTAGGTGTCATCGCGGGGGCGCGATGACACCTAATTCAGGCGCCCCCCCCTTCGGACCTCTCTCCCTCCCGATCGGCGGCGCACAGGGGGTTAACCCAGGCATCATTTGGAAGGGCACAGCCTGCCCTTCCAAATGATGCCTGGCATTAACCCCTGGGGAGCTGGATCGCGAATCGGCGCTGAAAAGCGCCGGTTCGCAATCCTTTCCCGGAGTTGGCCGACATCTTGGATGTCGGCCAAGCCTCCGGGAACTCCCCCAGAGGACTGGCGTCATCGTGCGTAGCATGATGACACCATTCCTAGACTTAACCCCTAACTGCCACCAACTGTGGAGATAGGGAGTTCCAATGAACTCCCTATCTCCCGATCTGTGGCAGCTAGGGGTTAAATTTTGGTATGGTTGGATCGGCCAGAGCATGGCCGTTCCAACGATACCAAACATGAAAGTGAAAAATTTTGTAAAAAAAAAAAAAATGAAAAAAAAAATTAAAAAAAATTAAAAAAAAAAATTTAAAAAAAAAAATAAACACTTTTTTTTATTTTTTTTGGTTTGTTAATGCAGCAATATTGTTCCCATTTCAATTATAATGTGAACAATGATGCTGCACTAACGATTTTTGTATGCGGTGCGTTTGTTAAAAATAGTGTCATTTTCCCCAAAAAAAAATGTAACGAGACCCCATCTCTAATTTTTTTAACAAGCGCACCCCATACAAAATATAACCGCAATTGCTCGCATGTTAAAATGTGGAAAAAAACACTTTACACGTTGTAAATTATTGAAAATACATATTTTATTGCATTTTTTGTTATAATATACAGACATGACATAACGTATACATATAATAATGACATATTATGAATCTACTGAGTCTGACGGAAAGAACGATATATAATATGTCTGGGTCATATACTAAAATAAGCCTTCAAAACACGTTTAAACATGATGCGCAAAACAGGTAAAAATGACCTCAGCATAGGGGCGGGAAAAGCCTCAGCAGCGAAAGGGTTAATGTTTAGTTTAGTGTATCACCTCCTAATACTGCCACGTTTTACTAGGCTTGTGCACCGATTTTTTTTTTCGGTTCGATTCGGTTCGATTTTTCGGATGTTTAAACTTTTCGATTCGGCTCATTTCGACCGATTTCTGTTTCGATTCGGTTCGGCTCGACTCGTTTTTCGTGTACATTTTTTTTTTCTGAATATCGGCCATTTTTCGTATTTTCGTGTCACTTAGCTCGTTTTTTGTATCGACTTTTCGTGATTTCGGAAATTTTCGTTTTTCGGAATTGTACATGTTTTCGGAATATCGACCATTTTTCGTATTTTCGTGTCACTTTGCTCGTTTTTTGTATCGACTTTTCGTGATTTCGGAAATTTTAGTTTTTTCGGAACGTCTGTTCTCCTCGTTTCAAAGCAATAAATTTCGATTTGACACATTTCAAGTCCATTCGAAAATTCCGAAAATATTTCGTTTCGGCTCAGAAAACTTTTCGGATCTGCCATTTTCGGATCTAAAAATTTTCGGAAAATCGGCCGCATCCGAAAGCACGAATCGGGAAATTTCGTGAAAATTCCAAAATTCCGAAACCCCAAACGCACATCCCTACGTTTTACTAGATTGCTTTTAATTCTACAAGAGTGTGTTCATCCATAGTTACGTTCAGGATTAAGGCTAGGGTCAAACGAACGCATTTTTCGCGTTGTCCGTGAAAAAGTGCGTTCGAACAAATGGACGTATTTTTTCACGGAATACGCGATAGCGGTCATACGATGCGCATTTTCGTCCGTGATTTTGTACGGATCATCAATAAAACACTTTTTGCGTCTGGACGTTATGTTGGCCGGACATTAGCAGCGTCTGACGTCTCCCAATCACGCACACATGCCGCTAGCGGACGCCGCGCACTCTGTACATCAGTACTAGCGGTTTGACGTTCTCAAAAAAATGCATTTTTCCACTTGCGTTGCGCAGCAGCACTTTCGTGCGGCCGTTCGTCGTATGTTCCCCGGCATTGGACGTAATTTGCTGCTAGCACGGCCGTGATTAAGTGCGGCTAAACGCCCGTTCATACTGCGCTCGTCTGACCCTAGCCTTAGCTGAGTTCCATATCCCATTACAAACAATGTATCCTTTTTTTATATATTTAGGTATTTTTCTACCGAATAATGGGGATTTTTGAGCTTCCTGCATTTGCATTGCCAGGTAATGGCATTGATTCGCTAAGCCATGAAATTGTAATGATGTAAGGCTGGGGTCAGACTAACGCATTTTTAACGTGCGTTTAGGCGCACTTAATCACGGCCGCACTAGCAGCAAATGACGGGCAATGATGGCGAATATACGAAGTACGGCCGCACGAAAGTCCGGCCGCGCAACGCAGGTGGAAAATGAACGCATTTTTTCGAGAACGCAGAACCGCTAGTACTGACGTACAGAGTGCGCTGCGGCGGCGTGTGTGCATGATTAGGAGACGTCAGACGCTGCTCATGTCCGGCCAACATAACGTCCAGACGCAAAAAGTGTTTTGACAATCCGTAAAAAATCACACACTAAAATGCGCATCGTCTGACCGTTTTCGCGCATTCCGTGAAAAAATATGGCAATGCGTTCGGACGCACTTTTTGACGGTCGCTGCGAATAATGCTTTGGTTTGACCCTAGCCTTAAAGCTGTGAGTTCTTGCAAGAAAAATCGAAAAACTCCTAAGCCACTAGGAACTGCAATTGTTAATGGAATTTTATTACATTCTATTTTTTTTTTTTTTATCTTTCTGCACTTAAAGAATACGGGAACAATATTTTTTTTTTTATAATTCATGCACAGAATCCTACAAAATAAAAGGAGATTATTCACCCAGGACGTACTTTTAAACGAGAGAAATCTCAATGTATCCTTCCTGGTAAAAATACTTTATACTGTAAATAAATAAATTAATTAATTAATTCAGTTAAAATAGCCATAAAAAGTATAAGCCGTCCTCCTGCCCACATCAAGGGAATTCTCATAGGTGGGGTGAGAAACACTGAAACACAAACCATAACAAAAACATATTTCTGAAACAAATATTTATTTCTTTGTGAGGAAATAAGAAAAAGATAGTTTAAGGAGAAAATGCTTATGTTGGCTTGAAAAATCCTGGGTTTTTTATTGAATTGCATTTATTTTAACCCATTAGTGACCGGGCGGTTTTACACAAATCTGTCCTTTAGTGACCGCTGCTGTTTTTACGTTTCTGCGCTGTTCGTGTTTAGGTCAAATTTTCCTCTTACTCGTTTATGCAACCCACACATATTATACACCGTTTTTCCCGCCATTAAAAAGACTTTCTAAAAATACCATTATGTCCATCATATCCTATAATTTACTATAAAACAAAATATGAAATATGATGAAAAAATGGTAAAAACACACTTTTTTTGTAACCTAATCCCCAAAATCTAGACCCCGGCTACATAGTTTCAGAATTTTGTCCTGAGGATAGAAATATCCAATTTCTACATGTTTTTGCTTTTTAACCCCTTCACTGCTGAGCCAGTTCACCTATGTGCGCTGAGCTCATTCTGACAGTTTTATGCTCATTATTTTTAGATGACAACCTAGGTCCTATTTAACTAACCCCCCCGACAAAAAAATCTTAAAAAAACAAACCAATTTCTTTTTAATTTTTTTTAAAAAAAAAAATTTTGTAGCTTTTTTTTTTTACACTGAACTTAGTCATGATCAGGCCTTTCCAATGATGTCCAACATGATGTCCACCAAAGGATCCCGCTATCTCCCCTTGGCAGCTAACATCCTCACACATATGGTTGGATGTCAGTGGGTGGGGGGTGACCTGGAGACTTGGCTGACATCCACGATGTCAGCCCCCTCCAGGTTTGAATCGCGATTTGGAGCAAATTTGCACCGAATCGCGATCCGGCAGCGCAATAGTTAATGCAGCACACCACTGAAAAGGGGAGACTCTTCCCTTTCCAGCGGTGCAGCTTGCAGCGCTTTATCTTCAATGGTTGGGGAGATAGAGGGCTCCAAAGGAGCTCCCCTCCGTTGATTTCAATGGGGGCGCTGCTGATGATGTCACCACGCAGCGTGGTGACGTCATCAAGCTCGCCGGCCCCTCTAAAACACGGGGCAGGCTTCCTCCCTGCCAGAACTGCGAAGGACCCAGGGAGGTAAGTATTGGGCGGGAAGGAGGTTAGGAGCCGCTGACGTACTATGTACGTCCGCGGTTCTAAGGGATACACATGGGCAGGACGTACATGGTACGTCAGCAGTCCCTAAGGGGTTAAGTTTATTTTAATTATTTTGGGAATTTGTTTTGTTCAGTTTATTTTTAGCAGCAACCCCTACGATCGTTTCTGCCTTGTTAGGCCTCGTCAGGAGGGTATAGCTGACACCCACCTAGGGACAAGCAAAGGGTCCACGTCTGGATTACCCTGTAAACTTACAGTGAGCAAAAAGGGGGTGTGTGAGTAATCCAGATGTGGACCCCTTGCTCAATGTGCCTAGAGGGATGTCAGCTATTCCCTCCTAACGAAGCCTAATATGGCCGAAACGATTGTCGGGGGTTGCTGCATCGCTCGTGCAGGGGTGATGTCCTTGGCATTCAGTACTGGTCACCCTTTCTGGGTGATAGCGTCTGATTTGCATATGGAGCATTTTTTCCCTGTAATGGCGCAATCGAGCTAAAGCCCTGTGAGACCTGAACGGGCCCAAACGTAGAGCAGGCCACTAGTGTTCGTTCTCCGGACCCTCACAGACCCTTTTTTGCTCACTATAAGTTTGCAGGGTATCCAGACGTGGACCCCTTGCTTGATGTGCCTACAGGGGGTGTCAGTTATACCCTCCTGACGAGGCATACTAAGGCTGAAATGATCATCGGGGTTGTTGCTACATCTCTCCTTGTCACGTTCATCAGTCAGTCCAAGGTGGGAACCCAATATACGGGTAATCAGGATACCGAAAGCGAAGGTACAAAAAAGGAGATCCGGACAATTAGTCATAAGCAAACCAAGTGTCACGTGGCGTGTGCGGTTCAGGTATGAGCCCAGCAGGTGGCGACACAGAGGGGAGGACAGACAGGAATCAAGCAACGAAATAACTTTAATGGAACATAAATAGGCCTTGGCAGCAGGCACTTGAAAGAACAGAGGATTGCAATAAAGTCTAGGGAGTAGTCTTGACTGAAGAGCCAGAGGATTATGGGCTATGCAGTCCCAGACTGCAGACAGGGCCCACCAAGAATAATCAGGCTGGCTGTGGTACCTTAATCACAGGTCAGAGAAGCTGAGGAAAGGCTGTAATCCACAGGTAGGTCTCCAGACACTGGGGATAGAGAGCTATGCGATGGAAGTCTTTAACAAGGACCGCAGAACAGCGCAGGTGGAGATTGCTTGGAGACACTTGAATACCTTGGAGAAGCTTCGATCAGGTTCAGCAGCTACACACACCACCTAGTTGCCTAGAACAGGGAACAATAATGCAGAACCATTGCTAGCTGGGTCTCTCTGCCTTTTAAGGAGGCTTAATCACAGATGGGCCTCAGCTGGAACTCCAGGGCTGGAAAAAGGAAACTCAGGCTGGATCTCCATGAGCCTGGTCAAGGTGCTGAGCCTGGGCAAAACCCGGAATGGAATCCAAGAAAAATAGATCCAGGGCAAAGTTCTTAGAGCCAGGTGTGCAATGCAGGCACATCAGCAAGTACCCAGGAGCGGACCCTGACACCAAGGTTCGGGGCAGGCGACAAGGTTCTTGATCGAGGGACAAGCCAGGGTCTATAACGGTAGTTCAGGAGGAAGGTTGAGGAGCTTCTTACTTGGACCGATGTGGAACAATTGTGAAGCAATGCCAGAGAGCGAGCTCTAGCCTTATATGGTGGATGAGGTGGAGGTGGACACACCTCCACATTGCACGTCGCTCCCACCATTTCCTATTGGTTTTCTATTGTGAGCTCCCGCCCTGGTCCCTGCAGACCCACAGCCCCTCCCTCCTCCACCGCCCATCCAATCAGAGGAACAGCCAGCCCCCGGGCACCATCTTGGCCTGATCCTCCTGGCTGGCGTCCCACGTGGTCACCAGCCGCAGTTTTTCCAGCAAACCGGTGCACCATGCCGACCACAGTACATTGCCGAAGGGGAATGCCCATCTGGACACGAGGACAGGGAGACCCGAGATCTGGATGACTTCGGGGAGAGACGATGTGATGGCCATGGGATCCGAAGGGGGCACCTGGGACCGGACATGGACGGGAACAGCTGCTGGTGAGACGTGACACTCATGCAGGGATGACGTCCTTGGCAATCAGTACTGGCCACCCTTTCTGGGTGTAGCAGTCGGATTTGCATATGGAGCAGTTGTCCCTGTAATGGCACAATCGAGCTAAAACCTTGTGAGACCTGAGCGGACCCCACCGTAGAGCAAGCCACTAGTGCTGTTGTTCAGTCTCAGGACCCTCACAAACCCCTTTTTTTACTGCAGGTAGACCTGCAACTCGCAGCTTTGTGCGTCGGCTGGGAATGTCTGATAAGGACTTTCCTCAGCAAATTTTAAACAGTTTGAGCACCTTGGCCATTATGCTCACAGGATAAAAAACTTTGTAAATACCTTCTGGAGCCCGAAAGCTAACAAAATTACTTTGCAAGAAACAAATTTCCCTTTCAATCATACAGCATAGCCCCAGATCGTGTTAACAAGATCGTGTTGGTTTTGTGTCTGCTACCACTTATTGTGTATACACCATCAGGGTAGTGAAGCATTCCAAGGGAAAACATATATATCTTTTAGCACTTAATTTTCTTTCCGCTTGTATCTACAGCATAACAATTTGCAAATTATGGTAAACTTTCAAATATAAATCCCTGTGCTGCTCATCAGTATTTTGGGCAAACACATCCTGGTCTAGAAATTGCCGTTTTAGTTCACGCATGAATGTACAGAGAGAACGCGAGGCGGCATGCAAAATACAGAACATCTAAACAGCCAGTCAGCCGTCCACCACCTTTCATCTCTACGAGCTCTCATAAAAACCACTCTCTGCTGTCAATTCATCAAGGTTTTGGATCCCGATGGGATAAGGCTCAGAATAATGAGGTTTAGATGTTTACTTCTTAAGTTGTTTTCTGTTCCTGTAGTCCCATGGTTTCCCGTTCGTGTCTCTCACATTTTTTCCCAGGTAGAATAAAAAATGTCCATTATATCACTTTGAGTTAGCGTGTTCATAAGTCATAGTTGTTGAACCCTTTGGTGATTAGTTCATTTGGAATACATGCTCAAACCTAATGAGTTCTCTGGTGCCTTCTTCAGGATTTATGACTTCTCCGCAAAGTTCCTTAAGATCAAACTTTAATATGATTAAAACCTTGACAGCTACTGATCTGTGCATGGCTTGTCCACTTTAAGTGTAAGATACACATATATCCACTAAATCCTGGAGCAAACTAGTCGTAATTTTCATATTTTAGATGCTGGATGGCTGGATTAAACATCAGACATTCTGGACAAACCACAGAAGCCGATACATTTTTCTACCTAATGATTTCGAGCACGAGGAACACGGAATACGTTTAACTAGAAACCTAGACGGAGATGATGCCGACATCACCTGTCCATGCAGTTTAAACACTCTGCAGTTGTGAATTTTATTGAACCTGGCTAGTATGTACTTAACATTCAATCACTGTAAGCTTGCCCTGAATTGAAAAATTCCAGAAAGTAAACCTATGCATACTTTTTCGTCTGATTTGACTTTCACACGGAATATCGCCATTTCGGCAATTCAGGAACATCCAAAATTCCGAAATACACAATTAACCGAAAACCAGTTTGAATCAGTACGAAAATTTTCTGACCAATTCAAAATCATTTTGTTAAATGAAAAAAAATGGTGCTCTCTGTGCAATACTAGTCCTAACCCTAATACAAATGTAGCGCTCACTCCCGGAGGAGCCGCTGAATAAACCTCGGGTTAGTCTCACCGCACTAGGAAATAACTATACACCAGCACTGTTGTGGATTTTTATATATTATATTCTTTACTGATCCCAATAAAGCAGCATATAATACGCATAGACGGTATTTGTAAGTCCCGTGAATAATAGCTCAAAAATATATATGTGTGTTGTCTAGGTACCCGGGTACTGTATTCAACTGGCCAGTGAATAAAACAAAACAATCTTCGACTAGTCACCGTTGGGGCCCTTAAAGGAACAGATAAACAAGTGCGCAATGTTCTGCGTTTTCACCAGGCCGAAGCCTTCTTACCCATCCGGTGTAACCGCTTGTCCTGGACTGATGAACGCGGAAGAAAGGGATCTCGGATCTGTCCTTGCTGCCACTTGGAACTCGATGCTGTTAATGCCTGCACTCCTGATCGGGTTCTCCTCCGCCAGGACACGTACACATAGGCCGCCAGCACTCCTCTCCAGTTTGCAGCCTCTCCTCACACGATGTCCCTCTTCTTCCAAACCGCACTTTGTCACGAACAATTCAGCGTAGCACCCAGCCGACCGATGCACGCTCTGTACTCTCAACGCTCAGGGAACAGCACAATTTTTAACAGGACTGTAACAACTTCCACACTCCGGCCTGGTTTCAAACCCTAACAGCCCCAGCGTGCATCCTACGTCTCTCGTTGCTCTGCTCATACTGCTTCTGCCTTGCACAAGGCTGTTGATCTCTTTCCTTTTCCTGTACCACCTCCTTCCTATCCCCACACAAAGGATGATGGTACATGTAGTTCTGTTTTGTCCAGCATAGTCTAACAATGTCTCTGTCTCCCTCTGGTGGCAGCAATAGTTCAATGCACCAGAATACAGTGTTTTTAAAGCAGCGCTACAAAAACATAAACAGTAACTGTAACACAGGGATGTGCAGTCAGGATAGGCAGGTGAGGTAGAGCCTCACCTGCCATTAAGCGTTAAAATAATAATCATACTCAGCTGCTCCTCACTCCCCTGCTATCAGCTCTGTCCTTTTCCTCTTTTTACAGCCTATGCAATTTGCATAGTGGTGGTATGCTTCCCCGTTACGCTAAACGAGTGAGCTGCTCAGGAGGTCTGCAGCTGCACGTCTGTTCAAATAGGAACCGATGCGCACTGCTTACTTCCTGCACATTGCACGTTCGAGCCTCAGAGATGCCCTGACAGAGCATACTGATATAGCCAGAGCCTCACCAGCCACTGACCTCACCGCACATCCCTGCACGTCCCACAGTGTGACACTAACAGTAACCCTAAAGCTAACGGAACCAGTAAGCCTTACAGTAACCATAACCCTAACAGTAACCCAACCCTAGAAGCAACTCTATCCCTAATGTTAGTCCGAACCCTAATACAAACATAAACAGTAACTGTGACACTATCAGTAACTCTAACACAAATAGAACCAGTAAGTCTTACAGCAACGACAACCCTAAAAGTAACCCGACCTTAACCTTAGTCCTAACCATAAACCAAACATAAACAGTAATAGTAACCTGACCCTAGAAGTAACCCTATCCCTAACCTTAGTACTATTCCTAAATCAAACATAAGCAGTAACTGGTACCCGAAAACAAATAGAACAAGTAAGTCTAACAGTAACCCTAAGCCGGAGAGTAAACCAACCCTATTACTGTGAGTTTTATTGCTGTGCAGCTCTGTGATACACTCATACACATCGCACATTTCTGTTAGTTTTATTGCTGTGTAACTCACTGATACACGGTGCATCGTTTGTTGGTTTTATTTGGGGAGGCAGCATTCATCCTTGGGCCACAGTGTCTTGGGCCAGCCCTTGTAAGAAATGATACCTGAACCACGTTTTGCTTGTAGGCATGTCTGGAGTGTGATTCCTTAGATTAAATTTCACACAAAGACTATGGGGGTTATTCAGATAGAGCCGATCTGGCCCCAAAATGGCACCGAACAGTGAATTTCCCCGTAGGGTGACATTTCGGGGCCATTCAGCTATTCAGAGAGCAGGCAGTTTGCCAAATTTTGGCGAACTGCCAGCAAGTACGGTGCCTGTTCGATGGCAGTGAAATCCCTCCTAGAGAACCAATGGTTAACCTATTCAGAGACACCAAACAGCAGTGAAAATTTTGCCGAAATTCCCTGCTGTTCGGTGGTTTCATTTGTCAGGTTTATTCAGGCGAATCCCATAGGCTTCAATGTTAAAAATATTCCTGTTTTTATCAAATAATATATATTATTTTAATCTGCAGCAAAATGTCTCTTTATTTGTTGACTTTTTAGGATCTTTTAGGCATCTGTCAGGGTTTTTTCGGCAAAAAAAACCAGTTTTTTTTAAATAGCGCATTGTCTTTTTTCTGTAACAGCCCTTTTTATTATCATTCATAGGATCTTATATGTAAATTCCCGGCCTTTTCGTTCAGTAGTTTATTTGCAAACCGCATTTCAATATTGAAGCTTTCAATCGTATGGTTTTGTTTTTTCTTTTTACCCATCCTGCGGTTTGTCGGCTTTTTTTGCAGATGGTAGGCGCTGTGGTCGGCGCTGTGCTCGGCGGCTCGTCGGCAGTGTTTGGCGGCCCTCCGGCGGGTTTGCGACGGTTGTTCGCCGGGTTTGCGGCGGTTGTCCAATGGGTTGGCGACGGGTTGGCAGTGGCATTCGGCGGCTGATTCCCTGCACTTCGGAGACCATGCAGTGAATGCTGAATTCACCACAGGGTGGGGAAATTTGATACCTCGAAGTGCAAGGAACGAGAGAGCACTAAAATGTCTCTCTGAATAACCCCCTAAATCTGTCTGCAACCTAGTAATGCAGATCCCATGTGAAACGGTATGATGCGAACACCATCTAGAGTTTATAACCTTTCATCCCAGTAATATTTAAGAAAAGGATATTGATAAACACATGGGGCTCTATTACATTCTCAACGCAAATTTTAACGCGTGCGCAAAAACGCATTAACGCAAGGGGTAAAACCCTTTGCGCAGAACGTCATATTACAATGTCTGTGCAAAATTTAACGCACAGCGTTTGTGCGCATAATTTTAACGTCTTTTAAAAGTTGGTGGTAACGGCAAATCTGAACGTCCTGGCCGAAACCAAATAAACCAGCCCAAAAAAAAAATACAGCAAAGTATAGTTACACATTCTACACATACCCAAACAATAAAATGGAGAAGTTGTGTGTGTTTTTATTATTGCTGCAGCATATATACTCAGATTGATTTTGACAGGCGCAAAAACGTAACGGGAGACAATTGTGGTTCTTAATTCTGATTGGCTGAATCGCGTGAAAAAACAGTCCGCACACCGATTTCTGCACGCAGCATTAATGCGTGCTCATTTTTGCACGTCTTTTTTAACGCGTTATTTTTTGATGGATGAAAAAATGTGCTCGGATTGTAATACCAGCGTTAATTTACACGCATTATCATTTAACGCTTCGCGCACAAATTAACGTGCTGCGCGAGCGTTTTTGCGTTAGGAATGTAATAGGGCCCCATGGTATATGAAAAATGAGCAAATTGACATTATTTAATTTTTTTCACTATGCATCCCATGCTTCCAATAAGTGCTTTTATTATACTTTCTTTGAACAGAAGGCACTTAATAGTGAAAGGGTTAAGGAACACATACATACACATACCACTATGAAAATCCATTTTGGTCAATAAAATACTACTAATTATTTATTATTTCACTCTGAGTAATGGTATTACATCAAAAGTCTCAAATCCCAGTGGAACCGAGACGGATCATGTGAATGATTTATACAGTAAGGCTGTTATATTCTCTGTCTTTTCCTGTTCACTTTTTGTCTTTTATCTGTAACTCCACGTGTGTCCATATATCAAACATTAGTTCTCATTTAAGGTAACAGTTACGTCTGCTGCTAGCAGGCTTTAGGAAACAACATAAAATTCAATAATGAGTCAGTGCAGTACACTCAGGCCCCTATTACGCTCTTAGCGTTAAAACGCGGGCGCAGGGGAGGAAAAACTGCGCATGCAGTTTCCTCCCTTGCGCCTGCGTTTTAACGCCAGATTACAATGCAGGCGCAAACAATGCTGCCTGAATTGTTATCGAGGGTTAAAAATCAGGATGCTCGCAGCAGCACTGAGCGCAGCCACAAACATCCACTTGCTGGAGTCCATAGGACTCTATCGAGGTCCTCTCTGCCGGTTATGTGACCGGCCGGATCTCGCATCGCGAGATCCGGCTGGTCGGTGTAGTGATATGCAGGGAGAGACTGGGGGGACTTTTTCCCCCTGTCTTTCCCTGCTCCCACCGGCCGGAGGAGACGACCGGAGCCGCGGTCCTCGCCGCAGGACAGAGGGCGAGTATATGATGCGTATTTTTACAGCTGGTATTAACGGATTCTGCAGAAGCGCAATCCGTTAACACCTGGTCCTGGCTCTGGTTAACT
Organism: Leptobrachium leishanense; assembly: GCA_009667805.1. Classification (NCBI taxonomy): domain Eukaryota; kingdom Metazoa; phylum Chordata; class Amphibia; order Anura; family Megophryidae; genus Leptobrachium; species Leptobrachium leishanense. Next base: position 316,994,346 of record CM019067.1, on the reverse strand, counting down.
TTTCGTTGACCAGACCCAGGCGTTAATTAGCGCTGGGACTTTGTAATACCAGCGCTGATCAACACTTTGCGCTCCCCATGTTAAGTATAGGGAGCGCAAAGTACAGTGACCTTGCACTGAGGAGCGCAAGGTACCAAACGCAAACGGGTTTTTTAACCCGTTTCCGTTTGGATTTGTCAGACCTTTTCAGATATGAAATTTCTATAACCAGTGGTGTCACTAGGGTTGGTGTCACCCGGTGCGGTAAATTATGGTGTCACCCCCCCCCCGAGTTTTACGGATTTTTTTTAACTACTCTTACTCCTAAATCAGTACTTCCATATAACACTGAATGCTCATACACACAGCACACATTACTGTGAGGTTTATTGCTGTGGAGCTCTCTCATATGCTCACACAAATTTTTGCCAACTGCCAGCAAGTACGATGCCTGTTTGAAGGCAGTGAAAGCACACATGGATATATATTGCCCCCAGCAGCTCTGGATATATTGCCCCCAGCAGCTCACCCATGGATATATATTGCCCCAGCTCACATATGGATATATTGCCCCAGTTCACAATTATATATTGCCCCCAGCAGCTCACCCATGGATATATTGCGCCTCAGCTCACATATGGATATATTGCGCCTCAGCTCACATATTGATATATTGCCCCAGACCAGCTCACACATGGATATATTGCCCCAGAGACAAGCTCACACATGGATATATTGCCCCAGACCAGCTCACACATGGATATTGCCCCAGCTCTCATGGATATGCCCCCAGCACACATGGATACTGCCCCAAGCACACATGGATACTGCCCCCAGCACACATGGATACTGCCCCAGCTCTCATGGATATGCCCCCAGCACACATGGATACTGCCCCAAGCACACATGGATACTGCCCCCAGCACACATGGATACTGCCCCAGCTCACATGGATATGCCCCAGCAGCTCTCATGGATATGCCCCAGCAGCTCTCATGGATATTGCCCCAGCTCCTCTCATGGATATTGCCCCAGCTCCTCTCATGGATATACTGCCCCAGCTCCACTCATGGATATTGCCCCAGCTCCTCTCATGGATATACTGCCCCAGCTCCTCTCATGGATTTTGCCCCAGCTCCTCTCATGGATATTGTCCCAGCTCCTCTCATGGATTTTGCCCCAGCTCCTCTCATGGATTTTGCCCCAAATCCTCTTATGGATATACTGCCCCAGCTCCTCTCATGGATATACTGCCCCAGCTCCTCTCATGGATATACTGCCCCAGCTCCTCTCATGGATTTTGCCCCAGCTCCTCTCATGGCTATGCCCCCAGCTCCTCTCATTGATATTGCCCCAGCTCATGGATATGCCCCAGCTCATGGATATACCCCAGCTCATGGATAATTCCCCAGCTCATGGATAATGCCCGAGCTCATGGATAATGCCCCAGCTCATGGATAATGCCCCAGCTCATGGATATGCCCCCAGCTCATAGATAATGCCCCAGCTCATGGATTTGCCCCAGCTCATGGATATGCCCCAGCTCATGGATACTGCCCCAGCACATGGATATGCCCCAGCTCATGGATATGCCCCAGCACATGGATATGCCCCAGCTCATGGATACTGCCCCAGCTCATGGATTTGCCCCACCTCATGGATAATGCCCCACCTCATGGATAATGCCCCACCTCATGGATAATGCCCCAGCTCATGGATAATGCCCCAGCTCATAGATATATGCCCCAGCTCATGGATTTTATTGTGTGATGATATTTGTCCATTAGATTATTGCGTGTCGCAGTATCGCTACTAATCACGATCTATAATTACTTTAGAAATTGTATCTTGCTAATCCGTTGATAACATATGATTGTATGAAACTTGACGTGTGAATAAATTTTGGTTTGAATTGTTTTACTGTTACGCAGTCTCATATCATCTTTATTGATTTTATTGTGTCTAAAAATATATAGATAGCATCAAAAGAACTCGGGATAACGCGCCATATATTTGTTAAGACCTATATTCATTGATTGGTTATTAATCCCTATCTTAAGGGTTAAATACCAATTTATACCACTGGTATTGGAGGCACTGTCAATAATATATATATATATATATATCTACAATAAGAAAAATACACGTCATAATTAATATATCCCTGACCTATTAAAGAAGTCAATCTCTACAGATTGTAATCTGCAGTAAATACTGCAGCTAATGGTAGTGCTCACGCTGGTGAGCACTACCGTTAGCGTGCAGAGTGTAATAGGGGCTTCAGTGCTCTCAGTTTGAGTTTTTAAACAGACACTACAACCCAAAAAATGAAAAATCCTTATTGTGTTTATTTGATGTTGCTGATATCTTACATGTGTTTGTTTTTCTCTTGTTTGTTTAGTTAAGAAAATATTTTCCTCTATATGTGTCACTGGGTGCATCCATTGTGTGATATTTTCCTCTATATGTGTCACTGGGTGCATCCATTGTGTGATATTTTCCTCTATATGTGTCACTGGGTGCATCCATTGTGTGATATTTCCTCTATATGTGTCACTGGGTGCATCCATTGTGTGATATGTTCCTCTATATGTGTCACTGGGCGCATCCATTGTGTGATATTTTCCTCTATATGTGTCAATGGGTGCATCCATTGTGTGATATTTTCCTCTATATGTGTCACTGGGCGCATCCATTGTGTGATATTTTCCTCTATATGTGTCATTGGGTGCATCCATTTTGTGATATTTTACTCTGTGTGTCACTGAGTGCATCCATTGTGTGATATTTTCCTCTATATGTGTCACTGGGCACATACATTGTGTGATATTTTCCTCTATATGTGTCACTGGGCACATACATTGTGTGATATTTTCCTCTATATGTGTCACTGGGCGCATCCATTGTGTGATATTTTCCTCTATATGTGTCACTGGGTGCATCCATTGTGTGATATTTTCCTCTATATGTGTCACTGGGTGCATCCATTGTGTGATATTTTCCTCTATATGTGTCACTGGGCACATACATTGTGTGATATTTTCCTCTATACGTGTCACTGGGCGCATCCATTGTGTGATGTTTTGTGTTGTAAACTGCCCCCCCAGTATATTTCCATCACTTGCTCCTCACTGTGTGGCTTTGGCCATAGAATAGAGTGAATGGGTCAGTCACCGACTCACATCATTGTATTGTGTGGGATGTATTCAAAAGACATCACCAGGGGGTAGATTAGAAGGGCTCTATTACACTGTTTGCGCAAAAAAGCGCGTTAATTTGTGCCCGAAGCGTTAAACGTTAACGCACATAAATTAACGCTGGTATTACAATCCGCGCACATTTTTTCATCCGTCAATAAATAATGCGCGTAAAAAATTCCATGCAAAAACGTGCTTGCATTAACGTTGCGCGCAGAAATCAGTGGGCTGACTGTTTTTTCACGCGATTCAGCCAATCAGAATTAACCACTTTGCTGCTAAGGACGCGCCCAGCGCGTCCTGCCAAGTGTTCCTCCTGTGCTACGGACGCGTTGAGTGCGTCCTAGCACAGGAGGCAGCAATCAGCTGGGATTCCGGCTGATTGCTGGCACCCCCGGTGCGGGCTGACATCTAGCATGTCAGCCCGGCACTCCGGGACACCGGGAGGGAAGATAGATGTCAACGCGGCGGCGCGATGGCATCTATTTCAGGCGCCCCCCCCCGCGGAGGTATAAAATTATGCACGCAAACATTGTCCGTTAAAATTTGCGCATCGATTGTAATACCATCTGCATACCAGCGCACAAACACATTTGCGCTCACAATTTTAAGTATAGGACGCGCACAGTACATTACGCTCGCAAAGGGTTCGCGCAGGTCCACCCGCGTTAGACGTTAACACGCATTTTTTGTGCGGACGTTGTAATACGACGTTCAACGCAAAGGGTTTTGCCGCTCGCATTAATGCGTTTTTGCACACGCGTTAAGATTTGCGTTGGGAATGTAATAGAGCCCGAAGTCTTTTAAGCTCCCTGTCTTATCTCATTCAGCTGCCATCTCTTATATCGGGTAGCCTGGATCACAATACACCCCGTGCAGCCTTATCTAAACATTTCCTCCTCCACCACATTAACTGTTAAATACTGTATATGATAAACCACAGCTGTAAAGTAAATCGTTTCCACAGATTTTGGTAAATGTTGCATCATGGGATAAATCCACAAAATGGAAAGAGGAGACAAAAAAATCTAACTTTATTTTTCCTTCAGACAAAGAAAAAGCAGCAGCGTGTGTTTTATAAGGTGTTTTATAATGTGGTTTATAAAGTGTTTTTTATTTGTAATGCAAAAGTAATGTAGTTACATCTTTTGAAAGTGGTAGTGTCCCTTTAAAATCTACGGGATTGTCACTGTATTAAGGAAACCAGTAGAGAGTGCTCAACGTGTAATAATTCAAAGGTGTTGTCTCAATTCCCTGTAAGGTAAACTTTATTCTTTGCCAGGTCAACGCTGAGGAACATCTTTGCCACCTGGATATACTTGATTGTTCATAAGTGGTGGCTGCATCATTGCACATAAAGTAGTCACACTGGGTCTTTCCAGTAAAAAGGGTGGCCACAGATCCCTCAAATGGTTTTCATGGGTTATTGGGTTGGCCTCCTGGGAGCCTGGTTGGTTGGAAGGTGTTTTTGCCAGGGTACATGCCTCTAACTTGGTACTCTGGGTCTGTGTCCCTCCGCCCACTCCCTAAGTGCAACCTTGAATTCCAGGTTGTTTGTTGGAAGAAGGTTGATGGAATGTTCATCAGGAATTAGAACATTTTGCACAGCTTACGCAATAATTATCAATATTCTTCTCGCTGCAACTTCCATTAATTAGAAGCAATAAAAGTTATTGTATTGCTTCTCATGTACCGTGTGCCGCATTCGAATTGTTTGACAAGCCAGCGCTGATCCGACTGATGACTGAGGTCATTTTTCAACGTGAGAAAAAGCACCCTACATTCGAGACTATGAAATGTTGCCGATGATAAACCATGCTCAGCCAATTAAACCGACAGACAACCCTTACAAAAATTCCTGGATAGGAGATAATTAGGTTATGTCAGGTGGGTGGACAGAGTTGCTATTGCTAATATTCATCGTTCATATGTTACTGAGCACTGAGTATTGTAAATGTGTGAAACAGGCATTAGTATTCATTAACTCAGCTTCTGTTCCAATGTGTAAAGTACTTTATATGGGTATTGAATAGGAACCTCAATACCGGGTTTGTTGACACGTAGCCCATCACTTGCAATTTCCCTATTATAAAAGTTTCAATTTTACAGTAAAATTGATTTTTACATATAAAAAAACCTCATTATTTTTATAAAAAGTTAAACAGTGTTGTTACATTAAAACAATCATTTTTATAGAAAAAAAACATTTTATATAAAAAAGTGATTTTTACAGCCAAACACTATTTTTGCATAAAAAAATGCAATTCGCATGTCCGTACAGAAAAAGCTGCACTTTTACATCATAACCTATCATTCACAATACATCTACTGTAAAATACATTATTGTACAGTAAACCTGCAACTCGCCATTCCACTACTGTAAAATACATTATTGTACAGTAAACCTGCAACTCGCCATTCCACTACTGTAAAATACATTATTGTACAGTAAACCTGCAACTCGCCATTCCACTACTGTAAAATACATTATTGTACAGTAAACCTGCAACTCGCCATTCCACTACTGTAAAATACATTATTGTACAGTAAACCTGCAACTCGCCATTCCACTACTGTAAAATACATTATTGTACAGTAAACCCAGAACTGGCAATGTCCGTACTGTAAAACCTATACTTTTACAACATAACCCATAACTCGCAATGCATGTACTGTAAAATTAACAAAAAGTTAACCAGAGCCAGGATGCTAACGGATTCTGCTGGTGCAGAATCCGTTAACATCAGCGAAAAAACATAAAAAAAATAATCGTATGCTCACTAGGGATGAGCTGTTCGGGTTCGGACGGTTCGGAGTTCGACCCGAACTTTGGCAGTTCGAAAGTTCGCGAATTTCGAACTTTTTGGGCGTGTTCGGTTCGGGTTCGAAAAAAAAAAAGTAATTTTGAAAAAAGTATAGAAAATGCTTAAAAAAATACAAAAAAATCTAGAAATAAAGAGACTCTTTACTGCAGAATATTATAAGCAACGGTTTATTAGATATTGAATTAAAAACTAATGTGTACGTGGAAAGATTATCAACTCTAAATGACCTCTGTTCACAAACAGGCATAACACCAGGTGTTTTTAGTCTGGTAATCAATTTGATACATTGTACAATATACTGAGGGTGGGGTGGTGTCTGGTGTCTGCTTCTGATTGAGATTTGAGAATTAATTTCCCTAAAACATCCTAATATGCTGCATTTAACTGGTGTTTGAAAAAAATCTAAAGCAATGTTATTTTTCACCACGGGATTAAACATTCACAGGGTTATTCAGAGAGCGGTGAAAAGCAGGAGAATAACTGGATAAGTGAAAATTCTAGGTCAAAATAGCCAAACCAGAAAAATTCTCCCATTTATCTCACTTTCCAAATCGGCTATTTGGTCTAGATTGTTCTCTTCTCTTGCCAGTTCTCCTGGCTTTCACCTCTCTCTCAGGGTTGTTCAGAGAAAGGTGAAAACCAGGAGAATGGCAGGAAAAGAGAACAATCTGGACCAAATAGACGATTTGGAAAGTGAGATAAGGCTAGGGTCAGACTAACGCATTTTTCGCAGCGACCGTCAAAAAGTGCGTCCAAACGCATTGCCGTATTTTTTCACGGATTGCGCGAAAACGGTCATACGATGTGCATTTTTGTGCGTGATTTTTTACGGATCCAAACCAGGAAACTTTGGGTGTGTGGACGTTATGTTGGCTGGACATGAGCAGGGTCTGACGTCTCCAAATCACGCACACACGCCGCTAGTGGATGCAGCGCACTCTGTACCTCCGTACTAGCGGTTCTGCGTTCTCGAAAAAATTTGTTCATTTTCCACTTGCGTTGCGCAGCCGGACTTTCGTGCGACCGTACTTCGTATATTGGCCGTCATTGCCCGTCATTTGCTGCTAGTGTGGCCGTGATTAAGTGCGCCTAAACGCACGTTAAAAATTCGCTAGTCTGACCCTAGCCTAAATGGGAGAATTTTTCTGGTTTGGCTATTTTGACCTAGAATTTTCCATTCTCCAGTCATTCTCCTGCTCTTCACCGCTCTCTGAATAACCCTGACAGGGTTATTCAGAGAAAGGTGAAACTCAGGAGAATGACTGGAGAATGGAAAATTCTAGGTCAAAATAGCCGAACCAGAAAAATTCTCACATTTATCTCACTTTCCAAATCGACTTTTTGGTCTAGAAGTTTCCATTCTCCTGCTTTTCACCGCCAAAAAATCAGTAAACTTTTTCTGCGTGTCCGAAAATGTCTCCTCTTTTCATACAGACTGCCGCCCCAAGCAGTTGTTTATGGATAGATTAAAGGAAAAGCATTTACCGTCATTTGAAATGTCATTTTTTGGTTTTTACATATTTCTATACATCCTAGAAATCCGCCACTTCACGGGCAGGTTATGGGGACCTCCTAGGCACGATATTTGAAGGAATTTTTCATTTTTATTTTTAACCCTTATTTCATGGAAAGCTCACTGTCCCTTTAAAAACGTTTTTTTTAAAACTTTTTGTCCTTGTTTCCTGTCCCCCAGGGCACTACCCGGACTGCCATACACCTTTTATGGCAAATATGTAGCATATATGCCCTCTTGGAGGGCACTCTAAAAAACCGAATTTTCAGCCCCATTGACTTGCATGGGGGTTCGGGTTCGGACCCGAACAAATGGGAAGTTCGGGTTCGGGCTCGAACCGAACTCGGGGTATGTTCGGCTCATCCCTAATGCTCACCTCCTGTCTCGCGGCGAGGACCGCGGCTCTGTCCGCCTCCTCAGTCCAGCGGGAGCAGGGAAAGACTGGGGGAAGAAGTCCCCCCAGTCTCCCCCTGCGTATCAGTACGCTGACCGGCCAGATCTCGCAAGGCTTAACGCTGCCACTCGCATCCCGGGGGTTAACGTGCATTAACAATGCAGGCAGCATTTTTTGCGCCTGCTTTGTAATCTAGTGGTAAAACAGCCTCATTAGGGGGAGAACTGTGAGCACCCCCGTTTTACCGCTAGGAATGTAATTTAGCCCATTATTGTGCAGTAAACCCGCAAGTAGAGAAATCTCAATGTATCCTTCCTGGTAAAATACTTTATAAATAAATAAATAACTCGCCATTCCAATACTATAAAATACATTATTGTACAGTAAAGCTACAACTCGCCAATCCGCTACTAGAAAGTACATGATTGTGCAGTAAACCCGCAACTGGCAATGTCTGTACTGTAAAACCCACACTTTTACACCATAACCTATAACTCGCAATGTGTCTACTGTAAAAAATACTATTGATTTATTAGTTGTTGTATTTATCTGAAGTAGTTAAATCCTTTCCCGCCGCAGGGGGTACCATGACATCCCAGCGGCGGGTGGACCTTGAAGACGCGGGCGTACTAGTATTACCCGTTGACTTCTATGGTCCGCCTAGGCCCCACCCAGCAGTCAGGAAACACTGCGCGTGGTTGGCTGCTGTGGGATGGCCTGAACTAAGAACATCCCCTTGCAGCCAATGTGCCCGCCGAAGAGGCCGGCGTAAGCTCCCTTCTGCCGCGCACCACCTGCCAGGCATTAAGGGGTTAATGGGGATGACCAAAAAGCAGTCATTGCAGAGATTTCCTAGCTATCTTCTGCAACGTTCAGGACAAGTGTCCGGCATCTTTTCTCCTGTTTTCACCCGCTAGCATGAAACTCGCATTTCTGCCTTCAGCACGCAATCAAACTGAATACGGGTTGAACGCTATCATGAGGATATAAACCGCTAGGACATCCCACCCAGAGTTACCATTTTCAATAACGGGTAAATAGAGGAGCTTTGATATACTGTAGAAAAGGAATTACTTGAAAGGTTCAGATCATTTTTCCCCATAAAGAACAGATCTCTTCTGATCTAATTTTGTTCTCCCTTCACTTCTGGAATAGACCCTCTTTTGTAATGATATTAAGGCATAATTGAGAAAATATTTGCCCGTCATAGACAAAGTTTGATTCATGTATGGTCCTTCTTTACAGAAAAGGTTAAGAAAAAAAATGAGTGAAGCTGAAGCTTTCTGTTACATTGTGGCTATAACAGAAGATTCAAAATTGACTTCCAATCACCATCAAGGCTGCTGGAATGAAGACAAATGGGTTTGTTTGCCAAACTTGGAATCATAGAGGAACGATGAGGGATTTACGAATCTCAGACCAAAGCAGCAGAGCTGGAGAAGATTAAAAAAATCATCCAATTTTGTCGTGTTGATCTGAAATGTGATCCTGTTAAATTAACAATCTATTAAAAGATAGAGGTCCCTTTTTTGCCCTTAAATTATTGGGCAGATCCTGCTGACAGCCTTTGCCCAGTTACTTTCTTTTTGTTTGTTTTTTGGTGATGTTTTCTCACCTTTTGTCCCTCGGTGTGCACAGCTCTTCCTCTTCGGCTTCAGGGACACCCGAACCAAGAAGTCTCTGAAGCTTTTCCACACAATTTGCACTTCTATGCTCTTTTCATAGCGTAAGAACCCTGATTGTGCAGCGCAATGGGACTTGTGCAGTTTATGTACACAAGTTCAGTAGCGTCTGCACAGAATGATGGATGGGCCGAACACCCCTGTTGTCATGATCCACGAATGAGGAGACAAGAATGCTTGATACACAGTGCAGGAGGGTTGGGGTCGCGCCTATTCCCCGAAGGGTTGGCTGCAACCACCAAATGCATCCAGCCCAACAACATGTGTAGAACATAACCCCACCCCTCCTGCACTGTGTATGTTTCAATGTACTTCCAGCCAGGTCATCCCTGCAGCAAGACTCCGCTCCGTGTCTTTGTTTTGATCCCAAGGTGGATTTTGTTTCTGGGGGAGCATAAATAAAGGCCCACCAGTCTACCTCATGTTTGACAAGCAGCATGAGCAGGTATGGTTTGCTATGTAGCAGCCTGTGGTTTCATTTTGTTTAGGACTCGCCCTTATGGAGGTGCCGTGACGTTGGCGGGCGAGCTAGTCTTATAATGGCCATTAATAAGAAACCAAACCTCTAATTGTGTTTAGTTTCACACGGTATAATCAGAATGCTTGATAGCCTTTTACTGTGCAGACCGTCAGATACACAAGAATGGATAAAGCAGCAGTTTCAGGATACCACATGAACCACAGAAAGCAAAACCAGGAGGAAACTGGAAACCAGGAGAAGACAATCAGATGTCTCTCCCTTGGACTTGTGGGTTTAAATAGGAACCCCTGGCCAGCACAAACCTCCTGCAGGGAAGTCTCCAGCCTCCAGCCACGCCCCCTCCTGGAGCAAGGGATAGCCTGGATTCCTTGGACCTCCCCCGCCAGCCCCAGCAAGGGACACGCCCCCTGGGGACACCACGTCCTCCCCCAGCAACCACCAGGCCCCTCCGGGAGGCCACGCTCCCACGCCGGGAACGCATGGCGGCGGCCATGTTTGGTGTCCCCACCAGGCACTGCCCCCACCCACCAAAGCCAGCCAGGGAAAGAGCCCGGACCAGGCCCCCCACCAACACCGGAGCGCCACAAGCACCACGCGGCGGACCACCCGGCGCTGCCGGCCGAGGCCCCGCACCGCTGGCCCGCCGCCATGAAGCCCGGCGCGCCGGAGACCCCCAGCCCGAAGGGTAAGGCCTGACAGAACCCCGCTCCCAAGGCGAAACCTCCAGGAGAGCCCGGGACCCGGCTTTAACTGATGACAGCATGAAAAGAACAAACCACACGTGGAGCGTGCACATTGGAAGCCGGCTCCCAGGACCTCTCCTCAGGGCAATAGCCTTTCCAATGAATAAGGTATTCCAGTCTCCTACCACGGCAGCGAGAATCAAGGATCCGGTCTACTTCATACTCTAGATCACCATCAACGGCAATCGGCGGAGGAGATATAGGATTTAACACCCAATGTCTAGGAGCTGTCCATGGTTTAAATAATGATACATGAAAAACAGGATGGAGACGAGTAGACACCGGCAATCGGAGACGTACAGCAGCTGGCGAAATCACTTCTTTTATGACATAGGGACCAATATACTTGGGCCCCAACTTCTTGGTTGGACACGACAGCCGTATATTTTTGGTTGATAACCAAACCTTCTGTCCCACTTGATATACATGCGAGGGACGACGTTTGGTGTCGGCAAAACGTTTCTAATCGTCCTGAGCCTTTACTAATAATTCTCGAATAATACGAAAACGTACTTGTAAATTACGGATATGAGTGTCAACATCAGGAACGGTACTTGTCCGAGGAAGATCAGGAAGGAGGGAAGGATGGTACCCATAGGAAACAAAAAACGGAGTATGACAAAGCGTAGAGTGATGCGCTGAGTTATAAGCAAATTCTGCAGCGGATAATAGAGATACCCAATCGTCTTGAGGATAGCAAGTGAAACATCTCAAGTACTGTTCTAGGGTTTGATTTACACGCTCCGTTTGTCCGTTAGACTGTGGATGATATGCAGAAGACAATTTTGGGGTGATATGGAGTGTATGACAAAAAGCAGTCCAGAATCTAGATGTAAACTGTGTACCCCTATCAGATACTATGGAAGATGGTATTCCGTGTAAACGAAAAATTTCTTTGTAGAACAGGTTCGCAGTTTCTTTTGCTGTAGGTACTTTGCGTAGTGGTAAAAAATGCACCATTTTGGTGAAACGGTCTACCACCACCATAATAGCGGTATGATGATTAGATGGAGGAAGATTTATTTGAGTAGAAATCTTGGAAGCACAACAAATAGGGCAGGCTTTTACATAGTGATTGATGTCTTTTCTCATTGTAGGCCATGTAAAATACTGAGATGTCAACATGAGAGTACGTTTTATTCCTCCGTGACCGGCCATCCTGGAATCATGACACATCGCGAGCACTTCACAGCGGGCTTTCTTGGGTACATAGATTTTTCCCTGTTGCCAAAGTAGACCATCTGGTGAGACCCCTGGACAGGAGGCAGGAGTATGATCTTTAATACTAGTCATTAGTGATGAACATGTAGCTAGTATGAAATGCTTCTCCTGTAGAATGGTATGTTGGGTTTCCTTCGAAGACCGCTCAGTTGAAAAAAGGCGTGACAAGGCATCTGCCTTACCATTCTTTTGACCAGGTCGATATGTGACATGAAACCAAAAACGTGAAAAAAACATTGCCCATCTAGCTTGACGTGGGCGCAATCTCTTGGCCGTTTGAAGATAGGCAAGATTTTTGTGATCGGTATAGACCGTAAACGGATAACATGTTCCCTCCAAGAGATGTCTCCACTCTTCCAAAGCTTTTTTTTATTGCCAGGAGTTCTTTCTCTCCTACGTCGTAATTCACTTCGGCAGAAGTAAGGCGTTTTGAATAAAATGCCACAGGATGTAACTGGTTGTCTACGGTATCCCGCTGTGAGAGCACGGCTCCAGTGGCGACATCGGATGCATCGACTTCCAAGAAGTATGGTTTCTCAGGATCAGGTAATGATAAAATAGGGGCAGTACTGAAACGGTTCTTTAAATCCAAAAACGCTGCTGTTGCTTTTTCCGTCCAACGAAAGGGATACATTGGCCGTGTTAACTCTGTGAGAGGTTGTATTACTTTAGAAAAAGATCGTATAAACTTACGATAAAAATTTGCAAACCCCAATAAACCGTTGGACCTCCTTCCGTGTTGTAGGAAGAGGCCATGAGGATATAGCTTCAATTTTCTCCGGGTCCATTTTGATGTGTCCTGGAGATAAAATAAAACCAAGAAAGGCTACTGATGAAGAGTCAAAAATGCATTTTTCTGCTTTGGCATACAGATGGTGTTTTCGTAACCGTGTTAATACTTCTTTCATATGGGTTCTATGGTCTGTGATTGAATCAGAATAAACGAGAATATCATCCAAATATATGATAACATAGTGATCCAAGATATCCCGAAAGATGTCATTCACCAAATGCTGAAAGGCCGCAGGTGCATTGCATAAGCCATAGGGCATTACAAGATACTCAAAATGCCCGTACCTTGTCCTAAACGCGGTTTTCCATTCATCACCTGATCGAATGCGCAATAAGTTGTAAGCCCCTCGGAGATCTATCTTAGAATATACAGTAGCAGATTTCAGACGCTCCATCAACTCTGGTATTAGCGGTAAGGGATATTTATTCTTTATAGTGATAGCATTCAATTCCCGGTAATCAACACACGGTCTTAAACCTCCATCTTTTTTCCCGACGAAAAAGATACCTGCCCCTGCTGGGGAAGTAGAGGGTCGAATGAAACCTTTTTCCAAATTCTCATGTATATATTCTTTCAATATTTTCAACTCTGGTTCCGAAAGGGGATAGATATGTCCAAAAGGAATCGGAGAACCAGACAAGAGCTCGATAGGACAATCATAAGAGCAGTTTGGAGGGAGCATTTATACGCCCCTTTTATCAAAAACATCCAAGAACTGGTGATGATAGGCCTCTGGTATGACAACCTCAGTTTTCTTCATATGAATATCAAGAACAGAATTCAGAGTTTTCACCACAGGAGGGATAGATTGTAAACATTTCTGCATACACATGGAAGAGAGAAAGGAGATAGTACCAGCCTGCCACCGAATAACTGGATCATGGAATTTCAACCAGGGTATCCCTAATACCAAGGGAAACACAGGAGAGGACACGATATCAAACTTCAAAGTTTCAGAATGATGAGAACCGATCAGGATACGTATAGGTTTTGTTTCATAGATCACTGGCCCAGAACACAAAGGAGATCCGTCAAGTAATTGTATGCTCACTGGTATATCTTTCTTTATTTTCGGTATACATAAAGCAGCAACATATTCTGCATCAATGAAGCAACCACTTGCCCCGGAGTCAATCATTGCCAATACAGGGACGCTTTTTTCACTCCACTGCAGAGAAACAGGGATCGACAAATGAGAAGAAGGTATGCTAGAATCACTGGATACATCTTCAATGACAGTAAGGCATATCTTACCTCTTCTACAATTTTTCTCTGGGCAGGATCTCACTTGATGATCAGGAAAACCACAATAGAGGCACAGATGATTACTTCTTCTTTGTGTCATCTCTTCCGGTGACAACCGGCGGTTTGCAACTCCTATCTGCATGGGTTCATCACTTGTCACTGATGGCGTACCGGGCACCACAGCCGTAGATTGATATTTAGGAGCGGGTAGCAATGGAAGACGTCGGGGTGGTGGTACTAGAGCTCCCCTCTCTTGACGTCTATCACGAAGCCTGCGATCCACCGAAGTACAGAATCTCATTAGTTTTTCCAATGACGGGGGAACTCCCACACGTGCCAGTTCGTCTTTTAACGATTCAGCCAGGCCCCAGCGAAATTGACTAATGAAAGCCTGTTCATTCCATCCGGTCTCTACTGCAATGCATTTGAATTCCAAGATATATTCCTCTACTGGTCTTTTACCTTGGCGTAGTAGATGCAAATCACGCTGAGACGCTTCTTGACAAAAGGAGTCTTCGTACAAAGAGTCCATTGCAGAAACGAACGATCCCCAAGAAGCAAGGGCTGGATTGTTGGTTCGTATAAGATGATGGGCCCATTCCTGTGGTTCATCAGATAGTTATGAAATGGCGGTATGTACTTTGGTGAACTCTGTGCCATACATATGTGGTTTCAGGGAAAAAGGAATTTGGCAGTTGATTATGAAAGCACGATATTTCTTTTTATCACCAGTAAACTTGTCAGGTAGTGCCATCACAGCATCAGGGGCGACTGCTCCGTCTTGGCCCCCTGGATTCAAAGGCAGTAAAGGATGTGGAGCAGGAACCGAAACTACAACAGGTTGAATACTGGGAGGCCGGAGTTGTGACAACAGCATAGAGTTGCTGGCTTGAAGATCTTGAACGGTTTGTGCCAGAGCCCCCATTTGATGAGACAAAGCAATAATGAAAGCAGCCATGTCTCCAATGTCTGATCTGATTGTTCTGTCATGATCCACGAATGAGGAGACCAGAATGCTTGATAGCCTTTTACTGTGCAGACCGTCAGATACACAAGAATTGATAAAGCAGCAGTTTCAGGATACCACATGAACCACAGAAAGCAAAACCAGGAGGAAACTGGAAACCGGGAGAAGACAATCAGATGTCTCTCCCTTGGACTTTTGGGTTTAAATAGGAACCCCTGGCCAGCACACACCTCCTGCAGGGAAGTCTCCAGCCTCCAGCCACGCCCCCTCCTGGAGCAAGGGATAGCCTGGATTCCTTGGCCCTCCCCTGCCGGCCCCAGTAGGGGACACGCCCCCTGGGGACACCACGCCCTCCCCCAGCAACCACCAGGCCCCTGTGGGAGGCCACGCCCCCACGCCAGGAACGCATGGCGGCGGCCATGTTTGGTGTCCCCACCAGGCACTGCCCCCACCCACCAGAGCCAGCCAGGGAAAGAGCCCGGACCAGGCCCCCCACCAACGCCGGAGCGCCACGAGCACCGCGCGGCGGACCACCCGGCGCTGCCGGCCGAGGCCCCCGCACCGCTGGCCCACCGCCATGAAGCCCGGCGCGCCGGAGACCCCCAGCCTGAAGGGTAAGGTCTGACACCTGTGTTCAGCTCGTATTCGAACATTCGAACAGCCGAAATGTTCGAATACGAACTCAAACACAATGTTAATCAGTGGGGGTCAAAGTTGCAAAATGTGGTCACAGTTCTCCTAAATGTACCGGCAGCTGCCGGTACATTTAGGAGACCTGTGACTGCAGCCCCCCCAGCCCCCGTGCCTGCTGTCCCGGCCTCCTGTTCCTCTGGTCTGTCTGCTCCTCCATCTCTAATTCAATACTGAGCCCTGATTGGTCAAAGTCCTGCACCTGACCTGGACTTTGCCCAATCAGGGCTCAATATTGAATTAGAGCCCTGATTGGGCAAAGTCCAGGTCAAGCCGCAGGACTTTGCCCAATCAGGGCTCAGCATGACGACGAGGCGTGGGGCAGAGGAGCCGTGGCCAGACAGAGGAGCAGACGTACCGGAGGAACAGGAGGGCCAAAGGCACGGGGGCCGGGGGGCTGCAGCCACAGGTCTCCTAAATGTACCGGCAGCTGCCGGTACATTCAGGAGAACTGTGAACACATTTTGTATTATGGAATGTCCGCGGTCGAACAGACCGCGAACATCCCATAATGTTGGTCTCAGAGATGGTGGTGTCGGCATACTTTCTGTACACTGATGCTGATAGTAACTGATCTGGTAGCCGACAGTCAGGAAATACAAAAATTCTATTACCTGGTGACGCTGGTTGGGGTGGAGGAAACTCCCCCACTTCATTCTGTGTTTTCACCAGATCATTGAAGCTGGGGGAGTGTGGCGAGAAGGGGGGCACTCCTCACATCATGACCACTTTATAAATGTAAACTGCTCAGGATTCGTAGAGTGTTTATTTAAGATTTCCATCAACTTCATTTTAGTGTCCCATGAAAATAATTCATTCAATTCTTCTGCTCTTTATTGATAAACTTCCAGTTTCTAGATCCAGGAACATGGAGCACCTGCAACTCCAGACACTTTTTTGCTTTACAGCACCTCATGAAGCCATATAATTTTTTATTGGGGAAACGCGTTGGGATTTACTGTTCCGCAAGTCTTTTGTGATCTTTGTGGGGCAATTTATAGTATGACCACGCTATGTTTGTCCTTTTTGTTTCTTCCATCTTTTTCTCCATTAATGTATAATTATGCAGAATCTCTAGGTTTAAATCTACCTGAGTTTTATTACTCTTTCTTACACAATAACCACTGAGAGATTTACTGTCCTGTCCCCACTCCACGTACCCCCGGGGTCTATGTGCAGCTTAACAGGCAGGTAAACCTCTCCTACGAGTCAATGAATGGGACCGGTTTGCAGTCTGGAGGTTTTATTAACCCATTGTAGGAATGTGATAAAACTATAGGAAAACAGAAATATACGATATAAAGATACAGAATATATACGTGTTTTACATAGATAATAATACAAGACAGAATGTGTCCATATAAAACATGGGGGTTTTATAACTAGGCTGAACTAAAACTACATGAAAAGCAGCTGGCTGCAATATAAGGGTTTACAAATTTACAGCACATAAGGTGCTTCTAAAGCTGAGGGAAACTGTAAGGTGACTGGGAGGAATTTAGACCATAACCTTACCGACGATGCTTTCAATAGGGGGAGAGATTATAATGAGGTGTTCCTTCCAGCTCCTGTGGTGAAGGAAGTGGTGGCCTCTCTCGCACAATCCCCTGTAATAGTGAGGGAAGCACATGACTTAGCCTATAGGAATTCTGGGAAGGCTGAATACCAGGGTGCTGTAAAAATAAATGGCCACTAGATGGCGTCTCTAAACACATTACATTTTACATTTCTGCTCTGAAGGCAGCACACTCCCCGCTTGGTGTCGGTAGACACCACCATCGGAGTCTTCTGAAGAAAACAATAAAATGAGTTCAGTTACTGGTCTGAGAAATAACTTGGTCTCATTCTGCTTGTATATCTTGACTTCGGCTTTACGGACCTTTCCATCATCACTCGGGAGTGTTTTCGTAATCAGACCTAAAGGCCACTCGTTTCTGTGCGACTGGTGATCTTTCATAAGCACAATGTCACCTGGTTTAAGATTAGGTTTGGTGGTTTGCCATTTTCTTCTTGGTTGTAAGGTTGAGATGTACTGTTTCCTCCACCTGTCCCAAAAGGTATCGGCAAGGCTTTGTTCTTGTCTCCATTGACGTTTATATAGGTCTTTAGTACTGAAGTCACCAGTTGGAGCAGCAGTGGTGCTAGTCTTCTGAGTAAGCACCATAGTTGGGGTGAGGATTGCTGGATCTTCAGAATCAGTGGAGATTGGAGTCAGAGGTCTAGCGTTTATAATAGCGGAGACTTCTGCCATGAAAGTAACTAGGCACTTATGAGTAAGTCTTCCAGTACTTACTTGTAAGAAAATGGAATCTAGGATCCTTCGTGCTATGCCAATCATCCTCTCCCAGGTTCCTCCCATGTGAGAAGAATGCGGTGGGTTAAAGGTCCAAGCGCAGCCTTGTTCGCTCAAATATCTGTCTACGCGGATGACATCCACATTTGAAGAAATCTGTAGTTCTTTAACTGCTCCTACAAAGTTTGTACCTCTGTCAGAGCGAATGTGTTTAACAGGGCCTCTTATAGCGATGAAACGCCTGAGAGCGTTTATGAAACTAGAGGTGTCCATTGATTCGATCACCTCTATGTGGACAGCTCGGATGGTCATACAGGTGAATATTACTGCCCAGCGTTTACTGCTGGCGCAACCTCCTCTTGTGTGTCGGGCGGAGACGGACCACGGACCAAATACATCAAGGCCGATGTTGGTGAAAGGAGGAGCTGTGCTAAACCTGTCAAAAGGAAGATTGGCCATCTTTTGTGTTTGAAAAATACCACGTAGTTTGCGACAAGTAACACATTTAAAAATAAATCTGCTCACACATCTTTTTGCTCCAACTATCCATAGTCCAGCAGCTCGTAAAGCCCCTTCTGTAAATAGTCGTCCCTGATGTTTTACCTGATCGTGATAGTGTTGTACGAGCAAAGAAGAGATGTGATGACAACCAGGGATCAATACAGGATGCTTCTCTGAAAAGTCTATGCTAGCTTCCTTAAGACGACCTCCTACTCTTAGCAAGCTGTCTTCATCGATGAATGGATCGAGTTTCTTGAAACCACTGTCTTTAGGAAGAGATCTCTGATTAGTGATACAGTCAATTTCGTTAGTGTAGATTTCTTGTTGTACTGTACGGATAATTATATTTCTTGACTGTTCCAATTCAGTTGCTTTGTAGGCACTGTTACAGCGGTGCCAACCTTTACAGTCCTTTAATTCTGTGGGCGTAGTATTCCTGGAAGAACGAACTACGTAAATTAAGCAAGCAATGCCCCTAACAAGTGACCTCCAGGTAGAGAACTTGTTGAATCTGAGAGATCCGAGCTGGTTGCTTGAAGTCACTGTGTGTAGTGTAGACACCTGAGGGCGGACTTCTTCATCCATTTCTATATTTACCAGTTGAAATGTGTGACAGTCAGAAGTGATATTCTGAGAATTATGTAAGAATGCAGGACCTGTAAGTCATGTTGAGTCTTTTAGATTGTTAGCAGCAACGGATCTGGTTGCATGGTCTGCAGGGTTGTGGTCGGTAGGTACGAAATGCCATTGTTTTGGGTAAGTGGATCTTCTGATTCTATGTACCCTGTTACTGACATAAACATAGAAACGTCGGAATTCGTTGCTGATGTAACCCAAGACTACTTTGCTGTCTGTGTAGAGCTCAGTGTCTTTAATCTCTATGTTCATTTCTGTGGTGATCAGTTCAGCTAGTTCCACTGCCAGTACGGCAGCGCAGAGTTCCAGTCTAGGTATTGTATGTTCTTGGAGTGGTGCAAGTTTCGCTTTTTCCCATGATGAATCCTATATGACATTGTTCTTCGATGTCTACAGTCTTTAGATAAGCTACAGCAGCAATTGCTTTGACAGATGCGTCTGAGAAAACACAGAGGTTTTGTGTTCGAACTTCTGAAGAGGGCACGGGGCATATGGACGTGCAATGTGAACTCTGGCCAAAGCTGTTAGAGAGTTTTTCCACTCCATCCACAAACCCTTTTTCTCAGTGGGGAGCGGGTCATCCCAGTCTTTTGTCTCCCAGGTAAGATCTCTGAGTATTGCTTTACCTTGAATGGTGACGGGAGCTGCAAATCCTAGGGGATCGTAAAGGCTGTTTATAACGGACAGGGTACCCCTGCGGGTGTATGGTTTTTCTTCTGGACTGACTTGAAAGGTAAAGGTGTCACTATTTAAGTCCCAAAGCAGACCAAGGCTCCGTTGAGTAGGGAGGATGGCAGTACCTATAGGTCTAAATCTTTCAGATCATTAGAATGGTCTTGGGAAGGGAAGGCTTTAATTACCCTTTTGCTGTTAGAAGCAATTTTGAGAAGTCTCAAGTTTGAGTGGGAGAGCATACTTTGAGTTCTTTTTAGGAGACTGATAGCAGCCTCATCTGTGGGCAGTGATTTTAAACAATCGTCTACATAGAAGTCCTTATCTACAAAGTGTCTAACGTCTGCCCCGTATTTCACTTCTCCTTCCTTAGCGGACTGTCTGAGTCCATAAATAGCAACTGCAGGAGAGGGGCTGTTACCAAAGATGTGTACCCGCATACGGTACTCTATGATATCTTTGGAGGGTTCGTGATCTTTAAACCAAAAGAAACTCAGGAAATTTCTGTGTTCTTCTTTAACAAAGAAACAGTGAAACATCTGTTGAATGTCGGCCATAAATGCTACTGAATCTTTACGAAAACGGAGGAGTACTCCTATGAGTCTGTTATTAAGGTCGGGACCTGACAGTAGGACATTGTTTAAGGAGACACCCTCATGTTTGGCACTAGAGTCGAACACTGCTCTAATCTGGCCTGGTTTTTTTGGATGGTATACTCCAAATATGGGTAGGTACCAGCACTCTTCACCGTCAGTTAAGGTAGGTGCTACTTCTGCATGACCGTTCTCAAGTATTTTCTCCATGAAGCTGAAAAAGTGGTTTTTCATTTCTGGCTTTCTTTGAAAACTGCACCTAAGAGACACAAAGCGTTTATAGACTTGTTCTTTGTTGTTAGGCAAACGTTGTCTTTGGGGTTTAAAGGGTAGAGGCGCGACCCAACTGTTAGAGTAATCCTTAACTATTCCCTGTTCCATGATCTCTAAGAACAACCTATCTTCAAAGGACGTAGCTACCTGGTAATCTGTTTTAGTGCTGAGAAATACTGATGACCCTAGGTGACCTTGGTCGCTGTCACAGTAAGGGTCTACGGTAGATTTGGGCAGGTAGGTGTTATGTGGTAGCTCTTTTACAAGGAATCGATTTTGGCATGGTTGAAAAAGGGAGGGGCGCCCGTTCTCTAGAGTCTTAGTTAACATGTTACTGACTGAGGTGGGTTTGTGTACGCTTCCCAAACAAACATCTACTATAATAACCCATCCTAAATCAAGTCTTTGGGCGTAGGGAGCATTGTGAGGGCCATTAATCTGATCTCTAACTTTGTGAACTCGTAAGATATCTCTCCCAAGGAGTAGGACTATCTGAGCTTGGGGGTCTAGTACTGGTATAAGGTGAGCTATGCGTTTTAGATGAGAGTGATGTACTGCGGCATCGGGGGTGGGAATCTCAGCTCTATTATCTGGAATCTGGTTACATTCGATTACAGTAGGTAGCAGAAGGCGTGTCTGGCCATCTATAGACTCGACTTGGAAACCTGTAGCTCTTCTCCCCGCTGTCTCGACTGTACCTGCACAAGTCTTTAAGGAGTAAGGAGAGATAGGACCGTTAATGTTGAAGATGTCAAAGAAGGTGGATCTCGCTAGAGATTTGTTACTTTGGTCGTCTAGGATTGCGTAGGCGCATACAGCTTTATCCTTGCAACCTGTTGGGTACACTTTGACTAGGCAGATTTTTGAACAAGATCTACCGCCTATGACTCCTTTGCAGACTTCAGTACATTGTGCGGTAACTGCTGGTGTAACTATTTCGGTGTTTATTCCTTCTTCACTATGATCTTGGGTATTGTCGGCTTGAATTAAAGTACGTGGAGGTGGCCCAGGGTGTAGGGCTGTGTTATGACTTGTACTGTCACATTCTGTGCATTTTACACTGACCTTACAGTCTCTAGCAAAGTGAGACGTTGAGGAGCAACACTTGTAGCAGATATTGTTCTCCCTGAGGAAAGTCTTGCGGTCCTCTATGGGTTTCTCTCTGAAGCCTCTGCATTTCAGAAGAGGATGTGGCTTCCTGTGTAGGGGACACTGCCGGCTAGGGTCTTTGGCTTTATCTTCCAAGTAGGGAGAGGTTGATGGCCTGTGGAAGGAATCTGTAGAGGAAACATTAGTTTTATGGACTATCACTGGCGTTTTATGGTATCTTAGACCGGAAGGAGCAGCATGAGACAGTATAAAATCAAAGCTGGGATCATTCCTAATTCTTGCTTGTTGATTTACAAAGTCCACAAACACATCAAAGGGAGGAAATGATACCTTGTGCATTTGTTTGTAATTGGAACCATGTGCGACCCACCGCTCCTGGAGGTTGTAGGGGAGCTTTTGGACTATAGGGTTAACACCTCTTGGTGTCGAGGAAAGTAAGTCCAGGCAAATCTCCTTCTGCTTTGGCTACCTGCAGTTCCATGAGCAGGTCACTCAGTTCTCTAAGTTTCTGATAACCTTTACCAGATATTCTAGGGAAGTCATCAATTATTTTAAACAGGGCGTTTTCTATTGCCTCTATTGAGCCATAGCACTCTTCAAGTCTTTCCCAGATCCTTCTAAGGCCTGTCTCTGGGTAGTTTATATTTATTGCTCTTATACGTTTGCTCTGCGTTCTCCTGTCTGAAGCGCTGAACTTCAGGGTCGGCTGTTTGTTGCTTTATTTGCTGCGTTTGGCTTGTCGCTCTGATGACATCTATTGATTCTTGTGCAGGCTGAAGATTGCTGCTTGATTTGGAGTATTGATAGACGTACTCCGCTGTACGTTGTAGCGTGTCCTGGTGATCCTCTCCTGGACCGAGCACGCTGCTGCATCCGCTATGCTTGCTGGTGGGGTGCGTAGCTGCTTCTAGAGCCTCTGCTTCGGCTATGGCTTCTGCCACTTCCTTCTCTACTGCCAGCTTCTCTAGGTTGATTTCCAAAAGAGCTCTCTCTTTGTTGAAAGCGGCTTCTGAAAGAGCTCTCTCTTTTTTTAGCTGCATCTCCTGCTCTGCAAAGGCGGCACGTGCTTTTGCGGCTTCGGCCTTAGCACGAGCAATGGCGGCTGCTTCGCTAACAGACGATTTGATAGAGTAGCCCGATCGGGACCTTGTCTTGTATGAAGATGCCTGACTTTGTGACATGGTTTGACTGTTTAAAGGTTGCAGGTTGTCGTATGCAGGTAACCGCGTTGACTGTAGTTGTACAGTCCGATCTCTCATCCGCTTCCTATCTGTGCGTTGTTTCACTTTTCGCGCGTCTTCTCTGCGCGTCTGTTACTTTTTGCGCGTCTTGTATGCTCGTCGTTTTACTGTCCTGTCCCCACTCCACGTACCCCCGGGGTCTATGTGCAGCTTAACAGGCAGGTAAACCTCTCCTACGAGTCAATGAACGGGACCGGTTTGCAGTCTGGAGGTTTTATTAACCCGTTGTAGGAATGTGGTAAAACTATAGGAAAACAGAAATATACGATATAAAGATACAGAATAAATACGTGTTTTACATAGATAATAATACAAGACAGGATGTGTCCATATAAAACGTGGGGGTTTTATAACTAGGCCGGACTAAAACTACATTAAAAGCAGCTGGCAATATAAGGGTTTACAAATTTACAGCACATAAGGTGCTTCTAAAGCTGAGGGAAACTGTAAGGTGACTGGGAGGAATTTAGACCATAACCTTACCGACGATGCTTTCAATAGGGGGAGAGATTGTAATGAGGTGTTCCTTCCAGCTCCTGTGGTGAAGGAAGTGGTGGCCTCTCTCCCACAATCCCCTGTAATAGTGAGGGAAGCACATGACTTAGCCT
The DNA here is from genome assembly GCA_009667805.1 of Leptobrachium leishanense. Taxonomy (NCBI): domain Eukaryota; kingdom Metazoa; phylum Chordata; class Amphibia; order Anura; family Megophryidae; genus Leptobrachium; species Leptobrachium leishanense. Next base: position 316,970,689 of record CM019067.1, on the reverse strand, counting down.
ATAGGAATTCTGGGAAGGCTGAATACCAGGGTGCTGTAAAAATAAACGGCCACTAGATGGCGTCTCTAAACACATTACATTTTACATTTCTGCTCTGAAGGCAGCACATTTACACTGCTTTGTTCTGAACTATAGGAGCTTGGAGGTCCCTTCAACATATATTTAGCATTGAGGATTCAAGGTTTTTTATGGAGATGGGAATGTTGTTTATAGTCCTCTAGATTGTAAGCTCCTATGAGCAGGACCCTCTACACATCTTGTTTCCATCCTATGTCCATCTATCTGTATCTCGTTCCCTTTGGATATTGTAAAGCGCTGCGGAAACTGTTGGTGCAATAGAAATGATGATAATTATAATAATAATATGAATTGCGAACACCCCCCTACTCTTTTCTATCAGTGTCCTAAACCTCAGACCCTCAAAGGACTGATTCTCTTTCTATGGAGAGATTATGGTTAAATTCCCTTTGTAATTAACCCCATACCGCCGGGCGGGTTGTGCCTGACAGCGGGACGTTACCGCCAGCGGGACATACTAATATGCCCTTCTTCCCGGCTGCTGTGAGTATATCTGGTCTGGGGTCTGTATATATGTATCTGAGTGGGTATACCTGGTCTGGGGGATGCAAGTATACATGTATCTGCGTGGGTACTGGATATACATACATGAGGTCTGAGTGGTTATACATATATCTGAGGTCTGGTGTCTGTGTGTGTGGTCAGGGTGTGTGCTGCTGAGTTCAAGCCGTCCTGCGGCAGCCAATGGCAAGCGCCACTTGCCAACTGGTGGGTGGAATTGCAGAGGCGTACTATGACGTCCCACCGTGTTAAGGCCCGCCGCAGGGATGGCATAGTATGCTGAGACGGGAAAGAGTTAAGAGTGTATGTTTACAGGGTTATTCAGAGAAAGGTGAAAACCAGGAGAATTGGCAGGAGAAGAGAACAATCTAGACCAAATAGCCGATTTGGAAAGTGAGGTAAATGGGAGAATTTTTCTGGTTTGGCTATTTTGACCTAGAATTTTCACTTCTCCTGCCAATTCGCCTGAGTTTCACCTCTCTCTGAATAACCCTGCTAGTTTATTTATTCTTTAATAACCTCCCTCGCCTCCTGTATGTATTTATCCACCAGACGTTAGGCCTGTTCTGATGGGTAACAATATTGTAGCGAACAGACAATATGTTCACATGTTTATTATTTGAACCCAGGACATGCTTGAAAATGAGAGAAATCTCAATGTATCCTTCCTGGTCTAAAAAAAATAAATAAAAAAAATCTTATTTTTTTTATTTTACTTTAGATCATTTTTTTTGTTTGTTTTGGATAAAAGTTACATTTTAGTTTTTCTCTATTTATGGATTGTGGCAGAAGACTGATTAAAGAGGACAGCAGTACTGTAAGGGTTAACCCCTATTTATGTCAGTCAGCACTTTATTTGTCAACATTCTATGTCAATAAATGACGATAGAGCGCGGCTATTTGTTTTACATGGAGCAGCAAACCTAGTAAGCTGTTTATTGTTACTTCTGGGTCATCAAAGACGACGCGTGTTAAAGGTTAAACCTAACAGAGCTGTACACTTATCCACCTATTCAAGGGTCCAATTATTCTGTCAAAGTCATACGTTTGCCGTATTTATTATGACTAGAGAGCCGGCACCTATAACAGGATGAAGTCAGGCACATGTTAATTCCATCACGGCATATTAAACATGAAAATCCGAGCTGCCGGGAAAGGCAGAACTCTGACATGTTGCAAATTGCCAGGAGAACACGTTAATTTGTTTAATGATAAGAATTGAGTTTTCCTTTATGACAGATAATATATACTCTTAAAGGAAGACGGCTTTTTATAATTTCACTGTTTTACGGAAGATGCGTGTCAACTTAACAGTAATCATGCCAATGCCCACATGGTGTAATTAGTGTCATCGTGAAAGCACATGTCTGACGAGTTAAAATATTAATGGTTTTGTTTTTAATTTTTAATTGAAGAATTATTTAACTTATTCAACTCCAATGGTAACAGTCAGTGACGTCTCCGCTTCAGGCGTTAGAGCGTGCCATAAAACACTGTGCATGTCATCGAGAATATAGAGGCACCCTGTGAGCCATAATGGGTTACCGGGTGCGGTAAGTCTGCAAGAAGATACTTGAAGGGTTATTCAGAAGCACCGAAATTCCAGCTCGGCGCACTTTGGCAATTCCATTTTGCCACCCCTGCGGTAACCGCAATTCACTGCAGGGTCGCCGAAGTGCTCCGAAGATGAAGTCGCCGAACTGACCACCGAAATGCAGGAAAAAAATAAAGGAACTCTGCTATTCACCTAATAGGTGTTTATACCATCAAAAATGCATTAAAATGTGTCTGAATAATAAAAAAAAGTCCTTTAAAAAAAATAACACGACGGTCTGTTACAGGATTAAAAAAACCCGCATTTTTTTAAATAAATGGGAATCAAAAATTCATCCAAAAAATACAAAAAGGTGTTTGAATAAATAAATAAAAAGGATTTTGCTGAAAATGAAAAGAATAAACGGTTGAATATAAAAAATGTAAACAAAAATCGAAAACATTATTTTACGTTGAATCGTATGGGACTCGCTTGTTTAAATCTGTCGAACAGAATCACAGAAAATCTGGTCATTTCGCCAATAATTCAGTGCAGTTTGGCGTCCTCTGAATAGATAAACCATTACTATGGGACAATTTCTCTGCTGCCGAAGATCACTGAGTTGCGGCGAGCTGCACTGTATTTTGCTGTCAATTCGTCAGTAAATAGACTAACTGCCCCGAAAATGCATTGTATGGGTATGGGGAAATTCACCATTCGGTGCAATTCGGTGGCAAGTTTGCCCCTTACTGAATAACTCCTTAAGGGACAATAGGTGCTTTAAAATTGGGCCTTTAGTGTCAGCAACAGTGCCGTCACACCATAACCCCTCTGTGGTACTGTGGAAGAGTGCAGTGGTGGACCCTGCGGTCCAATATTAAAATGATATGAATCTGGTACAGGCGACAGTGCACCCAAATATTGTGCCTTTGGTGGCAGCAAGTGCCTTCACACCGTAAGTAACCCCTCTGTGGATTTGTGGAAGAGTGCAGGGTTGGACCCTGCGGTCAAATATTAAAATGATATGAATCTGGTAAAGGCTTCAGTGCTCCCAAATATTTTGCCTTTGGTGGCAGCAAGTGCCTTCACACCGAAACCCCTCTGAGGTATTGTTGAAGAGTGCAGGGGTGGACTCTGCATTCAAATATTAAAATGATTTTCAGCGTTCGGTTACCTTTCTCCAGCCATTCGGATCTCTTTGGATAACCCTGTAAATATTTATTAAACCGTTTATTCTTTTAATTTGCAGCAAAAAGTCTCTTTATTTATTTCTTAGGATTTTTCAGGATTTTTTCGGTGAAATTTTAATTATTCAACTTTGATGAAGCAGTGTCCAGTGTCCACGTCTAGTAGTGTCACCATGGTAGTGGGATCAGAGGTATTGTGGAAGAGTGCAGGGGTGGACCCTGCCGTCAAATATTACAATGATATGAATCTGGTACACACATCAGTGGCAATGCACCCAGATTCAAATTTGCTGAACTCTGGTAGAACTCTCTGATACACACTGATAACAGGATGTGCCAAGACAGATTCTAATTTGCTGAACTGTGGTAGAACTCTCTGATACACACTGATAACAGGCTGTGCCAAGACAGATTCTAATTCCCAGAAATCTCCTACAACTCACTGCAACACACTGTCCCTGATAGCCTGGCAGTGCCAACACAGATTCAAATTCCCAGAAATCTCCTTCAACGTCACAGATACACCCTGACAGAACAATCTCCTCTCCTCTCTGATTCACTCCTGCAAACACAAACTCTGGGGCTGCAGGCAGGGAAGCCTTATATAGTGTGCTGCGGGACTTAGCTCTGTGAGCCCATGATTGGGCAAAATTTGCCCAATCAGGACTATGAGCCGTGATTGGCATAGTCTTGCACTTGCCTTGCACCTGACCTGCGGTCAGGTGCAAGGCTGTAGCCAATTACAAGCTTCAGGCCAGTGGAAAAGTGCATTGTGGTCCATTGTGGTGCATTGTGGGCGAACATGTGGCGAACATGCGGAAATGTTCGAATCGAACTCCGAACTGATCCGAACCGAGCGCTCATCTCTACTGGTAAACGGCCTCCCTGACAACTCCAGCATCGCGCATCCCATCTCCACGAAGCCCCGGGGGGCTTGGGCTCAAACGGACCGGGGGCCTAGAACGCCTCTCCCTTCGCCACTGGCGGGGCTCTTTTGGCTCCTCCACATCTCGCTCCCGGGCCGGGTCCAAGGCATCTACCAGCACTTCTCGAATAGACGAACCACGAGCAGCAGCATGCTCCCGTAGCTGATCCAGTAAACTAGCCAGCGATGTAGAAGCCATGATGTAAGTAATTCACCAAAAATCTCTTCTCCTTTCTAACAGGTAATCTCCTTGAAGCACCTTTCACTCTGTCAGGGAACAAGAGGAAGAACACTCCCCCCAACACAAGCATATATAGCCCAGGTAAGAAACATTGTTGCAAACACTCCACCAATAACTTTACAGATCCTTCCTTAACTGACAGGCCCAGGCCATCAGTCAAACCCCCCCCCCCCTTCCTGAAAGGTCCAGGGGATTCTATAACCTTCCAGATCCTTCTTTAACTGACAGGCCCAGGCCATCAGTCATGCCCCCCTTCCTGAAAGGTCCAGGGGGTTCTTTCATGACGCTAAGGAGAAAACCCTGCCCCTGCAGGGTCCATAGGACTCCATTGAGGCTTCCGCTGCCAGTCACATGACCTGCAGGATCGCAGAGTGATTCGCAGAGGGAGACTGAGGAACTTTTCCTCCAGTCTCTCTCTGCTCCCAGCGGCAAGTAGAAGTGGATGGAGCCGCTGTTCTTGCCGCGGGATGGGAGGTGAGTACGTGATATTTTTTTGGGGGGGGTCTCAGCTGGTGCTGACTGATTCCGCAGAAGTGGAATCCCTTAGCACCAGTTCCAAGCTGTGTGTAACATTTGTAATCCTATCGCTAATTAACTCTTTGCGTTTCCCATGTTAAGTATAGGGAGTGCAAACTACAGTAACCTCGCGCTGAAAAGCACAAGATCCGAATCTCTAACGGGTTTTTTAACACGTTAGCGTTTGGATTGGAATATGGTGCGCCCGAGCTAGGTTAACGCTTACACAGGTGAATGCTAACGTTAGTGTTAGGAATGTAATATGACCCAGAGTGTATATAGGGCTCTATTAACTTCTTCGCACAGACATTAACACGTGCGCAAAAACGCATTAACGCGAGCGGTAAAACCCTTTGCGCAGAACGTCGTATTACAATGTCTGCGCAAAAAATGCGCATTATCGTCTACCGCGGGTGAACCTGCGCGAACCCTTTGCGAGCGTAATTTACTGCACGCGTCTTATACTTAACATTGTGAGCGCAAATACGTTTGTGCGCCGATATGCGGATGGTATTACAATCTATGCGCAAATTTTAACACACAACGTTTGTGCGCATAATTTTAATGTATTTTTAAAGCTGGTGCTAACGGCAAATCTGAACGTCCTGGACGAACCCAAATACACCAGCCCGAAAAGAAAATACAGCAAAGTATAGTTACACATTCTACACATACCCAAACAATAAAATGGAGAAGTTGTGCGTGTTTTTATTATTGCTGCAGCATATATGCTCAGATTGATTTTGACAGGCGCAAAAACTTGAACGGGAGACAATTGTGGTTCTTAATTCTGATTGGCTGAATCGCGTGAAAAAACAGTCCGCCCACCGATTTCTGCACGCAGTGTTAATGCGCGCGCATTTTTGCACATCTTTTTTACGCGCGATATTTTTTGACGGATGAAAAAATGCACTCGAATTGTAATACCAGCGTTAAGTTACGCGCGTTAACGTTTAACGCTGCGCGCAAAGCAGTTAATAGAGCCCATAGTATGTAGTATAGGCTAGGATTTACAATCCACATTCTCTGCATTCAAGAAGACAGAAAAAGAAGAAAAGAAATATCACGTGTGTCCCCTCCTGTAATAGCCTGTCAACCTTGAAATCGCTCGCCAGCGCAGTCCCCTATATCTTTCGTGTAACCTTTAGACCCAGTGAATCATTCAAGCTTAGGTAGCTTGCTTTTGCTATTTCTTCTTGATTTTCCTAAAACATCCATTCCTTTAACCAGTCTCTATAAAAACAGAGAAACATCGGTCTTTAGTAAATTATATGTGGGGTGTATTTACAAGGAACCGTTCCTTAAAGGGACAGTACCACCAAAAAAATGAAATGTCCTTATTGTTTTTATTTGATGCTGCTGATATCTTGTTCTTTGTTTTCCTCTTGTAAATTTAGAAAATATTTTCCTCTATATGTGTCACTGGGTGCATCCATTGTGTGATATTTTCCTCTATATGAGTCACTAGGTGCATCCATTGTGTGATATTTCCTCTATATGTGGCACTGGATGCATCCATTGTGTGATATTTTCCTCTATATGTGTCACTGGGTGCATCCATTGTGTGATATTTTCCTCTATATGTGTCACTGGGTGCATCCATTGTGTGATATTTTCCTCTATACGTGTCACTGGGTGCATCCATTGTGTGATATTTTCCTCTATATGTATCACTGGGTGCATCCATTGTGTGATATTTTCCTCTATATGTGTCACTGGGTGCATCCATTGTGTGATATTTTCCTCTATATGTGTCACTGGGTGCATCCATTGTGTGATATTTTCCTCTATGTGTGTCACTGGGCGCATCCATTGTGTGATATTTTGTGTCGTAAAGTGCCCCCCCACAGTATCTTCCATCACTTGCTCCTCACTGTGTGGCTTTGGTCACAGAATGGAGTGAATGGGTCAGTCACCGACTCACATCATTGTATTGTGTGGGATGTATTCAAAGGACATCACCAGGGGGTAGATTAGAAGTATTTAAGCTCCCTGTTTTATCACATTCAGCTGCCAGCTCTTATCTTGAGTAGCTTAGTCAAAACAGTAGATCCCTTGCAGCCTTATCTAAACAATCCCTCATCCACCCCATTGCCTCTTCACTGTTTTATCCTATAGCAAATTTGTGAAGTAAAACTTGCGATAAGATTAAGGTAAAAGTTGCATCATGGTAGAAAGCCACAAAATGGAAACAGGAGACAAATTCTATCTTTATTTTTCCTTTTTACATGTGTTGCGTTCACACCCGAAGGAGCCGCTGAATAAACCTCGGGATAGTCTCAACGCACTGTTGCGGATTTTTATATATTATATTCTTTACTGATCCCAATAAAGCAGCATATAATACGCATATACGGTATTTGAGTAACAAGAATTCGTAGCGCGGAAAAAACACACGGCGGTAAAAGAGACCGGTTAACCCCCTCAGTTCTGGAGTGTAAGTCCCGTGAATAATAGCTCAAAAATATGTATGTGTTGTCTAGGGTACCCGGGTACTGTGTTCAACTGGCCAGTGAATGAAACAAAAACAATCTTCGTCTAGTCAACGTTGGGGCCCTGTGAATTTAAACAATATTGCAGAGTGCGTTTCTGTTTTAGAACTGTGGCCTGAAGGCCTCTCACCAATCCGATGAACGAAACTGTCCAGCACTCGATGTCTCGACAAAAAGATCTTCTCCGCTGTGTACTGGGACTCCGTGCCACTGAATCTGCTTCCTGCTTGCCAAATCTCCACAACTGGAACAACGATCCGCCGCCTGCACTCCCAATCGATCAGCGCGGTCTCCTAACTCGGGGTCCTGCCGGATCCAGCTTGTCCTCCAGACCTCTCAGCGCTGCGTAGGTAGGTCTCAACACGGTCACTGTCCCGATCTCCAGCACCAGTAAGACAGCATCTGTACTCCGGCCTGGTTGCGATCCCTGACAGCTCCAACCTGCGTCCTCCACCTTTCACTGCTCCCCTCACTCTGACCATGCCTTGCACGAGGCTGCTGATCTGTTTCCTCTTCCTTGTACCACCTCCTTCCTGTCCTCACGCAAAGGGTGATGGTACATGTAGTTCGGTTTTTGTCCAGCATAGTCCACAATGTCTCTGTCTCCCTCTGGTGGCAGCAATAGTTCAATGCACCAGAATACAGTGTTTTTAAAGCAGCGCTACACATGCAATTAAGAAAAACAGCAGCATGTGTTTTATAAAGTGTTTATAATGTGTTTGTAATGTGTATTTTTGTAATGCACAAGTAATCTAGTTACAGCTTTTGTTAGTGGTAGTGTTTCTTTAATACATAACACAATATGTACCGACTGGATGGAGTAGAGGTAACATCACTGCTCTGTGAGTGGAGTCACAGGTTTGAATCCCCGCAAAAGCACCTCTCCATTAAGTGTCCTTGGGCAAGACACCTAACGGTACATACTCGCCACCCAGGACATACTTTAAAACGAGAGAAATCTCAACGTATCCTTCCTGGTAAATACGTTCACAAAAAATAAATATAGAAAAATATGATGGATTGTGTTAAAGAGCCACAATAAACAATACCTTCTTCTACAAGCATAGATGGGTCTGGAAAATATCCATTTGTACCATCTACAAAAATTGACCAGCTGCACTCCACCAAGGTAGGATGATGACATAACTCCATCGTAACAATCTAGGGCTGTGTTCCAAGGATGGAGTTAATGTTACCAGAGCTGTTGTAACTCAGCAGCTCCATAGACTTTAACCCTCGTCCTCCTGAGATCAATATAACGAGGGACTTCAAAGGCACCATCAGGTGCCAAATATTGAGTCATCTAGATCAGCAGGTCAGAAACAAATCAAATTAGTTTGCAGCAAACAAGTTTTGTTTGCTTTTGGGCTGCAGAAGGTGCTCCCAAAGTTTTAGCCATGTGGGCATAATGCCCGAGGTGCAAAAACGTTTTAAAATCAGCTGAAGCATGCCCTGACATATCAAGCTTTCAGCAGCCGATGCAGGGAACCACGAGTTGCAGCTCAAACAGATGTAACTTCATATGGCCAGTAGATGGCACATCTTCCTGCCAAATAGGTTATTACGGTAAGAAATACGCTGGGAATATTCCCAAATTAAAAATGATTTTTCAAAAAGAAAACAATGGTTATTTGGAAAATCACTTGGTAGTGAAGGGGTTAATGACTCTGGTAGGTTTACAGCAGCACTAGGTTTTACTCCAGCCTTGATATACAGCTTCTGCTCTTTGACAATCATGAGGCAAATTTTTGGGTTCCCACCATTTAAAGGCAGCCAGGCCGTGTTGAGCTACTCATGCTACATGGTCTATTTAGACCACATTGTGGTGTAGGCAATATATCTAAATTAACCTAAAGGGCCATGACCAATGTCTATGAGACCAATGGGTCCAGACAATGGCATTAGAGACCTTCCCTATGGTGTGTTCTCTCTCATCTTACACAAGAAGGTTTAAGCCTAACAATGCCATTACCCTGAAAATGCTGCCATATGCAAATCAAACTGTTTCCACCCAAAAGGACACATGTGACTGTAGTGCCAAGGAAGTCTACTGTGCACAAGACACAGCAACACTTGTTCGATCAGTTTGGCAGACTTAGACCTTGTTGTCAAGAGAGTATAGCTGATACCTCTCTAGGCACGAAAACCTAAAGGGGTTCAGCACAGCCATGAGATGTCGACTGAGATTTTTTTCAAAATATTGCCTAACTCCATTGCAAAAATTTCAAATATTATTCATAAATTCATAAAAAATTGGACAGGTAATAAACTTTTTTTTAATTTCAAATTGTATTTTATTAATCTCTGTTAGTAATCCTAGCCATAAAAATAATCCGGCTGGATGGAGTAGAGGTAGCATCACTGCTCTATAACCGTGGAGACCCAGGGTTGAATCCCGGCAAGAGCACCTCTCCAGTAAGAGTCCTTGGGCAAGACACCTAACGGTAGATACTCGTCTCCCACACAATATCAGCTGTGGAGTCCAGTGGTAACGTCTCTGCTCTTTGATCATGGAGAAGCAAGTCAAATCCTGTTCAGCACATCCCTCCAATAGAACTGTGGAGAAGCAAGTCTTGACTTTACGAGAAGTAACAACCTAACCACCAGGTCGCTGCTACACAATCATGGAAAGTTGACCCGATCCCACTCAGAAGACGCCACCAGCAAGTGTCCTTGGGCAAGACACCTAACGATATGGATGTGCCTACCTCACAAAATACTTGTACGTCTCATAGATTGTAAATTCCCTTAGGGACAGGGTCCCCCTGAATCAGGTCATCATCCATGTGTGGTATTACAATGTATCAACTCCTTGTACACTGATCTTGTAAAGAGCTGCGGAATATGTGGCGCTATATAAATAAAGGACAATAATAATAATAATGCGACCCCTTTGCGTAACTCCTTGTGTAGACTTATAAGGTTAGGGTTATCTTTAGGGTTAGAGTAAGGTTTTTGTTGCTAAATCGAGGGTATTCAGTGTGATTTCTGAGAGGTTTTCCCTGTTTCCCTGCCTGCAAAATTAATTTATCAACATATTTCAGCAATTTATATTGTCAGATTCAGCTTTCAGATACATTTGGATCGATTTGCAAAAATTCTCCATTAAAATGTATAGGCACGAGAGCCGACTTTTTATCGAAATGCCGTTATGCCCTAATTTAGATTTCCTGAACAGAAAAGTGGCCAAAATGCTTCCGAAAAAGCTGCCAATTTCAGCTGAAATAAATCAAGTCCTTTGTTTTGATATCTCGATGATATAGCCCCAATGTTTAGAACCAGGCTATTTATTTTGAGCTATATATATACAAGGCCTTCAAGAACACACATGTAAATAGAATGTAATGTACCTTGATTAAATATTAGTATAACCACGATAGAAATAAGTGAAATAGGAAATTTGATTTTCAATGCAAACAGATGGAAAGTTCATAAAGGAGATGAAAATGAGCTCTGTTCGTCCCTACATATTTATTTATCAAGAAAATCAAATCATTACCAGAGGGCTCGCAATGACTCCAGATTAAATAATAAAATATTTATTTTAATCTCATTTGATTCCAATTAAATTTGGAATCACTTGATATGTTTTAATATTATAAAGATGTAATTCTCTTTTGGGGGATAGCATAAAAATAAATGATAATTAAAAAAAGGGAAATAAGGAAATGAAAAGCAAGGACGATATGACCCAAATCACTGATCTTTCTAAATCAAATCAAATGAAATCGTTCTAAATCAAATGAAAAAGGCTTGACGATAGTGTTAATTTCATTGACAATGTACGACTAAGTCTAAATGGCATTTTAGACAAAGGACTATGATGAAAACTAAAGGGGTTATTCAGAGGGCCCCGAAATTTCGGTGCTTTCCTGTTCGGCGCACTTCGGTGAGTTCAGTTGGCCGACCTTGCAGGAATTCAGCATTCACCACAGGGTCCCCGAAGGGGGCCCGAAGGGATCCACCGAACGCTGTCGGTCAACCCACCGAACGCAGCCGCCGACCAGACCCCCGAACGCAGCCGATGATCCGCCGAACAGACACAATACACCAAACGCAGTGGGGCGATCTACTGAACACCGCCGGTCAGCCACCAAACTCTGCCAAAAAGCCAATCAGCCGCCAAACTAAGGGTAAAGAAATTTTTAAAAAAAAAGCCATTTAACACAAAATTAAAATGGATGGAAATAATAAAAAGGGTCCTATAAACAAAAATAACGAAATGGTCTATTATAGAATACAAATAAATAAAATATAAAATAAATAAATAAAATTACTTTTTGCTGCAAATGAAAAGAATAAATGTTTGAATAAAAAATAATTACAAACAGTATTTTTTTAAATTGAAACCTATGGGATTCGCCTGTTTAACCCCATAACGATGGGCAGGCGTCGCCCGTCAGGTGTGGGTTAACGCTGGCGAGGCGTATAGGTACGCCTCGCCAGCAGGTGCTGTCGCTAGCTGCAGATTGCAGCCCGTCCAGCAGCCGGTGAGTGTCACGTGTCGTTGGCTGCAGGGGGACGGTCTGAGGTGCAGCCAATGACGCACGCCACGCGCAGGCACGTTGCGGGGAGGGGCCAAGATGGCCCATTGAAGAGAGCGGGGCGTATCTGTGTGCCCTGTGTCTTCAAAGCCCTCCTACCGCCAGGATAGCATAGCATGTCCTTGGGTGGCAAGGGGTTAAACCTGTCGAACTGGAGCACCGAGATACACCAACGTTTCGGTGCAGTTTGGTGTTCTCTGAATAGATTAGCCATTACTTCTCTATGGCAATTTTCACTGCTGGCAAAAGTCACAGAATTGAAGGCAATCTGAGGCGAATTGCACCGTATTTCACTGACAATTCGCCAATATATCTGAATAGCCAAATTGCCACGAAATTGCACCGTATGGGGAAATTCACCAAGTTTGGCTCTCTTTGAATAACCCCTTAAATTAAAATCAGTCCTTTTCATTTTTGTCTAGTTTTTATAAGTTGATGAAAATGTTAATAGATTTTTGTCATAGTTTTAGTCATCAGAAGATTGTCGATTTGAGGGGTGCGGTGACTTTTCGATTCTCTTTGAATAACCCTGATAGACTCACCCATCAGGCTGAGTGAAAGAGAAGCATGAGTGGTTACTCCATAGAACTTGTTTCCACTGCTCCAGAGTCCAATGGCAGCTTGCGTTACCCCATTCCATCCCACGCTTGACATTGTACTTGGTGACGTGAGACTGGCACGCAGCTGCTTGGCCATGGAAACACATTCTATGAAACTCCCATCATCGCACAGTTTTTGTGCTGATATTAATGCCAATGGAAGTTTAGACTCTTCAGCTATGGAAACACCAGAGCATTGGAAACTTTTGTGCTCTAACAAGGAGGAAATTTCATGAATTGATTTGTTGCAAAGGAGGCTCCTATCACAGCACCACACAGGAATTCAACTTTATTTAAAACATTTGTGTATTGAGGTGATTTTCTGGGTCTTGTCACACTGTGCCAGCAAGTCTTTTTGGGTCTCATTTATACCATATATCAGGGAATTTAGGTGATGTGTGTCTTGTCACTGTGCCAGCAAATCTTTTTGGGGCTCACTAATTTATTTAAAACCTTGGGAATTAAGGTGATCTGTGTCTCGTCATACATACAGTACCACGCTGTATTTTGGGGCTCACTAATTTCTTTAAAACACTTGGGAATTAAGGTGATCTGTGTCTCGTCATACAAAAAGAACCACGCTGTATTTTGGGGCTCACTAATATCTTTAAAACACTTGGGAATTAAGGTGATCTTCTGTGTCTCGTCACACAGCCAGCAATTTTTTTTGGGGCTCACTAATTTCTTTAAAACACTTGGGAATTAATGTGATCTGTGTCTCGTCATACAAAAAGTACCACGCTGTATTTTGGGGCTCACTAATTTCTTTAAAACACTTGGGAATTAAGGTGATCTGTGTCTCGTCATACAAAAAGTACCACGCTGTATTTTGGGGCTCACTAATTTCTTTAAAACACTTGGGAATTAAGGTGATCTGTGTCTCGTCATACAAAAAGTACCATGCTGTATTTTGGGGCTCACTAATTTCTTTAAAACACTTGGGAATTAAGGTGATCTTCTGTGACTCGTCACACAGCCAGCAATTTTTTTTGGGGCTCACTAATTTCTTTAAAACACTTGTGAATTAAGGTGATCCGTGGCTTGTCATACATACAGTACCACGCAGTATTTTGGGGCTCACTCATTTCTTTAAAACACTTGTGAATTAAGGTGATCTGTGTCTCGTCATACAAAAAGTACCACGCTGTATTTTGGGGCTCACTAATTTATTTAAAACATTTGTGAATTAAGGTGATCTGTCTCTTGTCACTGGCTGCCAGCTATCAGTGTGTCTCACTGAGTTATACCAGAGTTCTTTAAATCTTTATACCAGAGTTGAATCAGAGTTCTGTATATATTAATCTATATATCACTCACCATGTCTGAAAGAACAAAAAGGACAGGCAGACGCTCCCAGCCACAGATAAGAGGGCAAGCAGCCCCTGTGTCGGGAGGCTGTGCCTCTGGTCGTGGTGGACATGGTGCATCCTCTGCAGGGGCACGTTTGTCCTTTCTAACTGGTGCTGGCCGTCTTAAGCAGCAGCAACATACAGAGGACTTGGTTGATTGGCTAACCAGGTCATCCAAGTCCTCCGAGTCCTCTGCCAGCCAGACTTCTAGTGCTTTACAGTCCACCTCAGCTGCCAAAGCATCTAATGCAGCCTCCATGTCCACAGCCACTCCTGCCGTAGCCTCGATATCACACACAGAGGAGTCAGCTGAATTGTTTGACTACAATGAGAGTGACATGCTGCTTGAGGATGCGCAGCAAGTACAGTGCTCTGATTCAATCTCTGAGGTTGAGCAAGGGAGTATAATCAACCTAGAGGAAGGGGGTGCCAGTGATGACACACAAATAACTGGCACTCATGTTGCCCCAGCAGCTGCAGCATACTGCCAAGTTGGCTCCAGTGATGAGGAGATAGGGGGTGAAGATGACATTGATGATGATGAGGTCACTGACTCCACCTGGGTGCCAGATCGAACTGAGGAATCAAGTGAGGAGGAGGGGGAGGAGGAGGAGGAGGAGGGGGAGGCACAGCAAACACGAGGCACATCATCCTCTGTGACCAACCGTAGCACTAGCCAGTCCAAGGCATCACATGTCCGAGCTGCTCAGGTGCAGAGCGCTGTTGTCTCAAAGAACACATGCAGGAAATCTGCTGTCTGGGAGTTCTCTAAGAACTGTGCATCAGACCCCAGCATTGCTATTTGTAATCTGTGTCAGAGGAGGCTGAAGCGTGGGATAAACACCGGACACTTGGGTACCACGTGCTTGAGGCGACATATGAACAAGTGCCACACATCCCGTTGGGGCAAAACTTTGCGTAGGTCCTCCTCCTCCTCATCTGTCTCTACCCACACTGTATGTCCTGCCATGCAATTGCCTACAACCTCCACCGACAGGGATGATGTTACAGTAATGGATGTACCAGCAGGTCCTTCCTCACAATGTGACATCATCCCAGTAGCTGAAGATTTACGCAGTCAGATTACGTTGCCGCAGCTGCTGCAGCGAAAGAAAAAATATAGTCCCAACCATCCCCAAGCACAGCGTCTAAATGCCAGCTTAGCAAAATTACTCGCATTGCAGCTGCTGCCTTTCCAGCTGGTGGACTCTGCTCCCTTCCATGAATTTGCTGAATGCGCTGTACCACTGTGGCAGGTTCCAAAACACCATTACTTTTCACGCAAGGCCATTCCAGCACTATACCAGCACGTGGAAGACAATAATGTTATCGAGTCATTGGGAAAGGCAGTCAGCAGCAAGGTGCATGTCACTTTAGACACGTGGTCCAGCAAGCATGGACATGGTCATTACATTTCCTTCACGGCACACTGGGTAACTCTGATTGCAGCTGGGAGGGATCTAAGACAGGGCTCTGTGCTGGAGCTTGTTCATCCACCACACCTCCAGAAAGCTGCTTGTATGAGGTCTGTCTGCTCCACCACCACCACCTCTTCCTCCTCCTCCTCCTCCTCCTTCTCTGTCTCTGGCGAAGTGGCAGTTAAACCGACGCCTGACAGGGTCTACGCAATGGCTCAAGCAAAAAGATGCCATACTGTGCTTGAGCTGGTTTGTTTAGGGGACAGGAGCCACACCGGGTCAGAAATTTTGTCAGCTCTGCAGGGGCAGGTGCAGAGATGGTTAACACCACGCCAGCTTGAGCTGGGAATGATCACCTGCGATAATGGCAGCAACCTTCTCTCCGCCCTACGCAAGGGTAAATTGACGCATATACCATGCCTAGCACACGTCCTAAATCTGGTGGTACAGCGTTTCCTATCCAAGTACCCAGGGCTGCCAGAGCTTCTCATCCAGGAAAGAAAAGTCTGCAGCCACTTCAGACGGTCATTCCCAGCAAGCGTTCGCCTGGCAAAAATTCAAAGAGAATTCCACCTTCCCACAAACCATCTGATCTGTGACATGCCCACCAGGTGGAACTCGACATTAGCAATGCTGCAGCGTCTGCACAAGCAGCAGAGGGCCATCAACGAGTACCTGTATGAGTATGGCACAAGGACAGGTTCAGGTCAACTTGTTTCCCCCCCCCGCAGTGGCTGATGATCAAGGATGCATGCACTGTACTGTCACCATTTGAGGAGGCAACGAGGATGGTGAGCAGGGACAGTGCATGCATCAGTGACACAATTCCTTTAGTGTTCCTGCTGGAGCACACTCTGCGGGGAATTATAGATGTGGCTCTAGAGGCAGAGCAGCGGGAGGAAGAGGAGGCCTTCCCTAGCTCTCAAAGCCCCAGTCTTTCCGCAGACAGCATTCCAGCGGGTCCTACTCAGATCAGACAGGAGGAGGATGAGGAGGAGGAGGAGGAATATTTAAGTAGTGGAGGACTATTTAAGTAGTGGGGGATTCCTCAAGGCAGGGTTTTGTGTGCCCAGAAACAGAAGGGCTTGTACGTGGCTGGGAGGAGGAAGTGCACGATACGGTCATCCTCATTGACCAGGAAGACCTGGCAGCTAATGCCACCTCCAACCTACGCTGCATGGGCTCCCTAATGATGCAAAGCCTGCTAAAGGACCCCAGGATTCGTGCTATCAAGGAGAGGGATCATTACTGGTTGGCAACCCTTCTTTATCCACGATACAAGGGGAAAGTTGCAGAGCTCATCCTGCCCACACAGAGGGAGCACAGGATGACAAAACTTGAGGACGCTCTAAAGCGAAACTTGTGTAACACCTTTCCAGGCACTGTTAGATTACCAAGTGCTACTGCTGACACACGTGCTTCTGAGGCTGCAGGTGATCAGAGGAATAGCGGTGAAGGCCAGGGCCGCTTCACTGATGCATTTTTAAATTTTTTTAGTCCTCGACGCCCAGGGACGTCAAATGTAGGCACCCATTGCCAGCGTCTTCACCATATGGTGCAGGACTACCTAGGGGCAAGGGCAGACCTGGATACCTTTCCAGCAGATGATCCACTGGCTTACTGGGTGTTGAGATTGGATCACTGGCCAGAACTTAGCCAATATGCTATGCAGCTACTAGGTTGCCCTTCATCTAGCGTGTTTTCCGAAAGGACGTTCAGTGCCGCTGGAGGTTTTGTCACAGACAAAAGAGTGCGTCTGTCCACCGACTCTGTAGACCGGCTGACATTTATAAAAATGAATCAGTATTGGATCAGCAGCTATCAATCCCCTGATGCCGAAGTAACGGAATAGATAGGGTATGTCTTCTGCATGCACAAAACCTCCAGCACTGAACTCTTCCACAATACCACAAAATGGTTACGGTGTGAATGCACTTGCTGCCATGAAAGGCACAATATTTGGCTGCACTGACGCCTGTTCCAGATTTATATCATTTTAATTTTTTGAACAGCAGGGTCCAACCCTGCACTCTTCCTCAATACCACAGAGGGGTTACTGTATGATGATACTTGCTGGCCTGGCACCAAAGGCACAATATCTGGGTGCACTGACGCCCATTACCAGATCAAAAACTTTTCAATATAGGACCGCAAGGTCCACCCCTGCATTCTTCCACAATACCACAGTGGGGTTACTGTATGATGATACTTGCTGGCCTGCCATTAAAGGCACAATATCTGGGTGCACTGACGCCCATTACCAGATTCATATCTTTTTAATATAGGACCGCATGGTCCACCCCTGCACTCTTCCATAATACTACAGAGGGGTTACTGTATGATGATACTTGATGGCCTGCCATTAAAGGCACAATATCTGGGTGCACTGACGCCCATTACCAGATTCATATCTTTTTAATATAGGACCGCATGGTCCACCCCTGCACTCTTCCACAATACTACAGATGGGTTACTGTATGATGATACTTGCTGGCCTGCCATTAAAGGCCCAATATCTGGGTGCACTGACACCCATTACCAGATCAAAAACGTTTTAATATAGGACCGCAAGGTCCACCCCTGCATTCTTCCACAATACTACAGAGGGGTTACTGTATGATGATACTTGATGGCCTGGCATTAAAGGCCCAATATCTGGGTGCACTGACGCCCATTACCAGATTCATATCTTTTTAATATAGGACCGCATGGTCCACCCCTGCACTCTTCCACAATACCACAGAGGGGTTACTGTATGATAGTACTTGCATGCCTGGCACTAAAGGCACAATATTTGGGTGCACTGCCATTGACGCCTGTATCAGATTCATATCCTCAGAGGGGTTACGGTGTGACGGCACTGTTGCCGACGCTAAAAGCCCAATTTTAAAGCACCTATTGTTACTTTCATCCAAAGCCTGCATAAGTTTCACAATAATTTAGCCAAAAAAACTCACATTTTTTTCTTCGCGTCCTAAAATGTCTTTTCATACAAGCTGCCGCCCCAAGCAGTTGTTTATGGATAGATTAAAGGAAAAGCATTTACCGTCATATGAAACGTCATTTATTTGTTTTTAAGTGTTTCTATACATCCTTCAAATCCGCCACTTCATGGGCAGGTTATGGGGACCTCCTAGGCACGATATTTGAAGGAATTTTTCGTTTTTATTTTTAACCCTTATTTCTTGGAAAACTCACTGTCCCTTTAAAAACGTTTTTTTTTAAAACTTTTTATCCTTGTTTCCTGTCCCCCAGGGCACTACCCGGACCCCCATACACCTTTTATGGCAAATATGTAGCATATATGCCCTCTTGGAGGGCACTCTAAAAAACCGAATTTTCAGCCCCATTGACTTGCATGGGAGTTCGGGTTCGGGTTTGGTCCCGAATAAATGGGAAGTTTGGGTTCGGGCTCGAACCGAACTCGGGGGGAGTGCAGTTCATCCCTAGCTGTGACCCAATACTTCTGTCCATCTATCGAGTTTATAGAAGTATGAACGGGCACGTTTTCGTATAACAGAACTTGCATGCATGTAAGGGTTGAGTGCAAATATTTACTGCCTGTATTTTTTGAGAGTTTGGATCGGCCGTACCATCATTTGTTTGAGACTGCTCTCCCATTTTCTGTTTTCAATATCTATATTGTGTTTCCATATATCGAAATGTAACACTATTTCCGTATCTAGTAATGAGGGACGTATCTTCTTCGACACATGTTTTCTCGAGGCTAAAGTGAATCATAAAAGCATATTCCGCCAAAGAAAATGCAATTATATAAAATGATGGGGAAAAAAAAAACAATTTCATGTGTATTATATCCAGAGCAGGATAATCATTTTCGGTGTGCTGTAACGTGTTGTAAGCGATACGCATTTTCTTATAAACATAATTTGTGTACAATACAAGTCTCCGCTGAATCTCGGGAATGTAACAAGTCTCAAATAAGGCTTTAATACACAGGCAAGTCCGTTCCTGAGAAATCTCTTTTTCAATCACATTTCATTACCTGGATACAATTCGTTCATCCAGCTGAGCTGTTCGTCATTTTAATGGTAGTTTTGTCAGAGAAGCTGGACGTTCCGTGTTGTCTTTGATAGATCAAACAGCTGAAATCCAGAGCGGCCGAGAGCTTGATGTGGAAAAATCACACTCGCAATAGCTTTATTTTTTTATATATATATATATATATATAAGTTTGCAGATAGATATATTATTTGTTGGCAGAAGTTTAAAAGGAATTGGAAAGTAATGTTATCGTCATGTTTTGCTTCTTACCAGGGGCTCTGTGTAACAAGTAAAAAAACAATCTGCTGCTTATTGTAACTGTTGATGCCCCCATTATTTTTCTCATGTAAAGCACTATGCCACCTAGGGGGTAACTTATCATGCGTCGCGTTCCCTCGCATCCAAAATTAATGAAATAATAAACCTATTGATTCTCCGTTAAAAAAGTAAGAAATGTCATTTATTCACCAGGAAAATCTTCATTCGTTCCTAGATGCACAACTTCAATCCTGTAATTGGTTTGATTGATTATAGTATATATCTTCTACAATGCATTGGAAGATGTGTACATTATATCTATATCCAGGCCAGCTAGATAGAAAGGTAACAGATAGATAGAATGGGTAGATAGATAGGTAGGTAGGTAGAGAGATAGATAGATAGATAGATAGATAGATAGATAGATAGATAGATAGATAGTGTTGGAGTATGGTAAGCGCCCACACTATACCCCCCAAATGCCCAGCAAACCAGACAGGAAGTGGTTCCCCCAAACCAGACAAACAATATATCAGAAATACATATCTGGTCTGCGCGATGTGAAACGTTAGGGAACTCGGACGGTTTCTCAAATGCCGTTACCAACCATAGTAAATGGTGGAAGAGGCATGTAAAAGAAACACAATTTAAGTGCAGAGGGACAACACCAAATACAGCATACGTGATATCTTTCAGTTTTTAACTCACAAACAGAGAGCCTGTCACTGGCTCTGAGTGGGTCAATGCCTTTGGATTATTTTTCTTCAATAACTTCTCAGGAAACCCAATCCTTGGTGTTGATATTTCATAACATCCATAGGAATTGGAAGAGAGAGAAGGCACAATCTTGTGTGTATCTGACAAATAATAGCATATATATATATCAGCTGCAAGTGCAAACTCACGTGTAGTGGAGCTATTCCCAGCTCAGAACGATAGGCAGATGGATTTTGTTTGGCCAAACCCAATAAAAGCCGAAAACATGCGATGATGGCTCTTTTAAAATTTAATAAATGATAAAATCAAATAAAATAAAGCCAGAACGCGTTTCGCCGTCGGCACACGGCTTCATCAGCTGGAATAGATAGATAGATATGGATAGATAGATATATATGGATGGATAGATAGGGGTAGATAGATATGGATAGATATATAGAATGGGTAAATAGTTATGGATAGATAGAATGGGTAGATAGATAGGGGTAGATATATAGAATGGGTGGATAGATAGATAGATATGGATAGATAGAATGGTGAGACAGAGATAGACAGATAGAATGGGGAGACAGAGATAGACAGATATATAGAATGGGTGGATAGATAGATAGAGATAGAGAGATAGATAGAATGGGTAGATAGAATGGGGAGACAGAGATAGACAGATAGAATGGGTAGATAGAATGGGGAGACAGAGATAGACAGATATATAGAATGGGTGGATAGATAGAGAGAGATAGATAGATAGATAGATAGATAGATATGGATAGATACAATGGGTAGATAGATAGGGGTAGATAGATAGGGGTAGATAGAATGGGGAGATAGACAGATAGAATGGGTAGATAGAATGGGGAGACAGAGATAGACAGATATATAGAATGGGTGGATAGATAGAGAGAGAGAGAGAGATAGATAGATAGATATGGATAGATACAATGGGTAGATAGATAGGGGTAGATAGATATGGATAGATACAATGGGTAGATAGGGGTAGATAGATATGGATAGATAGAATGGGTAGATAGAATGGGTAGATAGGGGTAGATAGATATGGATAGATAGAATGGGTAGATAGAATGGGTAGACAGAGATAGACAGATAGAATGGGTAGATCGAGATAGAAAGATATTATGGGTTGATTGACGTAGATAGAGATTATGGATTATTTCTTTTTTAAATCGGTGTTTTTTATTTTTGACACAACGGTTTTGCATCCGCTTTTCACTGCACTTCGGCGACCTTGCGGTGAATGCTGAATTCACAGCAGGGTCGGGGAATTTGATTCCCTGAAATGCGGGAAACGAGCGACCACCTAAATGTCGGTGACATTCTCTGAATAACCCCTTAAGTGGTTCATGCGTCATCCGCACACAACAGTGCGGAGTGAAGTGGTTCACATTGTAATCTATATATATAAAAGTGAAAGTCCTGACTGACTGAGTCATCAACGCCCACCCAGCTCAAACCTAGGAACATGAAATTTTGAAGGTGTATTGTTTATATGACGTAGGCATCCACTAAGGAAGGATTTTTGGAAATTCCACCCCTAAGGGGGTGAAAAAGGGGGTTGAATATTTTAAACAGGATACCTATAGCTCAAAAACAGAAAATGTTTCAGATGTGAAAATTGGTATTTAGATTTGTCTTGAAAAATAAAAACCATGTATTTAAACATTTTCCAAAAATCCAGTGGGTGGGGGGGGGGGTGAAAAAGGGGGCGGGATACTTTTATCAGTATACCTATTTTTTTAAAAAACAGAGATGTTACAGGTGTGTAATTTGGTATTTACAATCTTCATGAAAAAACAAACATGTGTTTTACCATTTTCTGAAAATCTAGTTAAGGGGGGGTGGGGGAAACGGGTGTGTAATACATTTATCAGTATACCTATATTTCAAAAACCAAAGATATTACAGGCGTGAAAATTATTATTTACAATCTTATTGAAAAATAAACAAACACGTGTTCTACCCTTTTCCAAAAATCCAAATAAGGGGGAGTGAAAAGGGGGTTGAATACTCTTATCAGTATAGCTATATTTCAAAAACCAATGATGTTACAGGCATGAAAATTGTTATTTACAATCTTCTTGAAACATAAAAAAACATGTTTTACCATTTTCCAAAAATCCAAGTGGGAGGGGGGGTGAAAAAGGGGTGAATATTTTAAAAAGGATACCTATATCTCAAAAACAGAGGATGGTACCGGTGTGGAAATTGGTATTTAGATTCGCCTTGAAAAATAAAAAAACAGGTATTTTACCATTTTCTGAAAATACATTGAGGGGGTGGAAAGGGGGGATTAAGTTGATACACTGGATCAGCAGATCAGATGGATGCTGTTACTTCACACAGAATGGAGTCTCTATGCAGCTCCTCTCACAGCCAGGCCTCACACACACCCTCACTGCTCCAGCATGTCTGCTTCCCTCTCACAGCCAGGGCTCGTGCACTCCCTCACTGCTCCAGCATGTCTGTTTCGCTCTCACAGCCAGGGCTCGCACATTCCATCACTGCTTCGGCATGTCTGCTTCCTTCTCACAGCACGGCCTGGGTCTCACACACACCCTCAATGCTCCAGTGTGGGAGAACCTGTGATGTTACTGGAGAACCTCAACCCACCTAAGCTTTGTAATGGCACCAGACAGGCATGTACTGACCATAGGGACTACAGGGAGATTCCCGGTGGGCCAATGGCTCTGTGGGCCAGTGTGAATGCTAGTTCACTGCACGGCTCGTACTGCCCTTAAAGGGTGAGGGGAGAACTTCCTCACTGTTTGCAAAACAGACGCAGTCTGCCACAGTCTCATATTGGAGCCACCGTGCCGGTGAGACCCACTGCACATCTGCCTCACCTTAAGACATGGTGCACAGCACACTCACCTCAGTGCTGCAGCGTTGCTTTACCCAATCGCTGTGCAGCAACTCCAGTATCTGTACAGCGATTGGTTGATCGAACCGGTTGGTTTATATACTATATTTGTGACTGCTTGCATAATTAAAGTGGGCCGGTCTGGATGAAGTCCAGAGCTGATTTTTGACCCAGTCCAGCCCTGGCACCAGATTGCAAGTAAAAGCACTCCACAGAAATGTGATTGAGACTATGGTGCTAACCAGTTCTGGCTGGGGAGTCGGTGTTCATACCACAAATACCTCTTATACCTTCAGAATATCCGTTTCAATTCAAAAGTCTTCAGTTCGCCCTAAAGGTTTGTTTTTGTGATGACCATCAACAAGTCTCAGCGGCAGACTTTGAAGGTAGCGGGGATTGACCCAAGAGAAGTCTGCTTCTCACATGGGCAGTTTTATGTCGCCCATTCCAGAGTGAGTTCACCTCTGCTTATCCAAGCACCTGAATGAAGAACCACTACTGTAGTTTACAAAGAAGTACTCAAATAGTTTTTTAATTCTATGTTCCAGATGTTAAAAAACAAAATAATTGTTTGTCTGCCCCTTTGTCTGTTTGTATTTACATTCATAAATGTACATGTAATGTAATTTCCAAATTCATTGACGCATATGATTGATACTTCCTTGTTTTGTAGCCAATACGCCCTGACTAACGTCTGCAATAAACGTTACTTATTACTTTGAGACATCAACCTGTAAATTATATTTTGTACACTTTAGACAAAATACTCATGTTCCAATCAGTGGCGTCGTAACGTGGGGGCAGGGGGTGCGGCCCGCACCAGGTGACACCCGCCTTTAGGGTGACACCGTCACCCTAAGGGCGGGTGTCTCACCCTCCGCCGCGTATTCGCTCCCTGCGAGCGTCCGAAGCATGCAGCTTCAGCGCTCGCCTGGAGGAAACACGTCACCAGCCAATCGCGGCTAGTCACGTGCTCCCCCAGGCGAGCGCCCAAGCTGCGCGCCGCCGGACGCTCAGAAGGAGCGAACACGCGGCGGAGGTGAGCTGGGGCCTGGCAGTATCCATGTGCTGGGGCATTCCATGAGCTGCTGGGGCATTCCATGAGGAGCTGGGGCATTCCATGAGGAGCTGGGGCATTCCATGAGGAGCTGGGGCATTCCATGAGTGAGCTGGGGCATTCCATTAGCTGCTGGGGCATTCCATGAGGAGCTGGGGCATTCCATGAGGAGCTGGGGCATTCCATGAGTGAGCTGGGGCATTCCATGAGTGAGCTGGGGCATTCCATGAGGAGCTGGGGCATTCCATGAGGAGCTGGGGCATTCCATGAGGAGCTGGGGCATTCCATGAGTGAGCTGGGGCATTCCATGAGGAGCTGGGGCATATCCATGAGTGAGCTCGGGCATATCCATGAGTGAGCTGGGGCATATCCATGAGCTGCTGGGGCATATTCATGAGTGAGCTGGGGCATTCCATGAGCTGCTGGGGCATTCCATGAGGAGCTGGGGCATTCCATGAGGAGCTGGGGCATATCCATGAGTGAGCTGGGGCATATCCATGAGCTGCTGGGGCATATCCATGAGTGAGCTGGGGCATTCCATGAGGTGCTGGGGCATATCCATGAGGAGCTGGGGCATATCCATGAGTGAGCTGGGGCATATCCATGAGCTGCTGGGGCATATCCATGAGCGAGCTGGGGCATATCCATGAGCTGCTGGGGCATATCCATGAGTGAGCTGGGGCATATCCATGAGTGAGCTGGGGCATATCCATGAGCTTCTGGGGCATATCCATGAGTGAGCTGGGGCATATCCATGAGTGAGCTGGGGCATATCCATGAGTGAGCTGGGGCATTCCATGAGCTGCTGGGGCATTCACATGAGGAGCTGGGGCATTCCATGAGGAGCTGGGGCATTCCATGAGTGAGCTGGGGATTCCATGAGTGAGCTGGGGCATTCCATGAGGAGCTGGGGCATTCCATGAGGAGCTGGGGCATTCCATGAGTGAGCTGGGGCATATCCATGAGGAGCTGTGGCATTCCATGAGGAGCTGGGGCATATCCATGAGTGAGCTGGGGCATGTCCATGAGCTGCTGGGGCATATCCATGAGTGAGCTGCGACATTCCATGAGGTGCTGGGGCATATCCATGAGGAGCTGGGGCATATCCATGAGTGAGCTGGGGCATATCCATGAGCTGCTGGGGCATATCCATGAGTGAGCTGGGGCATATCCATGAGTGAGCTGGGGCATATCCATGTGTGAGCTGGGGCATATCCATGAGGTGCTGGGGCATATCCATGTGCTGGGGCATTCCATGTGCTGGGGGCATTCCATGTGCTGGGGGCATATCCATGAGGTGCTGGGGCATATCCATGAGGTGCTGGGGCATATCCATGAGGTGCTGGGGCAGTGTCCATGTGCTGGGGCATTCCATGTGCTGGGGGCAGTATATCCATGAGCTGGGGCAGCATCCATGAGCTGGGGCAGTTTATCCATGAGCTGGGGCATTATCCATGAGCTGGGGCAGTATCCATGTGCTGGGGCAAAATCCATAAGAGCAGCTGTGGCATTATCAATGAGAGCAGCTGGGGCAGTATATCCTTGAGCTGGGGGCAGTATATCCATGAGCTGGGGCAGTATATCCATGAGCTGGGGCATATCCATGTGCTGGGGGCATATCCATGAGAGGAGCTGGGGCATTATCCATGAGAGCAGCTGGGGCAGTATATCCATGAGAGCAGCTGGGGCATTATCAATGAGAGCAGCTGGGGCAGTATATCCATGAGAGGAGCTGGGGCAGTATATCCATTAGAGGAGCTGGGGCAATATCCATGAGAGGAGCTGGGGCATATCCATGTGTGCTGGGGGCAGTATCCATGAGAGCTGGGGCAATAGCCATGTGTGAGCTGGTCTGGGGCAATATATCCATGTATGAGCTGGTCTGGGGCAATATATCCATGTGTGAGCTGAGGCGCAATATATCCATATGTGAGCTGAGGCACAATATATCCATATGTGAGCTGGGGCAATATATATCCATGGGTGAGCTGCTGGGGGCAATATATAACTGTGAACTGGGGCAATATATCCATATGTGAGCTGGGGGCAATATATATCCATGGGTGAGCTGCTGGGGGCAATATATATCCAGTCTAATCCAGAGCTGCTGGGGGCAATATATCCAGAGCTGCTGGGGGCAATATATATCCATGTGTGCTTTCACTGCCTTCGAACAGGCAACGTACTTGCTGGCAGTTGGCAAAAATTTGTGTGAGCATATGAGAGAGCTCCACAGCAATAAACCTCACAGTAATGTGCGCTGTGTGTATGAGCATTCAGTGTTATATGGGAGTACTGATTTAGGAGTAAGAATAGTTAAAAAAAAAAACTCTGTAAAACTCGGGGGGGGGGGTGACACCATAAATTACCGCACCGGGTGACACCAACCCTAGTGACGCCACTGGTTCCAATTGTTTTTAAAAGAAACATATCTCAAACTCCACGCGAGCGAAGCCGCGGGCAAAAGCTAGTAAAAACATAATTCCAAAAACCATGGAGGTATCAAACAAATCAGCTAATGTGCAATACATAAGTGGTAAGCCAGTGCAGCTACTACTTCCAAAGTCCTGCTGAAAATATATTCCGTATTCACAAGGAATAAATTACTGACAAGATTAACAGAACTCGCAACACTGCAAAGAAGATGGTCTGGAATCTTTACTTTAAAAATAATATTTATGGAAACATGGAAAACACTGAAATACCGAGTTTATCCTTGATAGGCAACAATAAAATAAAGGAAAAAGTCAAAACAGACAAAGTAGAAAAATCTCATGACTTTGAGCTGCACTACATTTCTACATTTCTAATGAAGCTAAGGTTTTTTAAATAGAATTTCATGTGAATTTTTCCACTGGGGTGGACAACAACCTACAGAACATTTTTGTTAAAGACACAATTTATAAAACATAATAAGAAAAAAGGATATCATCTACGCTTATCCCTCTAGCTCCATGCAGGCCCAGATTGGCCATCGGGCATACTGGGTGTTTGCCCAGTAGGCCACTAGCGTCCGGGGCCGGTCGGCTGCTAACCTCCCGACCAGTCAGCTGGTCGACATAGCTAGCTAGTAGCTGCCCGGCAAGGCAGTTTAGGCTGACCAAAGAGAGCGGCCGGTCATCTGGCAAGTCTTATGACCTAATCAGAGGGAGCTGGACAGCCATTGGCCCCCGCTGATTAGGTCACACGGCTCGCTGCGTGACATCATCAGTGGGGGCAGATGACCAGCTCCCTCTGATTAGGTCACAGGGTGTGCCACGTGACGTCTGCTGCCAGTAATGTGCAGTGTTTAAGAGGGTGTCACAGAGCTCCACAGTAATGTGCAGTGCGCGGACGATGCATGGGACATGTTGTCGCAGTCATGTGGTTCATTTAGAAGAATCTTTTGGAAGATAGTCATTTCCTTCCCTGTTTCAAAGCTCTGACCTTCTATTCGCCTGTTTAAACCTGTCGGACTGAACCACTGAAAATCTGCGCATTTTGCCAATATTTTGGTGCAGTTCGGTGTTCTCTGAATAGATTAACCATTACTTCTCTAAGGGATAATTTTGCTGCTACCAAAGATCTACGCTGTTTTGTGGCGATCTGCAATGTATTTCACTGGCAGTTCGCCAATATTTGGCAAATAGACAGTTTAGTGAACAGACGGATTGCCCTGAAATTGCACCGTACCATGAAATTCACCGTTCGGTGCAATTCGGTGGCTAACTTCACTGTTTATTGAATAACCCCTAAAGTAGAAAAGTCTTATGACTTCGTACTACACTTCTGCATATATGATGAAGCTAAGAATTTTCTTTTTACTATAATTCAGGTGAATTTGTCCAATATTAAGTTTAAACCAGGTTTCTTACTAAATATTTTACTTAAGTGGTTATTCCGATCTGGCCCCGAAATGTCACCGAACAGGGAATTTCCCCGTACAGTGACAATTCCATTCGGCTATTCAGAGAGCTGGCAGTTCACCGAATTGTGGCGAACTGCCAGCAAGTACGGTGCCTGTTCAGTGGCAGTGGAATCCCCCCATAGAGAAGCAATGGTTAATCTATTCAGAGACACCAAACAGCAGTGAAAAGTTCCGAAGTGCCCTGCTGTTCGGTGCTTTCATTCGGCAGGTTTATTCAGGCGAACCCCATAGGCTTCAATGATAAAATTATTCCTGTCTATATTGTAACAAACCATTTATTCTTTTAATCTACAGTATAAAAAGTCTCTTTATTTATTGATCTTTTCGGGATCTTTTAGGCTTTTTCCTGAATTTTTTCGTCAAATTTTTTTCCCTTTTTTTTAAAGCGTTTTTTCTTTTTTTTCTGTAACAGACGTTTTTATTATCATTCATAAGATCTTATATGTAACTTCCAGGCATTTTCGTTCAGTAGTTTTTTTGCAAACTGCGTTTCACTTTTCAAACTTTCAAGCGTACTGTTTTTTTTTTACCCCGTTCATCTGTTTGTCGGCTTTTTCCACCGGCTGCTCTGCGCTGTGATCGGCGGCTCGGTGGCTTTTTCCAGCGTGTTCGGCGTGTTTTTTTGCGGCGGTTCCAGTGAGTTTTCGGTGGGTTTTCCCTACACTCCTGGGACCCTGCGGTGAATGGTGGGAAACTTTGAGTCCTGAAAGTGCACGGACTCAGGGAAGTGCAGGGAAATGTCATTGCTCTCTGAATAACCCCCATTGTTTTCCTACAGATAAGCTTTCTCATTTATTGTTATTTTCTCCATCAGACGTTCACCCTATAATGTCTCAAAAATGTATCTTTTCAAGGGAACTGAAATATATGCGTTTTGCTGCTTGGTGGTTATGTGCGGAATTCTGCGCCGCCTCTGAACTGATAGCGTGGTTAAACCGTAAAAAAACAAAACGTGGCGATGCAATCACATCCATACATTTTCAAGCAATTTGTCCAGAACAAGGTAAGAATAAAACTGTTATTACCTGTAACGTAACACTGTATCGAAACGCATGGCGAGTATACTTTAAGAGACGAGGATTGATTTCCGCGGTACGACAAACGAATTTATAATAATACCTCATTTTCAAACAAGAAATGGAATCACAAGCTGAAACGAGACGCTGGCTTTGCTTCCTCTGCGATCTTAAAGCACAAGCTTTGCACTTCAACGAGACCCAGTGTCGCCCGTTAACATTCTATCAGAATCTATTGGATGTTTAGTCATAGCAGTGGTCCGTGCTTGGGGAAGGGGGTGATTGTTACGCGTCTCAAAGTGATACATTGCTAATGGAACATGGGATATAAACACTGCTTAATATTCATGGCACTACTGGACCTTAAATGTGTTTGGAGCTAATGTGCAATAAAATCCTTTGAAGTATACATACAGTTGTGTTCAAAATTATTCAACCCCCAATGCTGTAAAGGGTTTTAGGGAATTTAGTGTACATTTGTAATTGTATTCAGAATGAAATCCTACAAGGACTTTTTAAAGAACCATATGCAACTAAAATGACATCAATTGGTTTTGTAATACAGTAGTAAATGTTTCTTTTGTGAATTCTTCATTGACACAATTATTCAACCCCTTAAAGACTACCACTCTGAAGAACAGAGGTTCATTCAAGTGTTTTCAATCAGGTATTGAAAACACCTGTGGATGTCACGAAGCAGCAATAAAGCATAATAAGCACCAATTAGGCAGCTTTAAAATTACTGTGATACTCAGCTCCTTCTAGACATTTACTGGTGTGGTTACAAGCATGGTGAAGTCAAGAGAACGGTCCAGGAAGACAAGAGAAGAGGTGATTACTCTTCACAGGAAGGGCAATGGCTATAAGAAGATTGCAAAGATGTTAAACATACCAAGAGAGACCATAGGAAGCATCATTCGCAAATTCAAGGCAAAGGGCACTGTTGAAACGCTACCTGGTCGTGGCAGAAGAAAGATGCTGACTTTGACTGGTGTGCGCTACCTGAAGCGTAGAGTGAAAAGTCCCCGTGTGACTGCTGAGGAACTGAGAAAAGATTTGCCAGATGTGGGTACTGAAGTTTCAGCTCAGACAATACGGCGCACACTGCGTAATGAAGGCTCCATGCCAGAACTCCCAGGCGCACCCCCTTGCTGTCTCCAAAGAATAAGAAGAGTCGACTGCAGTATGCCAAAAGTCATGTGGACAAACCACAGAAGTTTTGGATAGTGTTCTGTGGACTGATGAAACAAAATTAGAACTGTTTGGGCCCATGGATCAACGCTATGTTTGGAGGAGGAAGAACAAGGCCTATGAAGAAAAGAACACCTTGCCTACTGTGAAGCATGGCGGGGGGTCAATCATGGCTTTGGGGCTGTTTTGCTTCTGCAGGTACAGGGAAGCTTCAGCGTGTGCAAGGTACCATGAATTCTCTTCAGTACCAGGAGATATTGGATGACAATGTGATGCAGTCCGTCACAAACCTGAGGCTTGAGAGACGTTGGACCTTTCAACAGGACAATGATCCCAAGCATACCTCCAAGTCCACTAGAGCATGGTTGCAGATTAAAGGCTGGAACATTTTGGAGTGGCCATCGCAGTCACGTGACTTAATCCGATTGAGAACCTCTGGTGGGACTTAAAGAAAGCAGTTGCAGTGCGCAAGCCTAAGAATGTGACTGAACTGGAGGCTTTTGCCCATGACGAATGGGCGAAGATACCCGTAGATCGCTGCAAGACACTTGTGTCAAGCTATGCTTCACGTTTAAAAGCTGTTATAACTGTAAAAGGATGTTGTACTAAGTACTAAGATTGAATGTCACTTGGGGGTTGAATAAAACTGATAATGATGTGAGCACAGAAAAGACATTTGTGGTTATTTCATTATAAATGTTATGTTATATTTGTCTGACCTACACGTGCCTCTTTGATTTAATTGTAAGCAAGATGACTGAATGATCAAAATCAATGTCAAACTGGCCAAAACACTCAATTTCAGTGGGGGTTGAATAATTTTGAACACAACTGTATATAGAGCTCAGCTCCTCCGCGCTGCCAGGCTATCCTGGACTCCGGGATATCTGAAGACCTTCTAAAGCTGCCCTTAGGTGGACGATGGAGAGTGAAAGAAATCGAAACTTTGTCATGATGACAGCAATTAAGTGGATATATCCGGACCTGAAACGTATTTCTCGAGGAGCCGTGACAGATTTAAAATACCACTGATTTAAAGTGTGTATTTATGTGTGTGTATAATTTTTGGAAGGTAAAGGACCACTACCCTCAAAATCCTTATCCTTACCTACAAAACCCTCACTAACTCAGCGCCCCACTACCTGTCCTCACTAATCACCAAATACACCCCAGCCCGCTCCCTAAGGTCAAACAGTGACCTGCGCCTAGCTTCTCCCCGCATCACCTCTTCCATGATAGACTGCAGGATTTCTCACGCGCAGCCCCCACTCTTCTGGAACGCTCTCCCTCGTACTGTCAGACTTTCCCCTAACTTCTCTTCCTTCAAACGCTCCCTTAAAACGTTCCTATTTAGGAAGCCTACCACCCAACTCACTGACACAACCATCAATCACTCTCACCTTACAGTCCTCTCCTCCTGTTTCCAACCCCAACCCTCCCAGATTGTGAGTTCCTACAGGAATAGGGCCCTCATCTCCTCCTGTACTGTTTGTCAAATGTTGTTCAATGTATTGTAACCCTGTCTATACTGTGCTTATTGTACAGCGCTGCGGAATATGCTGGCGCTTTATAAATAAAGAATAATAATAATAATAATAATAAATACCACCAAAAAAAAGCAATGCCCTTATTGTGTCTAGTTGATGTTGCTGATATCTTACATGTGTTTCTTTTTCTCTTGTATGTTTAGTTTAGAAACATTTTTCCTCTATATGTGTCACTGGGTGCATCCATTGTGTGATATTTTCCTCTATATGTGTCACTGGCTGCATCCATTGTGGGTGATATTTTCCTCTATATGTGTCACTGGTGCATCCATTGTGTGATATTTTCCTCTATATGTGTCACTGGTGCATCCATTGTGTGATATTTCCCTCTATATGTGTCACTGGGTGCATCCATTGTGTGATATTTTCCTCTATATGTGTCACTGGGTGCATCCATTGTGTGATATTTCCCTATATGTGTCACTGGGTGCATCCATTGTTGTGATATTTTCCTCTATATGTGTCACTGGGTGCATCCATTGTGTGATATTTTCCTCTATATGTGTCACTGGGTGCATCCATTGTGTGATATTTTCCTCTATATGTGTCACTGGGTGCATCCATTGTGTGATATTTTCCTTTATATGTGTCACTGGGCGCATCCATTGTGTGACAGGAAGCAGGGTATGGTCCTGAATGGGCGATATGTGAGACCAGACCTTGTGCACTGTGTTTAAAAATAACCCCAGGGAGATGGTTAAAATATATTTTGTGTTTCGCTGGTGCAATGGAGAGCGTCCAGTAAAATGTGTTATGGGTCCCTGGGGTCGGGATAGTGGAGAGAAGGGCGGGCCACTATCCCAGCAGCCCGGCTCACTAGCCAGGCCAGGTTTTGGAGAATAAAGCCAACGATGGCATACAGGTGTGGTCCCATTTAGTTGGGCTTTATTAAGGGAAGGTTTTCCTTTGTAGCTGAGGAGTGTGGGTGTCTGTCCTTCCAGGAGAGAGAGCTGGAGAGACAGGGAAAAAGAACCAAGTTATTCCTCTGTTGCTGAAAGAAATGTTTGCTGTGATCCACTGATTCTCCCTGATTGCCTGTGAAAGGTGGAGGTAAATAAAAGTCTTGCTTAAGAACAAAAAAGACTGTGGCTCTGCATATTTATGTTGCCCTAGAAGACGTGGTTAAAACTGGACTGTGTCACATATGGTGCCTGTGTGAGGATAACCACACCAAGTCTGAGGGCAATATAAACCACGAGCAGCATGGACGACGTCGTAAAAGCCCTGGTTCAGTCTACTGCGGCACAGCAGGAGGCAAACAGGAGAACTGCTGAGACCCAGGAAACCCTGCAGCGACTAATTTTGGCCCAGGCGGAGAATGCTTTGGCTATGGCTAGAGCTCAGAAGGAAAGCACAGAGGTCCTAGTGCGACAGCTTATGACATCCCAAGTGGAGGCGATCGGCATGGTCCAGGAGGAACAGCGAACTACCACCAGTACTCTACGCAAGGAGATTCGTGCCATATCAGACAAACTGGAGTCTGATTCTGCAAATGGCTACCAGGGTACCAAGGTGATCCGGGCCAGCCATTACCTGCAAAAAATGACCGCAGCAGATGATGTGGAGGCGTACCTGTTGGCCTTTGAGCGAACTGCAGCAAGGGAAGAATGGCCGGCGGCTGAGTGGGCGAGCATACTTGCCCTTTTTTGAGTGGGGAACCTCAGAAGGCCTACTACGATCTGGAGCCAACCCAGGCCAGTGATTATGTGAAATTAAAAACAGAGATCATGGCGCGCCTGGGGGTGACCACCGCAGTGCGGGCGCAAAGATTCCAATCCTGGGCGTACTCTTCTAACAAGGCTGCACGCTCCCAGATGTTTGACTTGATTCATCTTGCCAGGAAGTGGCTACAGCCGGAAATCAACTCCGCTACTAAAATAGTGGAGACCCTAGTTATGGATCGCTATCAGCGTGGATTACCTGCTTCTCTGCGCCGCTGGGTAAACCAAGGAGACCCCCAAACCGCAGACCAGTTGATCACCTTGGTAGAAAGATTTATAGCTTCGGGAGAAGCTGTGCAACCGCCTTCAGCGACTCAGTCCCGCAGCCCTAAATCCCAGAACGCCACACGAACTGGTAAGACTGTTCAGCGGGTGCGGGGTGTAGAAGAGCAAGGACATGCAGAAAACCCCTCTGACATGTTTCCCGGGGTACAGGGAGTACCTAAATATAATCCTATAATCCGGTGCTTTAAATGCCATAGAGTGGGCCACATAGCCAGAGACTGTATGAACGATGAGCCCATGGACTATAATGAAGCACATTCACTGTACTCTGGGTATGACATTGCTGGTAAAGTTGATAATCCGCATTGGTGTACCGTGAAGGTTAATGGCAGACGGTGTAACGCCTTGCTGGATTCGGTAGAGTATGGTCACCCTGGTGACTAAAGCCATTCTATCTAAGGTGGTGTTTAACCATGTGAAAAAACTTGGGGTCGTCTGTGTGCATGGAGACAAACGAGAGTACCCCACTACTGAAGTGGATATCGAAACCCAGTGTGGTACCCTGAAGTATTGTGTGGGGGTGGTACCAAACTTGGCCCATGACGTTGTGATTGGGAGAGATTTTCCATACTTCTTGGAACTATGGGAACTCCCTGAACTGAGGCAAATCAAGGAGGGCTATGTCTTTCCTTTTTCTGATGTTGATCTAGATGATGAGTTCAACGAAACGACCTGTGGTCCTATGCCAGTATTAGTGGGCACCAACCGCCTCAGAGTAATGAGCCAGGTGCTAACTCTGACCAGGCGGAGTTATTGGGTTTAGCGGTGGCCCGGTAAACTTTAAAGGGGCCCAATGGGAGGACCCCACCCTAGGGGCAGTGAGAAATGATATCCAGGTTGTGGATGGAAATGTGACCCAGCCTGGGAGGTTGTTGCTGTACCCCCACTTTGAAATGTCTGACAATCTGTTGTATCGTGTGGAAAAGAAAGGGACGGACATTGTCAAACAGTTATTGGTACCGCAAAACTTTAGGAATACGGTGTTAAACCTTGCCCATAACCATATCCTGGGGGGACATTTAGGAATCGATAAAACAAAGGAG
This sequence comes from Leptobrachium leishanense, assembly GCA_009667805.1. Taxonomy (NCBI): domain Eukaryota; kingdom Metazoa; phylum Chordata; class Amphibia; order Anura; family Megophryidae; genus Leptobrachium; species Leptobrachium leishanense. Next base: position 316,935,683 of record CM019067.1, on the reverse strand, counting down.
AGGATCCTCAGGAGGTTCTATTGGCCAGGGGTGTTTGCTGCCATCAATAGATATTGTACTTCTTGCCCTAAATGTCAGCTTACTGCACCGGCTCCAGGATTCCGGAGCCCGTTAGTGCCCTTGCCCATACTCGATGTCCCGTTCGAAAGGATTGCTATGGACCTGGTGGGTCCCCTGGTTAAATCTGCGAGGGGGCACCAGTACATACTCGTTGTCCTCGATTATGCAACACGCTACCTGAAGCGATTCCCCTCCGCAATGGCACTGCCAAGTCCATAGCAAAAGAACTCATGCTGATGTTTAGCAGGGTGGGAATACCAAAAGAGGTCCTAACAGACCAGGGGACTCCATTCATGTCCAGGGTTATGAAAGAGTTGTGTAAATTGCTAGGCATCAAGCAGCTAAAAACCTCAGTATATCACCCGCAAACCGATGGCTTAGTAGAGCGGTTTAACAAAACGCTTAAGAGTATGCTAAGGAAGGCTATTGATAAAGATGGCAGGAAGGGACCTTCTTTTGCCCTACTTAATGTTCTCCATCCGAGAGGTCCCTCAGGCCTCTACAGGTTTTTCCCCGTTTGAGCTGTTATATGGCCGGCATCCCAGGGGACTGCTGGATGTCGTTAAGGAGACATGGGAACAGGAAACGACACCCTACCATAGTGTCGTGGAGCACATATCCCAAATGCAGGACCGCATGGAGGCGGTCATGCCCTCGTTAGAGACTATATGAGGAAAGCCCAGGAGGCCCAAAGGTATAGCTACAATAAGAATGCCCGGGTCAGAGTGTTTCAACCGGGAGATAGGGTATTGGTTCTAGTCCCCACGGTGGAAAATAAATTTTTGGCTACCTGGCAGGGTCCCTATGAGGTGATGGGAAAATAGGAGAGGTAAATTATAAGGTAAGCCAGCCGGGAAGGAGGAAACCTGAGCAAACCTACCATATAAACCTGTTAAAGCATGGAAGGATAGAGAGGTCTTAGTGGCCCTGAAGCCTACGGACCTCCCTATCACGGACCCCGAGGTAAACATCTCTGACACCCTCTCTGTACACCAGAAAGCGGAGGTTAAGGTGTTTCTTAGGCAAACAGAGAAGTGTTCTCAGCGATACCGGGAGGACACAAATAATCAGACATGACATAATAACCGAGCCAGGGAAAAAGGTCTGTCTGAAGCCGTACAGAGTACCTGAGGCCCGTAGGCAAGCTATAAAGACTGAAGTAGAGAAAATGCTAAAACTTGGGGTGATTGAGGAATCGCACAGTGAGTGGAACAGTCCCATTGTGCTTGTCCCTAAACCGGATGGGTCCATTAGATTTTGTAATGACTTCCGTAAATTGAATTGCATTTCTAAATTTGACACCTACCCCATGCCTAGGGTTGACGAGCTGATTGAGAGGCTTGGGAAAGCACGCTATCTCACAACCCTTGATCTGACTAAGGGGTATTGGCAGGTGCCACTCACTGACCAAGCGAGGGAGAAAACGGCCTTTTCAACCCCAGATGGCTTGTTCCAATACACAGTGTTGCCGTTTGGTTTGCACGGGGCCCTGCCACGTTCCAGAGGATGATGGATAGGATTTTACAACCCCACGCTCAATATGCGGCGGCATACTTGGATGATGTGGTTATATATAGTCCAGATTGGGAATCGCACCTTCCTAAAGTTCAGCGGGTGCTCACTGCAATTCGGTCTGCGGGCCTAGTGGCCAACCCACAAAAAGTACCATTGGGCTAGCGGAAGCCAAGTACTTAGGCTACACTATTGGCAAAGGTTTGGTCAAGCCTCAGACAACGAAGGTTGAGGCTATACAGAGTTGGCCACAACCTTTGACAAAAAAACAGGTGAGGGCTTTTCTCGGGTTAACTGGATACTATAGGCGGTTCATCCCGAATTTTGCTGCGATAGCCGCTCCCCTCACTGATCTCACAAAGGCGAGATCCCCTGTGATGGTGAAGTGGTCTCCCGAAGCCGAGAAGGCTTTTATAGGTCTGAAGGAGGCCCTGTGTGTATATCCCGTTTTGGTGTCCCCTGATTTTGCGAAGGACTTCATAGTCCAGACTGATGCCTCTGAGGCTGGTTTGGGGGCCGTCCTCTCCCAGGAGTGTCAGGGAGAGGAACACCCTGTTCTTTTTCTCAGCAGGAAGCTGTTGCCGCGGGAAAAAACTATTCTGTTGTGGAGAAGGAATGCCTTGCCATCAAATGGGCATTGGAAACCCTTAGGTATTATCTATTGGGTAGGAGATTCAGGCTGATAACTGACCACGCTCCTCTCATATGGATGTATCGCAATAAGGAGACTAATGCAAGGGTCACGAGGTGGTTCCTTAGCCTACAGCCATTTAGTTTTTCGGTGGAGCACCGGGCCGGTCTTCTACAGGGAAATGTCGACGGGCTGTCTCGGGTGCATTCGCTGATGTCCGTGGTCGCTCGTCCCGATGGTCTTGAGCTGAGGGGGAGGGTGTGTGACAGGAAGCAGGGTATGGTCCTGAATGGGCGATATGTGAGACCAGACCTTGTGCACTGTGTTTAAAAATAACCCCAGGGAGATGGTTAAAATATATTTTGTGTTTCGCTGGTGCAATGGAGAGCGTCCAGTAAAATGTGTTATGGGTCCCTGGGGTCGGGATAGTGGAGAGAAGGGCGGGCCACTATCCCAGCAGCCCGGCTCACTAGCCAGGCCAGGTTTTGGAGAATAAAGCCAACGATGGCATACAGGTGTGGTCCCATTTAGTTGGGCTTTATTAAGGGAAGGTTTTCCTTTGTAGCTGAGGAGTGTGGGTGTCTGTCCTTCCAGGAGAGAGAGCTGGAGAGACAGGGAAAAAGAACAAGTTATTCCTCTATTGCTGAAAGAAATGTTTGCTGTGATCCACTGATTCTCCCACTGATTGCCTGTGAAAGGTGGAGGTAAATAAAAGTCTTGCTTAAGAACAAAAAAGACTGTGGCTCTGCATATTTATGTTGCCCTAGAAGACGTGATTAAAACTGGACTGTGTCACAATTGTAAGATATTTTCCTTTATATGTGTCACTGGGCGCATCCATTGTGTGATATTTTCCTCTATATGTGTCACTGGGCGCATCCATTGTGTGATATTTTCCTCTATATGTGTCACTGGGTGCATCCTTTGTGTGATATTTTCCTCTATATGTGTCATGGGGCGCATCTATTGTGTGATATTTTCCTCTATATGTGTCACTGGGCGCATCCATTGTGTGATATTTTCCTCTATATGTGTCACTGGGTGCATCCGTTGTGTGATATTTTCCTCTATATGTGTCACTGGGCGCATCCATCTCCCGACTCGACTATTGCAATAATCTCTTATCTGGCCTCCCTCTGTCCCACCTCTCCCCCCTACAATCCATCCTGAACGCCTCCGCCAGGCTAATTCACCTCACCCGCCGCTCTGTCTCTGCCGCTCCCCTCTGCGAGTCCCTTCACTGGCTCCCCATCCACTGCAGAATTAAGTTCAAAATCCTTATCCTTACCTACAAAACCCTCACTAACTCAGCTCCCCACTACCTGTCCTCACTAATCACCAAATACACCCCAGCCCGCTCCCTAAGGTCAAACAGTGACCTGCGCCTAGCTTCTCCCCGCATCACCTCTATCCCTTGATAGACTGCAGCATTTCTCACGCGCAGCCCCCACTCTCTGGAACACTCTCCCTCGTACTGTCAGACTTTCCCCTAACTTCTCTTCCTTCAAACGCTCCCTGAAAACATTCCTATTTAGGGAAGCCTACCACCCAACTCACTGACGCAACCATCAATCACTCTCACCTTACAGTCCTCTCCTCCTGTTTCCAACCCCAACCCTCCCAGATTGTGAGTTCCTACGGGAATAGGGCCCTCATCTCCTCCTGTACTGTTTGTCAAATGTTGTTCAATGTATTGTAACCCTGTCTATACTGTGCTTATTGTACAGCGCTGCGGAATATGCTGGCGCTTTATAAATAAAGAATAATAATAATAATAATAATCCATTGTGTGATAGATTCCTCTATATGTGTTACTGGGTGCATCCATTGTGTGATATTTTCCTCTATATGTGTCATTGGGTGTATCCATTGTGTGATATTTTCCTCTATATGTATCACTGGGTGCATCCATTGTGTGATATTTTCCTCTATATGTGTCACTGGGCGCATCCATTGTGTGATATTTCCCTCTATATGTGTCACTGGGTGCATCCATTGTGTGATATTTTCCTCTATATGTGTCACTGGGTGCATCCATTGTGTGATATTTTCCTCTATATGTGCCACTGGGTGCATCCATTGTGTGATATTTCCCTCTATATGTGTCACTGGGTGCATCCATTGTGTGATATTTTTTCTATATGTGTCACTGGGTGCATCCATTGTGTGATATTTTCCTCTATATGTGTCACTGGGCACATCCTTTGTGTGATATTTTCCCCTATATGTATCACTGGGTGCATCCATTGTGTGATATTTCCCTCTATATGTGTCACTGGATGCATCCATTGTGTGATATTTCCCCTATATGTGTCACTGGGCGCATCCATTGTGTGATATTTTCCTCTATATGTATCACTGGGTGCATCTATTGTGTGATATTTTCCTCTATATGTATCACTGGGTGCATCCATTGTGTGATATTTTCCTCTATATGTGTCACTGGGTGCATCCATTGTGTGATATTTTCCTCTATATGTATCACTGGGTGCATCCATTGTGTGATATTTTCCTCTATATGTGTCACTGGGTGAATCCATTGTGTGATAGTTTCCTCTATATGTGTCACTGGGTGCATCCATTGTGTGATATTTTTTCTATATGTGTCACTGGGTGCATCCATTGTGCGATATTTTCCTCTATATGTGTCACTGGATACAGCCAGTGTGATATTTTCCTCTATATGTGTTGTCACGGAACGGACATGAGAGCTCTTTTCAGCGAGTCACAGGACTAAAGACTGAACCCTTTTTAAAGACCATTTTTCCTGTTTTCATTTTGGTTTTGCGTGTGAGCCTATGGACCTCTTATTTTATTGCTAGATGTGGTTTTATTGGTGTAATGTAATAAAAATGTACCCTGTATGATGTGACTGTAAAAGGATGAAAGAAACCGTTTGTATGTGTTTTTCCCCCGTCACCATTTTGCTCATCCCAGCATGGTTTCACAGAACAAAGGATCGCATGCCCCAAGATAGAGGATACAGCAAGCCAGTTGATTGGAGGCTTTTCCAAGACCTCATCTGCCTAATCCCTGGACAATGGGAAGGCTGAAAGGGACCTGATAGGGAACAGGAGGCTGGGAAAGGAGCCAATCAGTGCTGGTTGTGTGGGTGGGGGAGTTGGTAATCTGTTTATGTGAAGTTGTATAAATGACCCGGACGCCACCAAAGGGGGGGTCAGATAGAGCAGGACCGCAGGCGGACTTCCATCCCGCCACATGTGTCACTGGGTGCATCCATCGTGTGATATTTTCCCCTATATGTGTCACTGGGTGCATCCATTGTGTGATATTTTCCTCTATATGAGTCACTGGGCGCATCCATTGTGTGATATTTTCCTCTATATGTGTCACTGGGCGCATCCATTGTGTGATATTTTCCTCTGTATGTGTCACTGGGCGCATCCATTGTGTGATATTTTCCTCTATATGTGTCACTGGGTGCACCCATTGTGTGATATTTTCCTCTATGTCACTGGGTGCATCCATTGTGTGATATTTCCCTCTATATGTGTCACTGGGTGCATCCATTATGTGATATCTTGTGTTATAAACTGCCCCCCCCCAGTATCTTTCCATCTCTTGCTCCTCACTGTGTGGCTTTGGCCATAGAATGGATTGAATGGGTCAGTCACCAACTCCCATCATTGTATGGTGTGGGATGTGTTCAAAGAACATCACCAGGGGAAGGTTTAGAAGTCTTACAAGCTCCTTGTCTTATCTCAATCATGTGGCCAGCTCTTATCTAAGGTCACCTGGATCACAATAGACCTCCTGCAGCCTTATCAAAACATTACCTCCTCCACCTCATTAACTGTTAAATATTGTAGACGTTAAGGTACAGCAGTAAACTAAAACGTTTGCACAGATTTTGGTAAATGTTGGGTAGCTTAGACAACACAATAGATCTCCTGCAGTCTTATCTAAACATTCCCTCATCCACCCCATTGCCTCTTCACCACTGTTTTATCCTAAAGCACATTGGTGAAGTAAAACTTGCGATAAGATTAAGGTAAAAGCAGCCTCATGGGAAAAATCCACAAAATGGGAACAGGAGATAAAAACCCTAACTTTATTTTTCCTTTTTACATGCAATTACTTCAAACAAAGAAACAAAGCAGCAGCGTGGGTTATATACTGTGTTTTATAAGGGGTTTTTGTGTGTAATGCACAAGTAACCTGGTTACGGCGTATGTAAGTGGTAGTATCCCTTTAAATCCGGGCCGCCCTTGGGATAAAATGAACGAGGATGCTATATATAGTTTCTACATTTCTTATCGTACGCAGAATGTACACATTGAGATGCAAGCATCATGTTGCTTTCACTGGTTTCTGCAATATATTGCCTTCCCTACTGTCTCATTAGCCATTTAGTTGTAGTACGACCTACAGGGACACATCGTATATGTTGTGACTCAGACGCCGGTCCAGCTGCATGAATTCCGTATAGATAATCAGCAAGTGCTATTAGCGCGATACAGTATGAATAGATGATCCCCGGAATTTCATAAGTGGGTCTTTATTAAACACTTAATCATATGAGAGTGACTCACAGACGCCAGCAATTTAAGCCTATATGCTCATTTGTGTCCTGATAACCCGAGTCGTTTAGGAAATGCAGAATACACACACATTATTTAAAGGTGCTCCGTCGTGGCTGTGTTAACCCGTTCATTACCAAGCAATTTTTTGTTGAATTTGTTTTTATCATATCGCTTATTTGAAACATGGGATGGGAAGTTAACAAATAAATACAGTGTTAAATAGAAAATTTGCACAGAGATTGTTAGTCTGGGATAGATAAAAAAATTTTTTAAATAATGTCAACTTGCTCATTTTTCATATATTCATTTATCCTTTACAGAAATATTGCTGGGTTGAAAAGGTGCTGAACTCTAGATGGTATCCCTTTATGTAGGTTCATACAGATATTATTTTTATATTCTACTGATATTTTTTGGGAGCTGCATTACTAATAATCTCATTATTATGATCACAACAAATCCCCTTAAGCAGGAGATCTCACCATTTATCTGTCTGCAGCACATTTACTGCATCTGACGCAAAGGCCATCCTTGCCTGTATGCTGATAATTCAGACACCGCACGACATTGTGTGAGAGAATTATCACAGTTAAAGTCTAGAACCTTTTATCCCAGCAATAATTCTGTAAAGGAAAAACTAATACATGAAAACAAAATAATCAGTTATTTTAGATTATTTTAATCTTTTAACTATTTCAGAGTAACTATTGCTATTTTACTCTATATTTTATTGTTTCAAGTGAATGTTATGATAATATTATTCAACCAGAGTTGGCAACAGACATTTGCATGGTGAAAAAAATTGTAAGGTTTTTCTTGAATTCGTTGTTTTAATAATTTCGGTTCGTCATTTTCGTTATGTTACAATGGTTTGTTTATAGGGTGATTCCATATTTTGGAAAAAAAGTGATATCTTATTCTGAATCAACTCGTATTTTTAGTATATCATTTATTCGTTGTTCCGAATTGGTCTGTAATTTTGGAATGTTGTTTATTTGTTGTTTCTAATCAATATGTAATTTCGGAATGTTGTTTATTTGTAGTTCCGGGACGAGTGGTAATTTCGGAATGTCATCTATTCATTGTTCCGAATCGATTCGTAATGTTGTTTATAATTAATTCGGAATTTCGGAATGTTGTTTATTTGTAGTTCCGGGACGAGTGGTAATTTAAGAATGTCGTCTATTCGTTGTTCCGAATCGATTCATAATGTTGTTTATTTTCTGTTTCTAATTAATTTGTATTTTCGGAATGTTGTTTATTTTTAGTTCCGAGACGAGTGATAATTTCAGAATGTCATGTATTTGTTGTTCCGAATTGATTCGTAATTTCGGGAAGGCGATTAATCAGTCTTGCTTTTAATTATTTATTTTGGTAGATTGGCTTTTATATAGATAATTAGTTTATAGGGTATTTCTGAAGGTGAATAAATGTCGCTATATTTATTTGAACGTATCTCTATTTGTCATATCATACTATTTTGATAACAAGTAGATGTTGCTAGCAACAGGAAAAATCAGAAAACGATGCGCTGACTTGAATAAAAACCAATGGATCTGAAGCAATTGGGCTCATTCCATATGTCGTAATGTCAATTCAGATGGTACACCCTTTATAGAAAGGTCCGAACTTATCACATCATGCCATTTGAATGAAACGAATTAAGCGGAATCGATTCCTTGTATTCGTCACCATTTTTTCGGATCAGTTGAAAGTCGTTCCTATTGCAATTCGGCTATTCAGATGCGTCTGAATTTCCGAATCAGGAAAAAGTTGGCCAAAATACGATTCGTAAGAAAACGAATTGCATATGTCTACTTGGTAAAGAAAAGGGTTAAAGAGAGACTTGTAAGCTGATTGACAGTGTGTGAAAATGCAGCATTTTAGGTGAACGAGTAAACAGACTTTTCTCATTTGAGTAAGTGCTTGAGCTTTCTACATGCCATGTGTTGCCTCCGTACATACAGTATATTTATTCCCACTAAAAATATGTAATGGATTTAATTCACAAATTGCTGTATTAATCTTAATTACTGTCTACGAGCCTGTTTATCTGATTGCAGTGTCAACATAATTGCTCAGCTTGGACTGATTGTGGCTTTTAATCTTGAATGTCGCTTTTTTAATGTAATTCTTGTGATCGTTCTTTTTCATTGTCTTCCGGAACGCTGGAATTTCTCCAGAAAAGGCGTTCTGCTGTTCTTCTGGAACATTCGTTCATTATATGCATCTGAAAACCAGAATTAATTTAATATAAATTAATTTTGACAATGTAATTTTGACTTGAGAGGTTATTTGCTAAGCGCCGAACACTGTTTGAATTCTACAGGTTTAAACAGGCGAATCTCGTAAGTTTCAATTTCAAAAAGTAATTTTTATTTGACTTTATTTAAAACAACCTTTTATTTTTTTTATTTTTTACAAATACTTTCTTGTTTTTAAAACTTTTAGAAGAGCTTTTTGTATTTTGTTATATTTTAAAAGAGTTTTATCATTTTTAACCCCTTCACTGCTGAATCGTTTCACCTCATTTTTACCACTTTCGCTCATCATGTTTAAACACGATTAGAAGCCATGTTTTATTGTACGACCCAGACAAATTATATATCCTTTTTTTTGGCAGATTCATAATATATCATTATTTTTATGTATATGTCATGCCCTGCCAGAATGCTATAACAATTTTTTTTTAAAAAAATGTGAATTTCCAATCATCTGCACCTTGTAATATTGTTTTTTTTTCACATTTTATAATCCGAGCCTTTGCAGATATATATTCTATGGGGTACGCGGTGACATCAGTGGGCGGGGAGAGGCTCCGGAGGCTTGGCTGATATCCAAGATGTCAGCCACCTCGGGGAGATGTCTGCGATCTGGCACCTCAGGGGTTAAAGAGAAGCAGTGCTGGAAGGGTCACACTGTGAGGTTTCCAGCATTGCCTCTCTTTTAGTAAGATATCTCCCCCTCTTTTCAGGCGCTGTTCCGGCTTTGCTGGGGGGTACCTGAAACTGCAATCATCATGCCCATCGCGATGATGTCAGTGCGCCGGGAGGGGGTATAAAAGAGGGGTCTTACTTCAAGACCCCGGAGGGAGAGGTAGGTATAAGGAGAGAGAGCCCCCTCCGCATATAGTGGGGAATCCCCATGATGTTCCAAAACGTCTTCCACATCCAAAGGGTTAAAATACTTTTTTTAATATTATTTTTTAATAGACATTTTTATAATTTTTAAGGGACCTTTCCTAATATTTAGACACGTTTTTAAAACTTTTTATTGATGTAAAGTCCAGTTAGAGGTCTCTTTTAAATTTTTCAGTTCGTCAGAATTTGCCGAGGCAATTTCGGCAATTATTGGTGCAATTCGGCTGTTTTTTCCGATGTCCAATAACTGCTTTGGCGACTCTATTTTTGGCACAATACGAGGATCATTCACTAAATAGTAAATTCACCGTATTTTTGGCAAAATGGAATCGCCAAAAATAAGCAAAAAGCTAAGAAATTATACAAAATTTTGCTGCATTGAGAATAGACCCTTTAATCTTTGGTCATGTGATAGAAAAACACATATTGAAGTGAAAACATGATATTATTTTAAACAATATGCAAGTCTGTACAACTAAAGTACATAAAGACACAAAAAAGACGTCAATGTGTAACTGCTAATTTGTGAGAAAATCTCTCTTAATATATAATAATGTAATTGTGAGAATTATTAGAATTAAAGGTACTCACTTAAGGACCAGTTTAAGTAATGCTTAAGCTTTTCTGCATTGTATATCCTGTGTGCATGTTTTTCTTCTCTGTTTCTCACAATAGCACAATTATACTGATGATGCTATCTAAACCCCTTAGTGACCGGGCGGTTTTACGAAAGTCTGTCCTTTAGTGCACGCTGCTGTTTTTACGTTTCTGTGCTGTTTGTGTTTAGGTCAAATTTTCCTCTTACTCGTTTATGCAACCCACACATATTATATACCGTTTTTCCTGCCATTAAATAGACTTTCTAAAAATATTTTTTTTCCATCATATCCTATAATTTACTATAAAAAAAATAGTTTTGAAATTACTAAATAGTTTTGAAATTTTGTCCTGAGATTAGAAATACCCAATTTTTACATGTTTTTTTCTTTTTAACCCCTTCACTGCTGAGCCATTTCACCTCTGTGCCCTGAGCTAATTTTGACTGTTTTATGCTCATCATGTTTAAATGCCAGCTTAAGTCCTATTTTATTAAACCATCAGACAATTAAAACAATATATATATTATTATAATTTTTTTAAATTGCTTTTTACACAATACCCAGTCATGTTTGGTATCATTGGAAAGACCGTGATCAGGCCTTTTCCGATGATATCAAACATGACCCTCTAGCTCCAAAGGATCACTCTATCTCCACTTGGCAGCTAGGGGGTTAGTTGGGCCGCTGATGTCATCGCACATATGGTGACGATGTCAGTGGGTGGGGGGTGACCCCGAGGCTTGGCTGACATCCAAGATGTCAGCCACTTCTGGGTTTTAATCGTGATATGGCACCTAAGGGGTTAAAGAAAGCCACTGCTGAAAAAGGAATATATTGTCACAGGGTGGGATATATTGTCACGGTTGGGATATATTGTCCCGTGGTGGGATATATTGTCACGGTTGGGATATATTGTCCCGGGGTGGGATATATTGTCCTGGGGTGGGATATATTGTCCTGGGGTGGGATATATTGTCCTGGGGTGGGATATATTGTCACTGGGTGGAATATATTGTCACGGGGCAGGATATATTGTCACGGGGTGGGATATCTTGTCACGGGGAGGGATATCTTGTCACGGGGAGGGATATATTGTCACTGGGTGGGATATATTGTCCTGGGGTGGGATATATTGTCACGGGGTGGAATATATTGTCATGGGGCAGTATATATTGTCACGGGGTGGGATATCTTGTCACGGGGAGGGATATATTGTCACTGGGTGGGATATATTGTCCTGGGGTGGGATATATTGTCACTGGGTGGGATATATTGTCCTGGGGTGGGATATATTGTCACTGGGTGAAATATATTGTCCTGGAGTGGGATATATTGTCATGGGGCGGGACATATTGTCTCTGGGTGGGATGTATTGTCACAGGGTGGGATATATTGTCCTGGGGTGGGGTATTTTAGGAGCAAGTGAACAGTCAGTAATAAAATTTCATGTTTTGGAAGTAGAAAAATGTCCGTAAAGATCTGAGTGATAAGGACCAAATAGTAACGAAGAGTCGACTTGGTCAGAGCATCTCCAAAACGACAAGTCTTGTGGAGTGTTCCTGGTATGCAGTGGTTAGGACCTACCAAACGTGGTGCAAGGAAGACCAACTGACATCAGGGTCATGGGAACCCAATGATCATTGATGCACGTGGGACGAGAAGGCCAATTCATCTGGTCCCATCACACAGAAGAGCTGCTACAGCTCAAATTGCTGCAAATCCTAATGCTGGTCATGATAGAAAGGTGTCTGGACACACTTAGGTTTTCCAAGATATTTGACATTTTATGAAGGGTTACACTTTATAGATACAGTGAATAGATACGATGTGATTGTACTCTGCTAGTTACAATTGTATAATTGTCTAATTGAAAAACCTTTCCTTCTTTGCTTGTCTTGGTGGGGTTAGGTAAGGGTCACAATAGCGAGCGAAACAATGTCAATCTCACTTTGCGTGCCATAATAAAGGGGTAGCATTCATGGACTGTCTTTCTGCTCGACCTCAATTTATTTTGTGATTGCAATCAACGAATGCTAAGTCTGGGGGTTGGTCAGCACCCCTTCAAGTAGCCGCACTTGCTGTCATTACTGCAAACATATCAGTGAGAGCAGTAACCCTGTAGCTCTACCACTGCGGCAAATTAAATAAATAATGCATTAGTATTACTCATATGTGACACCCTGAAATCCACGCTCTTTTGCAGAATATTCCTTTGTACAGATTTGTTCTGCAATTGCCACTTAATGGAGATGAAGGAATGCTTGGCAGACACTGCTAGCAGCGACGCAGGTCATGGCCTCTTCTGATTGTTTTATAGAGAATAAATGCATTATCCTGAAAAAGGCAGTGGCCGAGCAGAGCATAATCGTATAACAGCGGAGCACAATACTACATAGAAATGTATGTTTGTGTGTATGTGTGTTATACACATGACTATACTCTGCCTGGCCAAAAAACCTCACACAATGTAATATGTGATTGTGCCGCCTTTTGCTGTGATTGCGGCACGCATTTGCCGTGGCATCGTGTCGATAAGATCATGCGATGTCACAGCATTTATTTGCGTCCAGAGCGGCATTAATTTGTGGCCAAGATCTTGTGTTGATGATGGGAGAGTCGCGGCGCTGCGTAAAGTCTTCTCCAGCACATTATCCCAAAGATTCACAATGGGGTCTGGACTGTGTGGTGGCCAATCCATGTGTGAAAATGATGTCTCGTGCTCCCTGAACCACTCTTGCACAATTTGAGCCCGATGAATCCTGGCATTGCCATCTTGGAATATGCCCGCTGTGCCATCAGGGGAGAAAAAACCCACTGATGGAAAAACCTGCTCATTCTATATATTCACAGAATCACATGACCTTTTCACATGCAGCAAAAACTCTCTTTATTTATTTATTTTTTAGGATTGTTTTAGGCATTTTTGAGGATATTTTGGGGGTGAAATTTTATTGTTCCTTATTTATTTTAAAACAAGTCTTTTTTTCCGCTGCAATGAATTAAATACATACGATGTTTCAGCACCACGGTGAGCTCCATAGCTGTCTATAGTGCTGAATCTAAACTGAAAATTTCACTCAAAAAATCCTGATAAATGCTTAAAAAAATCAATAAACAAAATGACTTTTTGCTGCAAGTGACGAAAATAAACAGTTTAAGAAATATTTCATAAAAACGTGGATTTTTTAACATTGAAACCTATAGGCGAAGCCTATAAGTTTTAAGGTTAAAAAAATCCTAGTTTTTATTACTTTGAAATCATTTTGTTCCATTTTTTTTAGTTTTGGGTCATTTTCATTCCATTTCTTTTCTCTTGGATCATTTTGTTCCGTATTGTATCATTTTGGATCTTTTTTGGATCAGTTTGCCTTCCAATATTTCATTTAATTGTATTCAATGTTCTACCGTGATTCTTAATTTTGGCCAATTCGGGATTTAGGACGGTCAATATTTCGTTTATCGGAAACATTAAAAAAAAAAATACGAAAATTTTGATTTTTGTCCGAATTTCAATTTGTGACGAAACAAAATGCACATGTCTAGCATTATGACTTGCTTCTCCACGGTCGAAGGGCAGAGATGTTACCTCTGGACTCCACAGCCGATATTGGGCCATATTACAATCGTCGCGCAGAAAGTCTTGCGCAAGGCGAAAATATTTGGGCCAAGCGGTAAAGTTTTGCACGTGTAAATCACCGCTGGAATTACGATCCTCGCGCATTTTTTCATCCGTCGATTAATAACGCGTAAACCGGACTCGCACAAATGCTCGCGCAGTACCGTTGCGTGCAGAAATCAGTGTGCGGACTGTTTTTTTCATGCGATTCAGCCAATCAGAATTAAGAACCACAATTATCTCACGTTAAGTTTTTGCGCCTGCCAAAGTCAATCTGCGCATACAGTATATACTGCATCAATAATAAATGCACACACGACTTCTCCATTTTATTGTTTGGGTATGAGTAGAATGTGTAACTATACTTTGCTGTATTTTTTTTGGGCTGGTGTATTTGGTTTCGGCCAGGACGTTCAGATTTGCCATTAACACCAGCTTTTAGGAGTTGCTAAAATCATGTGCGCAAAGGCTATGCGTTAATTCCTGCTCATAGATTGTAATATCATCCGCGTACTAGCATTCATTCGCGTTTGCGCTCACATTGTTAAGTATAGGACTAGCTCAGTACAGAGCACTTGCAAAGGGTTCACGCAGGATCACCCGCTGTAGACGAATACGTGCGTTTGTTGTGCTGACAATCTAATACGACGTGCGGCGCAAAAGGTTTTACCCCTCGCGTTAATGCGTTTTTGCGCCGTCGCAAACGTTTGCACGATGATTGTAATTTGGCCCATTGTGTGGTAGGCAAGTATGTACCGTTAGTGTCTTGCCCAAAGACACTTACTGGAGAGTGCTCTGGCCGGGATTCCAACCTGGGTCTCCACCGTTATAGAGCAGTGATGTTACCTCTGCTCCACCCAGTCGGTATAAGTGTAAGGCCTAAGGCTAGGGTCAGACGAACGCATTTTTTACAAAAGACACGATAGCGGTCATACGATGCGCACTTTCGGACGTGATTTCATACGGATCCAAACCAGTAAACTTTGGGTGTCTGGACGTGATGTTGGCCGGACATGTGCAGCGTCTGACGTCTCCTAATCACGCACACACGCCGCTATGCGAACGCAGCGCATACTGTACGGCAGTACTAGCGGTTCGACGTTCTTGCAAAAATGCGTTCGTTTGCCGCTTGCGTTGCGCGGTCGAACTTTCGTGCGGACGTACTTCGTGTGTGGGCCTGCGTTGGACGTAATTTGCTGCTACCACGGCCGTAATAAAGTGCGGCTAAACGCACCTTCGCACTGCATTCGTCTGACCCCAGCCTTACCCTCAGAAATATTTCTATCTTATCTCCTTTATACATATATCTTTTATGCTTTATCAACTATCTGTAGAGTAAGATTAATAGAAAGTGAAATATTTCCTCTTGTAAATTAATGTGACAATAAATGAAGCTGAACACACCAGGCAAACTACTTTCACCACCAATTAGGCTGAAACAATTGTCCTGATGTGACCTTACAATAAAGCAGTTATGGGAATTAAATGCATTCTATTATAATATTATTTACAAGATGAAGTTAGTAAGGTCTTTGTGCTGTACGAAAAGCGATTATTTTTACTCATACAGAAAGATCCCACGCTGGTTGGTCTTTGTTATATTGCTACAAACATTCTTGCTCTAGCAGTAACACAAACAGGGTTATTCAGAGAAAGGTGAAACTCTGGAGAAGTGAAAATTCTAGGTCAGAATAGCCAATTTGGAAAGAGATAAATGGGAGAATTTTTCTGGTTTGGCTATTTTGACCTAGAATTTTCACTTCTCCAAAAGTTCTCCAGAGTTTCACCTTTCTCTGAATAACCCTGAAAGTCACACATACACACAAGTTTATTTATCTATGTACGGTTCTGTTTTGTTTTAGGATTAGGGTTACTGTTTGGGTTAGGGTTACCATTAGGATTGTTGGGGGTTGCTGCACCTCTCGTGCAGGGATGACGTCCTTGGCAATCAGTACTGGCCACCCTTTTTGGGTGAGAGCAGACTGATTTGCATATGGATCATTTGTCCCTGTAATGGCACAAACAAGCTAAAACCTTATGAGACCTGAGCGGCCCCCACCGCAGAGCCGGCCACTAGTGCTGTTGTTCGTTCTCAGGACCTTCACAACCCCCCCATTTTCCTTACCGTTAGGATTACATGGAGGGTGTGAACAGTGCTGCTTGGCCCCCCAAAATGCGGGCTGGGAGTGTAACGTTGGGAGCTTCCAGCCCTACCTGTGTGCTTGAGAGCAGCATGTCTGATGCTGCTCGCTGACCAATGCCCGGTTTAAATGGAGACAGGCAGGGAGGTGGTTGCATGAGGCGCGGCTTGAGTGGGGGGCGTGGTCTGGTGAAGGTCTTTAAAAACCCTCAGTGTATTCTCAGCAGTTGCCAGATCGTGGTTATCCATACCTGAGCTCCTTGTACCTGACTGCTATATTGAATTAACCCGTTATTGACCTCTGCTTGTTTCTGACTATTCTGCCTTCTGTTGCCCTAGACCATTTTCTTGTACTACGCCACTGCTCTGATATCGACCCGGCTATTCCATTTGACCATTCTGAACTCTGTATTCCTGATTCTGGCTCAGCTGACTACTCCTCGTGTTGTTAACCCTTTCTGTCTAGCTAGTTTACCTGGCCAATTCTAAGGACCAGACAGTTAGAGATCTTTCACGGCTACTCTGTTGGTAGCTTCTGGGCTCTGTGGAGTGTGGGGCGTTAAGTACTGCGTGGTGGGATCTGGGAACCGTGACAGGGAGCTTGCCCTGGCCAAAGGGCAAGTCTGATTATCACCAGTTACCACCAACACAATGAGATTAAAGAGGGGTAGGGCAGTGGTAAAACTGGAGGTGAGAGGAAAGGGAGCAGGAAGAATGTAAGGTGACAGAAATAGGGAAAATAGAGCTTGAGAGTGATATGACAGAGACACACCAAAATCTTCAGCTCCAGACCTATGCCGTTCTTTTTCTAGCACTGGTCTAGGACCAAGCATGTACTGGCCATCGGGACTAGCGGGAGGTTCCCGGTGGGCCGGTGGCTCAGTGGACCGCTGCTGGTTTCCTAATCAGCAGCTCCGGATTCGGACTCTTGAAGTCCGAATCCAGATCTTATCTGACCGCAATCGCGGCCCAAGCGCTGCAGCGTGCCTCCCATACACATAGAACGTACAGTGGCGCCGCCCCCTCCAACGTGACTCGCATGACCTACGTCACGTGATGTGGACGCCGGCCCCTTCGCATGCAGAGGAGGCTAACAACAGGCGCAGACATGCAGACCGGTCCGGAACAGAGGAGCAGGCAGCTGAGTGCAGAGGCGTTGGTGAGTATACTCCGTTATTTTGTGTTGCAGGATGGATCATCGGCAGAAAATAAATAAATATGGCAGGAATAAAGTATGTGGGCCTGCCGGGGGGGGGGGTGATAGGAACCTGGAATGGGGTAAAGATTGATTGGGGGGGGTGAGAGTGAACTGGGGGAATACAATTGAATTGGAGGGTGGGAGTGAACTGGGGGAATACAATTGAATTGGAGGGTGGGAGTGAACTGGGGGAATACAATTTAATTGGAGGGTGGGAGTGAACTGGGGGAATACAATTGAATTGGAGGGTGGGAGTGAACTGGGGGAATACAATTTAATTGGAGGGTGAGCGTGAACTGGGGGAATACAATTTAATTGGAGGGTGAGCGTGAACTGGGGGAATACAATTTAATTGGAGGGTGAGAGTAAACTGGGGAATACAATTTAATTGGAGGGTGAGCGTGAACTGGGGGAATACAATTTAATTGGAGGGTGAGCGTGAACTGGGGGAATACAATTTAATTGGAGGGTGAGAGTGAACTGGGGAATACAATTTAATTGGAGGGTGAGCGTGAACTGGGGGAATACAATTGAATTGGAGGGTGGGAGTGAACTGGGGGAATACAATTGAATTGGAGGGTGGGAGTGAACTGGGGGAATACAATTGAATTGGAGGGTGGGAGTGAACTGGGGGAATACAATTTAATTGGAGGGTGGGAGTGAACTGGGGGAATACAATTGAATTGGAGGGTGGGAGTGAACTGGGGGAATACAATTTAATTGGAGGGTGAGCGTGAACTGGGGGAAATGGAGGGTGAGCGTGAACTGGGGAATACAATTTAATTGGAGGGTGAGCGTGAACTGGGGAATGCAATTTAATTGGAGGGTGAGAGTGAACTGGGGGAATACAATTCTATTGGGGGGAATGAGAGCGACCTGGGGGGAATAAAGAGTGGAGGGGGGAATAAAGAGTGATGGGGGGGGGTGAGAGCAACCTGTGGGGGGAAAAAGGTTGATGTTTTTTTCTGCCATACTTCTAATATGTGCGCGTTTGCATAATTAAAATGGGCCGGTCTGGATGAAGTCCAGGGCCGATATTTTGTCCCAGTCCAGCCCTGCCAAGGATTTAAAATCTTTGAGTTGTAACAAGCTGTAATTAACTCAGGGACCTTTATTATAACATTTTGTTCCCCACAATTTATGCACAGTAACGAACAGTCTTTGCAAAGGCCAGTCTCTGGGTCAGCTCATCCAAGGAGATCTCATTTATCTGTATTAAATGGTGCATACGTGCACCCAGAATACAATCTTTGCATAGTCGGATACTTTGTTAGAAGCGTGCTTTTCCATCTTGCGGTAAAACGGCCCGGATACAATTTTCGATGTAGTCATTTTTAATCGCAGAGAGAAAATTAACTGAATCCCTAAAAATGGAAACTATTCATCATATAAACGACGCTAAAGCAAAAGCGAACTTTTTAATACGAGGAAAATTTCAACACATAAGCTTAGTGTCAGTGTTTGTCTTTCTCAGCCACATGCTGGAAGATGCGCTTTGCATTTTATTAAAATTCAGATGTCAGATGTGGATTCCCCCCCCCCTTGGCTTTCAGCATTCAACCTGACAGCATCTTAGAAAAGTTTGAAGTGACGTCTCATTTCTTCATTTGTGTGTACATACCGCTAGACTTTTTGCTGTCAAGCACTGATTAGAGCAGTACCGACTGGAAAACAAGAATTCATGAGACTTGTTTCATACATAATTAAGACACTCTTAAAGTGACTCTGTCACTTGCCGTAGACATTGCTACAATTAAAGCATCAGGAGAAAAGAAATACACCCCTTCACTTCCAAACAGCTTTCACTTTTCGAACATATTTATTAGTAGTTGAATGTAGGAGAAAACAGAGATGTTCTTTCATATGAGCTGTGTGACGGAGTCAGCCGTCACTGAGGCAGTTGGAGGAGCCTGGAGGCTAGCCTCCTCCCTACTGACTATGGGCCTAGGTGCTACCTGGGTAATGCCAACTGGATTGCCCAGGGAATCCAGGATTTATGTGGAACTGTGTCTGGGCATCCTGGTGGGCACACTCGACTTATTGTCAAAATGTTTTCCACAATGTAGACTGAGGAGGCAGGATGGGGGGATTTCTCTGGCAGCTAGAATAAAATAAGGGTCACCTAGTGATTGTGTAAACTGTCTATTGTTTAACCTCCCAGTTCGATCTCCTGTCCCTTGTTCTGTTATTGGTTCTACTGATCCTGTCTTTGTTTTATTCATGAAGGGGGATTGTCCCTTAACTGTACATATCTGTATGTCTGCTTTTTCAGTAAAGACTATAGTTAGTTTTTCTGCTGTTACTCTGAACACTGGTCTTGCCTAGTGATTTGGGGAAAATTACATTTATTTATTTGGAAGTCGTGTTCCTGCCCTAAATGTTACGTTTTTTGTTTTTTTTAGAAAGTATTTTACCAGGAAGGATATATTGAGATTTCTCTGTTTCAAATTGGGTGGTGAGTATGTACCGTTAGGTGTCTTGCTCAAGGACACTTAGTGGAGAGGTGCTCTTGCAGGGATTCAAGCCTGTGTCTGCACAGGCTCCATGGTTATAGCGCCTGGTAATTTAGGGAGGTTTGGCCTGAGGTTGCTGAAATGCGAGTTCCAGCTTGGAGAAGGATATCTGTCACATGCTGTGATATAACAATTGCAATACTCGTGTCAAAAATGGAGCAGAATCTGTTGCCTAGAATGAAGGGGCAATATGATACAGTTTAGTGTTAAGATTAACTCTTACTCTAAATATAACCTTAATCCTAAAATAATCTTGAATAGTAACCTATCACTAATTTTTAACCTTAAACCTAATGTCTGACCCGAACCCTAATGTCTACCCGACTCTAGTATTTAACCTTGAAGAAAATGTCTATCCCTAACCCTAATTTCTAGCCTGAGCTAGGGAAATGCATGCACTTTCCCACATATAACAAGGAATTTTGGGTGAGATATGTAAATGAGATCCACAACCTCTCATTTTGCATTTCTAAATGTCTGTTCAGCACAACCCTCGTGCAAATAAAATGTTGAAATAGATGCTTTGACCATTTAACCCATTCACCCGATATCGAGTACAATCAATAATTCTGGAGCAAGGCAAAGGAATTTTGTTAATTGCAAAAAATAATAATTTGCAAATGGGCTCCAGAATGTGCCCCCAAGATTTTAGCACGTTGGGGATGACATCTGAAGTCACAAACCAATTTCAACAGCATGGAGGTCCGTGTTCTTCTTTAAGGAAAGAAAAAATCCCAATTAAAGAGATATAGTAGTGCTTTTTGGCCAGCAGATGGTGCTATCTGCCTGTCTAATAATGCATACATATGGAAAATGTGCTTTTGTAGATATCAGGCACTTTTTCAATACATGGCAACTGCAAAGTTGTTTTCTATAGATGCACTGGGTCCTGGAAATGGTTATATGGAGAACAACTTGGTAGTGAAGGGGTTAAGTGAATTTTCAGTGAGGAAGTGCAAACTGACATGTACTGTTCGGTTATTTTGGCAATGGAGAAATGAGAATTAAAAGATAATGCTAAAAACATAGCATTTTTGTTTCACGGTGGTTGAGTGGAATGCATAATAGCCCCTGCCCAGGAACAGACCTGTGAGCCCAGATTACAAATCAGCACATTATTATGTGTAGGTTAATAAAGTGTCATGAAACGAAGCTCATTTGGAATTTATTTTAAGAGTATAAACCAACGGGGAAACAGGAAAATTGATCCTGTGACTTCATATATAATATATACAGTCTTCCGTCCACATGCTTTTGAAAAACAATTCACCATAGCCTCTGAATGACTAATGCTTGTTTGGTGACCTTGAGATGGGGGCATGGATTTAAGCGACCTAGTGCTAATGAAGGAGCACAGAGGACAAATGAGCAGTCATTCCAAGCATGGGTCAGCAATAACCAATGATATAAATCTAACTTTGTCATGATTTCATGGCACGGCCACCTTCATGTATAGAGTATATGTGGTTCTATGGACCTGTTGGTTATCAAACTCTCCCCTAATCTTCAAGCCTTCAAGAAATCCATTAAGAAATCTTTTCAGATTAGAGTATTGTCATGCACAGGCATGGTTCTTGCGCTGTGCCAGATTTAAATGCATAATTTGTGGGGTAGGGGGTTCCCTGCCTTCTTTTCAAAGGAGTTGGTACAGTGGACAAAGGAATTCGTTATTTACGACCCTTATCTGATAATCTGCTTTCTTGGATGGAAAGCTGAATGGAAACATGATCCAAATAGGTGGGGGTTGGTGGGTTTTGGACAGACAAAGGGCCAGCACCCCAAGTACAATTTGTATTTTGCAAGGATTTTTGTTGAAGCAACATCTAAGAACATTCCTGGGACTTACATGTCGAAATACCCGTGTAAGTTAGGCTTCTTTGTTTTAAGTCCCATTTTATTTGAAGAACTGTTTTGCACATCTTATTATATTTTGTATGTCTTGTTTTTATGTGATATTTTCACTGTGTAAAGTTTTATTTTTGTCTTTTGCCATTAATACCTTGTAGCCCAGTACTGTCTTTGCTCTAGATGATTCATGTTTTCCTGTAAGCTCCGGTGTTAGCGTTACCGTAGAATTACCATTTGGGAGATATATTAGCAATATATGGTAGGCTCCTGGATTGGGGGTGCTATACAGTTACTGGGGGTTTGAAAGTACCCTATTACTTTCGTGGTGCAGCGTATAGTCGGAAGGGTGTGTGTGGTTTTGGGGGGACTAGGTTGGCATAACTTGGGGCCCTGAGAGGGGGCAGAGTTAGTAAGCCCAGGGGCTTGGAGCTGCTAACCCCTTGAACACCCTCCTTCCGCATGTGACGACTGGGCAGATAGTGGGTGGTCGTCACAGATACCACTTTAACGATGCAGGCCTATCCTTCTCCACACCTATGGCACATCATGATTGAGGCCACTTCCATGGCCACCACCATTCCTGAACCACCGGCACTAGTGATCCTGACAACCACCAAATCTCCTCTAATTTTCCTCCACCCCAATCCCTTTAGATTGTGAGGAGGACCCTCTTCACCTCTTGTTCCCATTCTATATTTGTTTATTTGTGTCATGTTCCCCTCAGTTATTGCTGCAGAAACTGTTGGTGCTAAATAAACGATGATGATAATAATTGGAGAATTTTTATTCATGGTTCTTCAAAGCAGAGTGCAGTGAAGAATGAAAATCATAGGATTGATTTTATAGGTTTGGTGTCCAAACGTTTGTCCCATGATTGGAGACATCACAATGGCAACAAAGAACAGGAATCAAAGGAGGTTCTGCCAACAAAACACCTGAAAGTTTTTTTTTATTAAAACTTCAACATCCTGGTGGATTTCAGGAGTCAGAGGAGCTGGAGATAAAACACAGCCGGAAATGAACTGGAGAGTGTTGGCGTTATGTAGGGGCATAACATGTGGGCAGTCATTTTTTTAAAATTTTTTTTTTAGAAAGGGAAGGGAAATATTGCAAATTAATCAAAATTTAATAACAAGGGATATTAAAGGGCCACCAGAGAAAGAAATTATTTATCACAATGTATGCACTTCACAGTCTTATCCAAAAGATTTACTTTGTTATTTTATTAGGATTATTAAAAGTACTTTTTGTTTTATTGCTGAAGGAAATGAATATTAGATTAGGCATATTGCAATGGACCTATGATTATTTTATCAGTTGTCTGTTTGATTATAGATAAGGCGACTACTTGCAGGGTTATCCAAAGAGATTCGAAAAATCACCGCACGTTCGGTGACTTTTCGTTCTCTTCAATTCGGTTCCTTTTGCCGATTGCATTTCGGTGACCCTGCGGTGTATTCAGCAAGCACCACAGGGTCCCCGAATTGCAGGGAAAAGCTGCCGAACACCTGACGAAAACTAATCGAATGCACGCTGAAAACAAGCAAAAACATCTGGATTAACCTTCGAAAAAGCCGAATAGGAGCCTAACAGGAGCCGAACAGGAGCCGAATCACACAGAGCCGAAGCAGCTGAGACATAGAGGAGGCAGTGAATAAATTAGAAAAACCATTTGTATGAATCTGGGAAAATGAAACGCTGTTTGCAAAGAAACTACTGAGCGAAAATGTCTGAAATTTTCACAGGAGGTCCAGGGAATGATAATAAAAAGGGCTGTTACAAAAAAAATAAGCAAACTGAAAAAAAAAAAAAAAAAAATCGGACTTTTTAAAAAAAAAAAAAAAAAAAGAAAAATGCTTAAAGTATCCTAAAAAAATCTATAAATAAAGAGACTTTTTGCTGCAGAATTTTATAATAAGCGGTTTATTAGATATTGAATTAAAACGGGAATATTTTTAACATTGAAGCCTATGGGATTCCCCTGAATAAATTTGCCGAATTAAACCACCGAATGGCAGGGCATTTCGGGAACCTTTCACTGCTGGTTTGTGTTCTCTGAATAGCCGAAGCAGTGCTTTTTCATGGGGATTTCTCTGCCCTCGAACAGGCACCGAACAGGCACCGTATGTGCAGGCAATTCGCCAGTATTTGGCAAATTGCCTGCTCTCTGGATAGCCGAATGGCCAGGAAAGGTAACCGAACGCTGATTTTCAGCGTTCGGTTACCTTTCTCAAGCAATTCGGATCTCTTTGGATAACCCTGTTGGATATTGATTTCTATAACAACCTAACTATCGAGCATTTAAGGACAGCCGAATTGGCCACCAAATTGCACCGAAAGGGGAATTTCCCCATACAGTGCAATTTCGTGGCAATTGGGATATCCAGAAAGCTAGCAATTTGTTAATATTGGTGAATTGTGAGCAAAATATGGTGCAATTTGGCGGCAGTGAAATTCCCCGTAGAGAAATAATATTTAATCCATTCAGAGAACGCCGAACAGCTGTGAAACGTTGGCGAAATGCCCAGATTTTCGTTGGTTTCATTCGACAGGTTTAAACAGGTGAATTCCCTGTTTTTATTAAATATTTTATTCAATCGTTTATTCTTTTCATTTTCAGCAAAAAGTCTTTTTATTTGTTAATCTTTTGTAGAATTTTTTAGGCATCTTTCTGGATTTTTTTCGGCGTAATTTTTGATTTAATTTGTTTTTAAAAGTTTTGTTTTTAATTCTGTAACAGACCGTTTTATTGTTATTCATAGGACCTTATATATTATTTCCAGCAGGGGCGGACTGGGGCGGGGGGCAGGGGGACCAGTGCCACCCGGGCCGCCTGTGTCAGACCCCTCCTGTACAATATTGCTGGCCGCCGCATCGGGCCAGGACCTGGGCCTAGGGCCCGGGGCCTTGCCTGCTGGTAGTCGGCCCTAAATTGCAGCTGCACAATCAGATGTGTTAAGCAGCAGACTGCCGCAGGAGCTCCTACGCCTACCCCTCTATGGCTGAGCGCGCCAGCGCGGAAGTGCAGGCGCACATGTGACATCGTATCACATGACTGTGAGCTGACGTCATCATGTGCTGCCTGCACGTGGTGCCCTGTGAAGGTGCTTTTAACTCCGCTGTGGACCGGGTGTTTCCTGCTCCTCCTGCTGGCCTCGTGAGGGGCCCCCTGTAATTTAGCATGCTTCCAGATTTGGGGGCCCCTCAAGCAAAATGTTGTCAGGAGAGCACTGAGAGAGCCTGGTGGAGAGCACTGTCTGCTCAGAGAGAAGGCAGGAGAGCACTGCACGGAGAGCAGCCCCGCCCACACCCGGCAGCTCTGAAACCTCCCAGACCCCCAGCACCTCCAGGATGAAGTAAGGAGGGGGATGGGGTTGAGTGTGTTGTGTGTGTGAGGGGTGAGTTTGTGTGTCTGGGTAGGTTAAAACAGTGTCTGGGGGTGGAGGGGAGTCATTGTGGGTGTGTGGGAGGGTTAAGTGTGTGTGGTGTTAAGGATTAAGTCTGTGAGTGTGTGAGGGGTTAAATCTGTGTGTATGAGGGATTAAGTCTGTGTGAGGGGTTAAATCTGTGTGTGGGTGTAAAGGGTTAAATCTGTGTGTGGGTGTGAGGGATTAAATTGTGTGTGTTTGAGGGGTTAAATGTGTGTGTGTGTTTGAGGGGTTAAATCAGTGTGTGCATATCTAGATTTTTATTTTACTATATAACTTTTAATATATTTTAATGAACTAAATATAATTAAAATAATAATAATGTTATTTATTTTTATTTTTAATTTTAAAATAACATTTTTATTAATAATATATTTGAGTTTTATTCCTGTGGATTCTTTGCTACAGTATTGTGAGATTTGTATAAGGATATCACAGAATCCACAGCAATAGAACTCACGCTCATACACTCTGAACATTACCATGAGTTTTATATGCTGTGGATTCCGTGATACGCTCATACACACCGCACATTGCTGCGAATTTTGTTACTGTGGAGCTCTGTGATACGCTCATATACATTGCACATTACTGTGAGTTTTATTGCTGTGGAGCTCTGTGATGTGCTCATACACACTGCACATTGCTGTGAGTTTTATTGCTTTGCAGCTATGTGATACAGTAATGTGCAGTGCGGTGCGTATTAGCGTATCAGAGCTCCACAACTATAAAACTCACAGTAATGTGCGTTGTGTAGGAGTGTGACTTTAATAGTTGTGGAGCTGTGATACGCTCATACACACCGCACATCACTGAATTTTATTGCTGTGGAGCTCTGATACGCTCATACACACCATACGCAGCCAATGAGGCAAGTGGCATGTCGGCTAGTCTTGACAAAACCTGCCCATCAGTAAGAGGTTAACGATGCTCTCCTGTTAACCTGTTTTATGTGTTGCACCTTTCCAATTGTTATTTAAAAAAATATTATATTTTGGGGGGGTTTAAATATTTTTAAAATTTGTATGCTTTAGTGATTATTTTTGGTTGAGGGGCACTAATGAAAGACTTGCCCCTGGGCGCAACATGATCTCGCTACGCTGTGGGCAATATATATCCATGTGTGAGCTGTGGGCAATATATATCCTTTTGTGAGTTGGGGGCAATTATATATCCCTGTGTGAACTGGGGCAATATATATCCATGTGCGAGCTGCTGTGGGCAGTATATATCCAGGTGCGAGCTGCTGGGAGCAATATATTTCCATGTGTGAGCTGCTGGGGGCAATATATTTCCATGTGTGAGCTGCAGGGGCAATATATATATCCATGTGTGAGCTGCAGGGGCAATATATATCCATGATTGAGCTGCTGGGGCAATATATATGAGCTGCTGGGGCAATATATATCCATGTGTGAGCTGCTGGGGGCAATATATATCCATGTGAGCTGTGGCACTATATCCGTGTGAGCTGTGGCACTATATCCGTGTGAGCTGTGGCACTATATCCTTGTGAGCTGGGGCCAATATATCCATGTGAGCTGGGGCCAATATATCCATGTGAGCTGGGGCCAATATATCCATGTGAGCTGGTGGCAATATACCCATGTGTGAGGTGGGGCAATATATCCATGTACGGTGTGTATGAGTGAGTTTTTTATTGCTCTGGAGCTCTGTGATATGCTCATACACACCGCACATTACTGTGAGTTTTATTGCTGTGGAGCTCTCATACAGTAATGTGCAGTGTGTTTGAGCGTAACGGAGCTCCACAGCAATAAAACGCACAGTAATGTGCGGTGTGTATGAGCATATCACAGAGCTTTACAGCAATACAACTCACTGTAATGTGCGCTGTGTATGAGAGTAAGTTATATTGCTGCGGAGCTCTGTGATAATGCTCATACACAAGGGCCTGAGTTGCTGCACTATGGGCCTCTGGGTCATACTTGGCCCCTGGGCCAAAAGTTGCCAGTCAGCCCCTGATTTCCAGGCATTTTCATGCATTATTTTTGATTTAAACGCCTTTTAAAAGTTGCGTTATTTTTTTACCTTTCTTCAGCGGCTGGTTGGCTTTTTTTACGGCGGCGTTCGGTGGTCTGTTCAGCAAAGTTTGGCGGTCTGTTCGGTGGTTTGTCGGCTGCATTATGGGTTTATCGGATTAATTCGGCAGGTTTATCTGTGGCATTCGGCGGATCCGTTCAGTGCACTTCATGGATCTTGTGGCGAATGCTGAAATCTGAAGTCCCCAAAGTGCAGGAAACGGATCCAAAAATTCTGTGAAAATCCAGCGCAAAATCACCAAAAGTCCGCTGAAAATCCACTGATACGATCAAAGGATCGATCCGAAGCGCCGCAGAAAACCCGCCGAGCGTACCTGACGTTCCGCCGCCAACCTGCCAAACACGTCCGAACAAAGCCGAAAATCCGCCGAACACAGCGCCGTCCAGCCGTCGGAAAAAGCCGGTGAAGTGTGTGGGGGGGGGGGGTGATTGAAAGTTTCCAAATTTGAAAAACTGTTTGCAAAAAAACTTATATAAGGTCCGATGAATAATAATTAACAGGTCTGTTACAGAAAAAAGAAAAAGTGCTTTTAAAACAAATGGGGAAATAATGTTGCCGAAAAATGCCTAAAATATACAAAAAAAAAAATACTGCAAATTAAAAGAATAAAAAAAAAAAACGGTAACGCATCGGTAACGCATCTGTCCATTTTTAATATACAATAAATTCTATATGGTCTATATTCCATTAACTACTCTCCTTGGATATACACTTGCCACCGCTTGGAAGCTCCTGATATCTGGCCCTCAGACGGTTGGGAAGAGGTTCTGGGTATCCACCATAGTGTACCTGATGCTGTATTGAGTGAGCCTGTGTGGAAGAGGCTCTATATTTGCCATCGCAATAAGAGTTGAAGAGTTAAGAAGGGATACGCCACCCTCTATATGGCTGGAAGCTCCTAAACCTAGAGCCAGGGATTTTTTTGGGCTCTTATAAATGTGAGTTTCCATATTCCCACGAGTGATTTATCTGCCATAATTAATTGGGATTTTCTGCACGATTATTCCCCTCCTTTTTTTCTCTCACTTTTTTCTCCTTTCTGGCTACCCTCTCCATTATTGAGAGACGGCAAGAGATATACAAACCAAGAAAGGAGGACTACATTTGTGCATCGCTTGAACATAAAGGAGATTAAGTAAATTTTAAGATTTTTTTTTTCTTTTTTTCCCACTGGTATTCCTACCGTTGTATTGGATATCACTGAATTTGCACATTTTGCACATTCGGACACTGTTGCACTTTATAGACTCTCTTATACCCATCGCACTGCTGGAATTCTATACATTGTTGCACTTTACTGTGTTCTATGGCACATTGCACTTTTATATGTGTACATTGATTGAATATTTGTCACTTTAAGATTGAAGCACTATATGTTCGATACACTTCTTGGTTGAAGTCTACCTTTAAATCTATTTTGATGCGCTACAAAGGTTCTATTTATAAAAGAATAAACAGTTTATTACATATTGGATAAAAATGGGAATATTTTTAACATTGAAGCCTATGGGATTCGCCTGAATAAACCTGTCGAATGAAAACACCGAACAGCAGGGCATTTCACTGACATTTTTCTGCTGTTCGGGTCTCTGAATAGATTAACCATTACTTGTCTATGGGGATTTCACTGCCGTCGAACAGGCACCATATTTTGCTTGCAATTCACCAAAATTTGCCAAACTGCCTGCTTTTTGTATAGCCGAATGGCCCCGATATTGCAGCGTACTGGGAAAATTACTGTTCGGTGCAATTTCGAGGCCAGGTTGGCTCTCTCTGAATAACCCTGTTAGTACTAGACCGCTGCGTAATAACATATCTGTATGTTGTTTATAAAATAGCTATGGATGTGAATGCTGTAGAACACATACTATGGTTCCCAGGGCTTTATAACATGAATGTATAATTCATACATACAGTGTAATGGTTTTCATCTTTAATGAAGTACTACACAATAGATGCTTAGTCAAGATTTGTTCAATAAATTGCATCTATATAACAAGGTCTTTCACTACAGGGAGCAGGCGAAGACTGCTGGAGACCAGGGCATCCTACATGTTTCTGCGTAAAACACAGTGTTTCTGTTGAAGGGAATATGTAGATTGCAAGCTCCTACCTGCAAACCACTAATTTTTTTTAAAAAATCTTCAAGTGTTTATTGACCACTAAACAAAAATATAATGTGAAGACCAAATCTGGAAAATTTACACAATTACATCTGGGGCTGTAATCTATTCCCCAGTGTAATCTATTCCTTAGTGTAATCTATTCTTTAGTGTAATCTATTCCCTAGTGTAATCTATGCTCTAGTGTAATCTATTCCCCAGTGTAATCTATTCCCCAGTGTAATCTATTCCCTAGTGTAATCTATTCCCTAGTTTAATCTATGCTCTAGTGTAATCTATTCCCCAGTGTAATCTATTCCCTAGTGTAATCTATTCCCTAGTTTAATCTATGCTCTAGTGTAATCAATTCCCCAGTGTAATCTATTCCCTAGTGTAATCTATGCTCTAGTATAATCTATTCCCTAGTGTAATCTATGCTCTAGTGTAATCTATTCCCTAGTGTAATCTATGCCCTAGTGTAATCTATTCCCTAGTGTAATCTATGCTCTAGTGTAATCTATTCCCCAGTGTAATCTATTCCCTAGTGTAATCTATTCCCTAGTTTAATCTATTCCCTAGTGTAATCTATTCCCTAGTGTAATCTATGCTCTAGTGTAATCTATTCCCCAGTGTAATCTATTCCCTAGTGTAATCTATTTCCTAGTATAATCTATTTTCCAGTGTAATCTATCCCCTAGTGTAATCTATGCTCTAGTATAATCTATTCCCCAGTGTAATCTATTCCCTAGTGTAATCTATTCCCTAGTGTAATCTATTCTCCAGTGTAATCTTTTCCCTAGTGTAATATATTCCCCAGTGTAATCTATTCCCTAGTGTAATCTATTCTCCAGTGTAATCTATTCCCTAGTGTAATCTATTCCCCAGTGTAATCTATTCCCCAGTGTAATCTATTCCCTAGTGTAATCTATTCTCCAGTGTAATCTATTCTCCAGTGTAATCTATTCCCTAGTGTAATCTATTCTCCAGTGTAATCTATTCCCTAGTGTAATCTATTCCCTAGTGTAATCTATTCCCTAGTGTAATCTATTCTCCAGTGTAATCTATTCCCTAGTGTAATCTATGCTCTAGTGTAATCTTTTCCCCAGTGTAATTTATTCCCCAGTGTAATCTATTCCCTAGTGTAATCTATTCCCTAGTGTAATCTATTCCCTAGTGTAATCTATTTTCCAGTGTAATCTATTCCCTAGTGTAATCTATTCCCTAGTGTAATCTATGCAAACATTTCCTGCTTGTTTGCTTCTATATTTACAAATAGTCTCTAGGCATATAAAAACTTGTAGATGGGTTAGTTTAAAGCAGTGTTTCCCAAACCTGTTATTAGACTCTCAACCAGGCCAGATTTTGCAGATCACCTTGGGGAAATGCAGACTGAATCCTGCAATCACTGAGCAGCAAATCATATCACCTGTGCTGTGCTTCACATATCTGGAAAAAGTGGCGAGGCAGAGGATCCTGAGGACAGGTTTGGGAAACACTGGTTTAAAGGGACACTCTACTCATCCTAACCACTTTATTGACCTAAAGTGGTCAGTATGGAAGGATTGCCCTCCCTTCTCCCCTCCTTCGCCCTGAAGCCCTAAACAGGTGAAAACTGTAGGTGAAGTGGAGGAGTTTCTTCCACCCCACCCACCAGACAGGGAATTTGAATTTTCCAGCTGCCGGTTAACAGATCGGTCACTAGAGACTGCAGCAGGAAGAGCGCATGCCAACGTCACCCTCTCTTAGACCACCCGGGTAAGCAAGTGGTCTCAGAGTGAGAGCGATCGATCGGATCTGCGCATGTGCACAGCTCCTATCCATTGTTCTGCACAGGTGCTATGGAATTTGCGTATGTAAAGTGCACAAGTCCATAGCGCTGTGCAATTTGCAGTTCCTACACTACAAAAGTTGCATTGGAGCCCAAAATGCGTCGGAAAGCTGCAGAGACTTCTGGGTTCGAGAGTCCCTGAGCGGAAGAGGAGGAGCTGTGCACCGTAAAGGAGAAAAGGTAAATATAATCACCTAAAAAAAATGTAAAAGATAATTGGGAAGAGGCTGTCGGCAGCCTCACATAAAAAGGGAACTCTATTTTTAACCACTTCACTGCTAAGGACGCGCTGAGCGCATCCACCCGCAGGTAACGTTCCTTGCGTTGGACGCGCTGAGCGCATCCTCCCTTTGGGGCCAGCGTTCGGCCGGGTTCCGGCCGATCGCTGGCCCCCCCCGATGCGGGCTGACATCCTCGATGTCAGCCCAGCAACCGGAACTGCCGCTGGAATAATTAGGTGTCATCGCGGGGGCGCGATGACACCTAATTCATAGCACGATGACGCCAGTCTTGGAGTTAACCCCTAACTGCCACCAATGAACCCCCTATCTCCCGATCCGTGGCAGTTAGGGGTTAATGTTTGGTATTGTTGGATCGGCCAGAGCATGGCCGTTCCAACAATACCAAACATGAGCATGAAAAAGTTTTTTAAAAAAAATTTAAAATAAAAATAAAAATAAAAAAATATTTAGAAAGAAAATTATAAAAAAAAATAAACAATTTTTTTTTTTTTTTTTTTTGGTTCGTTAATGCAGCAATATTGTTCCCATTTCAATTATAATGTGAACAATGATGCTGCACTAACTATTTTTGTATGCGGTGCGTTTGTTAAAAATCGCATAATTTTCCCCAAAAGAAAATGTAACGAGACCCCATCTCTAATTTTTTTAACAAGCGCACCCCATACAAAATATAACCGCAATTGCTCGTATATTAAAATGTTAAAAAAAAAACACTTTACACGTTGTAAATTATTGAAAATTCATATTTTATTGCATTTTTTGTTATAATATACAGACAGGTCATGACGTATACATATAATAATGACATATTATGAATCTGCCGAGTCTGACGGAAAGAACAATATATAATATGTCTGGGTCATATACTAAAATAAGCCTTCAAAACACGTTTAAACATGATGAGCAAAACCGGTAAAAATTACCTCAGCACAGAGGCGGGAAAAGCCTCAGCAGCGAAAGGGTTAATAGAGTATTTCTTTAAGGTGTAAAAAGGCAATATTTTGGACAAAAAATTCAATAAAAAGCTTCACGTGCAGCCAGGTGACACAAACCATTAGATACATGTTGTGGAATGAGTAATGGTTAAAGGGAAACACATTTGTAGATACTAGCCCAGCTAATATGAGATATTGAACAAGTTTACTGTTATCTGCCAGTAAGAACTATCAGCCGAATAAGCCAACAACTGCCAAACGCAAGATCTCAAGACAGAGCCGGCTCCATGATTACGCAAAATAGATGGCCATCCAAGGATCTGGGGCAAAAATAGCATGAACGTGATACTGCAGGAATGACAGTGGCGACTGGATCAGTGAGTAGGAATATTCTAGAGACTATTTGTAAATATAGAAGCAAACAAGCAGAAAATGCCACCTTGTGGATAGAATGTCTGCATCTTAATGGTAACAAAATGTAAACATTGTGGGCCCTATTACATTATTCACGCAAAAAGGCACGCGAAACACATGAATTTTTGCGGGAAGCGTGAAACGTTAACGAGTGTAAAACAACGCTGGCATTACAATTCTCGTGCATTTTTTCATCCGTCAAAAAATAACGCGTGTAAAACGGACGCGCACAAACGCGCGGGCAGCAACGTTGCGCGCAGAAATCAGTGTGCGGACTGTTTTTTTTCACGCGATTCAGCCAATCAGAATTAAGAACCACAATTGTCTCACGTTAAGTTTTTGCGCCTGTCAAAGTCAATCTGCGCATATATGCTGCGCATCATTAAAAAAAAAAAAAAACACGCACAACTTCTCCATTTTATTGTTTGGGTATGTGTAGAATGTGTAACTATACTTTGCTGCGTTTTTTTCTTTTGGGGCTGGTGCATCCGGTTTCGGCAGGTTGATAGAATTTGCCATTAACACCAGCTTTTAGGAGCTGCTAAAATTATGCGCGCAAAGGCTGTGCGATACAAACTGCGCATAGATTGTAATACCATCCGCGTACCAGTGCACAAACGCATTTGCGCTCACAATGTTAAGTATAGGACGCGTGACGTACAGTAAACTCCCGCAACATTCGCGCAGGTTCACCCGGGTAGACGTATATGTGCATTTTTTGCGCAGACATTGTAATACGACGTTCAGCGGTTTTGCCCCTCGCGTTAATGCATTTTTGCGCGGGTGCAAACGCATGCGTGAAGATTGTAATAGGGCCCCGTCTCTTCTCGCATCACAACACATAGTCAGGAAAAATTTGCAAAAGAAAGTTTTCAGAAAATAATCACAGGATCAAAGTGTGTGAGTTGGCAGTTTTGTTATTTGCATGTCTGTCAGCATAAAAGATGATCGCGACATTGTGATGTATCTCCCACACATCACATGATTATTATTGGTTCACAACGATCATTTTTGCATGGGTATGTCAAAATAACCGGTCCCGATGGACTGGTGGTGTACTAGCTGCTAAATTATCCCAGCATCACTCTTTTGCTCTCCGTGTCCATACTGTACACATCAGCCTTTTCCCAGCTCCGTGTTAATCACATGCAAGTAAAGTCTCGGAAGACACAGGCAGTAATCAATCAGTCATGACTGATGGAAGCCTTGCCGAGTCTGTCCTCATCTTCACCCTGAGTCCCAATTTCTTCTTTTAAGAAAGCATTTAACCCCCTTGGATACAGAATTGCACAGTGACCCGTTCATATGAGATATCGCTCTTTAACCATATCCATCATATAAAATGAATGCTATTAGATACAAATATGATATATAACATGTGGGGTGCACTGAATGAGAAAAAAGACAATTCTAAAAAATAGATAGTGGAAAAATGCGAAAAATACATAAATTCCACTAATATATAAAATAAATATAATAAAACATAAAAAAGAAAAATATACTGATGAGCTTAGTTTTTTTTATTTTACTGCTTTTTGATGAATTGGCTTTTTTCTATTTTAATTTTTTTTTTCCCCAGCATATATTACTTTATTAGAAGACCCTCACGGCCATATTACATAGTTAACGCTAACGTTAGCGTTCACCTGTGTGAGCATTAACGTTAGCCGTGGTGGCCCTAGCGCAGGCGCACCATTTTACAATCCGAACACTAACCGGTTCCAAAACCGTTAGCGATTCGGATCTTGCGCTTTTCAGCACGAGCTTACTGTACTTTGCGCTCCCTATGCTTAACATGGAGAGCGCAAAGTGTTAATTAGTGTTAGGATTACAAAGTCCTAATGCTAATTACCGTCCTGCTGCATTTAACTCAAAATGTAACCACAGCCAGGATCTGGTGCCGCTAACGGATTCTGCTTTTGTAGGATCCGTCACCACCAGCCAAAAACAAAAACACATACTCACCTCTCATCCCGTGGAGAGAACAGCAGCTCCATCCTCCTCTTCTTGCTGCCGGGAGCAACAAGAGACTGGGGGAAAAAAGTCCCCCAAGTCTCCCTCTGCGTATCACTCCGCCGACCTGCCGGATCTCGCGAGGTGAGATCCTGCAGGTCATGTGACCGGCAGCGTTAGCCTCAATGGAGTCCTATGGACTCCAAGGAGAGGATGCTGTGGTCGCGTTTAGCGCTGCCTTGAGCATCCCGCGGCCAGTGGCGTCACTAGGGTTGGTGTCACCCGGTGCGGTAACTTATGGTGTCACCCCCCCCCGAGGTTTACAGGGGTTTTCTTTAACTACTTTTACTCATAAATCAGTACACGGCGCACATTACTGTTAAGTTTATTGCTGTGGAGCTCTGTGATATGCTCATACACAAATTTTGGCAAACTGACAGCAAGTACGGTGCCTGTTCGAAGGCAGTGAAAGTCCCCATAGAGAAGTAAAGGTTAATCTGTTCACAATCTGAGACACCGAACAGCAAAGAAATGACCTGATGTCCAGTGTTTTCATTTGGCAGGTTTATTCAGACGAACACCATAGGTTTCAATGTTAAAAATATTCCTGTTTTTATCCAATATCTAATAAACCGTTTATTCCTTTAATCCATAGTAAAAAAAATCTTTATTTATCGATTTTAGTTTTTTAGTATCTTTTAGGCATTTTGTTTTTAAAAAAAAAAACCATTTTTTTTTCTAATAGCGATTTTTCTTTTTTTCTGTAACATACCTTTTTATTATCATTCATAGGAACTTACAGTTGTGTTCAAAATTATTCAACCCCCACTGAAATTGAGTGTTTTGGCCCGTTTGACATTGATTTTGATCATTCAGTCATCTTGCTTACAATTAAATCAAAGAGGCACGTGTAGGTCAGACAAATATAACATAACATTTATAATGAAATAACCACAAATGTCTTTTCTGTGCTCACATCATTATCAGTTTTATTCAACCCCCAAGTGACATTCAATCTTAGTACTTAGTACAACATCCTTTTACAGTTATAACAGCTTTTAAACGTGAAGCATAGCTTGACACAAGTGTCTTGCAGCGATCTACGGGTATCTTCGCCCATTCGTCATGGGCAAAAGCCTCCAGTTCAGTCACATTCTTAGGCTTGCGCACTGCAACTGCTTTCTTTAAGTCCCACCAGAAGGTTCTCAATCGGATTTAAGTCAGGTGACTGCGATGGCCACTCCAAAATGTTCCAGCCCTTATTCTGCAACCATGCTCTAGTGGACTTGGAGGTATGCTTGGGATCATTGTCCTGTTGAAAGGTCCAACGTCTCCCAAGCCTCAGGTTTGTGACGGACTGCATCACATTGTCATCCAATATCTCCTGGTACTGAAGAGAATTCATGGTACCTTGCAAACGCTGAAGCTTCGCTGTACCTGCAGAAGCAAAACAGCCCCAAAGCATGATTGACCCCCCGCCATGCTTCACAGTAGGCAAGGTGTTCTTTTTTTCACAGGCCTTGTTCTTCCTCCTCCAAACATAGCGTTGATCCATGGGCCCAAACAGTTCTAATTTTGTTTCATCAGTCCACAGAATACTATCCCAAAACTTCTGTGGTTTGTCCACATGACTTTTGGCCTACTGCAGTCGACTCTTCTTATTCTTTGGAGACAGCAAGGGGGTGCGCCTGGGAGTTCTGGCATGGAGGCCTTCATTACGCAGTGTGCGCCGTATTGTCTGAGCTGAAACTTCAGTACCCACATCTGACAAATCTTTTCTCAGTTCCTCAGCAGTCACACGGGGACTTTTCTCCACTCTACGCTTCAGGTAGCGCACAGCAGTCGAAGTCAGCATCTTCTTTCTGCCACGACCAGGTAGCGTTTCAACAGTGCCCTTTGCCTTGAATTTGCGAATGATGCTTCCTATGGTCTCTCTTGGTATGTTTAACATCTTTGCAATCTTCTTATAGCCATTGACCTTCCTGTGAAGAGTAATCACCTCTTCTCTTGTCTTCCTGGACCATTCTCTTGACTTCACCATGTTTGTAACCACACCAGTAAATGTCTAGAAGGAGCTGAGTATCACAGTCATTTTAAAGCTGCCTAATTGGTGCTTATTATGCTTTATTGCTGCTCCGTGACATCCACAGGTGTTTTCAATACCTGATTGAAAACACTTGAATGAACCTCTGTTCTTCAGAGTGGTAGTCTTTAAGGGGTTGAATAATTGTGTCAATGAAGAATTCACAAAAGAAACATTTACTACTGTATTACAAAACCAATTGATGTCATTTTAGTTGCATATGGTTCTTTAAAAAGTCCTTGTAGGATTTCATTCTGAATACAATTACAAATGTACACTAAATTCCCTAAAACCCTTTACAGCATTGGGGGTTGAATAATTTTGAACACAACTGTATATGTTAATTCCAGACATTTTCGTTCAGTAGTTCTTTTTAAAACAGCAGGCGACGGGTTTGCAGCAGCATTCGGTGGCTGATTCCCTGTACTTCAGGGACCCTGTGGTGAATTCACCGGGGAAATTTGATTCCCCAAATTTGGGGAACAACGGAACACTGAAATGTCAGCGTCATTTCGGTGCTCTGTGAATATCCTCCTTGTGGTGTTTTTTTTGCCACCCCCTGGAAAGTGCCAGCCTAGGCCTTGCCTACCCAGGACATACTTGAAAATGAGAGAATTCTCAATGTATCCTTCCCGGTAAAATATTTTTTATTTTATAATATATATTTTTTAGGGGTGTGACCGGGTGCGGACCGCACCCCCCACGACACCCCTGCCTGCGGCTTAGCGCTGTGTTGCGGTGCAGGCTGCTGGATTAGCACCTGCACCATAATATCACTCTAAAACAAGGACGATAAGTAGAAACCTGCAGGCGTAGGTTTTTCTCCTTAGCGTCCCCATTTTAGCGTGATGATGATAATATGGCCCTCGATGTTCTACTTTCTGAGCTCAGGTCTTTTCGTTACATATTTCCACCTTCCTTAATCCTTATTATTTACTTGTCCGCCCATACCCACAGTCAACCCCCCCCCCGCATAGTAGCTATTCTTTATCTGACTTTCCCTCTGGATGTGTTCTTTATTCAATCACCATACCGTTCCTCCAAGGAATCCTCTGCCTCACAGGCAATCGAGTATGTGTTGCCTCTAACACCAAAAATCATCTAAACAGAACAAGAATTCCCTGCGTGCCTCGTTACCCCATCCTGTAGTCCTCCATTGACCTTCTTGTTGATAAAAGCTGAAAATATGGAACCTCAGGCACATCGAGGCATGAATCCTGATACCGGTATTCCAATTTAGAATTCTGAAAGCATAGTAAAGCAGTCGCCCTCAACCCCTTTTAACATTGACCCAAGATAATGATATAGCTTGATAATTGACTGCTTAAATGTAAAATCAGCTCAATGACCCATTTTTCATTAGTTGTACAATTTGAAGCTAAAAATAAACTCTTACCTTCAAAAGAGCTGTCATCCAGGTCTTAGTTGCCTGGGAGAAAACTGAACTGCTACAGATTAGAAGCTGAAAAGAGCACATTGATGGAGAACGTCCCAACAGAGAGGACATGGGGTGCCAGACCGCAGACCTGGTTGTTGGAGCATCGATGATCTTTCCAGGCAGCCTTTGAGGCTTCTCATTGCCTGGTCCTCTGAACTGTTTCATGTGTGGGACAGGATATATTGATTTAGTTATTTCATGGTACTTTAGGGTATAAAAGTTCTGATCCTATTCTTCAGAAATAAAAATGTAAATCAGAGATGGTTCTTACAGATGTCTGCATGCGTCCCTTGAAGAGCCACGAAGACTTTTTAAGACTCGAAATCCACAATCTCCTGAGATCCTGTGATGTGACAACATTAAGACATACGTGAAGGATTTATTTTAGCTGTAATATTATTTAATACCCTAGTTTCCTTCATTTTCTAGAATCCTTACGTGCGTCCAGTTTCTTGGGACCCTAAAGAATCGATGTTATCTACGTAAATATGTTTAAAACAATATTCCCTCCGGATTAAGGTTCATTTTATCCAGTCACAGGGCAGAAAGAATAATTATAAATGGTAACAATATTTCTAATAATAACAATAAGCAATTCTGCAAAATAAGTTATTTAAAGGAACGCTCAAAACAACAGAGGACTGGAGGGGATATACAGGGTGTCCATAAATATATACAAGGTGTCCATAAAGTCTCTTTACGATTTCAAAAATTAACTCCAAAGGCAAATGAAAAGACAGATAAGTGAAAATCATTACAAAATGAGACGTATATATTTAAGGGGTTTTTGCCTCATTTAATACACCTCTATATGGGCACCATTAGTTGCACGAAGCACATCAAGACGGTACTGGATTTCTTGCCATGTTCGCTGTAGCATCCCCTCATCAATGGTGGCAATGGCGTCAGTGATCCTCTGCTTTAGATTAGTGATGTCTCTTTGTACCTTTGTTCCATACACCATATCTTTAACATAACCCCATAGAAAGAAGTGGAGGGGAGTGATATCTGGTGAATGAGGTGGCCAAGGAATTGGGCCACCCCTTCCAATCCACCGCTCTGAAAATGTTTCATTTAGGAAGCCACCAACATGCAGTCCCCAATGTGGTGGTGCAGCATCTTGCTGGAAAATGATGGTTGGCTGAAGGTCATGTAGTTGTGGTGGTGCCGCGTATTCAGTCAAAAGGTCAAGGTAAACATTTACAGTAATCGATGTCTCGCCGAAGAAAAACGGACCAATGATTCGATTGCACATGATCCCACACTACATATCCATCTAAAGCAGAGGATCACTGACGCCATTGCCGCCATTAATGAGGGGATGCTACAGCCAACATGGCAAGAAATCCAGTACCGTCTTGATGTGCTTCCTGCATCTAATAGCGCCCATATAGAGGTGTATTAAATGAGGCAAAAAAAACACCTTAAATATATACGTCTCATTTTGTAATAATTTTCACTTATCTGTCTTTTTATTTGACTTTGTAATAAATGTTTGAAATTGTAAAGAAACTTTATGGACACCCTGTATATTAACCCCGTGCTGACTCTCACCCTAGTCCCTCCCACTTGTTTTTAGATTAGAGTGTTTAAAATTTCACCTTAATTCCAGGGTTGGAGTATTCCTTTGCGGCGCGCTCTTCCAGTCTAACCAATCCAATCCTTACAGAGGGAATACAAACTGGCCCCATACCTGGAGGTACTACAAGACCCCAAGGACAGACAGATCCTGAGCCGGTACAGACTGAGCGCCCACAGCCTGGAAATCGAATCAGGGCGGCATAGACAGACCTACAAGCCCAGGGAGAATAGACTGTGCCAGCGTTGTGACCAGGGGGCCGTGGAAGATGAGGTCCACTTCCTCCTACAGTGCCCCAATTACTCAGCACTGAGGGAAACTCACTTCCAGAGACTCTCCGCTCTCATCCCGGACTTCACCTCTATAGAAGAGACGAGGAAACTACACATCATACTGGGAGAAGAGACGAGGAAACTCCACATCA
The DNA here is from genome assembly GCA_009667805.1 of Leptobrachium leishanense. NCBI lineage: Eukaryota > Metazoa > Chordata > Amphibia > Anura > Megophryidae > Leptobrachium > Leptobrachium leishanense. Next base: position 316,895,392 of record CM019067.1, on the reverse strand, counting down.
TACTGGGAGAAGAGACGAGGAAACTCAACATCATACTGGGAGAAGAGACGAGGAAACTACACATCATACTGGGAGAAGAGACGAGGAAACTCCACATCATACTGGGAGAAGAGGAACCGGCGGTGAAAATATCTGCCCAATACGTCGCAGAATGTCACAGACTGAGAGGAACATGAGAGATCCTGGACTTATAAATCCCCAACACGGACTCGCCCCCATCCCCCTTCACATTATCCCTTACCCCTGATAATGTCCATGGACTTGCCCGTCCCCCCCCCATATATATGTCCCACTACCCCCCCCCCTCCTCCCCATATGCTTTGGCAATGCTAAAATGTATTTGGTCCTGCCAATAAAGCTTATTTTGATTTGATTTGATTTGTGTCTACTGCACATTATTATCATACTTTATCTATATAGCCCCAATGTATTCTGCAGTGCTGAATAATGCACAGAGCACCAGGCTAAGATGCTGTGCAAACTGTTCAACCAATCCGTTGCCTATCAATGTAAATGGATTGAAAAGCATTGGCCGATAAGCACTGCCTTTTCAGCTTCCTGATCCATGCCTGCACTTGAAGGCAGCACTCCTCAAGTATCTGCCCATCCCTGAACCAGCACTTGCTGTAGTTCTCCTGAATCACCTTGAACCTCAACCCTACTGTGTTTCCCAGCCTTTCCTGTGTCTCCATAGCCCTTAGTATCCAGCGTGTCCAAGGTTCCATTGTCCTGGTCAGTTTCCTACATTCCCCATTGTCAATCTCCTACGTGTCCTGCCCCTCAGTTCCAAACCATTTATTCCCCTGCATCCTGCATCTCATCGCTCTCCACACATCCCTGGACTAGTGTATTACCGCATTCTTGGTTCAGTTCCTTGCCATCCCAGTACTACCCCGGGGCCAAAACCCGACACCCGAGTTGTGTCAAGCTGGTTGTAGCGTCGGAACTCTGTCCTAGGGTGATTGACAGCTGAGGCAGAGATGAGGGGGTATACTCACCATGACAAACCCCCGGTCAGGGCCGGATTAACATAGGGGCAGATGGAGCAGCAGCTTCAGGCCCATGCTCCAGAATAGGCCCAGAGAAAGGATAACTATGTCTGCATTTGGACCCCTGTATCTCCAACTCCATAGCAGCTACAGGGTCAAGTGAGGTATCACTGGAAAGGCCACAGCATGGCCTTTCCAATGATTCCAAACATGACCAGGATTTAAGTACCAATAAATAAATATTTACTTTTTCTTTTTCTTTCCAACAGCAATATTTTTCACTTTTCAATTATAAAGTAAACAATGATGCTGCACTAACTAACCATCACATTTCTCATGTCACAAACAAGTGTGGAGGTGAAGGGTGATGGTACAATCCATTGTTACAAATTGTTACATCCAAAACCTAAACCGCCGCACTGCAGCGAAGAGCACTGCGGGGAACGTTGGACCCCCTGCCTCACTAAACTTTATACCTCACAAGGTCGTGAGGTGTCATTGGACAGGGCAGAGTCTGGCCTTTGCATTAATACCAAACCTGGCCATGTAAAATCTAAAAGAAAACAATTATTTATTTATTTTTAGTTCCAAAGAGATGGCATTGTCTATTTGTCACGTATAAAATGAGCAATACCACTGCCATTACTCACCTTCTCATTTCCCACGCCGTGAGCAAGGTCAGTGTTTTATTCGTAGTCATATTATTCGTAAAAAAAAAAATGTTCCAAAACACAAGTGAAATATTTCATTTTTATTTTCATTTTTTGGTTAAAATTTTATATTTTCTCAGAAAAATGCAGTAACAGGTTCCCATTTCCCATTTTTATTAACAAGAATGCACTATAGAATATATAACCACAAAGGTTTGGATGATAAAACGGGAAAAAAAAAAAATTACACTCTTTAAATGATTGAAATCTAAATGAAAAATTAATCTCACAGTATCTGCCAGGTTAGATATATCCGTATCCGCACTATTAAATAACCAAAAATATGTTTTCATTTCACTAAATTCCAAAAAAAGCCACCAAAATATTCAGCTCCAGCCCCATAGAGATCTTTAGGCTAGGGTCAGACGAACGCATTTTTCACGTTGCCCGTGAAAAAGTGCGTTCGAACGAACGTACGTATTTTTTCCCGGAATACGCGATAGCGGTCATACGATGCGCCGTTCCGTCCGTGATTTTGTACGGATCATCAATAAAACACTTTTTGTGTCTGGACGTTATGTTGGCCGGACACTAGCAGCGTCTGACGTCTCCTAATCACGTACACACGCCGCTAGCGGACGCAGCGCACTCTGTACGTCAGTAGTAGCGGTTTGACGTTCTCGAAAAAATGCGTTCGTTTGCCACTTGCGTTGCACGGACGAACTTTCGTGCGGCCGTTCGTCGTATGTTCCCCGGCATTGGACGTCATTTGCTGCTAGCACGGCCGTGATTTCGTGAGGCTAAACGCACGTGAAAAATGCGTTCGTCTGACCCTAGCCTAATCCGGGCCTGCCCCGGTCGTTAGTTTAACAGCTCGGTTGGAATAGAGCCTAGTGTGTATTACGAGCTGGTGAACTAAACGGAAACGTGGCCAAAATGTAAACAGTTCTGTTGTTCTCAAGGTACAAAACAGCCCAAATTATGATGGGGTTAACTTAAAAGCATCTCTGGACCAAGCACTGTGTCAGTATTTCACAGTAAAAAAGCAATCATTGAATAAGTAATAGATTCCATTCTCCAGACCGACATGGTGTCAAGTACAATATGTGGTATGATGGTATATAAGAATGTTACACTTACCGTGCATTGCAAAGTCCAAAGTAAATGACAGGTGAAATGCTCACATACACAACACATAGAGGGTTATTCAAAGAGATCCGAATTGGGGCCGAAAGGTAACCGAACAGTGAAATTCAGCATATGGTTACCTTTCCTGGCCATTCGGCTATTCAGAGAGCAGGCAGTTCGTGACTATATTTCCTACATATTTATTTTCTGTTAATCTGTATATTTGTGTTTATTTTTAATATCTTGCATTTTATTACTTTGTATTTCTGTAACTGTAACACTTCAATGTTCTTGAACCCAGGACATACTTGAAAACGAGAGAAATCTCAATGTATCCTTCCTGGTAAAATCCTTTATAAATGAATGAATAAATAAATAAATAAATCCTGGCGAATTGCATGCACATACGGTGCCTGTTCGGTGCCTGTTCGAGGGCAGTGAAATCCCCATAGAGAAGCAATGCTTCGTCTATTCAGAGAACACAAAACAGCAGTGAAAGGTTCCCGAAATGCCCTGCTGTTCAGTGATTTAAGACTAGGGTCAGACGAAAGCATTTTTCCCCGCGAACGTGAAAAAGTGCGTCCGAACGCATTGACGTATTTTTTCACGGAATGCGCAAAAACGGTCAGACGACGCTCATTTTCGGGCGTGATTTATTACGGATCGTCAATAAAACACTTTTTGCGTCTGGACGTTATGTAGGCTGGACATTAGCAGTGTCTGACATCTCCTAATCACGCACACACGCCGCTATGCCGCAGCTGCGCACTCAGTACGTCAGTACTAGCGGTTCAGCGTTCTCAGAAAAATGCGTTCAAATTCCACTTGCGTTGCACGGCCGGACGTTTGTGCGGCCGTACATCGTATATTGGCCGTCATTGCCCGTCATTTGCTGCTAGTGCGGCCGTAATTATGTGCGCCAGAACGCACGTTAAAAGTGCGCTGGTCTGACCCCAGCCTAATTCGGCAGGTTTATTCAGGCGAATCCCATAGGCTTCAACGTTAAAAATATTCCCGTTTTAATTCAATATCTAGTAAACCGTTTATTATTTTATTCTGCAGTAACGAGTCTCTTTATTTATTGATTTTTTTTGGGATGTTTTTCTTTAACAGCCCTTTTTATTATCATTCATTGGATCTTACATGTAAATTTCAGACATTTTCGCTCAGTAGTTTCTTTGCCAACAGCGTTTCACTTTTCAAACATTCAAGCAAACTGTTTTTTTTTTCACTCCATTCGTCTGCGGTGTCGGCTTTTTCCGACGGCTGCTCTGCGCTCTGATCAGCGGCTGCTCGGGTTTATCCAGATGTTTTTGCGGGTTTCAGTGTGCGGTCGCCGGGTTTTGCAGTGAGTGTTCAGGTTTGCGGTGACTTTTCCCTGCATTACGGCGGCCCTGTGGTGCTTGCTGAATACACCGCAGAGTCGCCGAAATGGGATCGCCGAATCGCACTGAATTGAAGAGAACGAAAAGTCACCGAACGTGCGGAGACTTTTAGATTCTCTTTGAATAACCCTGAAAATGTATAAATCTAATTATAAATGGAATAATGAGTGCTAATATCAGAAAGATTATAACACCATATGATATAATATATATACATACAGGGTTATTCAAAAAGAATTGAAAAGCCACCACACGTTCGGTGACTTTTCGTTCTCTTCAATTCGGTGCGATTTGGCGATCCCATTTCGGCGACCCTGTGGTGTATTCAGCAAGTACCACAGGGCCACCGTAATGCAGGGAAAAGTCGCCGCAAACCCGTCGAACACTCACCGCAAAAAGAGGGCGAACGCACACCGAAACCCGCAAAAACATCTGGATTAACCAGCCGAAAACGCTGGAAAAACACGAGCAGGAGCCGCTCACAGGCAGCGCAGCCGCCGAAAAAAGACGACACCGCAGACAAATGGCGTGAGAAAAAAAAACAGTTTGCTTGAATGTTTGAAAATTGAAACGCTGTTTGCAAAGAAACTACTGAGCGAAAATGTCTGAAATTTACATATGAGGTCCAGGGAATGATAATAAAAAGGGCTGTTACAGAAAAAATAAGTAAACGTATAAAAAAATTAAAAAAATTAAAAAAATCGCCAAAAAATGCTTAAAATATCCCAAAAAATCTGTAAATAAAGAGACTCTTTGCTGCAGAATTTTATAATGAATGGTTTATTAGATATTGAATTAAAACGGGAATATTTTTAACATTGAAGCCTATGGGATTCGCCTGAATAAACTTGCCGAATTAAACCACCAAATGGCAGGGCATTAGGGGAACCTTTCACTGCTGGTTTGTGTTCTCTGAATAGCCGAAGCAGTGCTTTTTTATGGGGATTTCACTGCCCTCGAACAGGCACCGAACAGGCACCGTATGTGCAGGCAATTCGCCAGGATTTGGCGAATTGCCTGCTCTCTGGATAGGCGAATGGCCAAGAAAGGTAACCGAACACTGATTTTCAGCGTTCAGTTCCCTTTCGGCAGCCATTCGGATCTCTTTGAATAACCCTGATAGTTAAACATTTTTATTATATATATATAAATATATATATGCATTAAAAATATATAACTATATAATAGAATGTATAATTATATATAATTTCGTGGTTATTAGACTGTAGAATAAAATATTATCTTTAACTCTTTCAACACTTTCAATAAAAAAAACAGGAAAACTTGATTTTGCTCAGTAATACAATAAATACCAAAAATAGATTATCACACAGCTTTCGTGTACCTTTTTAAAAGCACAATTAGCATGGGGGAAATGAAATTCACAGTAAGAACTCACTTCCGTCACCCTGCTTAACTGTAAACAAGCTACAAGGGCAGCTCCCACCCTCACTGTAACAAAAAACCTCAACAAACTTTACTGCTGCATTACAGAAGCCAGAGAAATGGCAGAATACAGAGAGAGCTGTGGGGTCAGTCGCTGCTGTACAGGAATAAGATTCAGGGGGTTATAATGACTGAAAATCCCTGTACAGTACAGATACAAGGTGTTGCTGTAATTGCCATACATTATGCAGCACATACAGATATTGCATTGCTAATAATCTCCTTCTGATCACTACAAACCCCCATAAGCAGGAGATCTCACCATTTTATTATCTGTCTGCAGCACATTTATTGACACAAATGCCATTTCTGCCTGTATGCTGATAATGCAGACCCTGTGTAACATTGTGCCTGATAAGGTACGGCATCTAGTGTTTAGAACTTTTCAACCCAGCAATCATTGTGTAATGTATAAACCTATACATGAAAAATGAGCAAATTTACATTATTTTAACAATATAACTATTTTTAAAATAAAAATCTTTATGCAAAATTGCCATTTTACCATATTTATAATTGTTAAATACACATTCCATGTTTGAATTAAATGTTATATATATATATATATATATATAAAAAAACAGTGGCAACCTGCACAATCCACAGTACATTGTTGTTGCCTGGGTGCACAAATCCAAAAATGTGGTATAGAAATCTTCAAATATAGGACGCACTCCAGGGCTTAGGTAACAAAAATAAAATCAATGATTTATTGGATATACATTAAAATAATGTGCCCAATGGCACCAGCCGACGTTTCGGCCCTCACAGGGGCCTTTATCAAGGGCCTTTACCTTGATAAAGGCCCCTGTGAGGGCCGAAACGTCAGCTGATGCCATTGGGCACATTATTTTAATGTATATCCAATAAATCATCGATTTTATTTTTGTTACCTAAGCCCTGGAGTGCGTCCTATATTTTTTTTTTAAAGAAAAGCTCTTGCAGTGAAGGGTCAATTTTTTTTAAAAAGAACCTGGAAACTGTTTTTGATGTACATTGGCTTCACGTGAAAATGTATTGTTGTAAAACAAAATTCTGTTTGAATTACATTGTGACGAATATATATATTTTTTTAGAAAGGATTTTACCAGGAAGGATACATTGAGATTTCTCTCATTTTCAAGTATGTCCTGGGTGGTGAGTATGTACCGTTAGGTGTCTTGCCCAAGGACACTTACTGGAGAGGTTGCTCGCTGGGATTGAACCCATGACTCCACAGGCTCTCTCCACGCAGAGCAGTGATGTTACCTCTACTCCACCCAGCCGGTACATATTTCCTTCATTACTGATGCTTGTTCAGTAGCAAAGAACTCATCGACTAATTAAGATTGTAGTCCTGGGATGTATAGAGCGAGAGTTTTATTGATGTGGCATTAGACGGTGCACATTGGAATAAATAACACGACAATTAGTGCGCAAATGTTTTAAACGCAATAAAATCACGAGATGAGAGTAAAAAAAAATCCATATTTAATATACAAAACACATTCAAAACTTTGCACGAGTTTTTGTTTTTTGCTTTTTTAAACAAACGAAAGAAAACGTCAGATTCCTCATGTCTAGGTATAAAAATGATTCCAGATTTCTCGAAGGGTGACAGCCAAATCTTGTTATTCCGAATGACAGAATTATCCTTGATCTCTTCAGTGCTCGAACACATGCGCGACGATCATTATATGTTAAGAACAATCCATGTCCGCAGCTCATGATCTTAGCTTTTTCAATAACATGAAGGAGTCCAACACTTTTGTTTGCAGGTCTGTAAACATTTAACTTGCAGCGATCCCTCTAGAGCAGACTGGCATTGATACAGTTAATAAATAAATCTACAGCGAAATTACAAGGGGTTATCAATCAGCTGCCGATGTTCACTATAGTTGCAAACAACTGTTATAATTCATTGTTGTTGCAACTAAGGTGCGACTTGGCTATCCATGGAAGAAAGAAGGCCATTGAGGGTCTTGAGGATGGGCAACAGCAGAACTAGTGTCCTGAACCACGGTGGGTTCCCACTTTTATCGCGATGGCGCCATTACTGCGAAGACTATTTCATATGCAAATCAAATGCTATCACCCTGAAAGGGTGTCCAGAACTGAAATGTCAAGAAAGTCTTCTCTGCATGAGAAGTGCCGCAACCCCCGAAGATCATTCTGGCCTTGTTAGGCCTCGTCGGGAGGGTATAGTTGATCCACTGTAGGACAGGCCACTTATGCTCTTGCCCATTCTCAGGACCATCACAAACATTGTGACGTTGCCTGTACTTTGGGCCCTCGCATAATTTTCTCATTGTCCATAAAAGAATTCAACACCGGCAGGCGATGTCAATGCAATGTATACACAGCGAACAATGCAATGTATCAGTGCCACCGTTGTCCTGCCGTGTAAACTGTAGTTAGTCTCCATTCAGCATTGTTTTACCATCGTTTGCAACAACGCTGAAAGTCCTCTGGAAATTTTAAAGTGACAATCTCCACCGAACTCCAAAAGAAACAACGGATCAAACAACTTTGGACAATCTTTACTTAAACATCAGTGGAAACTACGCTGAAATCTATGCTAAATAACTCTTTTGGAAACACCCCCATTGGAACCTACGCTGAGAACTACGCAAGACAACTTGGATAGATACCGAGGTGGAATGAATGATGAAACGCACGGGTGAACAATAATGGAACTGTCCTACACAGTGAATTCACTGTACTTGACCCATCGAAGTTCGCCAATGTAAAACCACTGTTCTTTCAAAGGAAGAACAATGGTCGGTGAGTATCCGCTACAGCAGGGCTGTCAAACTCTGCCCCCCCCCAGATATTTCTGAATTCCAACTCCCATGATTTACTGGCCATCTATTGCATTGAAAGGAGTCTGGGAATTGTAGGCATCAACATCGAGAGGGCCAGGAGTTTGACAGCAGTGTTCTACAGTGTATTTTGAGCACTGGTTGGGCAACACTTATCCAGAATGGCGAAATCTGGAGGCTTCAAATTTCAGAATTGCTCACGTCCCCGTCACTCTTACAGCAGTTCGTGTTCCTCAGAGAGCTGCAGCAAAGCGCTGAACGTGCTAGGGACCCTGTGCAGCCCCCGCGTGGAACAAACTACCTAGAGACATGCTGATTCTGAGCAACATGTACCTCGGAAAAAGCTGCTAAGCGGGAAGTAGTTCTTGGCTCCCCCTGCCATGATCCCCTTCTGCTCCAACATTGGTTCTCCCAGAATCCAAAACCCAAACTCCTGAGCATTCCAGGATAGATGTACTCAACCTGTATTGATAATAACTACCCCAACTCATTTACAAGCATTCTTATTAATATTCTACTGCACCAGATGCTAGTAGTGCTTAGAGGGACCACTTTTCACTGGCAGATTGTGGGTTAATTTTCCAGTTTTACTATAAATTAAAGGATCTACCTGCACATGTTATATTCAACATATGAAATGTTACAAATAATCTTTGCAAGGCTGTTTCATCTGTCATGCCTTGCTCTAGGATCATGGAATTGTAGATTGACTTTTACTTTGAGAAATGTTCCCTTAACCCTTTATTTGCAAAAGGTATATGCCCCTGTAAAATGTACCTGTGGTTTACAATTGGTCCATTAACTGACAAGGGGTTAAAGACGTTATATTGCTTGATAACGCATTGAACACCCCACCGGAATATAAAGAGTTAGAATATTCAAATCTCGTCAATCAAAGCAAGACAAATCAAAATAACCGTAAATTCTTGTAGCCTTGGCGTAATTACCCCTACATGGAGTCGGAAACATAATATTAAACCCTGTAGTCCATGTGGCTTTGAAGGCCATTACCCCAACATGCCAAGCAATTTAATTCTCGATGCTATGGTTCCTGTTGGGTTGCTGAGGTTTGTCCTGGCTATTCTCCAGGTTAGTATCTGATTCTTGGATGTCTGGGGCAAGAATACATGGCCAATCAGTGGAGCTACCCCTCCAGGCTCATCATCTCCACCAGATTGTAATAAGAAGATATGATGCACAACTAGAACCAAGACCCATCTACCACCACTGCATACATTTCAAGGAAAACCTGGCTATCTGGTGTCTGGTCCTTCCAGAAGAAATATTTCTTGGCTGTCAGATGCTGTGGTTCAACAGAACAGAGGATTAACAAATGGTGCTGACATTAAGCCGACGCGTTTTACAGTTCAACAAAAAATAGAGGATCGGAGCGCTCCGAAAAGCAATTAAAATACAGGGAACTTTTATTAAGGAACGTGTGAGGATTTGTCTGAAATCAGCCTTCTCAGGCTTGAAAAGCGCTGAATTCAGACAAAAGTTTTCTTGTTCTTTAACCCTTTAAATACCAAATTGTGTTAACTTGATTTTGCATTGTAATACAGTGAAAACCAATAAATTGCATCGCAAAAACCCCATTTACATAACATTTTAAAGCAAGATTTGTGTGCCCTCTGTCGAGAAGCAAACATCTTTTCTTATATCTCTCCTGTCACCCTGTATTATTGTAAAGAAGCTGCAAATTGCAGCCCCAAACCTCAATCTAACAAAAAGCTCAACAAACTTTACTGCTGCATTACAACAGCAAGGGAGAGAGCAGAACACAAGGAGAGCTCTGAGGTCCCTCACTGCTGTACAGAGATAAGATTCAGGGGGTTATAATGAGTGTAAATACCTGTACAGTACAGATACAAGGTGATGCTGTAATTGCCATACACAGGCATTATGCAGCACATACAGATACAAGGTGATGCTGTAATTGCCATACACAGGCATTATGCAGCACATACAGATACAAGGTGTTGCTGTAATTGCCATACACAGCCATTAAGCAGCACATACAGATACAAAGGTGTTGCTGTAATTGCCATACACAGGCATTGTGCAGCACATACAGATATAAGGTGCTGCTGTATTTGCCATACACAGGCATTATGCAGCACATACAGATACAAGGTGTTGTTGTAATTGCCATACACAGGCATTATGCAGCACATACAGATACAAGGTGTTGCTGTAATTGCCATACACAGCCATTAAGCAGCACATACAGATACAAAGGTGTTGTTGTAATTGCCACACACAGGCATTATGCAGCACATACAGGTACAAGGTGTTGCTGTAATTGCCATACACAGGCATTATGCAGCACATACAGATACAAGGTGTTGCTGTAATTGCCATACACAGGCATTATGCAGCACATACAGATACAAGGTGTTGCTGTAATTGCCATACACAGGCATTATGCAGCACATACAGATACAAGGTGTTGCTGTAATTGCCATACACAGCCATTAAGCAGCACATACAGATACAAAGGTGTTCCTGTAATTGCCATACACAGGCATTATGCAGCACATACAGATACAAGGTGTTGCTGTAATTGCCATACACAGCCATTATGCAGCACATACAGATACAAGGTGTTGCTGTAATTTCCATACACAGGCATTATGCAGCACATACAGATACAAGGTGTTGCTGTAATTGCCATACACAGGCATTATGCAGCACATACAGATATCGTACTGCTAATAATCTCATTCTGATCACTACAAATCCCCATAAGCAGGAGATCTCACCATTTTATTATCTGCCTGCAGCACATTTAGTGGATCTGAAAAAAGGCTATTTATGCCTGTATGCTGATAATAGAGACCCCATGTGACAATTTTCAAGATAAGAGACATCATCTAGAGTTTAGAACCTTTCATCCAAGCAATATTTCTGTAAAGGATAAACAAATACAAGAAAAATTAAAAATAAGCAAATTGTCAATATTAATTTTTTTTAACTATCCCAGAACAACAATTTCCGTGCAAAAATTCTATTTTATCCTCTATTCAATTTTTACTTCACATCCCATGTTTCGAATAAATGTTATGACAAAAAATGTCAACAAAAAGTGCTCGGTAGTGAAGGGTTAATAAAAGTTCCCTTTATTTTAACAGCTTTATGGATTGTTTGGATCCTCTGTTTTTCGTTTGAATGTTTTACGAGGGATTAGGCCACCCTGGGGTCCGTGCGCCCGCAGCAGGATGACCATCTCAGTTTGTAATATGATGTACCCCTTCTATGACACTTTAAAACATGTTGGTAACAGCAGACAAATAAATTCTGCATTGTTAAGCCATTACTAATATCGAAGATCGGATTGATGTTCTGTTAACCAGTAATCAAAATCAATGCTCAAATGTATTTATTGTGACTTAATTGATCCCTATTGATCCCTATTGATCCTCGCTTTGCCCTCTGAGATATGCCACGTGATAATACTATCAGGGTTATCCAAAGAGATCCGAATTGCTTGAGAAAGGCAACCGAACACTGAAAATCAGCGTTCGGTTACCTTTCTTGGCCATTCGGCTATCCAGAGAGCAGGCAATTCGCCAAATCCTGGCGAATTGCCTGCACATATGGTGCCTGTTCGGTGCCTGTTCGAGGGCAGTGAAAACCCCATGAAAAAGCACTGCTTCGGCTATTCAGAGAACACAAACCAGCAGTGAAAGGTTCCCCTAATGCCCTGCCATTCGGTAGTTTAATTCGGCAAGTTAATTCAGGAGAATCCCATAGACTTCAATGTTAAAAATATTCCCGTTTTAATTCAATATCTAATAAACCGTTCATTATAACATTCTGCAGTAAAGAGTCTCTTTATTTATAGATTTTTTAGGATATTTTAAGCATTTTTCAGAATTTTTTTATTTTTTAAAAGTCCGATTTTTTTAAAAAAAAATTTAAGTTTACTTATTTTTTCTGTAACAGCCCTCTTTATTATCATTCATTGGATCATATGCAAATTTCAGACATTTTCGCTCAGAAGTTTCTTTGCAAACAGCGTTTCACTTTCACATTCATACAAATGGTTTTGCTAATTTATTCACTGCATCATCTGCTGTCTGTGTGTGATTCGGCTCCTGCTCGGGTTTTTCGAAGGTTAATCCAGATGTTTTTGAGGGTTTTCGGCGTGCATTCGGTGGGTTTTGCGGTTAGTTTTCGGTGGGTTTGCGGCAGCTTTTCCCTGCAATTCAGGGACCCTGTGATGTTTGCTGAATACACCGCAGGGTCACCGAAATGGGATCGCCGAATCTAACCGAATTGAAGAGAACGAAAAGTCACCGAACGTGCAGTGACTTTTCGAATCTCTTTGAATTACCCTGTATCTTCTGGACAATGCATTCTGGTAAAGAAAGCGGATGGGTTATCCTTAAAGAAAAAAACATACCCAAAGAAACTGATTATCTCGAAATATGTTACTACTAGCATTACCACAGTGGGGGAGGGGTTGGTTATAAATGAAAAATAATGGCCAATTTAGGACATAGTTTCTGCATTTTTGTGCACGTGTTAACATTTGCGCGAAGAATGTAATAGAGCCCTTTGAGTATGTTGTAATATTTAGCCATGAGTAGGGATTTATATATAAAGATGGCATGATATCTCATTTTTTGCTTTTTCCTTACAATCCCACATTCTCACTCTGTCTAGACTTGTCTACTGTGTGTATCTTCTTCTTTCCATCCCACACAGACCTCCTTTTACCACTGAAATCCACAGTGTTATGTGTTTAATTAAGAAGTGGACCTTTATTTACAATATATGTCAAATAATGCGCTGGATCTTAAATGGAGCATTTCTCACATCCTCAACTTGAAGAACGTTCCAGCTAGAGTCCAAAATATTGTTTGGCACATCTTGATTCTTGCCTGAGAGCTCGGTCCATGGTTATCATTTCCCGGTCACCGCATCACTATCTCACCCTACGGTTTTCCGTTTTCCCATATTTTCCCACCTGTCCATCTTTCCTAACCCTGTTCTATTATCCCATGTCTTTCTCCAATATCATTTCAACACTAGCAATGGACCGAGCTCTCAGCAAGAATCAAGATGTGCCAAACAATATTTTGGACTCTAGCTGGAACGTTCAAGTTGAGGACAGGAGAAATGGTCTATTTAAGGTCCAGCACATTGTCTGGCATATATTCTAAATAAAGGTCCACTTCTTAATTCTTGCCAGAGTGCTTTGCTCCAGTTGTGGCTTCAACATGGGATTGTGGCCAGCTGAGCAGCACACTTCACTGAGGTCTTTCAAGTCTGATGAGTGCACAAACTCCCATGTGGATTCAATAACTGATGTCCAATATCATGTCTCATGTCCCCCAAGTCTTTCTTTTCTCAAACTCCTATCTACAAGTCACCTCTCCTTGACTCTTATCTCTTTTGCGTGATTGCCTCAAGACGTTTCTCAATCACATCACTTTAGTTTCCAACTAAATCTTCATTCACGGTTTCCTTCCCCACCACTTTCCTTTGTTATCCATCCATAATATACTATTTCCAACTCTCCAGGATTCACATAATCCTCTCACTGTTCCTTGGTTAGGATGTCTTGGCTCCAGGAGACAAGTTGAATGGGAATGTATGAGAATGCAATTCCTCCACTATTTTCTCAGAGAATGTAGTTGCCTTTTGGTCCTCTCTCTGAGAAGCTTTTATTGGGTTCCGATCATATGATTCCTTAACTCACTCAAAATAGATGGCAGTTATTACAATTATCATAGGATTCCCAAAACCCAGAATATCTTTATTTTTAACATCGATATCAAATTTGCATGTGGAGTGGTGGATTAAGTGCGACATGTCAATGGCTAATTGTGGAGAGTTCCCTCACTTATTTTCTTAGGACTAGACCTATAATTGTCTCCACCTTATTGCGCTCAAGGATTGCAATTTGTCTTCCTGCCCCTAAACTTATGGACTAGCCTTTTGTTATTATTTTGTGCCATCCACTTAATATTTTACTTCCTTTCGGGATCCCTCTTAATTCCTTTGTAATCGCCCCACCCCCACCTCTGCTCATCTTCCTTGATAATCAGAGAGTTTCCTCAATTTTACTCTCGTGTCTCATAGTCCAACCCCATAATTACATCGTACCATGGAGAGAGTAATAGTAAAAGTATCAGGGTGCATCACAGTGGAAGCTCCACTTACAACTGGTCTTGGGTGCCTTCTACGATAGACTAGTAAAATAAGAAATAAACCCCTTGTATTTGTTGTTGTTTTTTGAGTATTACATGTACTAAGGAAACAAATACAAAATGTCAGACGCAAATCGGAACTTTGCAGTATAATGCCTTGGGTAAAACATAGGTAATGGTGCAGAGTCTTCGATTTTATGAAGTGTGGTGGCCATAACCAATGGTTTGGTGCCAGACGACAAGACCTTACTCGTTGGGTTACCCATTCATGACTTTAAATAAACTCCATATTAATCATCAGAACCATTGACACAATATTTTTAAATAAAGTTGAGGTCTAATATGAGATAGCTACTTCTGTGTATTTATGGGATGCATAACTGGAAACAACATGATCTCGAGTCGGATAACTCAGGCCTCAAATTTTCCACTCTCCTGCTCGCATTTGGCGAGTGGAAATTACATGAGGGCGAGTGGAAATGCAGATGCAGGCAGGGCAGGATAAGGGTTAGGTGCGGCAACTAGTGGCGAGTAACTCTTAAGGCCTGGCTAGTAGCTTGGGACTTGAAATTTTGAGCCCCGGGATAACTCCTCTATGGGTCTAACAGTGGTTCCCATCACTGGTCCTCAGGTCTCTCTAACAAGCCAGATTTTAAGGATTACCTTGGGGAAATGCAGACAGAATCCTGCAATCAATGAGAAGCAAATCATATCACCTGCGCTGTGCTTCAGACATATGGAAAACCTGGCCTGTTAGGAGGACTTGAGGACCAGGGTTGGGAACCAGTGGTCTAACTTGTAAATCCAGCATCACCAGTGAGTCTAATTTTACCCAACCAGCAACACCAGCAGCCGTGATTTTGAACCTCCCAACTGTCGATCACTAGATCGGTCACTAGTGACGTCAGCACGGAGAGAGTGGCCAACGACACCCTCTGAGACCAAGGGTTGTAACAAGCGGTCTCAGAGAGTCAGCCACTGGACCATATCTGTGCTTGCAGCTCTGATTCATCATTCTGCGCAGGCGCTACGGAACTTGCATACGTAAAGTGCACAAGTCCCACAGTGGTGCGCAACTTGCGGTTCCTACTCTACACGAGTTGCAAAGGAACAAAAATTGCACTGAAAAACATCAGTGACTTCCAGGTCCGGGAGTCCCTGAGCCGAAGAGGAGGAGCTACAGATGGCGAGGGACAAAAGGTGAGTAAAATATCCAGAAATATAAAAAAAAAATACTGAGCAGAGGCTGTCAGCAGAATGTGCCCAATTATTTAATGGCAAAAACCGTAAAGTCCATTTTTTTCAATTACCATTGCGTGTTGCAGTGCTGGTGGAATTTCACGTCTGGTTCCGACACAATGGATGTCTGTTGGAGCACAGTCCCATTTAATTCACAATGTGCTGGTTTAGATCCTGTACCCACTTGGGACACCTGTCTATTTGGCATAGGTAGCATTATACAGCCAGGCTTTTATCGGTGACCGGGTCATTGTATTTCCATACCTCAACACTTGACTGATACATGAGACTTATTCCATCATTTGACCTTAACCGTCCAATATTTCAGAAGAAATATGGATTTTTTCATTGACAAACACCCGCCTGTCACTCATGACCTTGCATTCTGTCTCAGCTAAAAAAAATTACGTCTATCACACAGTGGTTGGAGGACTTGGTTGAAGCCAGAGCATCCATCTGGAAGCATGTCCTGGTGATGGGACTAACTCAACCGGTCATCGCTGCCTGGAGAAGAGGTTTCGGAAAGCGTTGTTGTAATTCTTGTTAAAGGCGGTATAGATGAGCGGGTTGAAGAACGAGTTGGAATATCCCAGCCACAGGAAGATACTTTTCCAGATCGGCGGTATGTCGCAGGAGCACAAAGGGTTAATCAGTTCGGTGATAAAAAAGGGAATCCAACAGAGAACGAATACCCCGATAAGGATTCCTACCATGAGTGCAGCTTTCTTCTCTTTCTGTTCCCTCCAGGTGTCCCCATCAGTCTGGAAGGTGACAGTGGCATGTCTGACGGTGAAAACCATCTGGGGCTGGTGAGAAGCTTCTTTCACCTGCAAAACATAACGACAAGTGCCAAAATTAGGGCTAATGGCAGGGACTGACGCCCATTACCCTCACAGATGGTTTCTGTCGGGAGAGGTAAATCGTGTCACTTATAATGCCGCTGCTCCCATCACTCTCATGATGAGACATTTAGCCTAGAGCTGCGCCCTTGCTGCGGAGGGGCTCTCCTAGCATTCGCACACATAATACAGGACACGTATTATTAGGTCCTGCCAGCCTCAAGTCAGCGCAGCAGAATACCTGCCGGTGCCAGGCAATGGAAGGGTCAATTCACAGAAGCAAAAAGCACAGAAACATTGCATATACACCCACCCAGATCTGAGAGCTAGGGGATACGTGGGCGTCAGAATTGCATTTTATTATATATATATATATATATATATATACACATTATATACAGTACATCTATTTACACATAGGTTTGTGTGAATTCAATGCAAATATTTAAGCCCTTTATGACAGTGTCAGGTAAATTCCTTTTATTTTATGTTTCTAGCAAGACATCTGTTTCAAGCAGTTTAATAAAATTATACACATATATATATATATAGACTGTATGTATGTGTGTGTGTGAGTGCCTGATTATGCATGTGTAGGTTTCTCCATTTATATCTGACTATCTATCTATATCCCTGTCTGTCTATCTGTATCTATCAATCTATTTTTACATTAATACTGTATCTGTATTTAAATTATCATATATAATCTATCTATAGTTATCATACATTGGTTTTACATCAACATGTCTGTCTGTCTCTATCTATCCATCCTCTTCTATTGACCTATTTTACATCAATATCTTAATTTATCATCTATCTAAAGCTGTCATATATCTATTTACAATCTATCTATGTTCTATCTATATTTACATCAACATCTCCATTTATCATCTACCTATAATGATCATTATATATCTACTTTACATCTATATCTCAATATGGTTCTATATCTATATATCTATCTATAACTATCCATATCTATTTTTATCTATATCTATATCTATCCATATCTATATCTATCTTTATCCATATCTATCTTGTATATCTATCCATATCTATATTTATCCATATCTATATCTATATTTATCCATATCTATTTATATCTATCTTTATCCATATCTATATCTATATATATATATATATATATATATATCCATATCTATCTACATCTATCCATCTATATCTATCTATCTCTATCTGTATATCTATCTATCTATCCATATCTATCTCTTTCTATCCATATCTATCTCTATCTATCTATCTATCTATCTCTATCTATCCATATATCTATCTATCTATCTCTATCTATCCATATCTATCTATCTCTCTATCTATCTATCTATCCATATCTATCTATCTATCTCTCTATATCTATCTATCTATCTCTCTATATCTATCTCTCTATATCTATCTATCTATCTATCTATATATCCTATATCTATCTATCTATCCATATCTATCTATTTATCCCTTATCTATCTATCTATCTATCCATATCTATCTGTCTATCTCTTTCTATCCATATCTATCTATCCATATATCTATCTATCTATCCATATCTATCTCTATCTATCCATATCTATCTATCTATCCATATCTATCTCTTTCTATCCATATCTATCTCTATCTATCCATATATCTATCTATCTATCCATATCTATCTATCCATATCTATCTATCTATCTATCTATCCATATCTATCTATCTCTTTCTATCCATATATCTATCTATCTCTCTCTCTCTCTCTCTCTCTCTATCTATCTCTCCATATCTATCTATCTCTCCATATCTATCTATCTCTCCATATCTATCTCTATCTATCTATCTATTCATATCTATCTATCTATCTATCTATCTATCCCATATCTATCTATCTATCCCATATCTATCTATCTATCCATATCTATCCATATCTATCTATCCATATCTATCCATATCTATCTATCTATCTATCTATCCCATATCTATCTATCCATATCTATCTATCCATATCTATCTATCCATATCTATCCATATCTATCTATCTATCTATCTATCTATCTATCCCATATCTATCTATCCATATCTATCTATCCATATCTATCTATCTATCCATATCTATCTATCTATCTATCTATCCATATCTATCTATCTATCTATCCATCCATATCTATCTATCTATCTATCTATCCATATCTATCTATCTATCTATCTATCTATCTATCTATCTATCCATATCTATCTATCTAAACACATATACTCAGGTACACAAACACACACTCTATCTCAAACACAGGGTAAGTGTCCACCTAATCATAAATATGAGCTAACAGAAGGACCACATCAAGCAAACATCACCTCTACATAACAATTCAACTGAGAATCTGTAAAACTCCCTCTTCAGATTGAAAGAGATGGGGTTACTCATATTACAGGGTCACATCACACTCAGCCAGACTCTGCAGCACATCACCTCACTGATCTCCTCCTTATGTCACAGGGAAACCTGCCCAGACACTCACAGCTCTCAGCACAATCCGAAGCTCTGTAGGGAAGGGGTTAATGAGAAGGATACTTTGATACAATGTAGCAGAAAGTAAACCCACCTCTATCACCTCTGGCATGGGGGTGATGGTGTTGGTCTTTTTGGAGCCAATCCGGAATTTGGCCGCCTTGTAGATCTTCCAGTAGACAAACAGGACCACGCACAGGGGGAGGTAAAAAGCTCCAAAGGTGGAGAAGATGGTGTAGGACGGTTCCTGGCTAACTTTACACTCCTCGTCCTCCTCTGAATAGGTCTCCCCCCACCCAAAAAGAGGGGAGAGAGAAATGACTGCAGATAGCAACCAGGTCAGGAGGATCATGACATTAGAGATCCTCTTCCTGGTCTTCAGGGTGTATTCCAGGTGCCTGGTGATGGACCAGTATCTGTCCAGGGCGATGGCCGTCACGTTCCAGATGCTGGCTGTGCAGCAGAGGACATCGAAGGAGATCCAGATGTGGCACAGGACCCTGCCCAGCCTCCAGCGCCGACCGTTCAGCTCATGCACCAGGCTCAGGGGCATCACCAGGGCGGCCACCATCACATCCGAGATGGCCATGGACGCCACCAGATTATGAGGAACCCTATGGAAAGTCCTCACCCTCAGGATGGTCACCAAGACCAAGACATTCCACAGGAAGGTGGCCACCACCAGCATGGCCAGAAGAGTTAGTATGAGGACACTGAAGACTGAGAAGCGGTGCTTGCCCCAGGTATCTGCTCCTGAGCTGACATTGGAGGTCACTGTGATGTTCCATTCCATCCTAGTTGGTCCTGGAAGCTTGGAAACTGGCCCCAAGGAAGCTATGGGTGGTAGGACTGGGTGATAGAGCCAATCTCCCAGCCTGGCAGCGATGAGGACTACCAGTGCCTCCTCAGCTGAGGACACCATCTCCTGCTCAGCCAGAAGACCTGCTGCCTGTGTCTGCCTTGGTTCTCTGTCACTGTCAGCCAGGAACTTTGAAGTCCACGGGCAGGAGAAGTGTCTGTTCCCAGCATAGACATGATCTCAGGTTCCCAGGCTACTCGAACAAAGAAAATACAAATAAATGAATTATATAAAAAAGGATCAATCGATAAATTAGAAGCAGATACAAATTATCCACCCACCTTCTGCTCAACAGCAAATCCAACATCTGTGCCTTGATGGAACCCTCAGCATCTCCAGCTCCATGGATGGGGTCACCCCATGAAAGGGTGATAAGACCCAGCTGGGTGCAGCAGACGTTGCCCTGGTGGCTGTGACCAGGCAGTGGTCCCTGGCTGCAGGAGGGGTGGGATGCCCAGGGCAGGTGAGTGTGATGGAGAGATGTTGGTGGAGTGTGAGCAGTGCTCAGCTTTGTGTCCAGGCACAGGTGAAGCCAGTCCCAGGCGTCTGCCGATGCGCACATCCAGCAATGGAGCTGCCTCACCCCCTGATAGCGATACGAGCTGCTTCCATGGCTGGGGAGGGGGGAGATGGGGAGGGATGAGGATCCCACCCCTCCTTCTGCTGCTGGCACCAGGGTAATAGTATTTACATGCAGTCTGTCAGCTGCTTCTGCTCATTCACTGCATCAGCACCAAGTGCAGCCTCTCTCTGTGCTCAGGCAGACAAATCCCACCACTCCCAGGCAGCCAGGCAGGATAGCAACATGTGAGACATTCACACTGCATGCAATGAACAGAGACAAAAGAAAGCACCCATATATATATAAATAGCATGCTTACTAAAAAAAATAAAAGGCAAGGAAGCCTGATAGCATGGGGGGGGGGGTGATCCATATACCTGCAGTGAAAAGAAAGGCTACAGGCAGAATATACATTATTATTACTGCTATTAATGATACTGTTATTATTAATGATATAATTGTTATTATTTGTAATATTATTGTTGTTAGTATATTAGTATTAACATTATTATTCTATACATTATTAGTAATTATTAGTTATTATTAACATTATTATCACTAATAATTAAATTATTATTAACATCAATGTTAATAATTAATTAATTGGTTATTATTAATGATATCACTGATAAATATATTATCGTTATTTTTTATATTAGTATTATTCGAATAAAGATTTTATTATTATTACCATCATTATTAGCAATTAAGTGGTTGTTATTAATAAGAATAATAATATCACTAATAATCACATTATTATAATCAATGTTAGTAATAATTATTATTAATAATTTTGGTTATATCTTATATATTATTATTGTCATTATGTATGACTGGTGGTCTGAAAACTAAATGGTTATTAATAAGAATAATTTCACTTATTATATAATGACACACATTGATACAATCAGGTTCATTTTATTTGATGAAGATGAAAGAAAACAAAGTTGGTATTTGAGGGATGAAATGCTCTTACTGGCTGCAGACCAGCTAGATTCACAATCTGTTTGCCAGGTGTGCGTCACAAGTCCCATAACCTTCAGCCATCCCAGCATCCTGATTATGCACATGCACAATACATGAATTACTCCGAGTGTAGAAGAGGAAGGGATGCTCTGACAGGAACATATTTACTAAGCAAAGAAAAAACACACAACAACCAAAAACTGTAGGAACACAGGATGTACAATGCGAATACCAAGTATGCAGTGTTATTGTGAGATATACAGTGTGACTGCCAGTGTGATTATAGATGTATGCAGGACTTTCACCAGGCATACACTCTGATTGCTATGTGTATAGTCTGACTGCCAGCCATACAGTCTGAAAGGTGTACAGTCTGACTGCCAGCCATACAGTCTGAAAGGTGTACAGTCTGACTGCCAGCCATACAGTCTGAAAGGTGTACAGTCTGACTGCCAGCCATACAGTCTGAAAGGTGTACAGTCTGACTGCCAGCCATACAATCTGACAGGTGTACAGTCTGCTAGCCATATAGTCTATCTGATACTGGTGTACAGTCTGACTGCCAGCCATACAGTCTGAAAGGTGTACAGTCTGACTGCCAGTCATACAATCTGAAAGGTGTACAGTCTGACTGCCAGCCATACAATCTGACAGGTGTACAGTCTGCTAGCCATATAGTCTAGCTGATACTGGTGTACAGTCTGACTGCCAGCCATACAGTCTGAAAGGTGTACAGTCTGACTGCCAGCCATACAGTCTGAAAGGTGTACAGTCTGACTGCCAGCCATACAGTCTGAAAGGTGTACAGTCTGACTGCCAGCCATACAATCTGACAGGTGTACAGTCTGCTAGCCATATAGTCTATCTGATACTGGTGTACAGTCTGACTGCCAGCCATACAGTCTGAAAGGTGTACAGTCTGACTGCCAGTCATACAATCTGAAAGGTGTACAGTCTGACTGCCAGCCATACAATCTGACAGGTGTACAGTCTGCTAGCCATATAGTCTAGCTGATACTGGTGTACAGTCTGACTGCCAGCCATACAGTCTGAAAGGTGTACAGTCTGACTGCCAGCCATACAGTCTGAAAGGTGTACAGTCTGACTGCCAGTCATACAATCTGAAAGGTGTACAGTCTGACTGCCAGCCATACAATCTGACAGGTGTACAGTCTGCTAGCCATATAGTCTATCTGATACTGGTGTACAGTCTGACTGCCAGCCATACAGTCTGAAAGGTGTACAGTCTGACTGCCAGTCATACAATCTGAAAGGTGTACAGTCTGACTGCCAGCCATACAATCTGACAGGTGTACAGTCTGCTAGCCATATAGTCTAGCTGATACTGGTGTACAGTCTGACTGCCAGCCATACAGTCTGAAAGGTGTACAGTCTGACTGCCAGCCATACAGTCTAACTGATAGGTGAACAGTCTGACTGCCAGCCATACGGTCTGAAAGGTGTACAGTCTGCCAGCCATACAATCTAACGGATAGGTGAACAGTCTGACTGCCAGCCATACAATCTGATAGGTGTACAGTCTGCCAGCCATACAATCTAACAGATAGGTGTACAGTCTGACTGCCAGTCATACAGTCTGAAAGGGGTACAGTCTGACTGTCAGCCATACAGTCTGAAAGGTGTACAGTCAGACTGCCAGCCATACAATCTGGTAGGTGTACAGTCTGCTAGCCATACAATCTGATAGGTGTACAGTCTGACTGCCAGCCATACAGTCTAACTGATAGGTGAACAGTCTGACTGCCAGCCATACAATCTGATTGGTGTACAGTCTGCCAGCCATACAATCTGATAGGTGTACAGTCTGACTGCCAGCCATACAGTCTAACTGATAGGTGAACAGTCTGACTGCCAGCCATACAATTTGATTGGTGTACAGTCTGCCAGCCATACAATCTAACTGATAGGTGTAGAGTCTGATTGCCAGTCATACAGTCTGAAAGGTGTACAGTCTGACTGCCAGCCATACAATCTGAAAGGTGTACAGTCTGACTGCCAGTCATACAGTCTGTTTGCTGGGTAATAGTTAAAAGTTTGTGTATAAGGATTTTATTCAGTGTAATAGTTATATGAGTTGGTTGATTGAGATCAGATGTTGTAGACTGTAAAGTTGCTGTGGTGAGGGGGGGTTTGTTCATTTTATGTGTGTCCCTAAAGAAGAGGGATGGGTGAGTATTGAGACAAGAGATAAAGATGAATTCTATACCAGGAGAGGTAAGATGCCTGAAACTGTATCCAAAGTACATCAGCGGTGCAAAGGGATTATGATGCGTAGGAAGGGGTAAAGCAGGTAATGAAGAGGAGTCTGACAGATACATTCTTTATGGATTGGAATGACAGCTGATAACAGACACTGAGGAAGAGAGGATTGTTGGCAGCAGCATCATGAATCTGCCAATCAAAGGTCAGGACTTCAAGGGGAATAGGACATCAAACAAGAGAAACTATTAGTGATTTGATCTTTGAGGAAACAGAGGAATCAGGATGCGTTGTAAAAAGATATCCCAATATAACCCCCAATAGATGTTTTTATCATTTTTCTTATCAAACACACAGACAATGATGAAGATGCGGACAAACATGCTGACACTGACAGAGACACTGACAGACACATAGGGTGAGATGAGATGTACTACAGGTCGATGAACCTGTGATGGGGGTTGGCTATTTTGAGACCGCGTGGCAAAACCACTAAACAGTGCGCATCCCAGAATGTGAGAAAAACAGGTCAACCGCAAATCCTAAACTTTACGCGAGAAGGTTCGGAAATCCATGTGATGACTGACTGCACGGTTTCAAGGAACAACAAAGTGAAATTGGCCATAATGTGGAATGTAATGTAAATTGCGGTTCTTGCTGTAGATTGAGGGTTTTAAGGTAAAAAATGTGACTTTTACATTACAGACAATCCATGATAGGTTATATTTAAAGGGGTCACCCAAAACACCGATAATGTACCAAATTGGTACCGTCACCAAAGAAAGGGAGTAGTGGTACCCAAATGGGATTAAACCCTTATCAAATTGTAATCACAACGATAGAATACCTGGGGGGAAAGAGGTTAGGTGTGAAGCCTACACACTCATCCTCCATACTGGCGGGCACACGTAATGCACATTTGAAAAGAAATATAATTAACAAAATTTTATTAGGAGAAATACACATGGAATAATAAAATCTCATATATGTAGAATAAATCTGGAAAGAATGATGGAAAAGAAAATGGTACTCAGGCTAAGGGTGAAATGTGCTGTATAAATTATACAGTTACCCAAACATATGCATATATAGATATAAAGAATAATAATAATAATATATGCTCAGTTTGAGCGGGGCGATGTGCCTCAGACAGATAATTGTATCACGGAATAGACGTACACACTTATTCCTTCCCAATTATCATGGGGGTGACAGGAATGCAGGCAAATAGATTGGCAGCAACAAACATGCAGAGACTGCCATAGGAAACCCGATTGGATTTACTGTACAATCCCTAGGGCTATATACATTTCTGCTCTGTCCCTGCAACCTATATCATCCCAGAGACTGCATAATGTGGGTATACAAGAATCACAGTTGATAATCCCCAGGCACAAAATCCAATGAGCACCGCAAGCCAAAATAGTATACAGCTAAAAACAGAGTCAGCATTCTTAAGATGTGCACGGTGCACGGCGCACGTTTCACCGTCATGCTTCTATGCGCCCATGCGCAATGATGTCAGTTGGCAAGGGGAGGTACCAGAGGCAGGGTTGACATCCAAGATGTCAGCCCCCACTCGGAGAAGTCTGCCATATGGCGCAGATTGGCACCGGATTGTGGTACTGGTAGATAAGGGGTTAAGAAGGGCATCGTTGGAAAGGTCAGACTGTGACCTTTCCAGCACTACCTTACTTGAACCTCTATCCCTTACCAATTGGGAGATATAGGGGTCCAAATGACACATAATTCCATTCAGGCACTCTCCCGGCTCTGCCAGGGGGGCACCTGAAAATTACATCATCACTCGCCAGTGCAATGATATCAGTGCACAATCAGCGGTCCTAAGGAACGGCCTGACTTCAAGAAACTCAGACGACCACAGGACCTTGTCCTGAGAGTTAAGGGGCTCTTCCTTTGGCTGCAGAATCCCCATGACGTGTGGTGAACGTCTGCCGCATATAGCTGGGAAGCCCCATGATATTCCCCACATGCCTTCTGCAGCCAAGGGGTTAATAAGCTACAGTGGTCAGGGTGCATAGACTGTCCCTTTAAGTAGATGATATAAAGTGTAACACATTTTGACAGCTACAGTCAGCTGGATATTATATGCAGCTCTTGAATTGATCTCATATACAGACAGTATAATACACTACAGAAATCAAATGCATGACTTCATAGCTAGACATTATCAAGTCTCTTAGAATTACATAAAGCAGTATGATTGTAGGGGTATATCGAGCTTCTCACATCAATATCAAAGCATTAGTTTGCAATCAAATTATACCTGTGTGTTATCTAGGTGTATGAGCATTGAGACCTGAAAATGAATTGTAGAACATTTCAGTTTGAAACCAGAATCACTATTTTATTGTCTAAATATGTTTATTTAAAAATATCATTGTATCAAAACACACAGATACTTTTTTTGTCATATTACAGACAATAACACAAAAAAAATGGTGTAATATCAAGCACCAAATTAAAGTAACAATGTAAACGTATATATACAGGGTTATTCAGAGAGAGCTGATCTGGCCCTGAAATGGCACCGAACAGTGAATTTCCCCGTACGGTGCAATTTCGTGGCCATTACTTACAAAAATCAATGAGGAGATTAAGAAGTATTTGGGAATATTCCCAAAGTATTCCTTAATGTAATAACCTATCTGGCAGGCACACGTCGCCATCTGCTGGTCAAAAAGAGCTGGGCAGGATCAGCTGGAAAGACGTCATGAAGACACATTCCCCAGCTGATTATAAAAAGTGTCAGTGCCTCGGGCATCACGGCCACTCTGTTAAAACTTTAGGGGTTTGTTCTGAAGCCCAGATACAAACAAATTTCATTTATAATTGTGACAGAAGTTTCTGCCACCTTTTCAATGACTGGGAATCCAAGTGTCTGAGACTGGCTATCACGGGCACTCACAGCATTGCCCGCACTACATTAAGAATGTGTGCCCTTTGGAGAGGAGCGGCTGCCAGCCTCGTACCCGCAGACTATGGGCGATTATGGCAGAGAGTGGTCATAGGGCATTTGGGCATTGCCATACTGTTTGTGATTTGGTTTAAAGCTTGTTTATGTGTTTATGCAAGAATGCTAATGTCAAGGGGGACCTGTGCCTAGTATGCAGGTGTGAGTGAAACAGGCTGAAAATAAATAATTAGCTTTTAATTTCCTGTATGAATATATAAATATTGTGATTAAAATACATATCTTAGTCAAAATGATCTTTTAGTTTAAAAGCTTTCAATACTATGTGCACATATTTTTCTAGTCACACACATCCTCTCGAAGCTAGCCAGTGGAATGTTAATTTAACCAGACATCCTGTATAGAGAGGGTCAACTCTGACCTAGTAATATATCTGTATACTGATTGGCTGTTAAATCACATTCTTGTTGCGGGGCAGAAATGAACCATGTCTGTTGTAATACTCTCATTGATTATAATGTGTATGTTTTAATAAAAGATCTGGCTGAACAAAGACATAGAAACATAGAAAATGTTGTCAGTAAGAACCTTTCGGCCCATCTAGTCTGCCCAATTACATGGATACTTTACCTGGATTTATCTTTTATTTAAGATAACCTTATGCCTTTCCCATGCCTGCTTAAATTCAATCACTGTTTTGGCCTCTACCACTTCTACTGGAAGGCTGTTCCATGTATCCACCACCCTCTCAGTAAAATAATGCTTCCTGATGTTACTTTTAAACCTTTGCCCCTCTAATCTAAGACTATGTCCTCTTGTTTTGCTACTTTGTTTCCTTTTAAATATACTCCCTTCCTCTACCTTGTGGATTTCCTTTACATATTTAAATGTTTCTATCATATCGCCTTTGTCTCGTCTTTTTTCCAAGCTATACATGTTAAGACAAGTCAGATATATTGGAAGCCCCACATTCTGTTTGACTGACTTCAGTTGTCTTCGCTATAGCGTAGCGCTGCGTCTTGTGTCTTTTCTTGATTATATGAGAGAGAAATAACAGAAGTTTTGTGGGATTCATGCTTTGGTAACTATGAATAGAAATGTTTATTTGATTTGATATTATTATTTACTAACACAGACGATCAGGCAGGTTGCAGGGAAAAGTAAGGTGTTTATTTAAATAAACAGAGCAGAAATAAACAGGAGAACTGAACCAAAGCAATGGAGGAGACAAGCAATAAACTTAAGCAAGTCGACCAAGAAACACAAGAGGAACAAGAAACGCAAGAGGAACTGAATAAACACAGAACTAATAAGGGAAATAGAATAATGTCTGTGGCAGAAGTACCAGACTGGGAGCAGGCAATAAATGTAGTTATAATCCGGAGCAGAGGTCTTGGCAGGCGGAAGGCAATAGTGTGGTCAAGTCCGTGACAAAGGGGTCTGGTTCACAGATAATCCAAACAGAGTACTAGGGCACAGGGAGCAGAGGATGCAGGTACTGGCGGTTGAGGCTGTAGGAATCCAGATAGGGGTCTCTCAGTGGTAGGGGGTCTCTCAGCGGTAGGGGGTTGTAGTGGGTTCAGGAACAGGGAGTATTCAGGAGACAGGTTAGGTTTGTAGCACAGGTTAGACTTCAATAAGGAAGCTCTGAAAGGAGGGTGTAGCTTCTCTTAAGGAGGCCTCATTAGCGTGCAATCAGATGTACCTGAGGCCTCCTGGAACTAGCATGAAATTCAGATAAGTGCCCAGGAACTTACATATGTATACTTTTCAGGGTAATTCAGCAAGAAGTCCTGCAGGGCTTGGTCTTCTTGTGGCATCTGCGACGAGGGGCATGACAGCTATTGTCTATCTGACTATCCTATGGTCCTTGTTATCTGCTGAGAGGAAATAGCTTCCCAACCTACCCTTGTCTCAAGAATGTGTTGATGTATGTTTATATTTAAATAGTTTGTAAATCTGGTTTATCAGGCAAACACTCTGCTGCCCTGTTATCTGCTGTTTTAAGCTGCAATCTGGTTATCGTCCCAATTACCATTGTCCCGCCTTGTTAGAAATGTTAAGTAATGTTTAATTTAATTGGCTGTCCCTAATCTAATCATGTTTCACATTCCAAGAAGCAATTGTTTAACCAGATAACTGTTTCAGTCTAATTAGGTCCCCCAACAGTTTCTATGGGGGCTTTTGTATATGTAAATGACCCATGTGTGACTGTATAAATGTATGTGTGTGTCCCTGATTAAAACAGTTCTATTCTGACCCTACATGCAGTCATGACACATGGTTTGGGTAGCAGCTATATTCTGTTCATGTTCCACCGCAAAGCTCTAGATATAAAGCCACGGCTTATTTCTGGGGGATGTTAGCAAGGCTCTCTACGTGTACTTGTCTTTAAGCTGCGGCTAAGGACTGGAGAATGACGCGAGAGTCATGAGGAGAACATAGGGGTCCAGCAAGGAAGCGGCATTGATAGATGTGACCCCGTTGGGGTACTGAGATCTGTTACGGTATTAAAATTCCTCCTGCTGATCATCACGTTGACTATACCCGATATCAGGGGGGAACCAGGAGGTGCATTGCAGATCGAGATGTAGTCCAACTTTGTAGTGAAGGGGTTAGTCCTGTTTTCCAAAAGAGAGATTATAATCTCTTATTCAGTAGGTGGATTTCCTCCTGTTGCACAAGACATTTTTTACAGGATCCTCCAATATGCCAGAAACATACAGCTCCAGCAGAGCTGTACATATCCCAAAAAGCCCTGGACCAGCAGTTATTTATGGGGAAAATGCAACCGTATAAATTCAATGTTTGTTTTTGTCTCCTGTTCAAAATCCATGTATCTGAAGTCATTGAATTTTATTGGATGATAATAGGATGCATTTTTTTTCTCATCTTGCTTTTTCATATATATTTATACACGGCAGCTGGAGTGTCCTTTATGCATGTGAGGAAAAGAGTAAACAAAAATGTAATATGTTCCTAATATCGGAAATGGCACCGAGCATCCACAAGGATTGAAGAAATGAGATTTCACCTAAAGAACAGGTTTCTATGGTAATAATACTTTATATGATAACAACTTGAATCAAGAAGAAATCTGTTTGTGACTGATTATGGAACTGAGAATGATTTTTCCCTGCTCTTTTTATTGTACAATTTACATAGTTTTTTTAATCATTTTTTTGTATCCTGATTAATAAAGATTAATTCTAATTAACTTTATTCTTTTTACCCCTTCACTATGAAGGGATTGAACATAAAATCGATGTCAGGAGTCAGTGGCTTTATAGAAAATCACTCTGCAGTAGCCATACAGTGAAAATGTGCTTAGAAATCCCAAAAGCACATTTTCATATTCTATGCACTATTTGACAGGCAGATGGCACCATCTGCTGGCTGGAAAGTGCTACTGCATCTACATAATACAGCTTGGACTCCGTTTTTCCTTGATGGAAAAAATAAGTATTTCCAATGTGATCAAACTGTTTTAACAGCGCTGCTCTCATGCTTGAGGTGCTTGAACCTTTGAGAGCAGGTGTCACGTCCCACGCCGTCCGGGTAGCTCAGCGGCTGGCAGCCCCTTCTAGACTGCTTGCTGACCAGCTGCCGAGTGAAGACAGGTTTAAAACAAAACGCCTGAGAAGCACTCATTGCCCTGAAGTGGTTTTAACTCCTTTCAGTGCTTGTCGCAAACCTGATATTGTTTCTTCTGTGTATCGACTTTGGTTTGTATGACTCTTTCCTGGCTCTTAACCCCTGGCATTCCTTTGTCTACCTGATTTGGCAATACAACCTCTGGCACTTGGATGACACCCATCTGGTATACGACCACTGGCATTCCTAATAACCCGCTCTGGTATACGACCCCTGGCATTCCTGACAACTAGGGATGTGCGTTTTGGGTTTCGGAATTTCGGAATTTTCACGAAATTTCCCGATTCGTGTCTTCGGATTCGGCCGAATTTCCGAATCGGGTCGGACCCGAAAACCGATAGATCCGAAAAGTTTTCCGAGCCGAAACGAAAAATTTTAGGATTTTTCGATGGACTTGAAATGTGTCAAATCAAAATTTATTTTTGCTCTATTCATGATTTCGGTTCCATTCGTGATTTAGGTTCCATTTCGGTAATTCTGGAAATCGTATATTTAACTATTATCGGTAATATCGCTGATTCTGTAAATTTTGTATTTGTAAATGCGTATCACTTGTTTCTTGTGGCATTCGGGTCAGTTTAGCGTCTGTTAAATCGTTTTGTTCATTTTTTTTGTTCCTTGGCTTTCATACCATTTTAATATGATTAAATAAAGTTGTGAAATGTATATTCAATTATTCATAAGAAAAAAAGGATCTTTATTTAATAAAAAAAAACACGATAGAATTGCCAGAATTATCGTAGACACTTTGAAACGAGGAGAACAGAAGTTCCGAAAAAACAAAAATTTCCGAAATTTCCGAAAAGTCGATACAAAAAACGAGCAAAGTGACCCGAAAATACGAAAAATGGTCGATATTCCGAAAAAAAGATGTACACGAAAAACGAGCCGAACCAAACCAAATCGAAACAGAAATCGGTCGAAACGAGCCGAATCGAAAATTTTAAACATCCGAACAAATCGAACCGAATCGAACCGAAAAAAAAATCGGTGTACAAGCCTACTGACAACCCGCTCTGGTCAATGACCCTTGGCACTTCTCTGACGTTCTGTATTGTATTATCCCTTGGTCTGCTGTTCTGGTTACAAGACTCCTCCGAATCTGATTATAGGTAGATGTACCGACCATTCGAAGGATCAGAAGTGTAGGATAGTTGTGTTGCGTTCAGGGATCAGACATATACATATATATAATGGGAAGGAATGTGACAGCACATTCCAGAGCCTGTTTACAAATGAATATTGTTTGCAGTAACAAAAAGTCCTTCCAGTTGCTAGAGTTACATTACACCCATTGTGCATACTTAATAACAGAGCACCAGCAGGTGCTTTTGAAGATTGAGTGTACTTGAACTTGGCAGTGAATGGGGTTAAACCCTGTAAATGTGTATGTATGTAGAATCCATGATGTAAAAAATTCTTATGTATTTGGTATTTACACTCCACATTAATGGAATTATCATTTTCATTAATAAGAATATAAGATTGAGGATGAAGTACATGATTTATATTTAATTACTGAATAATGAATTTACTAGCACTGATTTATTCATCAGGGGATGATAAATACAGAGTATACCACCTATTAAAATTCACATTTGTTAAAAGTCTGGGTAACGTTCTCACTTTTTCCTTTTATTATAATGCTATAAGACATAAAGAAGTGACTGAATATTAAAGGATGTGAGATATAGCATGGCTGGCTTTTTATGATTATAGTGTGATTATGTTAATGTAACTTTATGTGCAGTAGAGTATGTTAATGTGTTAATGGAGATATAATGTTAATACATTTCCGGAACAAGAATCAGCTAAAAAAAAATCCACTCCGATCACCACCTTCCATTTATGTTAATCATTGATACTGCAGTGCGCACCATGCTTTCCTTAGTGCCAGAAGGTGGGCTTCTACATTAGTAGTTGGGATGGAAATTCCATCCATCCACCCATCCATCTATCCATCCATCCATGTATTCTTCACCATTCATTCATTTATACAATCAATCACCCAGATATTATTTCAGCCATCCATTCAATCACCCAGTTACTCTCGCAATCATCCATCCATCCACCCATCCATCCATTCTTTCACCATTCATTCATTCATTTTACAATCACCCAGCTATTATTTCATCCACTCATTCAATCACCCAGTTACTCTTTCAATCACCCACCCACCCATCCATCCATTTATTTGTTCATTAATTCATTTCTTCAATGAATGCTTTGCACTAATACACGCAACACACAGGGGGATATTCAGAGTGCACCTCTCTTGTTCCCCGCACTTCGGAGAATCAAAGTTCCCCACCCTGAAGTGAATTCAGCATTCTCTGCAGGGTCCCCGGAGTGGGAAAACCCATCTAAGGCTGCTGTCAGACGAGCGTAGTGTTCACGTCCGTGATTGCGCCTAAAAGTACGTCCGTGATAGCATGAAAGAAAGCCCATTGGAGCCTGACACATGAAGTACGTCCGCACTGAACTGCGGACGCACAACGGCCGCGGCAAACGGATGCAAGGCAGGCAAGAACGTAC
The DNA here is from genome assembly GCA_009667805.1 of Leptobrachium leishanense. NCBI lineage: Eukaryota > Metazoa > Chordata > Amphibia > Anura > Megophryidae > Leptobrachium > Leptobrachium leishanense. The sequence goes on along the minus strand of CM019067.1, from coordinate 316,862,535 downwards.
AACCCCTAGAACGGCCGCACAAAGTGCGCTGCGTCCGCAACGTCCGCATAGCTTTGTGTGTGAGTGATGGAACGTGGTCAGATGGACTGCATTTATACGTCCAGCATTTTTTTCACGGACAAAATGGTTTTGCTTTTTAATTTATTTTCCCTCCTACATACGTCAAAATATTTGTCAGTGAAAAAAACGGACTGTCTGGCCACTATTGTGTCTTCCGTACTGACGTACGTCCGTGTGCACGGACATACAGTCCGTAGAAATCACGTTCGTCTGACCCTAGCCTAAAACTCACTGGAAACGTTGCTAAAAACACGCCGAACAGCAGGGCATTTCAGCAACTTTTCTCTGCTCTTCGGTGTCTCTGAATAGATTAACCATTGCTTCTCTATGGGGGATTTCACTGCCCTCAAACAGGCACCGTACTGGCTGTCAGTTTGCCAAAATTTGGCGAACTGCCTGCTCTCTGAATAGCCGAATGGCCCAGAGATGGCACCGTATGGGGAAATTCCCTGTTCGGTGACATATCGGGGCCAGATCGACTCTCTCTGAATAACCATACACACATGTGGATAAACACATTAAAATGTGTATGTCATTCCAAGAGAAGAAAATATTTATTTTTATTAGTGTTTTTAACAAAGCAGATAAAAGTAGTTTTTTGATGTATAAAGTTTTCATTTATATCAAGTAATAGCAATAGACAAGGCTGCTGTTAAAATATCAGATTTTAGGAGAGCATTAAAAGGCCAGATACCACAGCTTCTTTGTAAAAAATAAAAAACAGCAAATCTATTACATCTTTTACAAAAGCCGCAGAAAAAGATAGTGTTTTTTTTTTCCATTTGTTGAGCCTAATACCTGAACATAAACTGCATCTTAAAGAATTTAATATCTCACTTTTGATGTTTCATTAGAAATGTATCATCAGAAAAACACCTGGCCAAGTGTCAGCAGGGAGCAAGTGAAATGGCGATGGAACTTCCAGATAAACAACATGTATTTAAAAGAAATACTTTGAATCAAAGCGATCTGAAAAACAAGGTACTAGGTGAAAATTAATTATATGTTTCAAAACATAATAAGCAGGAGATCTGAGAAAACAAACGACCTCTTCATATTGCTCTTAGGCCTCTTTTCCGAGGGAGCATTTATTTGTTAATTTCTTTAATCTCTTTCTTGTCTTTGTTTAGTCAACATCAGTAACACAAGTCAATAGTTCTGTCCGTAGATAATCATATGGAAAGGTTAATGCTTAACCATCTGAGGCTGGAAAATACAGCTCTGAACACAATGAGCAAAAGAGAAAAAAAGGGTTATTTAAAGAGCGCCGAACTTGACACCAAAGGGCGCCGTACGGTGCAATTTCGTGGCTGTTCGGCTTTGCAGAAAGCCGTCTATTTCCCAGTATTTGGCACAGTTCTCCACAGATCGTCTCATTTCATCGATCTTCGGCGGCAGCAAAATTGTCTCATTGAGAAGTAATGGTTAATCTATTCGGAGAACGCCGAACTGCACCGAAATGTCAGTGAAATTCTCCGATTTTTTCAGTGATTCAGTTCAACAGGTTTAAACAGGCGATTCAATGTAAAAAAAATATTATAGTTTTTAAGTGTTTTTTAACCCCTTCCATGCGGAGGACGCGCTCAGCACGTCCAGCCGTATGGCCACTTCGCTGCGGAGGACGCGCTGAGCGCGTCCTCCCTTTGCAACGGCGATCGGCCGGGGTTCCGGCCAATCGCGGCAGCCCCCTGGTGCGGGCTGACATCCTCGATGTCAGCCCAGCCTCCGGGACCCAGGCGGGCACGATAGACGTCAGAGCTAGGGGTTAAAGTTTGATATCATTGGAATGTCCAGACATGGCCTTTCCAATGATACCAAACATGACCTTGTAAAATGTAAAAAAAAAATATATATATTTTTTTTTTATTAATGCAGCAATATTGTTCCCATTTCAATTAAAATGTGAACAATGATGCTGCACTAATGATTTTTTCTATGGGGGGCGTTTGCTAAAAAACACGTAATTTCCCCAAAAAAATGTAACAAGTCCCCATTTCTAATTTTTTTAACAAGCGCAACCCATAGAAAGTATAACCGAAATGACTGATATGATAAAATGTGAAAAAAACACTTTACATAATGTAGATAATTGAAAATTCAATTTTTATTGCATTTTTTGTTATAATATTCAGGCAGGACATGACGTTTACATATAATAATGATATATTATGAATCTGCCGAGTCTGCCGGAAAGAACGATATATAATATGCCTGGGTTGTATGATAAAATGTGACTTCAAATCGCATTTAAACATGATGAGCGAAACCGGTAAATATGAGCTCAGCACAGAGGTGTGAAATGGCTCAGCAACGAAAGGGTTAAATCAGCGATTTATTATTTTCAGTTTCAGCAAAAAGACTTTTTTATTCCTTTATTAGAATTTTTTTATGGCTTTTTTTATTCTGTAAAAGAGCATTTTATTATATTTTATAGGACTTTTTTTTATTATTTCCACACATTTTCATGCATTTTAATGTTTGTAAATGCCTTTTAAAGAACGGCAGAGTTCTGTTTTTAATTTCTGCAGTTCGTCGGCGTTCGGGGGTCTTCAGGTGGTGTTCGACAGCCTGATCAGCGTTCAGTGGTGGTGTTTGTTGATGCTCTGTTCTGCCATCTTCGGCGTTTCCACTTTGGGGACCCGGCGGTGAATAGTCAATTAATTCTAGGGTCGACGAACTGGAATCACCGAATCGCACTGAAGTGTGAATAAAAAAGCCTTCGAATAACCCTTTCTGTAGACTGTAATGTCTCCTGTGCACTATTTATATTTTTAACGGGGACACTATTTTATGACCAGAGCAACTTTTTGTTACATTCTGTGGAAATTTATGAAATGATTTATTCCACAAAATTGAAATCTGCCAGCCAACCTCAAGCAGCACAATTACTAACACAAACCTTACACGAAATATGGAAGCTAAAGTCTATCAGGGTTATTCAGAGAGGTGAAAACCAGGAGAATGGCTGGAGAAGTGAAAATTCTAGGTCAAAATAGCCGATTTGGAAAGTGAAATAAATGGGAGAATTTTTCTGGTTTGGCTATTTTGACCTAGAATTTTCCCCTCTCCAGTCATTCTCCTGCTTTTCACCTCTCTCTGAATAACCCTGTAAGAAACCTTTTCACTGCCACCGGTTTGCTTTGAAATGCAATGAAAACAAAATTAACACATAAAAACACTTTGTATACCTTATCATCACAAGAGGAGAAATTAAATTCTTAGTGAGATCTCACTTCAGGCACCCTGTACTACTGTATACAAGAAACAGAGCGCAGCCCCCTTCCACACTATACTGTACAAAAAACCTCAACAAACTTTACTGCTGCATTACAGCAGCCAGGGATTTGGCAGAATACAGGGAGAACTGTGGGGTCAGTCGCTGCTGTACAGGGATAAGATTCAGGGGGTTATAATGAGTGAAAATTCCTCTACAGCAGTGGTTCCCAACCGTGGTCCTCAGGTTTTCCAGATAGCTGAAGCACAGCACAGGTGATTTGATTTGCTGCTCAGTGATTGCAGGATTCAGTCTGCATTTCCCCGAGGTGATCCTTAAAACCTGGCCTGTTAGGTGTACTTGAGGACCGTAGTTGGGAACCACTGCTCTACAGTACAGATACAAGGTGTTGCTGTAATTGCCATACACAGGTATTATGCAGCACATACAGATACAAGGTGTTGCTGTAATTGCCATACACAGGAGGTATGCAGCACATACAGATACAAGGTGTTGCTGTAATTGCCATACACAGGTATTATGCAGCACATACAAATACAAGGTGTTGCTGTAATTGCCATATGCAGGCATTATGCAGCACATACAGATAGAAGGTGTTGCTGTAATTGCCATACACAGGCATTATGCAGCACATACAGATACAAGGTGTTGCTGTAATATCCATACACAGGCATTATGCATCACATACAGATACAAGGTGTTGCTGTAATATCCATACACAGGCATTATGCAGCACATACAGATACAAGGTGTTGCTGTAATTTCCATATACAGGCATTATGCATCACATACAGATACAAGGTGTTGCTGTAATTGCCATACACAGGCAATATGAAGCACATAGATATATTTTTATCTGTCTGCAGCACATTTACTGCATCTGACACAAAGGCCATTTCTGCCTGTATGCTGATAATGCAGAGCCCTTGGGACATTGTGCGAGATAATGGACGACATCTAGATTTAAGAACCTTTCACCCCAGCAATGTTTCTCTATGGGATAAATGAATACATGAAAAGATAAAAATGAGCAAATTCCCATTATTTTAATATTTTAATTATAAGGTGTAGTGTCTGAATTTGTAAACGTTTACTCACGCTCCTCAGGCCCTCAGGCAATACTAAACTCAGCAGTAACTCTCATTGAACCTCACTGAACACATTTAACCACATAAGGACCACTGATGTACATAGGGGAAAATTCCCCTTAAGGACCAAGGATGTACTGTGTGTAAAGGTGTGTCCTTTAACCCCCTCTCCCTCCCTATACTCCCCTCTCTGGCTGGGGTCCTACATCTGACTGGCTTCTTGGAAGCCAGCCCAACAGTTTCTATGGGCCCCAGCCATCGTGATGATGTCATTTTCAAATGACCCCCGGGCACCTGCAGAGGGAGCCTGAAAGGGGAGGGGGTGAGGTCCTTCGGATCACTCTCCCTCCCCAACAGCTGAAGCTACAAAAAAGAGTGGCACCGCTGGAAAGTACAGAGTCTGCCCTTTCCAGCGGTGCCTCTCTTTAACCCATTAGGTGCCAGATCGCGATTTGCTCCCAGAAGTGGCTGACATCCAAGTTTTCGTCATATGTGCGTTGACGTCAGTTGGCCAGTTAACCCCCTCGCTGCTAAGGGGTTATGTTTGGTATCATTGGGAAGGCCTGATCATGGCCTTTCAAATGATGCCAAACATGACTAGATTTGGTGTAAAAAAATATATATATATGTATATATAAAATTAAATAATAATAAAAAAGTGTTTTTTTTTTTAATTGTGTCTGAGGGGTATATTAAAATAGGACTTCAAATCAGGTTTAAACATGATGAGCATAAAACGGTCAAAATGCGCTCAGCACACAGAGGTGAAATGTCTCAGCAGCGAAGTGGTTAAAAACAAAAACACGTAAAAATTGTGTATTTCTTATTTCAGGACAAAATTTCAAAACTATTTAGCCGGGGTCTTTTTTGGTGGTTTTGGGTTTTGGGGGATTAAAGTTCAAAAAAGTGTTTTCTTTCCATTTTTTCATCATATTTCATAATTTATTTATAGTTAATTATAGGATAGGATGAAAATAATGGTATCTTTGGAAAGTCCATTTAATGGTGAGAAAAACAGTATATAATATGTGTGGGTTGGATAAAAGAGTAAGAGGAAAATTAGACCTAAACTCAAACTGCGCACAAATGTAAAAACCGCCGTGGTTATTTTCAGACAGACAATGGTAAAGCCGCCTGGCCACTATGGGGTTAAAGATTCAAGCTTTCAGATTCGGAATTACAGATTTATGTATATATTTTTGTCCATTTTTTTAAAGGGATCTTGGATAAAATAACAGCAACGACATTAGCATATCATATATGCGCATTTAAAATAATTGATTAAAATGGGACAAATATATTTACAAATATTTATTTTGAAGAGTTTCTCTTTATAACACACTTTATAACACACGCTGTCAAAATTATCTCTTTAATTTTCTTTAAACATGTAAAAAAAATTTATACTGGCGTCCTCTTGCTGTGGCATGTTAACAATGGGAAATGATTTGTATGTTTTATGTAAAAATTGCTGTCAAATACACAGACCGTTTACTGTTCACTTTCATAACCACTGAACAACGCCTTTACAATTGTTTAACCCCTTAGTGACCGGGCGGTTTTACACAAATCCGTCCTTTAGTGACCGCTGCTGTTTTTACGTTGCTGCGCTGTTAGTGTTTACGTCAAATTTTCCTCTTACTCGTTTATGTAACCCACACATATTTTACACAATTTTTCTCGTCATTAAATGGACTTTATAAAGATACCATTTTTTTCATCATTTCATATAATTTACTATAAAAAATATTGTGAAATATTACAAAAAAATTGAAAAAACACCACTTTTTCGAACTTTGACCCCCAAAATTTCTTCAAAAACAACCGTCAAAAAAATTTAATTCCTTAGTAGTTTCTAAATTTAGTTCTGAGTTTAGCAATACCCAATGTTTACATATTCCTCGCTTTTTTCCTTATTTTATGCAACAATAAGTGCAAGTAGCACTTTGCAATTTCCAAAGAGTTTATTTTCAAAACTAGTGATAGTGACATTGTAACACTGATATCTGTCACTAATTCCTGAATAACCCTCCACATATACATATTTTTTTAAAGTACACAAATCAAGGTATTAAACTTGGGGTATTTTGACTCTTTCCATGCAAACCATTTTACCACAAATCTATGGCAAAGTTTGAGAAAAAAAAAAGTTTTGGTGATTTTTTTTTTGAACGCAATTTAAGAATACATGTACTGTGAACTTTAAGGTTTACTGCCAAAAAACACCCCAAAATATGTTCAGCAACATCTTCTGAGTAAATTGATACCACCCATGTATAGGTATGTCGGGTCATTTGGGGGCTAATAGGCCTTATTTGGGGGTGCGCATTTCAGTTTTCCAACTTGGAATTTTCACATTTTGTCATCATGCACCCATGTCCTATTTGGGACATTTTTGAAGCCGGCCAAAGTAATTTACCCCCATCAAACCATATATTTTTAGAAAGGGCACACCCTAGGGTACTTCAAAGAGTTGTATTTTAACACTTTCCATGCACTAGCTCTATGTCAAACTTTCAGGTAGTCACTTTTTGTGTTATTTTTTCACACACATTGTACTTTAGGCCTGAATTGTCAAATCCAGTTATGGGTTACTGCAAAAAACACCCCAAAATATGTTCAGCAACATCTTCTGAGTAAATTGATACCACCCATGTATAGGTATGTCGGGTCATTTGGGGGCTAATAGGCCTTATTTGGGGGTGCGCATTTCAGTTTTCCAACTTGGAATTTTCACATTTCGTCATCATGCACCCATGTCCTATTTGGGACATTTTTGAAGCCGGCCAAAGTAATTTACCCCCATCAAACCATATATTTTTAGAAAGGGCACACCCTAGGGTACGTCAAAGAGTTGTATTTTAACACTTTCCATGCACTAGCTCTATGTCAAACTTTCAGGTAGTCACTTTTTGTGTTATTTTTTCACACACATTGTACTTTAGGCATGAATTGTCAAATCCAGTTATGGGTTACTGCCAAAAAACACCCCAAAATATGTTCAGCAACATCTTCTGAGTAAATTGATACCACCCATGTATAGGTATGTCGGGTCATTTGGGGGCTAATAGGCCTTATTTGGGGGTGCGCATTTCAGTTTTCCAACTTGGAATTTTCACATTTCGTCATCATGCACCCATGTCCTATTTGGGACATTTTTGAAGCCGGCCAAAGTAATTTACCCCCATCAAACCATATATTTTTAGAAAGGGCACACCCTAGGGTACGTCAAAGAGTTGTATTTTAACACTTTCCATGCACTAGCTCTATGTCAAACTTTCAGGTAGTCACTTTTTGTGTTATTTTTTCACACACATTGTACTTTAGGCATGAATTGTTAAATCCAGTTATGGGTTACTGCCAAAAAACACCCCAAAATATGTTCAGCAACATCTTCTGAGTAAAGTGATACCACCCCATATATAGATTTGTTCTGTTGGTTTTGGGGTGCTACGCCAATCTTTTGACATGTGCTTGTCAATTTTCTAATTTGACATACAGTATCTTCTTTGCTTATCTTCTTTTTAGGGGCCTTTTTACATACCCCAATTTTATGAACGTGCATATATTTGGTAAGCTAACACCCCAAAGTATTGTAAATGGAGTGTTTTTATGCCATGGATGCAACCGTTTGCTCCAAACAAATTGGATACTGTTTGGTCGTCATTTTTCATTTTCACACCCACATCAGTTTTGGACTGTGATTTAGGAGACACTGTTGTTTGTTACTGCATGAAAACTCTCCAGGTTGTTTTCTGCAAGGTCTCCTGAGTACACCCATGCCCCCCATGCATAGGTTTGCCAGGATTTTGGGAAGGTTCAAATACAATTTTTATGACTTTGTCATTGGAGTTGAAATTGAGATTATTTCTTCAGCTAGGCCTAGCTTTGGTTTTGGGTCTACCGCATACCCCAGTTTGAATTATTGCCAGAAAATTGTTTATATTTGTTATGTTGACACCCCAAGGTATTGCATATGGAGTGCTTTGATGCCATGGATACAACGGTTTTAGCCCAAAACATTTGAGAACGTGTGTGGCGGTAATTTTTCAATTTTCATATTTTTACGCCCACATTAGATTTGGACTGTGATTTAGGAGACACTGTTGTTTGTTACTGCATGAAAACTCTCCAGGTTGTTTTCTGCAAGGTCTCCTGAGTACACCCATGCCCCCCATGCATAGGTGTGCAAAGATTTTGGCAAAATACAGCACCAATTGTAGAACATAAAAATGTAGGAATAAAATGTAAAAGTCTGGTGCAGTAAAAGAAAAAAAAAAACTAAACTGAACTAACTAGACTGTAAGAAAAAAAAAAAGAAATCACAGATCATGCACAGTGTGATACATCTTGAAACAGTCCCCAAGACACAGACCGGGTTGTCCAGGGCATTCTGGGCAGTAAAAGATTGTGTCTCTCCTCTGCCCCCTCTTGAAACACACCCTGCATCTTTTTTGGGGTTTCTGTTTGCCCTCAGTAGGGGGGATTTTATAAATAAAATGTGTAGCCCCAACTCTGTCCCCCATCACCGCCCGGGGAGCAGGTGCATCCTGGTACAAAAACCCCAAAATGACCTGGAGCTGAAACTGTAAAAAGGACAGCGTCACTCCGGGGTTTGCCTTTTTGCAGAGCAAAAAGGCATTGTGGGTTGCAATTTGCATCAGGTAAATTGCAACCTTTTTGTACCAGGCCCTTCACTTCCGCATAATCTGGTAGGGCTGGAGCAGCTCATCTGCCAGATCAACCCCACCCATATGCCAGTTATAGGCTTTGATGCACACTGGCTTCCTGATGCGCTCAGCTCTGCCGCGTACAGAGACCTCCACAGACCTCTCAGTGTGGATGGTGGATAGAAGGTATACATCCTTCTTGTCTCTGTACTTGACCGCCAACAGCTCCTCTTGGCGCAGAGCTGAGGTCTCCCCCCTTTTTAACCGGGTGCGGACAAGCTGTGCTGAGAAACCTACGCAGTTCTTGCGAACAGTACCGCATGCTGCTGTATCAAAACAATACAGCAGCTTGAACAAAGGGACACTCGTATAAAAATTATCAACATACAAGTGGTACCCTTTGTTCATCAGGGAAAAAGTAGGTCCCACACAATCTTGCCACTGGTTCCATGTGTTCTGGGCAACCTGGAGGGTCAAGGCTACTATCCTTTCCCTCGTACACCCGGAAGGCCTGAGTATACCCACTCTCGCTGTCACAGAGCTTATACACCTTCACTCCATACCTGGAGCGTTTGGAAGGAATATACTGCTTGAATCCCAGCCTTCCCTTGTATTTCATTAGGGATTCATCCACGCAGATATTCCTTCCAGGTGTATAAGCCTCTGCAAACCTGGCGGCGAAGTGGGTAATCAGGGGGCGGATTTTATACAGCCTGTCAAACTGGGGATGCTCTCTAGGAGGGCACAGGCTGTTGTCACTGAAGTGCATGAAACGCAAAATGTTTTCATACCTTCTACGTGACATTGATTGGGGGTAAATGGGGGTAGAGCAGATGGGGCTACTGCTCCAGTAGGAGCGAATTGAGGGCTTCTTTATGATGCCCATCAGCATAGTAAGTGCCCAGAATTTCAGAAATTCTGGCACATCTAGCGGGGTCCATTGCTGCCTTGCCAAGTAGGAGTCTGGCTTCGCAGCACAATGCTGATGGGCATACAGATTTGATTGGGCCACGATGTGGCCCAACAAATCATCCCCCATAAACACCTGCAAAAACTGTGTGGCGGTAAATCCTGCAACATCAATATTGATGCCAGGATTTGCCTTGAAAGGAGGGATATCTGGCCTCTGGCGATGAGGCACTACCCACTCCCCAGCTGGAGCTGTGTGTCTCCTGCTGGCAGGTGGTGGCCCAGGAACTGCATCAGAAACATCACTAGGAGATACATCAGCCAGCGTAGATAATGTATCTAGCGACGTCTCTGAGCAGTTAGCGGGGTCAAAATCTGGGTCTGAGTCCGACGCAGATGCCTCAGATTCTGACGCCAGGATGGCATATGCCTCCTCGGCGCTGTACACCCTCTCAGACATTATATATAATAGATTATAAAATTTTATAATTATTATATATATAAGCGGATTGTTGGTTCTTAGAAGAACCGTTGGGTTTCACAAGAAAATACAAATAAACACCTAAATCTCCCTAAAATCTCTCTAAATCTGCCTCAATTTTTCTAATTTCACTAAATCTACCTAAAATCTCTAACCTGTCAAATCTGATCTCTCTCTCTCGCTCACCAAAACACAAGTGAGGAGAGGGAGGGAGAATCACAGAGGTCAGAGCCAATATTTACAAAATATTGACCTGACCTGACAAATTAGAAATTTTATTTTGATTTTTTCTTACTTCTGATTGGATGTTGCTAGCCTGCCTCTCTGATGAGGCAGGCTAGGAACATCCCACTCAGCCCCAAGATGACCCTGCCCTTAGAAGGGCAGCGCCATCTTGGCTGTCACTTTTATTTTATTTTTATTTTTTTTATTTATTTTTCTTTTTTTTACACTTTTTTTAGTCTGCTGGGTGCCTTGATCCCTTGAGGCACCCAGCAGAGCACCTGATCACTTATGTAATCGTTTTTGTACTGAGTGCCACGATACCTTGTGGCATTCAGTACTTCCTGCCGCTACCGGAAGTGATCGCTCGGGGGGAGCGATCACTGAGCGGACCGGCGGCAGGTAAACATATTGCAAGGATGCCTCGATGTCGAGGCATCCCTGCAATATACTCAGAGCAGCTGGAAGCGATACCGATCGCTTCCAGCGCTCTGTAGAAGTGCGAGGCACCTTTCCGGTGAAACCGGATGTTGATCGCTCCCGGGGAGCGATCACAAGGGGCCCGGCACTTCTGTCCGCCATGGCACGGATGCCTGGACTCCCAGGCAGCGTGCAATGGCCCTGGAGCTGCTGGAAGCGATCCGATCACTTCCAGCGCTCTCTAGAAGTGCCGGGCACCTCTCCGGTGAAACCGGATGTTGATCGCTCCCGGGGAGCGATCACAAGGTGCCCCGGCACTTCTAAACGCCATTGCATGGATGCCTGGACTCCCAGGCAGCCTACAATGGCATTTGAGCTGCTGGAAGCGATCCGATCGCTTCTAGCGCTCAAAAGACCACAGGACGTACCATGTACGTCAGCGGGTCTAAGGCTAGGGTCAGACGAACGCATTTTCGCGTTGTCTGTGAAAAAGTGCGTTCGAACGAATGGACGCATTTTTTCACGGAGTACGCGATAGCGGTCATACGATGCGCATTTGCGTTCGTGATTTTGTACGGATCATCAATAAAACACTTTTTGCATCTGGACGTTATGTTGGCCGGACATTAGCAGTGTCTGACATCTCCAAATCACGCACACACGCCGCTAGCGGACGCAGCGCACTCTGTACGACCGTACTAGCGGTTTGACGTTCTCGATAAAATGCGTTCGTTTGCCACTTGCGTTGCGCAGCCGGACTTTCGTGCGACCGTACTTTGTATATTGGCCGTCATTGCCCGTCATTTGCTGCTAGTGCGGCCGTAATTAAGTGCGCCAGAACGCACGTTTAAAGTGCGCTAGTCTGACCCTAGCCTTAAAGAGACCCGCGGCCATGACGTACATGGTACGTCCGTGGTCTCTAAGGGGTTAATTTGTTTCAACATGTTGCCATGGCAATAAATGTGTCCTTCTTAATAACATTATTTAGAGCTTTAATTACCTATTATTCTTATTCTCTCTCAGGAAACATGAGTTGGTGGCCAGACGAAATGAAATGGTAGCGCAAAAGAAAAAACTTTTTGTTTAACCCCTTCACTACTGAGCCATTTCACCTGTGTGCTGAGCTCATTTTTACTGTTATTTGCTCATCATGTTTAAACGTGATTTGAAGTCATGTTTTATTATACGATCCAAACAAAATATATATCCTTTTTTACGGCAGACTCTGCAGATTCAAAATACATCATTATTATATGTATACGTCATGTCCTGCCAGACTGCTATAACAAAAAAATGTAAAAAAAAAATGTGAATTTCCATTCAGATTTCAATAATTTACAGCGTGCAAAATGATTTATTTTTACTTTTTATCATCCGAACCTATGTGTTTATAAATTCTATAGGGCACAATTGTTTAAAAAAAAATTAGAATTGGGAACCTGCTACTGTATTTTTCATAGAAAATACGCAATTTTAATGAAAACTGTAAAAACGTAATTTTTCATTGTGAGAAATGAGAATGTGAGTTTGTGCAGCATCATTGTTCACAATATAATTGAAAAGCGAACAATAGTGCTGCATTTTTTTTCAAAAAATAGCTTTATTTTTATCAATTTTTTTTTTTTTTACTTATAACCTGGTCATTTTTGGTATCATTGGAAAGACCATGTTCATGCCTTTCCAATGATAGCAGGCCTTCTGCTCTTCGCCAATCGCAAAATAATGTGGTCCAAAGGACCCCGTATCTTTAACATAGGTAATCCCCTGCCCGGCTAGGGGGGATTCCCATACTGATGTCATCGCGCAATGCATGACAACGTCAGTAAATGAGGGGAGGTCCAGGATTGTGGTCCTGTCATTTAAGGGGTTAAGTGGGACACTGCTGGAAAGGTCAGACTGTGACCTTTCCAGCATTGCCTCTTTGCTCTGTGCTCCTTAGCGATGGGGAGGGAGAGGGGTCCAAATAACCCCCCATCTACTAAGGGCTTCCCAGACTGTCCTTAATTTAGACATCACTGTGCCTCCCATGAACTTATAGTGAGGTCCGACATCCGGGATGTCGGCTGTCACTGTTTGGCGGCCAGAATCGAAGGCAGCAGCTAAAAATGCTAAATACACAGTTTCAAGAAATAATGAGCAATTAGCAAAAGAACACTTGACATATGACAAAATATATATCTTATATTTTATTATAAACATTCTGACACGAGTAGATAATATGTTTTATTACTGACCATGAAAACTATTACTATTTATAAAGCTACATCCTACATTGCTGATAATCCTTACCATTTGTTGTGCTACTTAATCGCTCTGGCCCCCAATTCAGTGACCCCAAAATACGGTAGTTTGAGACTCATAATTGTCTCACACAACTAATTACGTAATTATCTACCTTAATTCTGTTTTGTGTTGCTAAGCATGTGGATTCTACATGCTGATAACTTCTGCAGGAGAAAAGGATTGAAAGGATGAACGCCATGGGAGAAGCTATAGAGAAACAAAACACATGACACAGTCATATCTGCGTATTGTTCCTCTTTTATGAGAGGAGGTGATATGCTTTGTGAAGCTGCATAAAAGAAGGTAAAAAAGAGGACAAAGAAAGCAAATATAGCGCAATATCCTATTTACCTTCTTCATTAACTCCCCTATCAGTCTTGCCTTTATGTTTGTAGAACGCAACATTATATTCACATTCTTGCTTTTTAACTTGTGTAGACCTTGCAAGATGTTGCTGCCCATATTAATGAGCTTTTAATACTGTTTACTTGAATTTTTATATTGCCTGCTTACTCTCACACCTTGAGTTACCTTGAGCTACTTTTCTTCTCTAGGACCTCCACTTGCTTCCCTCTGTCACTTAAATCTAATTAGACGTAACAGAGTTACCCTCCACCAGGTGACATTCTTGTTTATTGGTAGGGATGTGCATTTCGGGTTTCGGAATTTCAGAATTTTCACGAATTTTCCCGATTCGTGCATTCGGATTCGGACGATTTTACGAATATTGTCAGATCCGAATTTTCCGAAAACGAAAACTTTTCGAAACGAAACGAAAATTTGTTCGGAATTTTCGAATGGACTAGAAATGTGTAAAATCGAAAATCATTTTCGTTCCATTCGTAATTTCGGCTCCATTCCTGATTTCGGTTCCATTTCAGTAATTTCGGACAACATATTTTTTGGTTATATCGCTGATTCTGTAATTTTGTATCATTCCCATCTCAATGTATCCTTCTTGTAAAACATGAGAAATCTCAATGTATCCTTCTTGTAAAACATGAGAAATCTCAATGTATCCTTCTTGTAAAACCAGAGAAATCTCAATGTATCCTTCCTGGAAAACCAGAGAAATCTCAATGTATCCTTCCTGGAAAACCAGAGAAATCTCAATGTATCCTTCTTGTGAAACCAGAGAAATCTCAATGTATCCTTCTTGTAAAACATGAGAAATCTCAATGTATCCTTCTTGTAAAACATGAGAAATCTCAATGTATCCTTCTTGTAAAACATGAGAAATCTCAATGGCAGAATTATCGTATCGACAGAATTATCGTATCGACAGAAATATCGGATCCGAAAAACCATTAGTTTACGTCAAAACGAATAGACACTTTGAAACGAGGAGAACAGACGTTCCGAAAAAAACAAAAAATTTCCGAAATTACGAAAAAGTCGATACGAAAAACGAAACGAAAACGAAACGGAAATCGGCCGAAACCGAAATTACAAAATACGAACGAACCGAACCGAATTGAAGCGAAAAAAAAATTGGTGCACAAGTCTATTTATTGGTACCCTGATATGATTCTTCTCCCTCTCGCAGGCATAACTGGAATTTGCAGTCACTGTAAAGGTGGCACTCTGCATGAGTCGAGGTGCGACCTGTGCTGTGGGGTTAAAAGCCACAGGAAAAAAAAACCAGAGACAGCACTGGCTGAATGCAGACAAGAGGTTTATTGAAGGCGATGGGAACTGGAGGCGAAGACACCACTAGGCTGGACAGGACCTCTCTGCAGGCTCGACTGGACTGGTAACCACTGCAAAAGCAGCTAGGCAGGATGGGAAAGTACAGCTAGACAGAATGACACAGCACAGCTAGGAAAGATGGCAAAACAAGGCTAGGCAGGATGACACAGCACAGCTAGGAAAGATGGCACAGCAAGGCTAGGCAGGATGGTCACATTATTGCATATACAGCACAAATACAGAAAAGAGGGGGCACACCCTAACATCACCAGTCCAGGTTTCTTGGTGTACAGATCACCAACCAGATGGTGGTGTCAAGTACAGAAGATGTCACTCCAGACTGGGCACAAAAGGGAGTAATTTATGTGGATTGACAATGTTTCGGTCCTATCACAGGCCCTTTAACACGTCTATAAAGTCCTGTGATAGGTCTGAAAGGTTGTGGTTTCATAAAATTGGTCCTCTTGATGATGTCCTCTTTGTACCAGCCTGGAGTAATCTTTTTTGTACTTGATAATAGTGTAGATACAGGCAGCAAGACAACTGATACAGATATAAGTAGAGACAGGCCGGCACACATATTGATAGATAGATAGATAGATAGATAGATAGATAGATGATAGATAGATAGATAGATAGATAGATAGATAAGATAGATAGATAGATAGAGAGCTAGATATGGGTAGAGACAGACAGACACACATATTGATAGATAGATAGATAGATAGATAGATAGATAGATAGATAGATAGATAGATAGATAGATAGATAGATAGATAGATAGAGAGCTAGATATGGGTAGAGACAGACAGACACACATATTGATAGATAGATAGATAGATAGATAGATAGATAGATAGATAGATACAGAGCTAGATATGGGTAGAGGCAGACAGACACACATATTGATAGATAGATAGAGAGCTAGATATGGGTAGAGACAGACAGACACACATATTGATAGATAGATAGATAGATAGATACAGAGCTAGATATGGGTAGAGACAGACAGACACACATATTGATAGATAGATAGAGAGCTAGATATGGGTAGAGACAGACAGACACACATATTGATAGATAGATAGATAGATAGATAGATAGATAGATACAGAGCTAGATATGGGTAGAGGCAGACAGACACACATATTGATAGATAGATAGATAGATAGATAGATAGATAGATAGATAGATAGATACAGAGCTAGATATGGGTAGAGACAGACAGACCACACATATTGATAGATAGATAGAGAGCTAGATATGGGTAGAGACAGACAGACCACATATTGATAGATAGATAGATAGATAGATAGATACAGAGCTAGATATGGGTAGAGGCAGACAGACACACATATTGATAGATAGATAGATAGATAGATAGATAGATAGATAGATAGATAGATAGAGAGCTAGATATGGGTAGAGACAGACAGACACACATATTGATAGATAGATAGATAGATAGATAGATAGATAGATAGATAGATAGATAGATACAGAGCTAGATATGGGTAGAGACAGACAGACACACATATTGATAGATAGATAGATACAGAGCTAGATATGGGTAGAGACAGACAGACACACATATTGATAGATAGATAGAGAGCTAGATATGGGTAGAGACAGACAGACACACATATTGATAGATAGATAGATAGATAGAGATAGATAGATAGATAGATAGATAGATAGATAGATAGAATATACAGAGCTAGATATGGGTAGAGGCAGACAGACACACATATTGATAGATAGATAGAGAGCTAGATATGGGTAGAGACAGACAGACACACATATTGATAGATAGATAGATAGATAGATAGATAGATAGATAGATAGATAGATACAGAGCTAGATATGGGTAGAGGCAGACAGACACACATATTGATAGATAGATAGATAGATAGATAGATATAGATAGATAGATAGATAGATAGATAGATAGATAGATACAGAGCTAGATATGGGTAGAGGCAGACAGACACACATATTGATAGATAGATAGATAGATAGATAGATAGATAGATAGATAGATAGATAGATAGATAGATACAGAGATAGATATGGGTAGAGACAGACAGACACACATATTGATAGATAGATAGATAGATAGATAGATAGATAGATAGATAGAGAGCTAGATATGGGTAGAGACAGACAGACACCATATTGATAGATAGATAGATAGATAGATAATAGATAGATAGATAGATAGATAGATAGATAGATAGATAGATAGATAGATAGATAGATAGATAGATAGATATGGGTAGAGACAGACAGACACACATATTGATAGATAGATAGATAGATAGATAGATAGATAGATAGATAGATAGATAGATAGATAGATAGATAGATAGAGAGCTAGATATGGGTAGAGACAGACAGACACACATATTGATAGATAGATAGATAGATAGATAGATAGATAGATAGATACAGAGCTAGATATGGGTAGAGACAGACAGACACACATATTGATAGATAGATAGATAGAGAGCTAGATATGGGTAGAGACAGACAGACACACATATTGATAGATAGATAGAGAGCTAGATATGGGTAGAGACAGACAGACACACATATTGATAGATAGATAGATAGATAGATAGATAGATAGATAGATAGATAGATAGATAGATAGATAGATAGATAGATAGATACAGAGCTAGATATGGGTAGAGACAGACAGACACACATATTGATAGATAGATAGATAGAGAGCTAGATATGGGTAGAGACAGACAGACACACATATTGATAGATAGATAGAGAGCTAGATATGGGTAGAGACAGACAGACACACATATAGATAGATAGATAGATAGATAGATAGATACAGAGCTAGATATGGGTAGAGGCAGACAGACACACATATTGATAGATAGATAGATAGAGAGCTAGATATGGGTAGAGACAGACAGACACACATATTGATAGATAGATAGATAGATAGATAGATAGATAGATAGATAGATAGATAGAGAGCTAGATATGGGTAGAGGCAGACAGACACACATATTGATAGATAGATAGATAGATAGATAGATAGATAGATAGATAGATAGATAGATAGATAGATAGATAGATAGATAGATAGATAGATACAGAGATAGATATGGGTAGAGACAGACAGACACACATATTGATAGATAGATAGATAGATAGATAGATAGATAGATTAGATAGATAGAGAGCTAGATATGGGTAGAGACAGACAGACACACATATTGATAGATAGATAGATAGATAGATAGATAGATAATAGATAGATAGATAGATAGATAGATAGATAGATAGATAGAAGATAGATAGATAGATAGATAGATAGATAGATAGATATGGGTAGAGGACAGACAGACACACATATTGATAGATAGATAGAAGATAGATAGATAGATAAGATAGATAGATAGATAGATAGATAGATAGATAGATAGATAGATAGATACAGAGCTAGATATGGGTAGAGACAGACAGACACACATATTGATAGATAGATAGATAGAGAGCTAGATATGGGTAGAGACAGACAGACACACATATTGATAGATAGATAGATAGATAGATAGATAGATAGATAGATAGAGATAGATAGATAGAGATAGATAGATAGATAGATAGAGAGCTAGATATGGGTAGAGACAGACAGACACACATATTGATAGATAGATAGAGAGCTAGATATGGGTAGAGACAGACAGACACACATATTGATAGATAGATAGATAGTAGATAGATAGATAGATAGATAGATAGATAGATACAGAGCTAGATATGGGTAGAGACAGACAGACACACATATTGATAGATAGATAGAGAGCTAGATATGGGTAGAGACAGACAGACACACATATTGATAGATAGATAGAGAGCTAGATATGGGTAGAGACAGACAGACACACATATAGATAGATAGATAGATAGATAGATAGATACAGAGCTAGATATGGGTAGAGGCAGACAGACACACATATTGATAGATAGATAGATAGAGAGCTAGATATGGGTAGAGACAGACAGACACACATATTGATAGATAGATAATAGATAGATAGATAGATAGAATAGATAGATAGATAGATAGATAGATAGAGAGCTAGATATGGGTAGAGGCAGACAGACACACATATTGATAGATATGGATATATACTGTAGATAGATAGAGACATGCAGATACACATATTGATAGATACAGCAACAAACAAGTCAATATATAGATAAACGGAGACAGACAGACTGACGGACACACACATACCAATAGATAGATATGGATATAGAGATATTGATAGATAGATAAATAGATACAGACAGACACACATACCGATCGATGGATATATAGATATGGTTAAATAGATCGATAGATAGCTATATGGATAGATACAAAACACCAAGAAAGAGCACTCCATATTATTGACCACCTTCTTCCATTATTTTCTGTGAAAAAAACACAGTTTTAAAAAATTTCATAAAACCTGACTGAGGTAAAATGATGGGGTTTAGTTCACAAAGTATGATCATAATTTGCTTAAGCCTGTCACAGTCGCCAATGTATCCCATCTTTGACAGGTCCTATCTAACTTGACCGAGTTTGCACTTACAGGATCCACTCACCCTGGAGCTCCTGGGTTTTTTTCACAGAAAATGATGGAAGAAGGTGGTCAATAATACCGGCTGGGTGGAGTAGAGGTAACATCACTGCTCTGCATGGAGAGAGCCTGTGGAGACATGGGTTTGATCCCAACGCGCAACCTCTCCAGTAAGTGTCCTTGGGCAAGACACCTAACGGTACATTTTCGCCACCCAGGACATACTTGAAAACGAGAGAAATCTCAATGTATCCTTCCTGGTAAAATACTTTCTCAAAAAAAAATAATAATAATAATATGAAGTGCTTTTTCTTGGTGTTTTGTATTCGAAGTCTTAGATGCACACGCTTAGTTTTGAGGTTGAGCGCATCCTTTTGCTGTTTTATATTTTATATGGATAGATAGATATAGATAAATAGATAAGGATAGATAGATATGGATATAGAGATATTGATAGATAGTGCCGTGTAGAGACGGATATTGATAGATTGCGACAGGAAGACACCATATTGAGAGATACATGAACAAACATGTCGATAGATACAGACAGACACACATACCGATAGATAAATAGATACATTATGGATGACTAGATAGATATGGATAGATACATACAGGGTTATCCAAAGAGATCCGAATTGCTTGAGAAAGGTAACCGAACGCTGAAAATCAGCGTTCGGTTGCCTTTCCTGGCATTCGGCTATCCAGAGAGCAGGCAATTCGCCAAATCCTGGCGAATTGCCTGAACATACGGTGCCTGTTCGGTCCCTGTTCGAGGGCAGTGAAATCCCCATAGAGAAGCAATGCTTCGTCTATTCAGAGAACACAAACCAGCAGTGAAAGGTTCCCCTAATGCCCTGCCATTCGGTGGTTTAATTCGTCAGGTTTATTCAGGAGAATCCCATAGGCTTCAATGTTAAAAATATTCCCGTTTTAATTCAATATCTAATAAACCGTTCATTATAAAATTCTGCAGCAAAGAGTCTCTTTATTTATAGATTTTTTAGGATACTTTAAGCATTTTTCTGATTTTTTTATTTTTTTAAAAGTCCGATTTTTTTTTTTTTTTTTTCAGTTTGCTTATTTTTTTTGTAACAGCCCTCTTTATTATCATTCCCTGGACCTCCTGTGAAAATTTCAGACATTTTCGCTCAGTAGTTTCTTTGCAAACAGCGTTTCATTTTCCAGATTCATACAAATGGTTTTTCTAATTTATTCACTGCCTCCTCTACGTCACAGCTGCTTCGGCTCTGTGTGATTCGGCTCCTGTTCGGCTCCTGTTCGGCTTCCTGTTCGGGTTTTTCGAAGGTTAATCCAGATGTTTTTGCTTGTTTTCAGCGTGCATTCGGTTAGTTTTCGTCAGGTTTTCGGCAGCTTTTCCCTGCAATTCGGGGACCCTGTGCTCTTTGCTGAATTCACCGCAGGGTCGCCGAAATGCAATCGGCAAAAGGAACCGAATTGAAGAGAACGAAACGTCACCGAACGTGCAGTGACTTTTCGAATCTCTTTGGATAACCCTGATAGATAGAGATATTGAAAGATAGTGCCGTGTAGAGACGGATATTGATAGATTGCGACAGGAAGACACCATATTGAGAGATACATGAACAAACATGTCGATAGATACAGACAGACACACATACCGATAGATAAATAGATACATTATGGATGACTAGATAGATATGGATAGATACATAGATAGAGATATTGAAAGATAGTGCCATGCAGAGACGGATATCAATAGATAAATAGATAGATAGATAGCGACAGGAAGACACATGTATCAATAGATAGATAGAAAAGTTGTGTTCTTCATACAGCTTTCATACAGCTGTCAACTTTCTTCCTGTGGATAATGGAGTTGCATCCCTTTCCTCTTTATCAGTCGGAGCGCTTCAGCTTAGCGGAGCAGATCATTAAATTAAGGAAAGCCGGCTTGGGTAATGAAAAATTATCCAATGCTAAAATTTTACTTTCATGTAAACCATGAAGGGAAGAGGATTTGTCCTGTACAGACACAAGCTCCTCCGCTGGAAGCAATTCTGGTGCCTTTCATCTTTCCCGCTGCTTCTCTTTCACACACAGGTGCAGCAGTTATTGCTCCATTAAACATGTTGTCATTCCTGCATTCTATGGGATTTTAAAAAATGTTTAGCTTGTTATTTTTGATTTTTCCTTTAATGCATTTGTAAGTATTATACAGTGTTATTCAAAGAGATCCGAATGGCTGGAGAAAGGTAACCGAACGCTGATTTTCAGCGTTCGGTTACCTTTCTTGGCCAGTCGGCTATCCAGAGAGCAGGCAATTCGCCAAATCCTGGCGAATTGCCTGTACATACGGTGCCTGTTCGGTGCCTGTTCGAGGGCAGTGAAATCCCCATGAAAAAGCACTGCTTCGTCTATTCAGAGAACACAAACCAGCAGTGAAAGGTTCCCGAAATGCCCTGCCATTCGGTGGTTTAATTCGACAGGTTTATTCAGGAGAATCCCATAAGCTTCAATGTTAAAAATATTCCCGTTTTAATTCAATATCTAATAAACCATTCATTATAAAATTCTGCAGTAAAGAGTCTCTTTATTTATAGATTTTTTTAGAATATTTTAAGCACTTTTCTGCTTTTAGTTTTTTAAAAAGTCGAATTTTGTTTGTTTTTTTTCTTATTAACTTTACTTATTTTTTCTGTAACAGCCCTTTTTATTATCATTCATTGGATCATATGTAAATTTCAGACATTTTCGCTCAGTAGTTTCTTTGCAAACAGCGTTTCACTTTTCAAACATTCAAGCAAACTGTTTTCCTAATTTATTCACTGCCTCTTCTGCGGTGTCGGCTTTTTCCGGCGGCTTCGCTGAGTGTGATCGGCTCCTGCTCGGGTTTTTCCTGCATCTTAGACGGGTTAATCCAGATGTTTTCGCGGGTGTTCGGCGTGCATTTTCCCGGGCTTTCGCCAGGTTTTTGGCGGGTTTTCGGCAGCTTTTCCCTGCACTTCGACAGCCCTGTGGTGTTTGCTGAATACACCATAGGGTCGCCGAAATGGGAAAGCCGATTTGCACCGAATTGAAGAGAACGAAAAGTCACCGAACGTGCAGTGACTTTTCGAATCTCTTTGAATAACCCTGATAGTCATTAACCCCTTCACTACCGTGATCGTGTATGCACGATCAGCGTTAGCACACACAGCAGCCTGAGATCCCGTTAACACCATCTGGAACTGCATATGCTGTATGATTGCACTTCAATTTGTTTGCTGCAGATTGATTTTGTTTGCATTGAGCTCCAGAAGGTGACCCCAAAGTTTTCGCCCTGTGGGCCTAATGCCCAAGGTGCTAAAATCAGCTGGAGAATAACCCCTGACTTCCCTAGCAGATGCACGGAGCCGCAAGCCGCAGTTCTAACTGCAGTTACTCCATTTGGCCATCAGGAGGCGACATCTCCTTGCCAAATAGATTATTACAGTATGGCTACATTGGGAATATGCACAAATATTTCTTACTGTATAAATAATTAAAAATCAATTTCCAAAAATACCCCACTGGTTAATGACTGCGGAATTTTGGAAAAACACTTACAGGGTTATTCAAAGAGATTCGAAAAGTTCCTCTCACTTTGGGGCAATTTGGCGATTCCTAGTTCGTCGACCCTGCGGTGTTTTTAGCAAGCACCGCAGGGCCTCCGTAGTGCAGGGAAAACTCGTCTCAAACCCACAGAACACTCGCCGAACACTCACTGAAAATTTGCAGAAATCGCCGCAAAAACCAAGCCGAACACGCTGGAAAAATCCGAGCAGCAGGCGATCACAGCGCAGAGCAGCCGCCGGGAAAAGCCTACAGGCAGACGAACGTGGTGAAAAAAAAAAAACTGTTTGCTTGAGAGTTTGAAAAGTGAGACGCTGTTTGCAAAAAAACTACTGAACGAAAATGTCTGGAATTTACATCTAAAATCCAATGAATGATAATAAAAAGGTCTGTTACAGAAAAAAGCAAAAAACTTAAGAAAAAAACAAAACAATTTTTGACAAAAAATCCCAAAAAGATCCAAAATAAATTCTAAAGATAAAGAGACTTCTTACTGCAGAATAAAATGATAAATGGTTTATTAGATATTGGATTAAAACTGGAATATTTTTTAACATTGAAGCCTATGGGATTCTCCTGAATAAATCTGTCGAATGAAACCACCGAACAGCAGGGCAATTCGGCAACTTTTCACTGCTGTTCGGTGTCTCTGAATAGACGAAGCATTGCTTCTCTATGGGGGATTTCACTGCCCTCGAACAGGCACCGTATGTGCAGGCAATTCACCAACATTTGGCGAACTGCCTGCTCTCTGAATAGCCGAATGGCCAGGAAAGGTAACCGAACGCAAAATTTCAGTGTCTGGTTACATTTCGGGGCCAGATCGTCTCTCTTTGAATAACCCTGTTAGTAGCGAAGAGGTTAATCTGGGTTATGCTATGCGGTTGGATAGTATTATAATGCCATTGATTCTCCTTTTAGTACGATCAACGATCAACAATTGACAGGCCGTGAATGATCCATGTCCCAGGAGATAGCTTTGAAAAGGTCAAACTCTAAGCAGGGGCTTTGGTAGTTACAAAAAAAGGGCTTTTTAACCCAGTCACTAAAAAAGCGATATTCCAAAAAAGCACTGCCAGGAACCAGTGTTTTTGGTTTTTTTTTTGGAAAATCGTTTGTTATTAATTATACAGTAAGTACTATTTGGTAATATTCCAATGTATTTCTTACTGTAATAACCTATTTGGCAGCGAGATGTCACCATCTGCTGGCCAAAATGAGTTACTGCAGCTCTGGGCTCCGTGTAGGATCAGCTGGGGAGATGGCATTCAGACACATTCCCAGCTGGCTTTAAAAAGGTGCTACCACCTCAGGCATCATGCACACAAAGATAAAAAAAAAAGGGTGGCATTTTCTGGAGCCCAAATACAAATGGAATTGAAATTCATTTGCAATAATACAGCACATTCTCAGAACGTGTTTAAGGGACACTACCACTTCCATAAGCTGAAACTAGATTAATTGTGCGTTGCAAATAAAACCACCTTATAAAACACATTATAAAACACGTGCTGCTGCTGTTTTATTTCTTTGTTTAAAGTGAGTGCATCTAAAAAGCAAAAGTAAATGTAGGTTTTTTTATTTCCGGTTTCCATTTTGTGGCTTTTTTTCCATGATGCAACATTTACCAAAATGTGTGAAAACATTGTGCTTTACTTTTGAGGTTTATCTCATCTACAATATTTACCAGTTAATCAGGTGGAGGAGGGAATGTTTAGATAAGGAAGCAGGGGGTGGATTGTGTTCTCCAGGCTACCTGAGATAAGAGCTGGATGAGATAAAACAGGGTGCTAAAACTTCTAATCTACCTCCTGGTGATGTCCTTTGAATACATCCCACACAATACAATGATGCTGTGGTGTTGATGTGTTGATGACTGACCCATTCAGTCCATTCTATGGCCAAAGCCACACAGTGAGGAGCAAGTGATGGAAAGATACATGGGGGGGGCAGTTATCCACACAAAATATCACACAATGGATGCACCCAGTGACACATATAGAGGAAAATATCACACAATGTATGCGCCCAGTGACACATATAGAGGAAAATATCACACAATGTATGCGCCCAGTGACACATATAGAGGAAAATATCACACAATGGATGCACCCAGTGACACATATAGAGGAAAATATCACACAATGTATGCGCCCAGTGACACATATAGAGGAAAATATCACACAATGGATGCACCCAGTGACACATATAGAGGAAAATATCACACAATGGATGCACCCAGTGACACATGTAGAGGAAAATATCACACAATGGATGCACCCAGTGACACATATAGAGGAAAATATCACACAATGGATGCACCCAGTGACACATATAGAGGAAAATATCACACAATGGATGCACCCAGTGACACATGTAGAGGAAAATATCACACAATGGATGCACCAGTGACACATATAGAGGAAAATATCACACATGGATGCCCTCAGTGACACATATAGAGGAAAATATCACACAATGGATGCACCCAGTGACACATATAGAGGAAAATATCACACAATGTATGCGCCCAGTGACACATATAGAGGAAAATATCACACAATGGATGCACCAGTGACACATATAGAGGAAAATATCACACAATGGATGCACCCAGTGACACATGTAGAGGAAAATATCACACAATGGATGCACCCAGTGACACATATAGAGGAAAATATCACACAATGGATGCCCTCAGTGACACATATAGAGGAAAATATCACACAATGGATGCACCAGTGACACATATAGAGGAAAATATCACACAATGGATGCACCCAGTGACACATATAGAGGAAAATCTTTTCTTAACTAAACATACAAGAGAAAAACAAACACATGTAAGATATCAGCAACATCACATAAACACAATAAGAACATTTCGTTTGTTGTGGTACTGGCCCTTTAACGCGATCTCTAGCTCCTGTGTCTGCAACTGCTGATCGTGTATATAGGATCACGTTAGTGAAGGGGTTAAGAACAAAAGTAGAGTTTGTTCTTTATAAAATGTAAGAGTCTCACGTTATTCATAGCCAGGACATTTATAAAGACTAGCTATATTATAGTCCATGGTCGGGGGTCAGCAACCTTGGCCCGCCATATGTTTTGAGACTATCAGGGTTATTCAGAGAGCGGTGAAAAGCAGGAGAATGACTGGAGAATGAAAAATTCTAGGTCAAAATAGCCAAGTCAGAAAAATTCTCCCATTTATCTCACTTTCCAAATCAGCTATTTTGACCTAGAATTTTCCATTCTCCAGTCATTCTCCTGCTTTTCACCGCTCTCTGAATAACCCTGTATATCTTCCCATGAAGCTAAGCCAACCTAATGGGTGGTTGAGCATCATGGGAGATGTACTTCCAAAACATCTAGAGGGCCAAGTTTTCTGACCCCCAATCTAGACCTTCAAACTGACGTGGGTAGTTTTTAACTCAAACAGTGCAAAGGGGAAGAATTTTTTTAAAAAGAAACATGGAGTTTTTCAAACAGTTAAATATTTAATTAGGTAGATCTTGGCCCTCGTGGGGGTCAAGTTGGATAAAATTTCAACTAATCAACATGATATTTTCCCTTATTATAGCCCCTGAATCGTATCCCTGTAAAGCAATGATTGATTCCAGAGCTCTCCTTGTATTCTGCTTTCTCCCTGGCTGCTGTAATCCAGCAGTAAAGTTTGTTGAATGTTTGGATAATGAGTTTCAGGTTTGCTATTTGCAGCTTGTTTACAGATACACAGGGTGACAGGAGAGGTAAAACAAAGAATTTAATTTCCATTCACTAATCTTGCATGTAAAATGTAGTTTGATATGTTAGTGGTTGTTTTTCAATGTATCACAATGCAAAATCGAGTTAAGTCTATTTTGATAGTGACAGTGTATGAATGTGTGTAGAAGAATTTACTTTATTCTGAAAGAGTTACATCAATTCAACTTTATATATTGTTAATTTATTTAATGTCATCAAATTCTGAATATGTTCGAGTACGTGAGTTGATTGTGAAACCCAGTTGTTGAAGCAATACAATTATTTAAATTATTAAAAAAAAATTAAATATGTAATAAGAAAAAACTAGTAGTACAATTTCTTTGTACTTATATGCATAAAACTGTTTCCATCAAGATATCCCGATTTATCTTTTAAAATTACCTTTTAAAATTAATTGCAACATATATATATATATATTTATAGCAAATAGAGATAAGGCAGCACATCCGGATTTGGATAAAACAAAAAACTTTTATTGGCACAGATTAACCACTTGGCTGCTATGGACGTGCTCAGCGCGTCCAGCCAAGTGGTTCTCCTGTGCTACAGACGCGCTGAGCGCGTCCGAGCACAGGAGGCAGCAATCCGGCGGATTCCGGCGGATTGCTGCGCCCCCCCTGGTGCGGGCTGACATCTTGGATGTCAGCCCGTCAATCCGGGACCCCGGCGGGGACATTAGATGTCATCGCGGCGACGCGATGACATCTAATGCAGGCGCCCCCCCTGTGCGGAGGAGGCGCCTGAAAGGGAGGGGGGGAGGTCCTTCGGACCTCTCTCCCTCCCGATCGCCGGGGAGTAGGGAGTTAATACAGGCACTGCTTGGAAGGGCACAGCCTGCCCTTCCAAACGGTGGCTGTCATTAACCCCTGGGGAGCCGGATCACGAATCGGCGCTGAAAAGCGCCGGTTCGTGATCCTTTCCCGGAGCTGGCCGACATCTTGGATGTCGGCCAAGCCTCCGGGAATTCCCCCTGAGGACTGGCGTCATCGTGCTATGCACGATGACGCAGTCCTGGAGTTAACCCCTAGCTGCCACCAACGGTGGAGATAGGGAGTTCCAATGAACCCCCTATCTTCCGATCCGTGGCAGCTAGGGGTTAATGTTTTGTACTGTTGGATTGGCCAGAGCATGGCTGTTCCAATGATACCAAACACCACTGTGAAAAAAGTTTTTTTTAAAAAATAAAAATTAAAAATAAAAAAATATTTTTAAAAAATTCTAAAATAAAAAACAAACAAGTTTTTTGTTTTTTTTTGTTTGTTAATGCAGCAATATTGTTCCCATTTCAATTATAATGTGAACAATGATGCTGCACTAACGATTTTTGTATGCGGTGCGTTTGTTAAAAATCGCGTAATTTTTCCCAAAAAAAAATGTAACGAGACCCCATCTCTAATTTTTTTAACAAGCACACCCCATACAAAATATAACCGCAATTGCTCGCATGTTAAAATGTTAAA
Source organism: Leptobrachium leishanense (assembly GCA_009667805.1). Taxonomy (NCBI): domain Eukaryota; kingdom Metazoa; phylum Chordata; class Amphibia; order Anura; family Megophryidae; genus Leptobrachium; species Leptobrachium leishanense. Next base: position 316,834,076 of record CM019067.1, on the reverse strand, counting down.
AAAATACACTTTACACGTTGTAAATTATTGAAAATTCATATTTTATTGCATTTTTTGTTATAATATACAGACATGACATAACGTATACATATAATAATGACATATTATGAATCTGCCGAGTCTGACGGAAAGAACGATATATAATATGTCTGGGTCATATACTAAAATAAGCCTTCAAAACACGTTTAAACATGATGAGCAAAACCGGTAAAAATGACCTCAGCACAGAGGCGGGAAACGCCTCAGCAGCGAAAGGGTTAAAGTACCTGTCCATTGACCAACGTTTCGGGCCTTTATCAATGAATTATAAATCAATCACAAGCATAGCAGCCGGTAGTGATACCTTTTTATTGGACTAATGTTACATTTAAAAGACAAGCTTTCGAGAGTGTAACTTCTCTTCTTCAGGTCTGGATGCTTTCTGATCAGTTCCTAGAATTGAACATTAAGACATTAAGGGGCACATGGTGGGGGGGGGGGGTTAGATGTCGTAAATAGTGAGAGTTTCTCACTATTTAACTCTCACTACTTATGACATTTAAACCCCCCCCCCCCCGACTATGTGCCCCTTACTAACTACTACTTACTAACACGGCCTATCTAAAATATATATATATATATATAATATCCAAAAAACCGGCACTCCTGGGACTTTTCAGCAAACAAAACAATTTATTACATGTGCTACAATTTGGTAAAGTCTCAGAAATTCTACATTTCTTTCATCAGGATCACATGTAATAAATTGTTTTGTTTGCTGAAAAGTCCCAGGAGTGACGGTTTTTTGGATATGCTGGAAAACTGCTTACCAGAGCACCGGGCAATGTTGCAATGAAGTCCTCGAGGGCAAGAAAGTTTTTCTTAGTAAATTATATATATATAAATTCCAAAAGATTCAGACACACACAGAGACTGGCTTAGATGAAAATAATAAAGTATTTATTTAGAAAAATATCAACATTTCAGTTCCCAATGGAACTTTCTTCAGGATGACAAATACACCATGTACCAAGCACATATATATATATATTTTTATATGTATAAGTACATAGTAATCAAGACGTAACAGGTGCAAAGCAGCAACGTCCAAACTCAAAGGAGGGGCGTACTGTACAATTCAGGTAACCATAGAACCGTGTATACACAATGAAACAAAACAAAAGAAGCCCAGAGGAGCCAGGCTACAAAACATAATGATCAAAATAGACATACAATTTAAAACAAGTGTAAACCACAATGTAGCACTCAGTAACGCCTGATTCTAAAATGTATTTATTTGTAAAGGATTTTACCAGGAACGATACATTGAGATTTCTCTCGTTTTCAAGTATGTCCTGGGTTCAAGAACATTGAAATGTTACAGTCATTACAGAAATACAAAGTAATAAATGCAAGATATTAAAAACACAAATATACAGATTAACATAGAACATAAATATGTTGGAAATATAGTCACTATGTTACATGTTTACAGGCGCATCCTGTATATAGTCACTATGTTACATGTTTACAGGTGCATTGTGTATATAGTCACTATGTTACATGTTTACAGGTGCATTCTGTATATAGTCACTATGTTACATGTTTACAGGTGCATTCTGTATATAGTCACTATGTTACATGTTTACAGGTGCATTCCGTATATAGTCAATGTGTTACATATTTACAGGTGCATTCTATATATAGTCACTGTGTTACATGTTTACAGGTGCATTCTGTATATAGTCATTATGTTACATGTTTACAGGTGCATTCTGTATATAGTCACTGTGTTACATGTTTACAGGTGCATTCTGTATATAGTCACTGTGTTACATGTTTACAGGTGCATTCTGTATATAGTCACTATGTTACATGTTTACAGGTGCATTCTGTATATAGTCACTATGTTACATGTTTACAGGTGCATTCCGTATATAGTCAATGTGTTACATGTTTACAGGTGCATTCTATATATAGTCACTGTGTTACATGTTTACAGGTGCATTCTGTATATAGTCATTATGTTACATGTTTACAGGTGCATTCTGTATATAGTCACTGTGTTACATGTTTACAGGTGCATTCTGTATATAGTCACTGTGTTACATGTTTACAGGTGCATTCTGTATATAGTCACTGTGTTACATGTTTACAGGTGCATTCTGTATATAGACACTATGTTACATGTTTACAGGTGCATTCTGTATATAGTCACTGTGTTACATGTTTACAGGTGCATTATGTATATAGTCACTGTGTTACATGTTTACAGGTGCATTCTGTATATAGTCACTGTGTTACATGTTTACAGGTGCATTCTGTATATAGTCACTGTGTTACATGTTTACAGGTGCATTCTGTATATAGTCACTGTGTTACATGTTTACAGGTGCATTGTGTATATAGTCACTATGTTACATGTTTACAGGTGCATTCTGTATATAGTCAATATGTTACATGTTTACAGGTGCATTTTGTATATTGTCACTAGGTTACATGTTTACAGGTGCATTTTGTATATTGTCACTAGGTTACGGGCCATATTTGTCACGTCTCGGCCCTGCTTCCTGCTGGTGGTAGCAGGGATTCCTGTTTGTTTTCGTTTTCAGGCTGCAGGCCATATGTTGGGCTTATTGGTCTGCGGTCACATGACCTGTTTTGCCCTATATGTAGGGCCAGGTTTTCCCTTGATCCTTGGACCAGGATAGTCTTTCTTATACATAGCTCCTCCGTGCTGTATGACTTTGATATTCTGTGTATGACCTCTGACTCTTGTGTTTGGATCGCTCTTCTGTCTGTCCCCTGTACCGTGCTGATATTTATCCGTGTATTAACCTCCTCGGTTTCTTGGATATTCTATTTGTGTCTTGTATATAAGTTCTTATGAGTTCATGTGTTTTCAGGTTGCAGCAACTGTTCCCTGGAATCTGTATACCTGCATTCATTGTATGTCTGGTTTGTTTTGTACACCTTGCAGACCTAGCTTAGTATTTCAAGACCACCTTTCAAGGATCTCAGTCAGGGCTTAGGGATCTTTCTAATTTCTGTAAATATCCTGGTTTGTTCCCTGGAATCTGTATACCTGCCCTAAAGGCTTCACCCTCCGCAGCTTAACGGCTCCCCATCACACTATAGGGGGCTCACCATTACAATATTACATAGTTAGTGCTAACTTAACCAGAGCTGTTGTAAACTTAAAACCTCCATAGGCTATAATGGCTCTGGGAAGTTTACAACAGCTCTGGTTAAGTTAGCACCAACTATGTAATATGGCCCTTCATGTTTACAGGTGCATTCTGTATATAGTCACTATGTTACATGTTTACAGGTGCATTCTGTACTGAGGTATGTTAATAGAGATCTCTTAAGAGACTTTAGACTGGGGGAAGATTTGACGGCGTCTGGGAGGTTATTCCATAATTGTGGTGCTCTGTAGGAAAATGAGGATCGAGCCACTGTCTTTTTGTATTGTGGTATTGTAAGTAAGGTGCAGGTCCTGGATCAGAGGTTATAGGATGAGGGAACTGCTGGGGGAAGCAGTCTATTCAGGTAGGGTGGCAGCTTCCCAGAAAAGCTCTTAAACACCAGGTTGGAAAGGTGAAGGGTGCGTCTAGATTCCAGCGACGGCCAGTTTATCTCTTTTAACATGTCACAATGGTGGGTCATGTAGTTACATTGTAGCACAAAGCGACAGAATGAGTTATATAATGTAGTAAGTTTATGAAGGTGTGTTCGCGGGGCACACTACATCTCCATATTCAATAGCCAGCATAAGCATTTGTTGTACAATTTGCTTTCTTAACCACTTCACTGCTGAGGACGCGCTCAGCGCGTCTCAGCAGTCCCGCTGGTATGCGGAGGACGCGCTGAGCGCGTCCTCCCATCGGGGTCAGCGTTCGGCGGGTTCCGGCCGATCGCTGGCCCCTCCGGTGCGGGCTGACATCCTGGATGTCAGCCCGGCATCCGGACCAGCAGCCGCCAGAATTAGGTGTCATCGCGGGGGCGCGATGACACCTAATTCAGGCGCCCCCCCCGCATGTGCAGAGGAGGCGCCTGAAAGGAGGGGGGGGAGGTCCTTCGGACCTCTCTCCCTCCCGATCGGCGGCGCACAGGGGGTTAACCCAGGCATCATTTGGAAGGGCACAGCCTGCCCTTCCAAATGATGCCTGGCATTAACCCCTGGGGAGCTGGATCGCGAATCGGCGCTGAAAAGCGCCGGTTCGCGATCCTTTCCCGGAGCTGGCCGACATCTTGGATGTCGGCCAAGCCTCCGGGAACTCCCCCAGAGGACTGGCGTCATCGTGCGTAGCACGATGACGCCAGTCCTAGACTTAACCCCTAACTGCCACCAACTGTGGAGATAGGGAGTTCCAATGAACTCCCTATCTCCCGATCCGTGGCAGCTAGGGGTTAAATTTTGGTATCGTTGGATCGGCCAGAGCATGGCCGTTCCAGCGATACCAAACATGAAAGTGAAATATTTTGTAAAAAAAAAAAAAAAATGAAAAATAAAAATTAAAAAAATTAAAAAAAAAAAAAATAAAAAAAAAAAATAAACACTTTTTTTATTTTTTTTGGTTTGTTAATGCAGCAATATTGTTCCCATTTCAATTATAATGTGAACAATGATGCTGCACTAACGATTTGTATGCGGTGCGTTTGTTAAAAATAGTGTCATTTTCCCCAAAAAAAAATGTAACGAGACCCCATCTCTAATTTTAACAAGCGCACCTCATACAAAATATAACCGCAATTGCTCGCATGTTAAAATGTGGAAAAAAACACTTTACACATTGTAAATTATTGAAAATACATATTTTATTGCATTTTTTGTTATAATATACAGACATGACATAACGTATACATATAATAATGACATATTATGAATCTACTGAGTCTGACGGAAAGAACGATATATAATATGTCTGGGTCATATACTAAAATAAGCCTTCAAAACACGTTTAAACATGATGCGAAAACAGGTAAAAATGACCTCAGCATAGCGGCGGGAAAAGCCTCAGCAGCGAAAGGGTTAACATGGGGCTCAGGCAGGATTTGTTTCTGTACAGGGCACCTAGTTTGGGGTAAAGTCTAGATAAGAGTTTTTTAATGCTTTTCGTTTGAGTAGCTCATTCGCACGATCACCCCCCTCGCCGCAAAGGGGGCACATGGTCAATAGCCATTACTCTAAGGGAAGGAAGTGGATGGCCAGCTTCACGAAAAGTGTGCGCTACGGGTTGGGGATTATCAACACCGGCTAATGCAGCCCTAATGGCTGATCGGTGGTTCGCCATGCGCTCTTTAAGGTTATTGATGGATTTATCAATATACAATTTGTCACAAGGACATTCAATTTTGTATATTATAAATTCTGTAGTGCAAGTGATCCTATATCTAACCTGGTATTTTATCCCACGGTACAGATGCCTGGAATAAGGTGATTACAGGTGGTGCAATTTGAACAGTGAACACAACCTGTGTTTCCATGGGAACTAACAGAAGCGAAATGATTGTATTGATTATGCACCAACAATTCTCGAAGATTGCGATTTCTTATATAACACTAACGGAGGTTCTCGGGTGGCAACCGCTAGCCGTGGGTCTTTTTGGATAATATTCCAATGTCGGTTAATGATGCGCAAAACAGCATCACACTGGGTACGAAAGGTTTGAGCAAAAGCTATGCGAGTACCCCGGTCTACAAGTTGTATCAGTGTTCCTGAAGCACCCACGTGCCTTGACCAAAGCTGAATCAAGGCATATAGGGTGGTATCCACGGGAATACTACATTTCAGAATTTCACAATTAGGAAGGCTGGGATTGTTACGCATAACGTGAAGGAATTGAGAGATTGGTACGGACGCTTTCAATTTCTTTGGGTGAAAACTGGATGCATGTAATACAATGTTTCTATCTGTGGCTTTACAAAACAAATATATATATTGTCTATAAAATCTCTTAAAATTTCAAAAATTTATTGCAAAGTCAAATGAAAAGACAGTTTATACTGTATTTAAGGGGTTTTTGCCTCATTTAATACACCTCTATATAGGCACCATTAGTTTCATGAAGCACATCAAGACGGTACTGGATTTCTTGCCATGTTGGCTGTAGCATCCCCTCATCAATGGTGGCAATGGCGTCAGTGATCCTCTGCTTTAGATTAGTGATGTCCCTTTGTACCTTTGTTCCATACACCATATCTTTAACATATATCCCCATAGAAAGAAGTGGAGGGGAGTGATATCTGGTGAATGAGGTGGTCAGGGAATTGGGTCACCCTTTCCAATCCACCGCTCTGGAAAAGTTTCATTTAGGAAGCCACCAACATGCAGTCCCCAATGAGGTGGTGCAGCATCTTGCTGGAAAATGATGGTTGGTTGAAGGTCATGTAGTTGTGGTGCCGCGTATTCAGTCAAACGGTCAAGGTAAACATTTGCAGTAATTGATGTCTCGCCGAAGAAAAACGACTTCTTTCTATGGGGTTATGTTAAAGATATGGTGTATGGAACAATGAGGAGGATCACTGGCGCCATTGCCACCATTGATGAGGGGAAGCTACAGCCAACATGGCAAGAAATCCAGTACCGTCGTGATGTGCTTCATCTAATGGATGAAACTAATGGTGCCCATATAAATATATACGTCTCATTTTGTAATAATTTTCATTTGACTTTAATAAATTTTTGAAATTGTAAAAAGACTTTATGGACACCCTGTGTGTGTATATATATATATATATATATGTAGAGACTTTATTGACACCCTGTATATATTTATGGACATTTTATTATCTGAAGAAAGAATGGAAGACGCGTTTCTTTTTCACGTTCGTTTGTCTCTCAAGTCTTGCCAAAAAATTACAGAGATATAACGACAAGAAAAACCTGGCAGAGCCCTACCTTCCATTTGGCTGAGACAGATGGTATAGTAAATTACTGAGCTGCTACACAGCACAAATAATCTGCTTCATACACAGATAACAGTAAGTAAAATAGAAAAATCGTTACCGGCATCGCAACGCAGACAATAAATGGAAAAACGTTGGAGAAATTATCAATGTAAAAGGTTCGGTAACTATATTGCAGAATTTATCGGAAACGGCAAAGTGTGCGCACACGTTCTGGGAAAAATGACCGATCGTGTTACTTGGCGTTTAATGTTATTGCTGACCCTAAATTCAGTTTTTCACAGCGAGCACACACGGACACTGCTGGAAGCTGCAATATATAAAACCAACTGTCATAATTACCTAGAGTGAGAATTATCGATATGTGCCAGAGGTAGCACGATCTACCACCAAGTGCCAAAATTATAACCGTGTCTCTCTTATTGTCACCAGCCTGATTAATGCATGCATCACCATTACCTTCCACATCCATTCTTTCACGATTTGTGTTTAGTCTTTAAGGCTGCGAAAGGGATCTTCATCATTAACCCCTTCACTCACAAAATCAAGTTAACTCGATTTTGTATTGTAATGTATTGAAAATGAATCATTATTATATCACAAGCACATTTACTAACTTTTTAAAGCAAGAGTAATGTAACCCCCTGTGGATAATCAAAATCCACTGCCTTATCTCTCTCCTTTTCACCCTATCTTACTGTAAACAAGCTACAAACAGCAGCTCTCCCATCCATTGTAACAAAAGGTTCAGAAACTTTACTGCTGCATTACAGCAGCCATGGAGAGGGCAGAATACATGGAAAGCTCAGCCCCCACTCTCTGGAACGCTCTCCCTCGTACTGTCAGACTTTCCCCTAACTTCTCTTCCTTCAAACGCTCCCTGAAAACATTCCTATTTAGGGAAGCCTACCACCCAACTCACTGACGCAACCATCAATCACTCTCACCTTACAGTCCTCTCCTCCTGTTTCCAACCCCAACCCTCCCAGATTGTGAGTTCCTACGGGAATAGGGCCCTCATCTCCTCCTGTACTGTTTGTCAAATGTTGTTCAATGTATTGTAACCCTGTCTATACTGTGCTTATTGTACAGCGCTGCGGAATATGCTGGCGCTTTATAAATAAAGAATAATAATAATAATAAAGCTGTGGGGTCACTCACCACTGGGATTTGATTCAGGGGTTATAATGAATGTAAATCCCTGTACAGATACAAGGTGTTGCTGTAATTGTCATACACAGGCATTATGCAGCACATACAGATACAAGGTGTTACTGTAATTGCCATACACAGGCATTATGCAGCACATACAGATACAAGGTGTTGCTGTAATTGCCATACACAGGCATTATGCAGCACATACAGATACAAGGTGTTGCTGTAATTGCCATACACAGGTATTATGCAGCACATACAGATACAAGGTGTTGCTGTAATTGCCATACACAGGCATTATGCAGCACATACAGATACAAGGTGTTACTGTAATTGCCATACACAGGCATTATGCATGCACATACAGATACAAGGTGTTGCTGTAATTGCCATAAACAGGCATTATGCAGCACATACAGATACAAGGTGTTGCTGTAATTGCCATACACAGGCATTATGCAACACATACAGATACAAGGTCTTGCTGTAATTGCCATACACAGGCATTATGCATGCACATACAGATACAAGGTGTTACTGTAATTGCCATAAACAGGCATTATGCAGCACATACAGATACAAGGTGTTGCTGTAATTGCCATACACAGGCATTATGCAGCACATACAGATATTGCGTTGCTAATAATCTCATTATGATCAATACAAATCCCCATAAGAAGGAGATCTCACCTTTTTATTATCTGGTCTGCAGCACATTTACTCCATCTGAGACAAAGGCAATTTATGACTGTATGCTGATAATGCAGACCCCGTGTGACATTGTGAAGGCAAAAGGATGCCATCTACAGTTTAGAACCTATTATTCCAACAAAATCTCTGTAAAGGATAAACCGATACATGAAAAATTAGCAAATTAGCATTATTTCAATTTCTTTAACTCTCTCAGAACAACATTTCCGGTGCAATAATTTCTATTTTCACATCCCATGTTACAAATAAATGTTATGAAACATTTTTTTTTCAACAAAAAGCACTTGCAGTAGAGGGGATAAACCCAGTTAGAGGGTATTAACCCTTTCACTACCATTATCGAATACACTTGATTTTCAAAATCACCGCAGTTTCTCTGGTATAGCTATACTCGTCCTGGTCGGATTTTGAAGCAATGAGATGGACTTTTGCTTACTGCAAACAAGATTCATTTGTAAATGAGCTCCAGAACGTGACCCTAAACCTTCAACAGGTCGAATGTGATGGCCAATGTGCTGAAATATTATTTGAAAAGCTTTGAGATCCGTTATTCCATCATGGAAACATGGAGCCCAAGCTGTAGTGTGAATGTAGTAGCACTTTGTGGCCAGCAGAGGGAGCCCTGTTAGGTTCGCTACCAGATGAGCAGCGACCATGCAGATATGAGTCCGGTATGCGGTGATATATACAGACACACACTTAGGGGAAAGGGTGGAGGCAGAGGCAGGAACAGGAGAGCCAGCTAGTAGAGAATAATAGGCGGGGCGTGAAGAGGGCTGACCAGGCTGGATAGTGGGACACATAATTATCAACAGGAACAAAGGAGAGGTTACCAGGATTCTTGAATGGTACGAGGGTCTTTAGTACAATGGGGCTCTTAGACACAGCGAGGAACTTGAGAGGGACACAAGGAACTGTGAAAGAACCAGGATACTTTGGGAGGCACGAGGAAACTGGTGGATCCAGGGGAGGTAGATGCAGTGGTGCAGCGGAAGCGGCACAAGGGGAATCCAGGTGTCAATAAAGGGGCAATTCAGGTAAGAAGCAGATTGCAAGAACAAGCGAGTATTGGTCTTTACTCTTGGAGTGAAGGAGCAACAATGCTGAAGCACTGATTGATGGGAGTGACGTCTCTTTATTGAGACAACCAGTGCTTAATGAGATGACCTGAGTGGAAGGGCAGAAGCTAAAGCAATCAGGCCTGGAGAAAATGGTGCAGTCTGAGGGCTAGACACGAAGGTTGCTGCCTTCATTGGGGGGGGCACGGTTCCGTCTGTGGATGTGAGCTTGACACCTGTGTCTATTTACTGTGTTGGAAACAGAAACGTTTTTTCCATAAACCCCACTGGGTCCTGCAGTGGTTTTATCGAAAAAACATTTGTATTAAAGAGGTTAATTAAAGCCAGAACTACGAGAAATGATGACAAAGGAAAGACAAAAGGGTTATTCAGAGAGGTCCGAAATGTCGCCGAAATGTAACCGGACACTGAAATTCAGCATACGGTGACATTACGGGCCCATTCGGCTATTCAGAGAGCAGGCATTTCACCAAATTTTGGCGAATTGCCTGCACGTACGGTGCCTGTTCGGCGGCAGTGAAATCCCTCATAGAGAAGCAATGGTTAATCTATTCACAGACACCGAACAGCAGAGAAATGTCAGTGAATTTCCTTGCTGTTCGGTGTTTTCATTCGACAGGTTTATTCAGGTGAATCCCATAGGTTTCAATGTTAAAAATATTCCTGTTTTAATCCAAAATCTAATAAACTATTATTTTAATCTGCAGTAAAAAGTCTATTTAATCATTGGTTTTTTTAGTATCTTGTAGGCATTTTTCTGGATTTTGCCGGCAAAATTTTATTTCCTTTTTTTTTAAGTACTTTTTCTTTTTTCTGTAACAGACCTTTTTATTATCATTCATTGGATCTTATGTGTAAATTCCAGACATTTTCGTTCAGTAGTTTTTTTGCAAACAGCGTTCCTATTTTCAAACTATCAAGCGTACTGCGTTTTTTTTTTTTTTACCCAATCGTCAACTTGTCGGCTTTTTCCGGCGGCTGCTCTGCGCTGTGATCGGCGGCTTGTCGGCTTTTTCCGGCGTGTTCGGAGTGATCTTTGCAGCGGTCTCTGCGGGTTTTCGGTGATTGTTCGGTGAGTGTTCAGCGAGTGTTCGCCAGGTTTGCGGTGGGTTTTCCCTGTACTCCGACGACCCTGCGGTTGTACTTGAATACACTGCAGAGCCGGCGAACTAGAATCGCTGAATTGCCCCGAAGTACGGGAACGAAAGGCCACCGAAATGTTGGCGACATTTCGGTGCTCTCTGAATAACATTGAAAGTTTAGACTCAAATCATGGATGATTTTGGCCAAAACACTGTAATTCTCTAATTTCTAAATTCACCACAATTCTTGTCTTAGTGAGAAAGTCCTATCCACCGCCTCAGTGATTTGAGGGATCGTAACACAATGTTTCTGTTCGATGATGTGATCAAGCCCTAATTATCATGTTCCACATGAGAAGAATATCTAAAGCAGCTTTGAACTGTATTTTTTTGCATTTATCTCCTTTTTACTTTAAAGCAGCGCGGTTTTTTGAGCATTTTGCTGCGCGGACTCACACAGTGTCTGTTTTTAGATGGCCAAGTTTGATTATTGCCTGAAACCTAGACATCACCTACGTAATGAGATTTTATCTCTTCCAGCTGCTGAGACATCAGGTGGGAAACCTTGATATTATTTAATATGCACATTAGTTTCAGATTATGTCAGGAAGAGCAAACAGAACCACCCAATACCCACCGCGTTCAAACGGGACAATCTGCATTCTAAACGGTTACTCTTTTCAAAGAGCATTTTAATTATCTTGCCACTATATGTAAATTAGTGGCCTCGCCAGTTCCTGCCGCCGGGAGCACATTGACTAACGTCGAATTCTTAATTGAATCTCATCAACTACATTTTATACTGATTAACTACCTTCTCATCTCGGAGAAGAGGTGCAGTGATGTACCTGTAGGGGTTATTCAAAGACCACTGAGATTTCACCGAAATTTCAGCGCCCTGTCCTTCGACGCACTTTGGTGCAATCCGGCGAGATAATTTGGCTGACCCTGCAGTGAATTCAGCTTTCAGGGTTCCCGAAGTGTGCTGAATGGATCCGCCGAACACCACCGATAATTCGCTGAATGTGGCTGGTAAACCGCCAACGACCTGCCAAACAGACCGCCGAACAACTGCCGAACACAGCCAACGATCCGCCGAACGCCACCGAATAGACCACCGAACGCCGCCGAATTAAAAGCCGCCAAGTCGCCAAAGGAAGCCGACCAGCCACCGAACAGTAGTAAAAGACCCCCCCCCCCCAATTTTTAAAAGGCGTTTTAAACAGAAATAATGCATGGAATTAATAAAAAAAAGGTCCTATCAATATCAATTAAAAAGTCTGTTCTAGAAATAAAAAAACTCTTCATTTAAGAAAAAAAGATTTTGCTGAAAAAAATCCAGAAAAATGTCTAAGACATTCTAAAAAATAGATTCATAAAAATACTTTACGCAAATGAAAAGAATAGACGGTTAAATAAAAAAATTGTAAAAACGGCAATTGGAATTTACATTGAAACCTATGGGATTCACCTGTTTAAACCTGTCGAACGAAAGCACCGGAAATCTGGGCATTTCGCCAACTTTTCAGGGCTGCTCGGCATTCTCAGAATAGGTTAACCATTGCTTCTCTATGGGAAGTTTCATTGCTGCCGAATTGCACCATATCTCACTAGTAATTCGCCAATATTTGGCAACTTGCCAGCTGTCTGAATATCCAGATGGCCAAGAAATTGCACCGTACAGGGAAATTCATCATTCGGTTCAATTCGGTGGCAAATTCGGCTCTTTTTGAATAACCCCTTAAGTCATGGAGGCAAGAGTGTACTTTATCCAGGGTACAGCTCTCCCAGTCTTTCTGTCCTTTTTAACCCCTACAGTGATTGTGTGTACGTGATCAGCAGTAGTAGACAAAGTAGTCCGGGATCGTGTTTACATGATGTGGGGCGTTTGTTGCAAAGAATTTCATTTGCATTTGGGATTCAGAACATGTCCTCAAAGGTTTTGCACTGTGCACATGATGCCCATGCTGCTCACACTTTTGAAAACCAGATGGGAAATGCCTCTACTGGACTTTTCCCCAGCTGATCCTGCATGGAGCCCAGAGCTGCAGAAACTCATTTTGGCCAGTAGATGGCGACATCTCAAGTAGGTTATTACAGTAAGGAACACATGTTTTTTTGGAAAATCATTTGGTAGTGAAGGGGCTAAAAGCCAACATTTATTGGAGCCCTGTTCCCTCTTTGAAACATCCACCGAGTCCTGCTCAGTCTTCCCATCCTTTATTGGACCCTGCTCAATCTGTCTATCCTTGGATGATTCTTGCTCAGTTTAACCAGCCCCGTTAGAGTTCTTTTTTTTTTTTTTATAATTCTTTATTTTCCATTTTTCAAATACAAAAAAGGGCATCTTATCACAAAACCACAATGTTAGAGATTGCTACTGGTGAGCCCTGAGGAGCCCCTGCCAAAGGACCGCAGGGGGTAGACCCCGAGGAGGGGGTAAAAGAAGAAATTAGAAAAAGATCAAAGAAACACAAACATGGAGGAAAAAGAGAGAGGAAGAGACCTCATAGGGAGGGGAGGAGGGGGAAGGGAATAGGGTGCCGCCCCAAAGGAGTACATAACCCAGGTATCATAATCCGCCAGAAAAACAAGCAGTCCAGCTCTTAATCCACATCAAACTCCAGCCAGGGGTCCCAAATCTTACTATGTTGGGGCATGGTGTCATGTACAAGAGCCGATAAACGATCCATGTCCATATTATCTCTGATCCGAAGATACACCTGCGCCATAGACGGAAGGGACACAGATCTCCAGCCTTGGGCCACCGCTCTTCTAGCCGCCAAGACCATTTTATGCACCAGCTTATTCTCCGGTCTCGATAGGGCGTCCTGGGTGCGGTGAAGAAGGAATGTCCATGGGTCGAGAGCCACTCCACACTGTAGGACCTCTTGGATGAGAGCATGAATTTGAAGCCAGAAGCGTCGGATCAGGGGGCATGTCCACCACATGTGGTAGAACGAGCCCTTAGTGCCGCAACCTCTCCAACATAAGTCAGAGGAAGACCCGTCCATGTGAGAAAGTTGTGAGGGGGTAACATACCAGCGGAACAGCATCTTGTAAGCCTGTTCCTGATGGGCCACATTGATGGAGCAGTGTGCCACATTGTCCCAAATATCCTCCCATTCTTCACTGGGCAGGGCATCCCCCACATCTCGCTCCCAGCGTGCAACATAAGTTGGGTCCCCCCAGATTGGAGAGCCTGAACAGAGGGAGACGTAAAGCGAGGATATCATTGATTTCGTGATGCGAGCGTCATTACAGCGAGCTTCAAACGCCGTCAAGGAAGACGTGGCAGCCGTACGGACTTCAGGCGTCCGCGCATAGTCCATGACCTGCAGGTAGCGAAAGAAGTCCGCTGGTCCTACCGGGCCTCTCTGTCGGATGTTCTCAAACTGAAGTGGTGCCCCCGCTGAGTAAAGGTGGTGGAGCCTCTGAAGGCCCAAGTCCTCCAGAGTTGCAAAAGGGCGAGGGCATAAGCCCGGTTGAAACTGTCGGTTGCGGAGAAAAGGCATCATAGCTGAGTGTTCTTTGGCTAAAGTGAAGCGACGGTTCACGGTGTCCCAAATTTGGAGAGAGTTAATGGTGGCAGTGCAAGTGGAGCGAAGGATAGGACGATAGGTTTTGGGAAGCCAAAAATAGAATTGCGGCAAGTCCGGAGCAAAGAGATGCGACTCTAAGTCCGCCCAACGGTGCGTACCAGGTGGTGCATGAAAGGTGACAAACTGTGCTAGTTGGGCAGCATGATAATATTGTAACAAACTCGGAACTCCCAAGCCTCCCACCACCCTCGGTCTATGTAACACTCTTCTAGCCATCCTATGTCGTTTATTATGCCAGATGAACCGGTCCACATGGGACTGTAGATGCGCCAACGAGGCCGGAGGGACAGGCACCGGGAGGGTTTGGAACAAGTACAGGATTCGGGGAAGTAGATTCATTTTTACGCTAGCAATGCGACCCACCCAGGAGACATTAAAGGCATCCCAAGTGTCCATATCAGCTATAAGACGTTGGATCAGTACATCGTAGTTAGCTCTAATCATTGCTTTGGGATCACTAGTCAGCTTCACTCCCAGATACGTGAGAGAGGAGGTGGAGAAGTGAAATCCCGTGAGGAGACGCAACCGGTCGACCTCCGGTTTCGGTATGCCTATCGGCAACGCGCGAGATTTATCTATATTTATCTTAAACCCGGAAATATCCGAGAAATCCCGAAGAAGGGAGAGCAAATGGGGTACAGAATGAGCCGGGTCCGTGATGGTCAGGAGAAGGTCGTCCGCATATGCTGACACCAGGAATTCCTCCCCCCAATCTGTAAACCCGTGATAGACGTGGAGGACCGTAATTTATCCAGCAGGGGCTCAAGGGCTAGAGCGAAAAGCATGGGTGACAGGGGGCAACCCTGTCGCGTTCCATTACCTATGGGGAAAGATTCCGGGGAGGCCCCCGTGGTGATTATTTTCGTAAGGGGGGAATTATACAGGACCCGGATAGCAGCGCAAAAACCAGGTGGAAATCCCCAGTGCTCCAGTAGGTGAAATAAGTAAGGCCAGCCCACCCTATCGAACGCCTTCTCCGCATCCAAGGAGAGGAGCAGAGAAGGCGTCCCCGTTGCGCGAGCTCTCTCGATCAGGACCACATTTCTCCTTGTATTTTCGTATGCCTGTCTCGTGGGAATGAACCCGACCTGGTCCGGGTGAATAATGGAGGGGAGGAGTGCTCCTAGTCTGTTGGCCAGGATTTTCGTAAATATCTTATAGTCAACATTCAGTAAAGAGATCGGTCTATTATTGTGGGGGAAGGAAGGATCCTTGCCCTCTTTAGGAATCAAAATCACATCGGATCGGAGGAAATCCGGAGGCACCGGTCGTCCCTCCAGGATTCCATTATATAGTTTAACTAGATATTTGCTCAAGTGAGGAGAGAATTTTTTATAATAAAAGGCCGTAAACCCGTCCGGGCCCGGGGCCTTATGGGGTTTCATTTGTTTAATCACTGAAGCCACCTCGGCTTCTGATACTTCTGACCCCAACCCCTCCAGCAAGAGGGGAGGGAGCTCCGGGCCTTTCCACGTGGCCAGGAATTCCTGCACCTCCCGCACATGTTCCGGATTGCGGAGGGAGTGATCCGGGGAGTGGTTATATAATTTCTCAAAGTACGCAGTAAAAATCTGGTTTACCTCGCTGGGGATAGTAGTGATCGAACCCTGGGACGTATGGGCCGAGGTCACCATTTTAGATCTAGTTTGGTTCCTCAATTTGCGCGCTAACATAGTATGCGCCTTGTTAGAATATTCATAAAAGGTCCGCCTGGTCCAGGCTAAGGACCGGGCCACATCCGTCAGTAAGGCTGACCGGAGCTCCCGACGTACAGTTGTCAGGGCATCAAAATCAGCCTGAGAGTGAGAGGATTTGTGCGCTGCTTCCCGGTCCGCTAGCCTCTCCTGAAGTTCCACCAGCAGACTCATCCTCTCCCTCTTCAGCCTGCTACCAATCTGAATCAGGTGACCTCGTATGACCGCCTTATGAGCCAGCCACAAGGTGTCAGGACCGATATCGTCTAGGTCATTCTCCTCAAAATACCTGTTCAGGTGGGCAGACACTTCTTCCAGCACTGCAGCCGATTGTAAGATGGAAGAGTTGAGGCGCCAGGACCAACCCGATCGAGTACCCGGCAATGTCACCCATACAGACACGGGCGCATGGTCAGACCAACTAATGGAGCCTATCGCCGAGCGGGTAGTTAATGGGATCATTCTGGTTGGCAATAAGAACAGGTCTATCCTTGAGTATGAGGAGTGGGGATGAGAATAAAAGGAGAAATCGTGGTCTCCTGGGTGATGGAGTCGCCAAATGTCGAGGAGCTGCGCGTCATGTATGAACCGAGCTAGCAACGCATCCTGAGGAGACGCCGTAAGTCTGGCACCTAACGCCCCTGATTTCCTGTCAATTGCTGGGGCTGGGGCCGCGTTAAAGTCCCCCCCCATGACCAGAAAGGAGCCTTCCGTCAACTGCAGGAGCGTCGTAAGATGGGCCCAGAAAGAATCTTCCGGGGTGTTGGGGGCATAAACATTCAACAAAGAGATAGCCACATTATTAATTGTCCCTCGGATTAGGATATACCTGCCCTCATCATCTCTATCCACATGTTGAACCGTCATCTGGCATGCTTTATGTAATAAAATCGCAACCCCCCGGCGTTTCCCGGTGCTGGAAGCGAAAAAGGAGCGTGGGAAGGTGCGATCTGTAAGACTGAACTGGCGTGCCCGGGCAAAATGCGTTTCCTGCAGGAATGCTATCTGACATTGTGCGCGTTTTAATTCTCGGAGGACCAATCTCCTCTTCGTAGGGGAATTTAGTCCCTTAACATTCTGGGACAAAATATGGCATTCCAGAATCATGGGCGGAGTGGGGGGGAACGCCACGGGCAGGCCAGATCAGGTACACAGGACAGGGCGGCACCCCTGAGGACCCCAATGGGGGGAAAGGAGACAGAGGGACCAAGGGGGTAAAGGACTGGGAGGTGAGGAAAAGATGAGAGAGGAAAAGAAGACACATAAAGAAAAAAGAAAAAAGGAAAGAAAAAACTTCCGGACTTATCCATTGCCAGAACGACCATGGGGATGGTCAGAAAGGAGACGCGACCCTGGTTGAAGACCAGTAGGATCGCAGAACGGACGTCACCGAGCCAGTTACGGAGCATGAAAAAACTATCTAAAAACAGCATTACAATACTTTACAATAACGACAGTATCCCCACCATTATCATGAACATTAACAGCCGAACACTACAGGGTTATATATCACTTGGGGAACATTTACAATTCAGCTAATGCAACCACCTGATACCGTGTGGGCAAGTAAACAAAAAGAGAAAAAACAATATCACCACCGAGGTTTCCCCTTCATCTCAGCCGGGATCCCTGTCTCCCTCCTCTCGAATCCGGGAGGGCACCTTCTCCCAGCGCGGTGTAAGCTGAGGTGCCGGGGAGGGGGACGAGAGCAGGTTACCCGCGTCCGGTAAAGGGGGGCAATCCAGGCGGGTGAAGAATTGCTGCGGGTCTGACTGTAGGGTGAGAGTAGAGGTTTTACCACCTGCGAAGGCCAGGAGTTTGAACGGGAAGCCCCAGGCATAGCGGATGTTATGACGGCCCAGGTGGGCTGTGATGGGGCGCCAGGCCCTATGGCGCTGCAAGGTCTCCGGTGCCAGATCTTGAAACAGAGCGAGCTTCACATCTTCATACACCAGATCCACGTCTCTGCTTTTACGCATGACTTCCTCCTTAACTGTGTAATAATGAAGGCGGAATATGACATCTCGAGGCTGTTGGGAGTCCGCCCGGGGAGCTCTCAGGGCTCTGTGAATCCTGTCCATGAGTAACTTCGCCGGGGGCACCTCTGGTACCAAGCGTTTGAGAAGGCCCAGCACAGTCTCGTGTAGCTCCCGTGTTTGTACAGATTCGGGCAATCCCCGCAGGCGGATGTTGTTGCGGCGGGATCTATTGGCGACATCCTCTAGAGCAAGTTCCATACGGTCCATGCGGTGAGATAACGTGTCAGTAGTGCGCGCCAGCGCATTGTGAGCCGCCACGAGGTCCCCCGTGCCTTCCTCCAATTCTCCAATGCGTAGGCCCAAAGCCCCCACTTCAGCACGTACCTCTGTGGCTATTTTAGCAATGTCCATCGCCAGACTCGTTTGCATGTCCCCCATCCTGGCCAGAATCTGCGATATATCAGCTCTAGACGCTGGTTGGGACCCTCCCGGGACCGAGTCTATCCCTGTGTCCTCGCCGCGGATCCGGCCGCCATCTTGGCTGTCATCCAGGCCGCGGCGCTGGAAAATTGGCGCCACTACAGGGGTCGGTGGATCCGGTTTTTTGCCCCCTCGGGTGGTTCCCGGCATGTTCCCGGTAAGGGGGAGTCGAGATGGTGGGTCAAATTGATCTGTGTGCTGCTGCTATGCTCCGTTTTGACGGCTAGGTGCAGGAGCTCCTACACCATGCGTCCGGCTCGGTCGGTGTCCAGACTCCGCCCCCCCCCCCAGTTTTCCTTTGATGTTGCTTCTTTGTGGGTCTGAGTAAGAGCTTATTTGTCATACATCACTCTATGCTTGTTTCTCGTGATATAGATGAGGTGGAGGTCCAGGATTTGGTCGTTTTTGCTGAACTGGTGAAATGGCTTCATCAGCCTCACCGTCTTGAAGACTCTCTGGGCTGGCCCCGGCCGGGTCTCTGTGTCCTGGGTGGGTGGTTGGGTGGGTGTCTGGCTTCCCCACTGTCTGCCTCCCTCGGCCCCTCCTCGCACTGACAGGCTGGCTAGTGACATCTGCACTCGGGAAATGCTCCCACCGTCTGACTTCTCCCTCGGCTGCGCCCTCCTCTCGCCCCGTTAGAGTTCTAATGATTTGTTGGAGTCCAATATTTTCAACCTGCCCAGCCTTGTTAAAGTCCTCAGCCTTTTTGTCAAAGTCACAATTCAGTTTGCTGGACCTCGTATGTATCTGGGTCAACCTACAGACGGTCATGCTAAGTCTAAAAAAACGTATAGTATCAATAAGAGCAGGTATCAAGTTTCGAAAATTCTGTATCCCCGATGGTGGGTCAGAGATAACGTCTCAAAAAAAAGATTATCTCACCCCTGGTATAGTGGAAACCTAAAACGTGTCCATATCACTGATATCCATGGTCAGACTGGCCAGAAGACAGACTGGGCAAATGTACCGTTGGCTGTAACATCAATGGTCCAGGTGCTTCAGCCAAGCCTCTAATCTAGCCTAAACCACACCTTATGCATACTACTGTATATACATGGTACCTGCCACATAAGTTAATACCTTGTATCCCTTGTGGTACATTTCTTTCTGAAATCCCTATTTGATTACAGTCTGTCCCTGGTCATGTCCCACTCACAAAGGTCAAACCATAAATGCCAACCAAGTGCCCTCCAAAACACAATGTCATGTTTGTTGAATCTCATTGGGAAAGTGTAGCTGGTTCTATAGATACAGCGCGGAAGGAGTTTAATGCCTTGAGCTAAAAAACACAAATAAGAGAAAACGTGTTTTATGAGAACACCTGAAACCATCATCAGCCTAGGGATCGTTTCCACCATTGTGTACAAAATGTTCCTCAATCCTCAGAACTCTTCTCAGTCTTTCTTTGAGATCTTTCAACTAAATTTGTCTAACTTCTTTCTCCACTCAGCTCCGTCTGCCCAGTTTTGCCAATGACAGAAGCAATGACCATAGTTTTGCCATTTTACCATTTCCAGCATTGTCGTGAACCTGCTGAGTCTTGCTATGGACATGTTATATTGGCTTGACCTTGGCGCAGTTTCGCAGATTTACTATTTCTGAGCATGAGATGTCGATGGCTAAATCACGTACAGGTAAGTGCCTATATTCCCTGTGACATCTACTATCAATTGATGCCGATTCCAAATGGTGCTGACATATTGTCACACTGCATGTGGGTCTAGTGGCATGCACGGTTGAGCAGATCTAATTTCCATGGCCGTTTTTCAAGATTTTGTAGGTTAAAAAAAAATCTAGAGCATAAATTCTGAACGTCTATACTTGTCGGCTCTCCTATCTTGTATATTTTACACACACATTGTGCAACAACACCCCACAACAGGACACGTGGTGCATGTCTTGCTAGAGTCTATTTAAAGGGACACTCTACTCATTCTGACCATGATATAGTTTTAAAGTAGTCAGTATGTGAGGAGAGCCCCCTTCTCCCCCTTCCCAGCTCTTCCAATCTGGTGAAATCACTGGATGAAGTGGAGGAGTTCCCTCCACCCTAACCAGCGTCACCAACAGCTGGGATTTTTTGAATTGCCAGTCACCGGATCGGTCACTAGTGATGTCACGCACAGAGAGTGGCCGACGTCGCCCTCTCTGAGACCAATCACTGTAGCGAGTGGTCTCGGAGAGGCAACCAATGGATTGGATCTGCGCATGCACGTGGAGCTCCAAGTTTCACGTTTCTAAAGTAATTTCTGCACCTAATCTCTAACTCTAATTTCTAACGCTAACATCTACCTTCTAGCCCTAACTTTTGACCCTAATTTCTAACCTTAACCCTATCATCCACCCTAATTTCTAACCCTTTCCTCAAACCCTAATTTCTAATTCTTTCTTCCAGCCCTAATTTCTAACTCTACCTTCTAATCATAGGCGTGCGCAGCCTATTGCATTAGGGTGTGCACCCAAAAGTTCAAAACACACACATATATATATATATATCACTCACGCACCCTTATGCGAACATACACACACATTCAGCTAAAATATATCATTACTATAGGGGTCATTCACAGAGCATTGAAATGCCGCTGACTGTTGTTCCCTGCACTTCAGGGAATCAAATTGCCCCACCCTGCGGTGAATTCACCATTCACCGCAGGGCCCCCAAAGTGCAGGGAATCAGCCACTCGCAACAGGAACCAGGACGCCGTGATGGCCGGAGGTGACTGCGAGAGGACAGCGAGGGAACGCAGGGACAGGTATGTAACAGCCCAGGTGTGGCTCGGGGTTACTGCTTTCAGCATTGAAATTTAACCGCGAGCCACACGCGGGAAAACAGCCAGGGGGCTGAATAAATGCACTGATTTTGACGTATTAAAAATGTCAAAATCGGACTGCCAGGGAGGTTAAGGTCTTGTTGCCAAGCACCAATATTTAGTCTCCTACCTGTATCTCACGATGCTTTATTCACTATTCTTACTTTGTGCAGTGCAGGCAGAAGATATAGCAGCGATTCTAGCAGCAATACCAGCCTTTTGGATGCAGGGCAAGGGGGCAACGCCGGGCTGAGACAAGGACACGGGTGCCGAATTTTGCACACAGCAGCCTGTTTAAAGACAAATACCTGCATTTACACACACAGCCATACGTTCACATAACTATATATCCCCTACACCCCGGGGGTATGTAGCAATAAAACTCCCAGTAGTGTGTGGTATGTGTGTGAGCGTAGCAAAGAATCCACAGCAATAAAAACGCACAGTAATGTGCGGTATCTATGAGCGTGTCACAGAGCTCCACAACAAAACTCACAGTAATGGTTGCTGTGTATGGGCGTATCAGAATCCACAGCAATAAAACTCACAGTAATGCGCAACGTGTATGAGCATATCATAGAATCCACAGCAATTAAACTCAGCAATGTGCTCTGTGTATGAGCGTATCACACATTCCACAGCAATAAAACCCCCAGCAAAGTGCTGTGTGTATGAGCGTATCACAAAATCCACAGCGATAAAACCCCCCAGGAATGTGCTGTGCGTATCAGCGTATCACAAAATCCAAAGCAATGAAACCCCCCAGTAATGTGCTGTGTGTATGAGCGTATCACAAAATCCACAGCAATAAAACCCCCCAGGAATGTGCTGTGCGTATCAGCGTATCACAAAATCCACAGCAATAAAAACCCCCAGTAATGTGCTCTGTGTATGAGCGTATCACAAAATCCACAGCAATAAAACCCCCCAGTAATGTGCTGTGTGCGTGAGCGTATCACAAAATCCACAGAAATAAACCCCCTGTAATGTGCTGTGTGTGCGAGCGTATCACAAAATCCACAGAAATAAACCCCCAGTAATGTGCTGTGCGTATGAGCGTATCACAAAATCCACAGAAATAAACCCCCAGTATTGTGCTCTGTATGCGAGCGTATCACAAAATCCACAGAAATAAACCCCCAGTATTGTGCTGTGTGTGTGAGCGTATCACAAAATCCACAGAAATAAACCCCCAGTATTGTGCTGTGTGTGCGAGCATATCACAAAATCCACAGAAATAAACCCCCAGTATTGTGCTGTGTGTGCGAGCATATCACAAAATCCACAGAAATAAACCCCCAGTATTGTGCTGTGTGTGCGAGCGTATCACAAAATCCACAGAAATAAACCCCCAGTAATGTGCTGTGTGTGCGAGCATATCACAAAATCCACAGAAATAAACCCCCCTGTAATGTGCGGCGCCTATAATATATAAAAGTTGCCCCCTCTCCTGCTTCCTTTTTTTTTTTTTTCTTCATTTGCAGGGAGGGGGTTGAATTTTGGTCCAGAGGGGGGGGGTCAAGGAGGGGGAACCCGGCTGGCCGCATCCAATGGATAGCCGCCGGGACCTCTCACCACCGCAGGCCTGGCGGCAGCCTCCGCTTCCAGGGCCGGACTGGGGATAAAAACCAGCCCTGGAAATAATTTCATACCAGCGCCAGTAATGTGCGTTGTGTTTGAGGGTATCACAGAGCTATACAGTAATGTGTCGGGTGGTTTTTATCTTTAATTCCTGATTTTCAAAAAATTTACAGACAGAAGTTATGAACAAACAAGCATACAAGTTGTGTGTGTTTGTTTGTTCATAACTTCCCTCTGTAAATGACAGGCCTTTCTCGCCCCCCCCCCTTCTCCTCCACCACCACCACCGCCGGTAGTTCCCGCTCTCACCGCTGTCTCTGATGAGGAGCAGCTTGAAGAAGTGGTCATAGTCCTGGGCCATGTTGGCGGCAGCCTGCTGTACGGGCGGGTGGGCTGGCTCCTGGGGTCCGCTCGCGCCTCAAATCCGCTTCCCGGACAAAACAGCCGGAAGTGACAGCCAGACCGCAGGCATGCACAGACCCCGGCACCAACTGTGCGCGAAGCAGGCCGGGCGATTCTTGAAGAAATAACAGGCCGGCGGCTCCATTGTGTGCATGCGGCACCGGCCACTAGTGAGACACGCAGGCAGCGCGGGGACGTTCTGCGCCTGCGCATCTACACGGCCAATCACATGGTTAGTGAAGGGGGCGGCGCCAATACAGCGTACGTGCCGTTCCCAGCCTTGTGAAGGCACGTACGCTGCAGGGGCTGTCAGCCCTCTTCAATCACACGGCAGGAGGCGGCTGAATTTTTTTTTATTGCGACTGACAACCAGCGGCCGCGGGTTGGTAGCAGGCTGGGGCCGGCTACATCCCGGAGCTGACTCGCTGACCATTAACAAGTCGGCAAGCAGGGGCTGACTGGCAACGTTTGGCCCAGGGGGCAAGTATGAACCAGAGGCCCATAGTGCAGCAACTCAGGCCCTTGTGTATGAGCGTTCTCACAGAGCTCCACAGCAATATAACTCTCATACACAGCGTACATTACTGTGAGTTTTATTGCTGTGGAGCTCTGATACACTCAAATACACTGCACATTACTGTATCACAGAGCTCCACAGCAAAAACACTCACTCATACACACCGCACATGGATATATACTGGCCCCAGCAGCTCACACATGGATATATACTAGCCTCAGCAGCTCACACATTGGTATATATAGGCCCCAGCAGCTCACACATGGGTATATATAGGCCCCAGCAGCTCACACATGGGTATATATAGGCCCCAGCAGCTCATACAAGGATATAATACCCCCAGCAGCTCATACAAGGATATATAATGCTCCCAGCAGCTCTCACAAGGATATATAATGCTCCCAGCAGCTCACACAAGGATATATAATGCCCCCAGCAGCTCAAACATGGATATATAATGCCCCCAGCAGCTCACACAAGGATATATAATGCCCCCAACAGCTCACACAAGGATATATAATGCCCCCAACAGCTCACACAAGGATATATAATGCACCCAGCAGCTCAAACATGGATATATAATGCCCCCAGCAGCTCAGGGGCCTGGTTTTGGAAGGCAAGTTCCAAAACAGTGTAAAACATAACTTTTATTAATGATAATAAAATCATAAAGACAAGAAAATTTATTTGAAAGCACGTACTTGTCATAACTAACGATTCATAAATCAAAGGAATGTTAACACAATAACTGCCAGGAACACACAACAATTCACCAAATATAAACTTTTGTAGATTATATCAATATCACGTTCGCTCAAAAAAACATGTTCCTTTGCTCTGGGTGGGAAGAAAAAAATAAAATCACTCAAAGGAGCAATCCAAAAGGTTTAATACTTATAAGAGTTAGCTAACTGGTATAGATCATTCCATATTTGGTAGGTTACTGTCCCTAGTTAGCACACACCTTTTTAATTACATTTTAGAATTTTTATAGTTAGTTCTCGACAACAACGCCTGGAGAGTAAGGAGAGAGTGAGCAGGGAGCAGCCTGTCTGCACAGGGGGGAGAGAGACACACTGCTGTATGAGTTTACGTCTCCTGCAAGCACATGGGTAGAGAGCTACACACTTGGCACACATATGATATGTTAACTCTGTGTGTGTGTGTTTCTCTCCCCCCCCCCCCAGACAGACTGCTTCCTGCTCACACACTCTCCTGTCAACAGCACAGGGGGAGGGAGAAACACATACACACTGCTGTACAGGTTTACATCTCCTACAGTCTCAGTGTGTACAGATGTGTGTAGCTCTCTACCCCTGTGCTTACAGGAGTTCTAAATGCACAAGATGTACCTGCAGCCCAGGGCTCTGCACGGAGAGAAACTGATGTGAAGGCAGCCCACAGGGAGGAGGGAGGCAGCTGGAGGAGCCCTAGGACCTCTGGCCCCACAGCCGCCGACTTGAATTGCATCCCGACAACAGAACACCAGCAGCAGGGTGTGACTCAGAGTGTGTGAGGATATCTCACCTTCCCACTGCTCCTGCAACTAGTCACTGCCTCTTCCTGGTCTCTTACCACACAGACCAACGGAAGCTGCTTGAGACACGTGACTCCCGAGTCCTGCGAGAAAAATATTAAAAAAAAAAAAAACACACACACAACGGCCCGGGGGGCGCTTGCCCCTCGGCCCAGTCCACCCCTGTCGGCAAGGCAGTGTGTAGCCGGCCCCAGCCCGCTACCAACCCGCGGCTGCTGGTTGTCAATCCCAATAAAAAAAAATAAAACCGGCCCCAAAGTTTAAGCAGCCTACCGGGATGCCTCCCGGTAGGCCAGTCCGGCACTGTCCGCTTCCCTGGTGGTCCGGTGGATGTGTGTGCTGCACCGCGATCTGGGCTTACAGACCGCAGTGCACGTCCCACAGCGAGTGACTGGACTCGAGCTGAGCGCCGATCGCAGGTGCCCTGTCACCTGACCGCCGGCGCTCTGACACAGTCAGTAAGCGCCGGCGGTCAGATGACAGGTCATCAACAATCGCCAGCACTCAGCTCGTGGCCAGTCACTCGCTGTGGGACGTGCACTGCGGTCTGTAACCCAGATCGCGGTGCAGCACACACATCCACCGGACCACCAGGGAAGCGGAGGCTGCCGCCAGGCCTGCGGAATTGAAGAGTCCCGGCGGCTATCTGTTGGATGTGTTCCGCGGGCCTGCGGGGTGTGCCGGGGGCCGGCATTAGGGTGTGCCCAGGCACACCCGGCACACCCCGTGCGCACGCCTATGCTTCTAATCCTAACCTTAATTTCGACCCTTAGCCCTAACATCTATCTGTAATTACTAACCCTAATTTCTAACCATAATTCTATTTACTAACCTTATCTCTAATTTCTAACCATATTCCTAATAACTAACCCTAACTCTAATTTCTAATCCTAATTTCTAACTTTAATTTCTAACCATATTCCTAATTACTAACCCTAATTTTTAATCCAAACCCTAATTTCTGCACCTAATTTCTAACCCTAATTTCTAATGCTAATTTCTAACTGTAATTTCTAGCCCTAACTTTTAGCTCTAAATTCTAACCCTAATCCAACTTCTAACCATAACCTTGATCTCTAGCCTTAACCCTATCCACAAACAATTTCTAACCCTAATTTCTAACCCTATCTTCCAACCCTAATTTTTAGTTCTTTCTTCCAACCCTGAAATTCTAACCCTATCCTCTAATCAAAACCTTAATTTCTACCCTTAACCCTAACATCTATCTGTAATTTCTAACCCTAATATCTAACCATAATTCTAATTTCTAATCCTAATTTCGAACTCTAATTTCTAACCATATTCCTAATTACTAACCCTAATTTTTAATCCAACCCCTAATTTCTACACCTAACCTCTAATCCTAACTTCGAACCTTAGTTTGTAATGATAACTATTTTCTAACCCTAATTACCTACACTATCTTCCAACCCTAATTTTTAACCCTTTCTTCCAACCCTGAAATTCTAACCCTATCTTCTAATCCTAACCCTAATTTCTACCCATAACCCTAACATCTATCTGTAATTTCTAACCCTGACCTTAATGTCTAACCTCATTCCTAATTACTAACCCCAACCTTAATTTCTAACGTTAACCCTCATTTCTAACCTCAATTTCTATCCAGAATTTCTAATCCTATTTTGCAACCCTAACCCAGATTTGTGACCCATCCTTAATTTCTGACCATGTTCAAAATTATTCAATCCCCACTGAAATTGAGTGTTTTGGCCAGTTTGACATTGATTTTGATCATTCAGTCATCTTGCTTACAATTAAATCAAAGAGGCACGTGTAGGTCAGACAAATATAACATAACATTTATAATGAAATAACCACAAATGTCTTTTCTGTGCTCACATCATTATCAGTTTTATTCAACCCCCAAGTGACATTCAATCTTAGTACTTAGTACAACATCTTTTTACAGTTATAACAGCTTTTAAACGTGAAGCATAGCTTGACACAAGTGTCTTGCAGCGATCTACGGGTATCTTCGCCCATTCGTCATGGGCAAAAGCCTCCAGTTCAGTCACATTCTTAGGCTAGGGACAGATGAGCGCATTTTCTGCGGCCACCGTCAAAATGTACGTCGATGCGTGCGCACGCATTTTTTCACGGAATACGCTTAAGTGGTCAGACGACCACAGTCGCACAGTCGCAGGTACTCACCAACGCAATTCTAGGGAAATCCGGCTGTTTGAACGTTATGTAGGCCGCACACTAGCAGCGTCTGACGTCTCCTAATCACGCACACACGCTGCCATGCGGCCGCAGCGCACTCTGTACGTCTGTAGCAGCGGTTTCACGTTCTGAGAAAAATGCGTTCATTTGCCGGTTGCGTGGTGTCGGCGCACTTTTGTACGCACGTACTGCGTATATTGGCCGTCATTGGCCGTTATGTGCTGCTACTGCCGCCGTGATTTAGTGCGCCTGCACGCGCGTTCCGACTGCCCCACTCTGACCCTAGCCTTAGGCTTGCGCACTGCAACTGCTTTCTTTAAGTCCCACCAGAGGTTCTCAATCGGATTTAAGTCAGGTGACTGCGATGGCCACTCCAAAATGTTCCAGCCTTTAATCTGCAACCATGCTCTAGTGGACTTCAAGGTATGCTTGGGATCATTGTCCTGTTGAAAGGTCCAACGTCTCCCAAGCCTCAGGTTTGTGACGGACTGCATCACATTGTCATCCAATATCTCCTGGTACTGAAGAGAATTCATGGTACCTTGCACACGCTGAAGCTTCCCTGTACCTGCAGAAGCAAAACAGCCCCAAAGCATGATTGACCCCCCGCCATGCTTCACAGTAGGCAATTTGTTCTTTTCTTCATAGGCCTTGTTCTTCCTCCTCCAAACATAGCGTTGAACCATGGGCCCAAACAGTTCTAATTTTGTTTCATCAGTCCACAGAACACTATCCCAAAACTTCTGTGGTTTGTCCACATGACTTTTGGCATACTGCAGTCGACTCTTCTTATTCTTTGGAGACAGCAAGGGGGTGCGCCTGGGAGTTCTGGCATGGAGGCCTTCATTACGCAGTGTCCGCCATATTGTCTGAGCTGAAACTTCAGTACCCACATCTGACAAATCTTTTCTCAATTCCTCAGCAGTCACATGGGGACTTTTCTCTACTCTACGCTTCAGGTAGCGCACAGCAGTCGAAGTCAGCATCTTCTTTCTGCCACGACCAGGTAGCGTTTCAACAGTGCCCTTTGCCTTGAATTTGCAAATGATGCTTCCTATGGTCTCTCTTGGTATGTTTAACATCTTTGCAATCTTCTTATAGCCATTGCCCTTCCTGTGAAGAGTAATCACCTCTTCTCTTGTCTTCCTGGACCATTCTCTTGACTTCACCATGTTTGTAACCACACCAGTAAATGTCTAGAAGGAGCTGAGTATCAAAGTCATTTTAAAGCTGCCTAATTGGTGCTTATTATGCTTTATTGCTGCTCCGTGACATCCACAGGTGTTTTCAATACCTGATTGAAAACACTTGAATGAACCTCTGTTCTTCAGAGTGGTAGTCTTTAAGGGGTTGAATAATTGTGTCAATGAAGAATTCACAAAAGAAACATTTACTACTGTATTACAAAACCAATTGATGTCATTTTAGTTGCATATGGTTCTTTAAAAAGTCCTTGTAGGATTTCATTCTGAATACAATTACAAATGTACACTAAATTCCCTAAAACCCTTTACAGCATTGGGGGTTGAATAATTTTGAACACAACTGTAATTTACACGATGATCCAATTTGGCTGAAGTGTCCGTCCGCGACTGAACATGACCGCCTGTTGTCAGGAAGTGATTTTTTTACCACGCTTTTTTTTTTTTTTACATTTTTTTTGTCTGCATCTTTTCAATAAGTTACTGAACGGAGACTCGATGGAGAGCACTTCTAGCGTGCGACCAGCCGAGGTGAACCTGGAGATGCAGAGCTTTCTGATTACAACCTTATATTACAATAAAAGCACATTTTACATTTATTAATTTATGTCTTTTATATATATCGCATGCGGCTGAGGAATATTGGGTTTAGTTATATGGAGATTGTTCTACAGGAATTCAATGTGGTCCTTTTCTTCTGAGCTGCTGTATGTTAATTTGTGATTTATACCTCTATGAATATTTTAGTGGCGCATAGCACGGACGCACAATGTGTGGATCTTCTTAAAATCAAAAAGTAATTGGGGCTAATATAGGATACGTTGATATTTCGAGCACTCTTCGAAGGAAATAGGAAGCTCTGGCAAGAATGGCAGCTGTGAGAAAACAAACCCTCTGTAATACTGCTACAGTCCTGACATTTTTAATGTTAAGTGCAATAAAGCTGTCTCTATTGATTGATGCCTATGATTGTTTTACAAGATATTTATACCAGACTCCTGTGTTATTCACACAAGCTATTTTTTTAGCTGCTATACTGCCATGACATCTGACTTTATTACTTCTCTGCCTAATTTTCTTACTACTGTAGATACTCGAGTATACCGCTAGATTTTGGTGACCAAAATTTACCTTAAAATTGGAGGGGTCGCGTTATATTCGAGACATCTGCAGTCACCGCATGTAAAAAAAAAATTCCCTTGTTCTGGAAGTTCTGGTAGTCTCGCTGAAGTGAATGCGGGGCTCCCTGTTGCTTGCAAACACTTCAGGAACTCCCAGATTTGAGATTTGGGATCCATCATGGCCAGAGGGCACGCTCCGTTTAAGCCAATCATTCACCTTGCTCATCTAATCGCTAGTAAAGACGGGTGGCCAGTGGCTTCATACTTAGTAACAACTACAATCATTTTAGAGCAGAGCACCCTGGCCTGAGGGGGAGCCTGACTGTGTTAAGAGAACCTGGAAGAATTTTAATTGTTTACCAGTACAGTAAAAGTTTGTTCCTCGCGTTATATTCGAGTCTTGAGTATTCTCTCATTTTCATAATAAATCTCTATCCATCGCGTTATATTCGGGTCGTGCTATACTCGAGTATCTACGGTATTTCTGAATATTTACCCAATAGTTTCCTCTCTCTATTAGGCAAAGTATCGTTAGCTATATTTTTTTCAAGTTTCTAAAGTCTGTGCGGAAAATTACATATTGTAATACATATATATATATATATATATATATACAGTATATAACAATCAAAGGTATACTAGCACTCACCTTACCATCTGTCAGGTCCCTAGCCGACGGCGCCATAAAAGAACTAAAGGCAAAGTGTCTCAGCGAAATAATAACAGTGATTCTCCTACAGAACCAAGTTGTTCCAGCAACCAGGTGCTAGCCATAGAATCATGATTTCTCCACTATAAAAAAGGGCCACTCCCAAAGCAAGATGCTTCTGCATTGTTCTAGTGAACCTCTCACTAGGAAGGAGCTGTCTTCTATCTCTGCTTGCTCTAACCTGTTTTGTCTTGGTTCCCACCATACTGTTTATAGTTCCTGCTACAAGGATGCTGCTGCCCTGCATCTTGCAAGAATCCTCAGAGCCTGTTGCCTTACTTACTGCAAGGATCCTCTAATCCTGCTGCCCTGCATCCTGCAGAATCCACAGCCTGCTACCATACATCTTACAAGTATCCTCCGATCCTGCTCCCCTGCAACCTACAGAATCCTCAGAGCCTGCTGTCCTGCATCCCGCAGGTTCTCCAGTTGTTGCTGCCCTGCATCCCGCAGGATCTACAGAAGGTGCTGCTCTGCATCCCGCAGGTCCTCCAGTTGTCGCTGCCCTACATCCTGCAAGTATCCTCTGATCCTGCTGCCCTACAACCTGCAGAATCCTCAGCCTGCTGCCCTACATCCAAATCCTCAGAGCCTGCTACCCTGCATCCCGCTGAATCTGTCACTCTGCAGACCCAGGACCCCTTTACAGATCCAGGACCCCTCTAAAGATCCAGGACCCCTTTACAGATCCAGGACCCCTCTACAGATCCAGGACCCCTTTACAGGTCCAGGACCCCTCTACAGATCCAGGACCCCTTTACAGATCCAGGACCCCTCTACAGATCCCGGACCCATTGCATACTCTGGACCCTCTGCCTCAAAGACTCTTCCGTTTCTATTTTCCTTTTTATTTTTCTAAAGATCTCCTTCTCTCTTCCTTCTCCTATTTCTCTCCATATCTGGTTTAACCCTGCTCTAAGTTTAATCTACTCTTTTTCTTTATACGTAGTAGTATAGTTTAGTGTAGTTTAGTTTTGTTACTTTTGGTCTACCTTTCTCTCTTCTTGCCTTTTAGTTTCTTATTGCTGATTATTATTTATACAGTGTTTTCCTTTCTTATTACCCAGCTACATAATTGTTTATTCATATTTGTTTACTGCCTTACTCTTAATAAACCCCTTTTTGTTCATATACGTTTTTCTATTTCCCATCATTGGATATTGGGCTCACACTTGTCACCCCGGAACCAGCTCCCTTACACCATCGGTCTTGCTTCAATCCAATGCCTGGGTGCAGCAAATCCAATATGCATATAAACAGTCCAAAAAGGGATGCACACCAGAGCCCCGTTCAATACCTCAGCAGCTGCTGAATTGCTGCAGCGCAGCAATTCAGTTTGCTGCAGCAGTGTCATTGAACGCTTTGGATGCGAATTTCGAAGTAAAATGGCCGATGATTTCTTAATGAAAGATTCAGATTGTTTTTCGTATGACTCGGACAACAGTTGAGGTATATATGATAAAGAAAAGCAGTCAGCACAATTCCGTTTTGTACGCACCCACCACAAATGGTCGTTTTTATTGAATAAACGTTATGTTTACTACTGAAACAAAATATAATTGAGCTGTAATATATGTCTATGTGCAGGGGGAAATAATAAATAAATATTTTGTGCTTTGGTGAACAAAAACCTCAAAATGAACATTGCCGTACGGAATTGTTACTTTCTTCATGGCGGCGGCCATCTTGTCGTACGGAATTGTTACTTGCTTCATGGCGGCGGCCATCTTTAATACGTCACACTCAGGTAATCGCAGCATCTCCTCGGGTCGCTGCAAGGGCGAAGTTAGCAGTGCTGAGCGGCAGAACGGCGTTCAATGGCAAGCTGCTAACTTAGCACTTGCAGCGGCTGAGGTATTGAATGCGCCTCAGGACTTAAGTAAAAAAAAAAAATTTTTTATTCGAAGTTGCATTAAAAAATGACCAATGTTTCGACCCTGCACCGGGTCTTTATCAAGGTAAAGCACAAGACAAATAAACAACATATACGGAAGTAAAACGAGCTATACACTCACCAATGAGGACACCGCTGCACACCTGACTCCATCTCCCCAAAACTGGAAGTAATGTGTCTTTTGGGGAGATGGAGTCAGGTGTGCAGCGGTGTCCTCATTGGTGAGTGTATAGCTCGTTTTACCTATTTATATGTTGTTTATTTGGCTTGTGCTTTACCTTGATAAAGACCCGGTGCAGGGTCGAAACGTTGGTCATTTTTTTAATGTAACTTCAAATAAAAAAAATATTTTTTACTTAAGCCCTGGTGTGCATCCCTTTTTGGACGGTATATATATATATATATATATATATAAAAGTTTATTGTTGCAGAAGACATTTTCACATCACAGCAACTCAAAGAACTGCATCACAGAGCTCATGTGTTACATTCCCCATACGCAGCACAGAACTCTGGGTAAGACATGCAAATGACGTCCACGAGTTCTCATTTTTTTGCATCCTGGGTCTGTTTTCAAACAGAACCCTCCAATCAATGCCGCAACCATAGCAAAAGGCGACTCAACCTACATATTACCATGTGACCTTTCTTTGGCCGGGCAGTGAATATTTAAATGTGGGCATTTCTAAAAATTTTGGGTGAATTGCAATAGATATTTTATGAGTTAATGATGTAGTTATAAGGACAGATTATTATTTGTTTTCAGCAGAGGGACCGAGGACTTCAAAATGAAATATAATCAGGGAACTGGACTAAAGCGAACAACAGCAAAGCAATTAAAGAGACGCTATTAGGCGATGATGACTCACGTCAGTTTAAACCAATCTATCATACTATGGAGTAACAGCGGTGGATCATCCTCCTACTGGAGAGCAAGCACAGATTATAAAACTGAAAAAGACCAATATTCCATCAATATCCCTCCTACTCGGTAATATCTCTATCAGTCCAGAAAACGACATAAAATCCCATTTGTGCTGAGTTTGTCTTCGGGAGATAAAGAAACGTTGTGGCTCAGTTTCAGTTGCAATCGTTGCATTCTTTCCTGTATCAAAATTCCCTAAATCAACTGTCATTGGCGTAATAATTGAATATCTGTATTTGATCGACTCTTTTAAATTAAATATTGATTACACATAATCCACACGTCCTGAAAACTAATTACGAAAAGAATGCAATGAGTGGAAGTGAGAGTAAAGTAATATGCACTATCAAAGTTAATTGCATGTTTGTTATTAAGGGTTTATTTCAGTCTCTTCATTTGCATTAACTCCTTCAATACCATGATTGAGTATACACGATCATCAAAGCACCAGCAGGTGCCCTGAGATTGAATATACTAACAGGGTTATTCAAAGAGAATCGAAAAGTCACCCCACGTTCGGTGACTTTTCGTTCTCTTGAATTCGGTGTGATTTGGTGATCCCATTTCGGCGACCCTGCGGTGTATTCAGCAGGCACCACAGGGCCGTCGTAGTTCAGGGAAAAGACGCCACAAACCCGACGAACACTCACCGCAAAACCTGACGAACACACACCGAAACCCGCAAAAATATCTGGATTAACCCCGCCGAACATGCCGGAGAAACCCGAGCAGGAGCCGATCAGAGTGCAGAGCAGCCGCCGGAGAAAAAAGCCGACACCACAGACGAATAGAGTGGAAAAAAAAAAACAGTACGCTTGAATGTTTGAAACGCTGTTTGCAAAGAAACTACAGAACGAAAATGTCTGAAATTTACATATAAAATCCAATGAATGATAATAAAAAGGGCTGTTACAGAAAACGATTAAAAAAATAAACAGAAAAAAATGTTGCCAAAAAAATCCAGAAAAATGGCTAAAAGATCCTAAAAAATCTATAAATAAAGAGACTTTTTACTGCAGAATATAATATTAAACGATTTATTAGATACTGAATTAAAACGGGAATATTTTTAACATTGAAGCCGATGGGCTTCTCCTGAATAAACCTGTCGAATGAAACCACCGAACAGCAGGGCAATTCGGCAACTTTTCACTGCTGGTTTGTGTTCTCTGAATAGACGAAGCAGTGCTTCTCTATGGGGTTTTCACTGCCCTCGAACAGGCACCGAACAGGCACCGTATGTGCAGGCAATTCGCCAAGATGTGGCGAACTGCCTGCTCTCTGAATAGCCGAATGGCCAGGAAAGGTAACGCTGAATTTCACTGTTCGGTTACCTTTCGGCCACAATTTGGATCTCTTTGGATAACCCTGTAAATCTGGTCATTTTCTGGAGCAAAGGAAAGGCATTAATTTATTGCAAACTGTTGGGTACTATTCTTTCAGCCAGGTACTCGCTAGTTGCTGCATGCAGACTTGAGGTTGAGATTCAAAGAGAACTGAATTGACCACCAAATTGCACAGAACGGTGAATTTCCCTGTACGGTGCAATTTTGTGGCAATTCGGCTATTCAAAAAGCTGGCAATTCGCCAAATAATGGCAAATTGCCAACAAAATACGGTGCAATTCGAAGTAATGGTTAATCTATTCAGAAGAAGCCGAACAGCAGGGGAAAGTTGGTGAAATGCCCAGGTTTTTGGTGGTTTTGTTTGACAGGTTTAAACAGGCAAATCCCATAGATTTCAAAGTAAAAAAAATCTCGTTTTTATTACTTTTTTATTCAACCATTTATTCTTTCATTTGCAGAAAAAAGTCTCTTTATTAATTTATTTTTTAGAATTTTTTTAGGCTTTTTTCGGGATTTTTTCAGCGAAATTTTGGATTCCGATTTTCTTTTTTTTTATATATTTCTTTAATTTATTCTGTAACAAACCTTTTATTTTTATTAATAGGACCTTATGTATTATTTACTGGCATTTTCATGCATTATATGCACAAAAAGCGGTCTTACACACTATTCCCTTCTCTCGCGCACTATTTTCTGGTGCTACCAAATTGCAGCAAACTGCACCATTTTTCACTGGGACGATTCCATTCTGTCCAAAACACAGTCCATTTACTATTCACCAAATGGTTACCGTAGTTCACCGAAAATGGAGCTGCTGAAGCAGTTATAGGACGATGGCGAAATCGTATTGGCGAATTCCATTGCAGTAAAAAAAATGGAAGTCTCCTATTCTCCTAATAGGAGCTTAAACCAATAAAAATGTATTAAAAAATGTGTCTAGACTTCCGGGAGGCGGGCCGAGAAGATGGCCGCGTTTTAACAGCTCTCCGCCGACAGAGACCACGCGACGACGAATTCCCTGTCCCCCACTGGTTCACCATCGGCACCCAGGAGGATCCAGGCTCACCTTCCACCAGTGACCATGCCGATCCTCCATTTGTCACTCCCGGAGGTACACAGGCCGTATACCGGCCGTCTCCATACCCACGCCGAGTGGGTGCGCAATCTTCTGCGGGTTCCGCCCGGCCCCTGCACAGTCACTGGCTGGATACTGCTGCCACAGGGAGGGGGACCACCAGCGATCCGCCATCCAGCCTCCGCTTGCCCGGAATACCGGGCGGCTGCCGCGGTGCTGGTATAGCGGGAGCGCCACCACGTGCAGAGGCCTACTTGAAAGGCTTCCTGCCCCCCACGTGCAGACGATCGGCGCCTCCGGGTGTTCGTGCCCCGACCTCCGCTTTGAAGGTGGAGTGACCCACCGTTTGGACCACCGTGTCACCCATCAGCGGAGGCGGCAGGGAAGAACCCCGTGCCGTTTGATAACGGGTACCCGACAGACCCGGGCCTGCTCAACCCCTCCCCCCTCCGTGCCACCACACGACTCGGTGCTGGACCGGAGCCCTACACCACCTGCTTACCTCGTCCTTCTGCCCCAATGAGATCCCCATTGCTACAAAATTCTTTGCTGGCCCACTGTATATAGATCTAAGAAAACCTTTCTCTGCGGCCCAGATAATTTTTTTATTTTCAAAATAAAAAAATAAAAAACAAACAAAAAACAAAAAAAAAACATAACGAATTTTCTCTGGACACTCCGCACTGTCTGTATATAATTTTCCTGGACACTCCGCACTGTCTGTATATAATTTTTCTGGACACTCCGCACTGTCTGTATATCATAATTTTTTCTGGACACTCCGCACTGTCTGTATATCATTTTTCTGGACACTCCGCACTGTCTGTATATCATAATTTTTTCTGGACACTCCACACTGTCTGTATATAATTTTCCTGGACACTCCGCACTGTCTGTATATCATTTTTCTGGACACTCCACACTGTCTGTATATCATAATTTTTTCTGGACACTCCACACTGTCTGTATATAATTTTTCTGGACACTCCGCACTGTCTGTATATCATAATTTTTTCTGGACACTCCGCACTGTCTGTATATCATTTTTCTGGACACTCCGCACTGTCTGATATCATAATTTTTCTGGACACTCCACACTGTCTGTATATATTTTCCTGGACACTCCGCACTGTCTGTATATCATTTTTCTGGACACTCCACACTGTCTTATATCATAATTTTTTCTGGACACTCCACACTGTCTGTATATAATTTTTCTGGACACTCCGCACTGTCTGTATATAATTTTTCTGGACACTCCGCACTGTCTGTATATCATTTTTCTGGACACTCCACACTGTCTGTATATCATAATTTTTTCTGGACACTCCACACTGTCTGTATATAATTTTCCTGGACACTCCGCACTGTCTGTATATAATTTTTCTGGACACTCCGCACTGTCTGTATATCATAATTTTTCTGGACACTCCGCACTGTCTGTATATCATTTTTCTGGACACTCCGCACTGTCTGTATATCATAATTTTTCTGGACACTCCACACTGTCTGTATATATTTTCCTGGACACTCCGCACTGTCTGTATATAATTTTTCTGGACACTCCGCACTGTCTGTATATCATAATTTTTTCTGGACACTCCACACTGTCTGTATATAATTTTTCTGGACACTCCGCACTGTCTGTATATCATATTTTTTCTGGACACTCCGCACTGTCTGTATATATAATTTTTCTGGACACTCCGCACTGTCTGTATATCATAATTTTTCTGGACACTCCGCACTGTCTGTATATCATTTTTTCCGGACACTCCCATTGTCTGCATATTACAGTTGCCAGGCCTACGCCTCACCATGGATAAATTCGTTGCATCATCCACAAAAAGTTCAAAACGCCTTACAACCAAATCCCAGGGCAAAGGTACATCGGCCCCGACACGATCCCCGACTCACTCCACATCTGATCTGGGAAGCCCGCCCTCCAGCCCACACCTGAATACCCCTCCACCGCCCACTACTGTCATGCAGATGGCGGAATTCACAGCTATGCTCTCGCCATTGCTAGATGAAAAATTGGGCCGACTATCGACCGCCATTGACCTGGCGCTCTCCCAGCTCACCTCGCAAGCACAAAGACTGACTGAGGTGGAAGAAAGGGTGTCCACTCTGGAGGATGGACTGACCCCCCTCCAAACATCCGTGGAATCTCACGACTCGCTCCTTTCCTCCCTGATAGACAAAGTTGACGACCTAGAGAACAGGAGCCGTAGAAACAACTTAAGAATAGTGGGACTCCCTGAAACCGTAAAAGGTCCTCAACTACACCACGTTGTGTCCTCATGGCTCCCCACAGCCCTGGGACTAGCGGATAATTCAGCGCTGACTGTGGAACGGGTACATCGTCTGGGACCGGACCTTTCTCCATCCTAGGTCGCCCTCGCACTGTCATATTTAAACTGCTGAATTTCTCAGACAAAATCCGCATCATGCAGGCGTATAGGAAAGCCAGTACCCTAGAATACAATGGAACTACTTTACGCCTCTTCCAGGACTTCTCAGCATCTCTGGCGGCCCGTCGCAGGGCCTTCGCCCCCATCTGCTCCAAATTGGCGGCGGCTAATGTGCGGTTCACGCTACAATACCCTGCTCGCTTGCGAGTTCACCTTCACGGCCAAGTCACCTTTTATGATTCACCAAACGACGCCTTGACCATATTGGAAGATGACACTGCACGTTCCCCCTCATCGACATCCACAAGGCAACGCTCATCGAACCCCCCAACTTGATTGTAGCTCCGACTCTACAACGGGCTCAGCGTGGTCCTAGAGATGCAATGGATCCCTACGACTTTTTCCCCTTTTGTTCGATTTTACTAACTCTCCGGTGCTGGACTCCACGGACAGGACTAGATCCAACCACGGTCCGAACCGTATGTTTACCACTCACCACCCGGATCCTTTTGGTTAATCTTGGTTATATTGTTTGTGGTTCTTCTGTTTGTTTTCTGGTTCATTTTGTTTCTTCCAGATGCAGGCACCCCTATGTTCCTGTTGGGTGCTTAATGTTTAAAATGTTTCTGATTAGCCTTTTGAATCATAGGCAGGAGGTAACACTGGTCGCTAATGTATATGGGGCTGTGGAGCAGATGCTGGGACGGTTCCCGGCCCCACTTAACAAATTGTTCTCGACGGTTAAGCTTAGAACCCGCTATTGGTATCCCCCATGACCCACGAGACTATGTCTGAAAGTACCCTTCCTATAGAACCACAGATTTTTACACGCAAATCGTTGAAACTGGTATCCTGGAATGTGGAAGGCCTTAATTCGCCTATCAAAAGGAAAAAAGTACTACAATACTTGAAAAAGTTAGATCCTGACATAATTTTCCTACAGGAAACGCACTGGACTTCCCCAAAACAGTCACTACGCGCCCCCTGGATAGGCTTCCAGACATCATCCGTCCACACGCAGAAATCGCGTGGTACCACTATCCTTCTCCACAAACGTCTCCCATACTCTGACTTGCTTGAGATTAATGACCCAGAAGGCAGATATACCTTTCTCGCCCTGACAGTGGGACAAGAACCCCTACAACTACTTAACATCTATGCTCCCAATAGCCCCAATCTCACTTTCTTTAAATCACTCCATTTACACGACTCTTCCCGTAGGATTGTAGGGGGTGATTTCAACGAGGTCCCAGACCCTATTTTAGACCGAGCACCCAGTCGTACGATGGCTAGAGGACGTGCTCAACACACAGGCCCGACCTTCCTCAGGTCCTATTTTGACCTGGATGACGTATGGCGCTCCCACCACCCTACGGGCAGGGATTTCACATTTTATTCCGACCCGCACAAATCCTTTTCCCGCCTAGACCTTTTTCTGGTCTCAAGCTTACTTTCCAACCGTGCCCTACGGACAGACATTGGCCCAATAACTCTCACGGACCACGCGCATATCACACTAGAAATCATATTGGAAACCCCGGTGCCCTATTCTAGGAACTGGCGCTTTCCTTCGCATCTCATGACCTCCGGTCTCTTCACCTCTCACGTTGAACTGGCATGGAATAATTACACGGACGATAACATTGAGCATGTCGACGACGTCAACCTTTTTTGGTCTGCGTCGAAGGCAGTGCTTCGGGGTCAAATAATGGAATATGCCGCCCGCACAAAAAAAGAGACTCTAGACACCTCTCCGATGCCCACTCAGAGCTCCTTAGCAGCTATAGAGCTTATCTCTTAGACTCAACCTCCACGACCCTCCAAAAATACAAAAATGACAAGATACGATACGACTCCCTGGCCACAGAACAGGCACACCGTACATGCCAACGTCAAAAACAGGCTCTGTTCCGCTTTGGCAACAAACAAGGTCGACTTCTTGCTAATTTGGTACGCTCCCAGACCCAGACTAGACCCTTAATTTCAAAACTCAAGACCTCGGACGGAACCATTCTTACCAAACCTAATGACATAGTGGATCACTTTCGTACCTACTTTGCGGACTTCTATAAGGCAGGCCCCGATGACTGTGCCGCCCAACTAAATCTTTTTCATACAGCCCAAGTGCCTAAACTCTCCCCAGGAGAACGCGACGCACTCTCAGTACCCATCACACACGCCGAAATCAAAGCGACAATAACCTCACTTAAAAACGGAAAAACACCGGGCCCAGATGGCTTTGGGGCGGAATATTACAAACTCCTTTCTGGCCTGGTGATTCCCCACTTAGTTACGCTGTATAACAATATCCTGGGGGTGGGACCCCCGACCTTTAATGAGGCGCGGGTGGTGGTTCTCCCCAACCGGGAAAGGACCCAACATTGGTTACCTCCTATCGTCCCATTGCACTACTAAATACTGACCTCAAAATACTGTCCTCCATCATGGCCCGCCGTCTTCAAAAACCTCTTGCACGCCTCATAGGGCCTCAACAAACAGGATTCCTTAA
This sequence comes from Leptobrachium leishanense, assembly GCA_009667805.1. NCBI lineage: Eukaryota > Metazoa > Chordata > Amphibia > Anura > Megophryidae > Leptobrachium > Leptobrachium leishanense. The sequence continues at coordinate 316,793,173 of CM019067.1, read as the reverse complement.
CGGCCGCCATTCCACTACCAATATACGCAAAGCCATAGCGGCAATATGGTCATCTTCCCTCACGCCACAATCCTCAAACCTCTTACTGAGCTGTGACGCAGATAAGGCGTTCGATAGGATCTCATGGAATTATTTAATCAGATTTATTAAGTTTCATCATTTTGGTAAGACATTCTTAACACTTTTTCGTGCACTCTATCTTACGCCTTCCACTATGATCACAGCAAATGGACTCAACTCCGCCCCCTTTAACCTAGAACGAGGAACTAGGCAAAGATGTCCTCTGTCCCCGTTATTATTTAACCTGGCCCTAGAACCTCTAATACGTATCATAGAGATGTCCCAAACAATATCAGGAATTCATTTGTCCCCCACAGTAGTATTAAAAGTTGTAGCCTTTGCAGACGACTTGTTGATATTCCTTTCAGACCCCGCCTCCGCGATCCCCCCCCTATTGAAGTTGTTTGACTCCTTCCACGTAGCCTCCGGCTTCCAAATCAACTACGCCAAGACAGTAGCTCTACCTCTAGGCCCAAACCACAGGGTTCATGGCTCCAGGGCTTTCCCTTCTCCTGGGCACCCTCGCTGTATATTAAATACTTGGGTACTATTCTACCGATTGACCTCTCCCGCTTATACAAACTCAACATAGACCCTCACTTAGCCCAAACAAAAGCACTTTTGGAGGCCTGGAGCTCACTTCCACTTTCTTACTTGGGGCGGGCCTCACTTATTAAAATGACCTTATTTCCCAAATTACTATACACTATACAAGTATTGCCTCTCCTACTGAAACCTAATGATCTTCAGTTATTCAACAGGCTGTACGCGTCCTTTATTTGGCAAGATAAGCGGGCACGTCTACCACTCCTTAGCCTTCAGCAACCGATAGCGAGGGGAGGTATCAACTTCCCCAATTTACTAGATTATAACCTAGCAGCACTATATCGTTACGTATCGGATTGGCTGAATGATACTTCCCGCTTCACAGCCTTACATGTGGAACAAGCGCTACTTCCTTCCTCCTCTTTACTAGCATTTCTTCACCAACACTCTTCCGCCATCCCCCCTCCCCTACGCGATAACCCTTTGCTCTCCACGACGAAATTAGCTTGGGTCAGAATTCGTAAACACCTCCAATTGTCCTGGCAAACATCCCTTTGGTCCCCTATCTTGCACAACCCTCACTTTCAAAATGCCTCCCCTGCTCCTATCTTTCGAACCCTGGCTCAGCGAGGTTTTAGACTTCTACACCATTACCTAGATGGAGCATCAGGTCTGCCTTATTCTTACACAGCCTTGACAGAACGCATTGCCCCATTAACTATACACCCTGTTTATTACTTACAACTCAGACAGTTCCTTCTCGCACAACTGCACACCTTATCTCCCACTGATTTAACTAACCCGTTAGACACGCAATTACTCATACATAGTTCATCTCCTCCCTCGACTTCAACCATTTACACACTTCTACAACATTCACTCCCCACCTCGAAACCCTGGAGGGCTATCTCTCGATTGGCCACTACTTTTCCAAACCTTACCCCCCACGACCTGGTGTCGGCTACTCTGGTATCAAGACGCACTCTCCCATCCGCCAATTATTGGGACATGTTTTATAGGATACTCCACCGAGCCTACATGGCGCCGGATAGAATGGCCCGTTCAGGACTATTACCTAATGCCAACTGTTTAAAATGCAATTTTTCCCCATCCGACCTCCATCATTGTCTCTGGTCGTGCCCCTTTATTCAATTATTTTGGGACACCGTACGCCGATTCAGCTCTCTGGTTCTCCGAATCGAGATTCCCTTCACGCCTAACTGGGCTATTTTCAACTTACCAACTTCACAGACCCTTCAACCCCTCTCTAGATGCCACCGGTTTTGGTTAGGTCTCTTAGCAGCGACGGGCAAAAAGGCCATATTATCTCAATGGATATCCGGTACCCCTCCCTCATTCCGCATGATGTACGACAGAATTTATTCCATATTCTTGGCTGACTGGTCTGAGGCCTCACTACATCAGACTGAGAAAACTCAACAATTCTTTACCCACTGGTCCCCTTTTATTTGTGCCTTACCACCTGAGGTCAAAACCTCCCTACGAAACACGTTCTGCGATGCCCCATGGTATTCCCTACAAATGCTGCGGAACACCCCTCCGATCCCCTCAGATACCTCTGACCACTTGTTAGTTAACTTTCTTGCCTCCACTTCCCGGGATACCCTAACCCAGCCGTCCACCTCTGAGCTTTAAATGCTGACATTACCATGACACTTCGGTACTGGTTTGTGATGTAATACTTTAATTAACACCGGAAGCTGTGATTTTTTTGCATTGTTACAGATTGTACATGATATGAAAAGGAAAAAAAAAAAAAAACTGTTACCCCTTTTTCTGTAAATTCATCTTGATCTGAGACGAATAAAAATATGTTTAAAAAAAAAAAAATGTGTCTAAACAATAAAAAAGATCCTTTAAAAAATAATTATTAAATCTGTTAAAAAATAATGAAAAAACTGTCTTTTAAAAAATTAAAAAAACAAAAATCGATTAAAGAATACAAAAAAGACTTTAAAATAATAAAAAAGGCTTTTGATAACAATAAAAAGATTAAATTGTTTTATAATTTTTTTTTAAAAAGATATTACTTTTTTACTTTGAAACCTATGGGATTTGCCTGTTTAAACCTGTCGTAATGAAACCTCGAAAATCAGGGCATTTCACTAGAATTTTGGCGCAATTCGGCATTCTATGAATAGACTAATCCAGGGCTCAAAATTTCCTGGAAATGCACGCGCAGGCAGCACAATAAAATATTTTCTGCTGCATATTCTGGCAGTGTCACCGTGTAGCCCCCCTTCCCCAGGCTGCACAATGGCAGGGATCAGCTGCCTAACCTAAACCAGCTTGTCTCTGTCACTGGCAGGGGGGTGGAGAAGAGTTTCCCTGTCTCCTCGCTCTGCTCACTTTGGGCTCTGATGACTGGGTATACATGTATCTGGGATCTGATGACTGGGTATACATGTATCTGGGGTCTGATGACTGGGTATACATGTATCTGGGATCTGATGACTGGGTATACATGTATCTGGGGTCTGATGACTGGGTATACATGTATCTGGGGTCTGATGTCTGGGTATTGTTATTTTTGCAACTTTATTCTAAATAAAACCTTTAACAGTGTAATTTCATAAGATAATTTAAGAAGGTGTGTTTAGGGGCGGAGTTAAAGGCTGGGTAGGGGTTAGGTGGAGCAACTGGTGGCGAGTAACTCTTATGGCCTTGGATAGTAGCTTGGGATTTGAAATTTTGTGCCCTGGACTAATCGATAGTTCTCAATTGGACATTCTCTTTACCATTGTCTGTGTCTCTGCCTGTGTCTTTGCTATTAACTGTGTCTCTGCCAGTGTCTTTGTTAGTGTATGTGTTTCTTCCAGTGTCTTTGCCAGTGTCTGTGTCTCTGTCAGTGTCTGTGTCTGTGTCAGTGCATTTGCCATTGTCCATGCCGCTGAATTGCTGTAAATTGCACTGTATTTCGCTGTCGATTCATCAAATACAGGTTTCCAATAATAAAAAAGACTTTTAAAAAGTAATAAAAAGGTCTGTTTAATAAAAAAAACATATTTTAAAATAATAACAAAAAAGTTTGTCTAAATACTAAATGTCTTTAAAAAATACAAAAATAAAAAGGATTTTTGCTAAAAATAAAAGGAATAAATGGTCTTTAAGAAAAAATTAAAAGTTATTACTTTTTACTTTGAAACCTATGGAATACGCCTGTTTAAACCTGTGGAACTGAAACTCCTAATATCGGGGCATTTCACTGGAATAGACGAATTGATAGTTCTCAATGGGACAATTTCAGTGTCGCTGAATTGCAGTAAATTGCCCGGTAATTCGCTGTCGATTCATCAAAAACAGGTTTCCAAATAATTAAAAAGACTCTTAAAAACTAATAAAAAGGTTTAACAAAAAATAACTTTTTAAAGGAATAGCGAAAAAAAGTTAGTCGAAAAGATACAAAAAAGTCTTCAAAAAAATACAAAAATAAAAAAGAGCTTTTGCTAAAAATAAAAAGAATAAATGGTCTTTAAAATAATGTATTTAAAGATATTACTGTTTTACTTTAAAACCTATGGAATACACCTGTTTAAACATGTGGAATTGAAACTACAAAAATCAGGGAATTTCACTGGAATAGATGAATTGATAAATCTCAAAGGGACAATTTCAGTGCTGCCGAATTGTGGCGAATTGAACCCTAACTAGCTGTCAATTCGCCTGTATTTTGGTGAATTGCCCCAAAATTGCACCTATGATGAAATTCACCGTTTGGTGCAATTCGGTGGCAATTTTCAGATGTTAGTGACTAACCTCCTTTGTTTTTCCCCCATGCGTCTGGCAAATTTATTGGAAAAGTAGGGATGTGCATGGCTGTAAAATTTGTTTTGTTTAGTTTCATTTCGTTACGTTTTTAAATCATTTCGTTTTTGGAATTTCGTAACTAATTTCGGTTTGTATTTCGTTTTGTTTCTTTTCGGATCGATTTGAAATTTCGAATCGATTCCAATTTCATATATCAATTTGATAGTTGATATCAATTCGAATTTTGGATGACTAAATAAAACCCCAATTAATCAAATTTTGCTGTTAAAAGACAATCTAGGGTTAAATTTTAAGCTGTGTCACAGATTTAGTATTTGAGTCAAATTAAACAGTAAAACAAAATTAATTTGTTTCATAAAGTCCTTTGCCGACTATTACTTGTATTTTAGGTTAAGATCAATTCTATAGTTGATATCAATTTGATAGTTCATTTAAAATTCGATAGTTGATATCAGTTATTCAAATTTTTCTTTTATGATGATGACAGTGTAAAACGAAATAAATTCATTATATACCATTTCGTTTAGTTTTGAATTTGTAACGTATCGATTCGTTATTCATAAGTACTTCCGAATACGTATTATCAAATTTCGTTCCAAATTCAGATTTTTTTTCCCAAAACGAATGCACATTTCTATTGGAAAGCACTTCATTTGTTTAGTGATTTGAAGCACCGCGCAAGAATTGTCGTAAATGGTCGATTTGTATCAAACCCTCTCGGCTATCCTATTTTTAAATCGTTGCAGAGGCCGAGCTAAGTGCGCGGTATTCGCATTTGCAGAAAACTTCAATTAACCAGGATGTACACAACTTACAGGGTTATGCACCTTTCACGAATATCACCATGACATCAAATGGCTTTTAACCTGGTTTGCAGAAGGTATGTTTATTTTTTTTTTTAAAAGCACACAACAGGGTGTCAGGTAATGTCAATGAATCACGATTTTTTTCCGGATTACTTCACATTCTTCCATTCTTCATTTCTTGGAAATGTGATAGCATGGATTAGTTCCAGGTATTTTCTTTTTCTTGATGGAAAATTCCCCCCGCAAAAATCATTGAACACGTCAGTTAATGGAAGCTGTATAGTGATACGTCTTACTTTTCTATTGAAACGTTTAGGTGGAAAATAATTATTTTATTATTATTATTTGTATGCAGTGGCCTTTCTTAAAGTTATAAGCTGGGATGAAAAAAGATTCCACGGCAGTTTATCTTGGGTTAAACTGCATTTTGGGATTTTCACTTGGCGTCTACGGCTTTCGTACACGTGCACCATTAAAAATAGATGATTTCCTAAATGTGAAGGGACACTCTACCAGGCCGGCCTGTCCATGGAGCCGGATGGTGCTGTGGCTGCAGGCAGCCCTTTGCCAGGGGCAGCATTTTTCTACCCTGTCAAAGGCTGCAGGATGGAACGCCCGACACAGACCTTGACCATGCCGGCGCCCTGTCAGACCTCATGCTGGCAGTTCCTTGCCGCCTCCTGATGCGGTGCTGCTTCCCATCTGTCCTCTCCTGTGTGCACGTTCTGCCGGCCGCAGCGTCTTTATGCCGCTGAATTGTGTCACCACGTCTGTGATGGCTCATAACGGCACCATATGATCCAGCCGTCCTATCACAGACAAGGGTGCTATATTTAAACATCCTTAACTCTAATCTCACTGCCTTTTCGTGGTTCCAGTATTACTGACCCGTATGCGCCCCTTACTATTGCTCTCTACACTTATTCTGACTGATCTACTGTGTTTGACCCGAAATTGGATATCTTATTTGCGTATTTCTGTGCTCCCTCGACTCGGCTTGTTTATTGACCACTCTATATATTCTAGTACCTCCTTTATCCTGTTGCCCGGCTTAGCCTGGTTCCTTTACCTTTGCTCACATTTTTCTGTTTCCTTAAACTTTCCTGTCGTTTATTGCCGGCCAACTAAGGACCGGTGTTTCCCTTCCTTTGTGCTGTCCCTGCCTTATAGGTCATCCTTTTTCACTATTGCTAATTAAACCAAATCACCTCAAGGACTGGTACAGGACATGGGTAAAGAGCTTCTTGGTCCCACGTGTCGGGCTTACCCGAAACACGCCTCTGAAAATACCCCAACCAGCCCTACAAGCCCAGACCAGACCAGTTTTTTTTCTGCTACTCAGTACCATCACGTACCAGCAAGGCAGACGCTCCTCCACTAGGATGCGAAGGACATCTGCAGCCCATGGTGTAAGTTCCGCTGATCGGAGCCAGCCTGGCAATTTGGATGTGATACACATCGCACATTACTGTGAGTTTTATTGCTGTGGAGCTCAGTGATACCCTCATACACACATTACTGTACGTTTTATTGTTGTGGAGCTCAGTGATACACTCATACACACATTACTGTATGTTTTATTGTTGTGGAGCTCTGTGATACACTCATACACACATTACTGTGAGTTTTATTGCTGCGGAGCTCAGTGATACACTCATACACACATTACTGTACGTTTTATTGTTGTGGAGCTCAGTGATACACTCATACACACATTACTGTATGTTTTATTGTTGTGGAGCTCTGTGATACACTCATACACACATTACTGTGAGTTTTATTGCTGCGGAGCTCAGTGATACACTCATACACACATTACTGTACGTTTTATTGTTGTGGAGCTCTGTGATGCGCTCATACACGCCACGTGGTTTTTTGTTGAGGGGGCAGCATTTCATCCTTGGATTCAGGCAGCACAGTGGCTTGGGCCGGCCCTGCACTCTACTCATCCCGACCACTGTATAGTTTTAAATTGTTCAGGATGAGAGGGGTGCTCCACCCCCCCCTCGCCCTAATCTGGTGAAAACACTTGGTGAAGTGGAACAGTCTCCTACACCCCACTCAGGTCACCAGCAGCGGGGATTTTTGAATTTTCCAGCTGCTGGTCACCAGATCGTTCACTAGTGATGTCAACCCGCAGGGTGTGCTGACAACACCCTCTGAGACCATCCGCGGTAATGAGCATTCTCAGAGAAGCAGCTGATGGATCAGATCTGATCTTGCGTGTGCAGCTCTGATCTGTCGCTCTGCGCAGGCACTACGGAACTTGTGTACGTAAAGTGCGCAAGTCCATACCATTGTGTGAATTAAGGATCGCAATCTGCTCAGCCACTCAAATTGCGTATAAAAGCTGCAGGGACTTCCAGGTTCAGAAGTCCGGGAACTGAAGAAGAGGAGCTGCGCGCGCGAGGGACAAAAAGGTGAGTAAAATCCTCTAAAGCAACAAAAATGTAAAAAGTAGTTGGGCAAATTCTATCAGCAGCCTCTGCCCGATTATTTATGGGCAATAAAGGAAGTCTATATTTAGTACAATGTCCCTTTAAATAGCAGCTGAGATTCCGTTCGTTCTTTAAGAGAAAATATTATAAATTATTCTGTCACAGAGACAATCCATATAGATGAGCGCAGACTTGCTATTAATGTTTTATATTTTAATGTACCAGCAGTTCACGGGTTTGCAGTTTGTGCCTTAAATGAGCAACGTAGTTGAAGCAGTCCGTGGCCGTATTGTCCTCATTCCATACCCCGTCCTGGAATTGTAACTCGATGACACAGGGGATGAGCCTCTAATAAATGCAGCGTGAACAGATCATTAAATGCGCTTACGCTGCTCCAAGGGAACTCGAGGCATTTTGCCCATGGAAGAGCTCTTCATGAATGCATTGCCCTTAGGCAACCTTAATGGCTGTCCATTTGCCTAGCATGCATTCGTGTTAGGTGGATGCACACCTCAGTGACTCTTGCTGCCTCACTGACATTTCTCATCCTCGTCCAACTCTCATACTATCCCATGTAGGGTGGTGTGGGACTCTTTGCCCATGGAAGAGCTCTTCATGAATGCATTGCCCTTAGACAACCTTGATGGTTGTCCATCTGCCTAGCATGCATTCGTGCTAGGTGGACGCACCTCAGTGACTCTTGCTGCATCACTGACATGTCTCATCCTCGTCCAACTCTCATACTATCCCATGTAGGGTGGTGTGGGACTCTTAAACCAGAAGCAGTAAGTGCCCCCCTATATAACTTGTTTATATTTTGTGCTAATCAGTATTAAATCTGCTCATTTCTTATTAGAAAAAAGCAAAAGGTTCTAAGCAACCTTGGGTTATGGTTTGCTGGGGCCGGAGCATCATCTGGAACAAAATGACTTCAAGTCACAGTCCTGTATTGGCTGCTGATATCACACACTGTCTATAGCAAGGGTCAGCAGTCATGGTCCTCCAGATGTTTTTAAGCTACATCTCCCATGGTGCTCAGGTACTCATTGGATTGGCTGAGCCTCAGGGGAAATCTACTTCCAAAGCATTTGGAGAGCAACGTTTGTTGATCCTTGCTCTGCAGCATTCCAAGATTTGAAGGCTGTGATGTAATTCCAAGATGGCCGCCTTTTCCCAGGATGTATTCCAGCCAGCTTACTATACTTTCCATAAGGAAAAGTAATAATTAATCTACTCTAGTTATTGCCTTGAAATGTAGAAAGAGTTTTCCTAAGGTTTTTCTTTTGGTGAATAGACCTCTAAGAAGCTTTCATCTAACTTTTTATTACAGTAAACAAATGGAGTCACTGGAACTGCTGGAAGGACATGGTTTCATGGTGGTGACAGTGTCCACGTCAAAGGGGGACCATGGAGCATGTTCATATCTGAACTGCTATTAAATCGCCTGATGTATTTACTCATAAAATAGTGTCTAGTCCACAGTTACAGTAGCCAGGTTTAGAAGAGCACACTCTCCTTACCTAAGCCTCACCTAGCAATGAGCCACCTGGACCAAGGGTGCCAAATTCACAATGTTTCCAGCAAGAAATAAACTGGGCACTCAAGCAAAGATATACAGGGTTATTCAGAAAGCACAGAAATGTCACCAACATTTGCGCATGCGCGATCGTTCTCCTTCCAATGTCAGCTGAGGAGTGCTCCAGAGATCTCCAATCTCCGCTACTTGGCCTTTTCTGTTCCATGCATGCACGCTACGGCAGCCAATCACGCATTTAAAAACTGACCAGAGTCACTTCCGGGTGCCCGGTCGTGGTTTTTATTCCTGGATCCCCTGCAGCGTGTCGTAAGCATTTTGTACCTCTCCTTCTGGTTTCCTATTTTCCTTGTATCCCTTTCCTTACCCTTCTCTGTTTGCTTTTTTTCTTTGGTTATTGGTTGACCCTTCTATACTGAACGTCCAAGGGGATGGAGTGCAGCGAAAACAATGTCCCTTTAAGTCCCAGGAGTAGATTTCCCAGATCCTGAAGAGTGCTTTCTTCCTAGGATAACCTCAAAAAAGAAAAAACATCATCGTGCGATCTAATGTATACCACATGGATAAACCAAAGAAGCGTCAGCACACTCACGTGAAATAGAGCCTTCCTGGCTCTGGATGATGCGCCTCTGGGTTATTAACGGCTAGCCACTTGCCCTTTTCGGTACAGGTAGTCTTGATACTTCAAGTCTTTACACCCTTAAATCAAAAATTTAATAAAACACAGCATAAAAATACAACAAAAACATAAAATAATGGATTAGTGACCATTACAGTCAGGTCCAGAAATATTGGGACATCGACACAATTCTAACATCTTTGGCTCTATACACCACACAATGGAGTTGGACTGAAACAAACACAATGTGCTTTAACTGCAGAGTGTCAGCTTTAATTTGAGGGTATGTACATCCAACTCAGGTGAATGGTGTAGGACCTACAGCAGTTTGCAGATGTGCCTCCCACTTGTTAAGGGACCAAAGGTAATGGGAATGGGACAGAATAATAATCATAAATCAAACTTTCCCTTCTTAATACTTGGTTGCAAATCCTTTGCAGTCAATAACAGCCTGAAGTCTGGAACGCATAGACATCACCAGACGTTGGGTTTCATCCCTGGTGATGCTCTGCCAAGCCTCTACTGCAACGGTCTTCAGTTCCTGCTTGTTCTTGGGGCATTTTCCCTTCAGTTTTGTCTTCAGCAAGTGAAATGCATGCTCAATGGGATTCAGGTCAGTTGATTGACTTGGCCATTGCATAACATTCCACTTCTGTCCCTTCAAAAACTCTTTGGTTGTGTAGCACTCACTCCCGGAGGAGCCGCTGAATTTAACCTCAGGTTAGTCTCTCCTCACTAGGGAATAAATATACACCAGCACTGTTGTGGATTTTATAAATTATATACTTTACTGGTCTCAATAAAGCGGCATATATAATGTAAGCACGGTATATAGAAAACAGGATTTCGTAAGGCGAGAAACGCGCAGCGGTAAAAGAAAAGTTTAACCCCTTCGTCTCTGGAGTGTAAGTCCCGTGCAGGTTATGTCCCAAAAGGTGTGTGTGTGTGTGAGCTCAGGTACCCGGGTACTATATTCGACTGGCCAGTGAATGGATTTAATAAATCTTCGACTAGTCACGTTGGGGCCCTGTAGATTTAAGCAATACTGCAGCGTGCTTCGTTAAACTTTGACTATGGCCTGGAAGGCCTCTCACCCTTACGCCAGGCAATCGGTTCCGCTGCCCGATCAAGGACGTCTCTCCGCTGGATTATACTGGGACCCTGTGCCACTGGATCCGCTTCTCCTGCTTGTCCGTCTTCTACAACAAGATCTACGGCCTACCGCCTGCACTCCCAGTGGACCATCGCGTTCTCCTTACTCGAGGTCCAATCTGGAACTCTGTGTCTGTGCAAAACCTCTCAGCGGTGGATTACTAGGTCTCTGGCAAGTCACTCTATCGATCAACCAGTGTCGGCAAGGCAGCGCCTGCTCTCCGGCCTGGTAACAATTGCTCACAGTCTCACGTGCGTCTTACTTAGGGATGAGCTGTTCGGGTTCGGACGGTTCGGAGTTCGACCCGAACTTTGGCAGTTCGAAAGTTCGCGAATTTCGATTTTTTTTTTTTTGGGTGTGTTCGGTTCGAGTTCGAAAAAAAAAAGAAATTTTGAAAAAAGTATAGAAAATGTTTAAAAAATACTAAAAAATCTAGAAATAAAGAGACTCTTTACTGCAGAATATTATAAGCAACGGTTTTTTAGATATTGAATTAAAAACTAATGTGTACGTGGAAAGATTATCAACTCTAAATGACCTCTGTTCACAAACGGGCATAACACCAGGTGTTTTTAGTCTGGTAATCAATTTGATACATTGTACACCATACTGAGGGTGGGGTGGTGTCTGCTTCTGATTGAGATTTGAGAATTAATTTCCCTAAAACATCCTAATATGCTGCATTTAACTCTTTCGCTGTTGAGGCTTTTCACACCTCTGTGCTGAGGTCATTTTTACCGCTTTCGCTCATCATGTTTAACTGCGTTTTGTAGCCATATTTTGATATATGACCCAGACATATTATATATCGTTCTTTCCGGCAGACTTGGCAGATTCATAATATGTCATTATTATATGTATACGTTATGTCATGTCTGTATATTATAACAAAAATGCAATAAAATTTGAATTTTCAATAATTTATTATGTGTAAAGTGTTTTTTTTCACATTTTAACATGCGATCGTTTGCGGTTATAATTTGTATGGGGTGCGCTTGTTAAAAAAATTAGAAATGGGGTCTCGTTACATTTTTTTTTGGGGAAATTTTCCGCTTTTTTTAACAAACGCACCGCATACAAAAATCGTTAGTGCAGCATTATTGTTCACATTATAATTGAAATGGGAACAATATTGCTGCATTAACAAAACAAAACCAAAAAAAAACTTGTTCACTTTGTAATTAAAAAAAAATTAAAATATTTTTTCTTTTTAAAACATTTTTCATGCTCATGTTTGGTATCCTTGGAAAGGCCATGCTCTGGCCGATCCAAAGATATCAAACATTAACCCCTAGCTGCCACAGATCGGGAAATAGGGGGTTCATTGGAACCCCCTATCTCCACCATTGGTGGCAGCTAGGGGTTAACTCCAGGACTGGCGTCATCGTGCTAAGCACGATGACGCCAGTCCTCAGGGGGAGTTCCTGGAGGCTTGGCCGACATCCAAGATGTCGGCCAGCTCCAGGAGAGGATCACGATCCGGCGCTTTTCAGCGCCGATTCGTGATCCGGCTCCCCAGGGGTTAATCACAGCCACCGTTTGGAAGGGCAGGCTGTGCCCTTCCAAACGGTGCCTGGATTAACCCTCTGCCCCCCGGCGATCGGGAGGGAGAGAGGTCCGAAGGACCCCCCCTCCCTTTCAGGCGCTTCCTCCGCACATGCGGGGGGCGGCTGAATTAGATGTCATCGCGCCGCCGCGATGACATCTAATTGCTCCGCCGGGGTCCCGGAGTGCTGGGCTGACATCCGAGATGTCAGCCCGCACCGGGGGGCGCAGCAATCCGCCGGAATCTGGCGGATTGCTGCCTCCTGTGCATGGACGCGCTCAGCGCATCCATAGCACAGGAGAACCACTTGGCTGGATGCGCTGAGCGCGTCCATAGCAGCCAAGTGGTTAACTGGTGTTTGAAAAAAATTCTAAATAACATCTAAGGCTAGGGTCAGATGAGCGCATTTTGTACGGACTGTGCGTCCGTGCAGTACAGACGTACTTAGGCTAGGGTCAGACGAACGCATTTTCGCGTTGTCTGTGAAAAAGTGCGTTCGAACGAATGGACGCATTTTTTCACAGAGTACGTGATAGCGGTCATACTATGCGCATTTGCGTCCGTGATTTTGTACGGATCATCAATAAAACACTTTGTGCATCTGGACGTTATGTTGGCCGGACATTAGCAGTGTCTGACATCTCCAATTCACGCACACACGCCTCTAGCGGACGCAGCGCACTCTGTACAACCGTACTAGAGGTTTTACGTTCTCGACAAAATGCGTTCGTTTGCCACTTGCGTTGCGCAGCCGGACTTTTGTGCGACCGTACTTCGTATATTGGCCGTCATTGCCCGTCATTTGCTGCTAGTGCGGCCGTGATTAAGTGCGCCTGCACGCGCGTTCGCACTGCCTCAGTCTGACCCTAGCCTTACTGACTGACAACAAGGTAGTGGCCAAACAGTCCGTTTTTTTCACTGACGTATTTTTTGACTGATGTAGCAGGGAAAATAAATTAAAATGAAAAAACATTCTGTCCGTCAAAAATGCTGGACGTATAAATGCAGTCCATCTGACCTCGTTTCATCACTCACACACAAAGCTACACGGACATTGCGGACGTGGCGCACTCCGCACGTCCGTTCTAGCAGTATTACGTTCTTGCCTAACCTGCGTCCGTTTGCTGCGTCCGCCATGCATCCGCACTTCCATGCGGACTTACTTCGTGTGTGCGGCTCCAATGGTCAGAATGCTATGCTGCCACGGACGTACAAATGTGCGGCAACACGGACGTGATAACTGCGCTCGTCTGACCCCAGCCTTAAGCAATGTTATTTTTCACCTCAGGATTAAACATTCACAGGGTTATTCAGAGAGCGGTGAAAAGCAGGAGAATAACTGGAGAAGTGAAAATTCTAGGTCAAAATAGCCAAACCAGAAAAATTCTCCCATTTAACTCACTTTCCAAATTAGCTATTTGGTCTAGATTGTTCTCTTCTCCTGTCAGTTCTCCTTGCTTTCACCTCTCTCTCAGGGTTGTTCAGAGAAAGGTGAAAACCAGGAGAATGGCAGGAAAAGAGAACAATCTGGACCAAATAGCCGATTTGGAAAGTGAGATAAGGCTAGGGTCAGACTAACGCATTTTTCACAGCGACCGTCAAAAAGTGCGTCCGAACGCATTGCCTTATTTTTTCACGGAATGCGCGAAAACGGTCATACGATGCGCATTTTTGTGCGTGATTTTTTACGGATCCAAACCAGGAAACTTTGGGTGTCTGGACGTTATGTTGGCCGGACATGAGCAGGGTCTGATGTCTCCAAATCACGCACACACGCCGCTAGTGGACGCAGCGCACTCTGTACATCCGTACTAGCGGTTCTGCGTTCTCGAAAAAATGCGTTCATTTTCCACTTGCGTTGCGCAGCCGGACTTTCGTGCGACCGTACTTCGTATATTGGCCGTCATTGAATGTCATTTGCTGCTAGTGCGGCCGTGATTATGTGCTCCTAAACGCACGTTAAAAATTCGCTAGTCTGACCCTAGCCTAAATGGGAGAATTTTTCTGGTTTGGCTATTTTGACCTAGAATTTTCCATTCTCCAGTCATTCTCCTGCTCTTCACCGCTCTCTGAATAACCCTGACAGGGTTATTCAGAGAAAGGTGAAACTCAGGAGAATGACTGAAGAGAAAATTCTAGGTCAAAATAGCCAAACCAGAAAAATTCTCCCATTTATCTCACTTTCCAAATCGGCTATTTGGTCTAGAATTTTCCATTCTCCAGTTATTCTCCTGCTTTTCACCGCCAAAAAATCAGTAAACTTTTTCTGCGCGTCCGAAAATGTCTCCTCTTTTCATACAGACTGCCGCCCCAAGCAGTTGTTTATGGATAGATTAAAGGAAAAGCATTTACCGTCATTTGAAATGTCATTTTTTGGTTTTTACATATTTCTATACATCCTAGAAATCCGCCACTTCACGGGCAGGTTATGGGGACCTCCTAGGCACGATATTTGAAGGAATTTTTCGTTTTTATTTTTAACCCATATTTCATGGCAAACTCACTGTCCCTTTAAAAACGTTTTTTTTTTTTACTTTTTGTCCTTGTTTCCTGTCCCCCAGGGCACTACCCGGACCCCATACACTTTTTATGGCAAATATCTAGCATATAGGCCCTCTTGGAGGGCACTCTAAAAACCGGATTTTCAGCCCCATTGACTTGTATGGGGTTCGAGTTCGGGTTCGGGTTCGGATCCGAACATTTGGAAAGTTTGGGTTCGGCTTCAAACCGAACTCGGGGAGTGTTCAGCTCATCCCTAGTCTTACTCTGGTCACCGCTCGGCTCACACTGGCTGTCCTTCGCACGAGACTACGGATGTCCTTTCCTCCTTCCCCACCCACTTCCTGTCTCTGCCCCAAAGCATGCTGGAAAACGTAGTCCCATTGTGCCCAGTATAGTTTACATTGCGCTTGTCTCCCTCTGGTGGCCAAACCCGAGCAATACAGCAACAGAGTTTTAAACAGCGCTACAGTTGCTTTTGCAGTATGCTTTGGGTCATTGTCCATCTGCACTGTGAAGTGCCGTCCAATATGTTCTGCAGCATTTGGCTGAATGTGAGCAGATAATATTGCCCGAAACACATCAGAATTCATCCTGCTGCTTTTGTCAGCAGTCACATCATCAATAAATACAAGAGAACCAGTTCCATTGGCAGCCATACATGTCCAGCCATGACACAACCACCACCATGCTTCACTGATGAGGTGGTATGCTTAGGATCATGAGCAGTTCCTTTCCTTCTCCATACTCTTCTCTTCCCATCACTCTGGTACAAGTTGATCTTGGTCTCATCTGTCCATAGGATCTTGTTTCAGAACTGTGAAGGCTTTGTTAGGTGTTGTTTGGCAAACTCTAATCTGGCCTTCCTGGTTTTGAGGCTCACCAATGGTTTACATCTTGTGGTGAACCCTCTGTATTCCCTCTGGTGAAATCTTCTCTTGATTGTTGACTTTGACACACATACACCTACCTCCTGGAGAGTGTTCTTGATCTGGCCAACTGTTGTGAAGGGTGTTTTCTTCACCAGGGAAAGAATTATTCGGTCATCCACCACAGTTGTTTTCCGTGGTCTTCCGGGTCTTTTGGTGTTGCTGAGCTCACCGATGCGTTCCTTCTTTTTGAGAATGTTCCAAACAGTTGCTTTGGCCACACCTAATGTTCTTGCTATCTCTCTGATGGGTTTGTTTTGTTTCTTCAGCTTAATGATGACTTGCTTCACTGATAGTGACAGCTCTTTGGATCTCCTCTTGAGAGTTGACAGCAACAGATTCCAAATGCAAATAGCACACTTGAAATGAACTCTGGGCCTTTTATCTGCACATTGTAATTGGGGTAATGAGGGAATATCACATACCTGGCCTTGGAACAGCTGAGAAGCCAATTGTCCCATTACCTTTGGTCCCTTAACAAGTGGGAGGCACATCTGCAAACTGCTGTAAGTCCTACACCGTTCACCTGAGTTGGATGTACATACCCTCAAATTAAAGCTGACAGTCTGCAGTTAAAGCACATTGTGTTTGTTTCATTCCAACTCCATTGTGGTGGTGTATAGAGCCAAAGATGTTAGAATTGTGTCCATGTCCCAATATTTCTGGACCTGACTGTATATTTTTGTTATATTTTTGTTGTATTTTTATGCTGTGTTTTATAAAATTTTTGATTTTTACTCCACCGCATGGGGTTTTATTTGAAGTTGTACCCTACAACAACTTCTGAGCCTGATTCCTAAGGACCTAGGTTAGGTCCAAGAAAGTGTGAGTATATTTCTATTCCACGTTTCTGTTTTCCATAGTATTACAGTCTATGTCTGTATCCATATTTAAGGGTGTAAAGACTTGAAGTATCAAGACTACCTGTACCAAAAAGGGCAAGTGGGTAGCCGTTAATAACCCAGAGGCGCATCATCCAGAGCCAGGAAGGCTCTATTTCACGTGAGTGTACTGACGCTTCTTTGGTTTATCCATGAGGTATACATCAGATTGCACGATCATGTTTTTCCTTTTTTGAGGTTACCCTAGGAATAAAGCTCTCTTCAGGATCTGGGAAATCTACTCCTGGGACTTAAAGAAAGGAACATTGTTTTCGCTGCACTCCATCCCCTTGGACTATTGGTATATATTTCGGTGGTTCGGGACAGGAACCACATGCGAGTGCCTGTAGCGATCTTTCCTTAATATCTTATCAGCGCTGCCATATTGTGTTTGTACTTCTATACTGAACGTTAGTGTACCGAACCTTACTCTTGTATTGGCACTGGTATTGGTTAACCCTCCTAACACTGTGATGTATACAGCATATTGAACTCTAGTGTACCATTCTACGCTCCTGTATTGACCTTGCTATTGCCTAGTGGTTTTCTTGTAGATCAGATCCGGCCATCTTGGGCCACACGAATCCTTGACAACATCAATGCTTGAGTGCCTGGTCCTTTTCTTGTATATAGTCCAAAGTTAACCATTGCTTCTCTATGGGGATTTCACTGCCGCCGAACAGGCACTGCATTTCGCTGGCAATTTGCCAAAATTTTGCCAACTGCCCGCTTTCTGAATAGCTGAATGGCCACGAAATGTCACCGTACGGGGAAAATTCGGTGCAATTTCGAGGCAAATTCGACTCTCTGTGAATAACCCTTAATAACAACAAGACTCTGTTATCTTTAATGTGTCTCATACAACATTATGAATTGTTTTTCTTACCTTTTAAACTTCGCAGCTATTGTTTGTATTCTAAAACAGACCATTTAACGTTGTCATGGATACAACGTCCATTGGAGAAATGTTACGATAAAAAAAGTCCCATCCTGTACCTGGCACATGAAAAACACAGGCATATTTAATGTGCGATCCTCTCTTGCCCTTATCAAGTACGCTTCCCTTTCGTCTTTGTTTGTTTTTTAATTTAATATATGCACCAGAGCCTGCGATTCCTTACTAGAGCAGTGAGCCTTTAGAACTAATATAATAATTGCGCGCCTTTCTTCCCCTTTAATAATAATTTTATTTATTAACCCCTTCACTACCATGTGACTTATATTGAAAGTGTTTTTATCGTAACATTTATTCAAACCATAGGATGTAAAGATGACAATTAAATATGGGGTGAAATAGAAATTTGCACAGAGTAAAATAATGTAAGTTTGCTAAAAAAAAATTCTTTCATGTATTCGTTTATCCTTTGCAGAATTATTACTGGGATGAAAGGTTGTAGACTCTAGATGGTGTCCCTTATCTCGCACAGTGTCACACGGGGTCTGCAATATCAGCATACAGGCATAAATGGCCTTTGTGTCAGATGCAGTAAATGTGCTGCAGATACAGTTACAAGTACTTATACAGCGCCAACAGATTCTGTAGCGCTTTCCAATGGGGAAGCATGAACAGGTGACATAAGAAATACTAAAACATAAGGAACAGACCGCCCTGCCCGAGGATAATTGTCTTGCTAATGCAACACTTTATTCAAGTGCTCAGCCAGACACCCTGTGAGCTTACAATCTAAGGGACTAAGGCAAGTGAAACGAAAGGGAGCAGGGGGAGTGTGGAGATCTCCTGCTTATGGGGATTTGTAGTGATCAGAGTGAGATTATTAGCAATGCAATATCTGTGCTGCATAATGCCTGTGTATGGCAATTACAGCAACACCTTGTATCTGTATGTGCTGCATAATGCCTGTGTATGGCAATTACAGCAACACCTTGTATCTGTATGTGCTGCATAATGCCTGTGTATGGCAATTACAGCAACACCTTGTAGCTGTATGTGCTGCATAATGCCTGTGTATGGCAATTACAGCAACACCTTGTATCTGTATGTGCTGCATAATGCCTGTGTATGGAAATTACAGCAACACCTTGTAGCTGTATGTGCTGCATAATGCCTGTGTATGGCAATTACAGCAACACCTTGTATCTGTATGTGCTACATAATGCCTGTATATGGCAACACCTTCAGGATTATTCAAAGAGATCCGAATGTCAGCATTCGGTTACGTTTCGGCAGCCAATCAGCGTTCGGTTACCTTTCTTGGCCATTCGGCTGTTCAGAGAGCAGGCAGTTCGCCAAATGTTGGCAAATTGCCTGCACATACGATGCCTGTTCGAGGGCAGTGAAATCCCCATAAAAAAGCACTGCTTCGTCTATTCAGAGAACAAAAACCAGCAGTGAAAAGTTGCCGAAATGCCCTGCCATTCGGTTGCTTCATTCGACAGGTTTATTCAGGCAAATCCCATAGGCTTCAATGTTAAAAATATTCCTGTTTTAATTCAATATCCAATAAACCGTTATAATATTCTGCAGTAAAAAGTCTCTTTATTCATAGATTTTTTTAGGATCTTTTCAACATTTTTCAGGATTTATTTCCCAAAACAATCCTTTTTTTTTTTTTTTTTTTTTTTAATGTGTTTTCTTTTTTCTGTAACAGC
The DNA here is from genome assembly GCA_009667805.1 of Leptobrachium leishanense. Taxonomy (NCBI): domain Eukaryota; kingdom Metazoa; phylum Chordata; class Amphibia; order Anura; family Megophryidae; genus Leptobrachium; species Leptobrachium leishanense. The sequence continues at coordinate 316,773,763 of CM019067.1, read as the reverse complement.
TCTTTTTATTATCATTCATTGGATTTTATATGTAAATTTCAGACATTTTCGCTCAGTAGTTTGTTCGCAAACAGCGTTTCACTTTTCAAACATTCAAGCGAACTGTTTTGGTTTTTTTCACTCCATTCGTCTGCGGTGTCGGGTTTTTCCGGCGGCTGCTCGTCGTTCTCATCAGCTCCTACTCGGCTTTCTCCGGCGTCTTCAGTGGGGTTAATCCAGATGTTTTTCCGTGTTTCGGTGTGCGTTCGCCAGGTTTTGCGGTGAGTGTTCGTTGGGTTTGCGGCGGCTTTTCCCAGCAATACGACGGCCCTGTGGTGCATGCTGAATACACCGGTGACTTTTCGATTCTCGTTGAATAACCCAGCTTGTATCTGTATGTGCTGCATAATGCCTGTGTATGGACATTACCGCAACACCTTGTATCTGTATGTGCTGCATAATGCCTGTGTATGGCAATTACAGCAACACCTCGTATCTGTATGTGCTGCATAATGCCTGCGTATGACAATTACTGCAACACCTTGTATCTGTATGTGCTGCATAATGCCTGTGTATGGACATTACCGCAACACCTTGTATCTGTATGTGCTGCATAATCCCTGTGTATGGCAATTACAGCAACACCTCGTACCTGTATGTGCTGCATAATGCCTGTGTATGGACATTACTGCAACACCTTGTATCTGTATGTGCTGCATAATGCCTGTGTATGGCAATTACAGCAACACCTTGTATCTGTATGTGCTGCATAATGCCTGTGTATGGCAATTACAGCAACACCTTGTATCTGTATGTGCTTCATAATACCTGTGTATGGACATTACAGCAACACCTTGTATCTGTATGTGCTTCATAATACCTGTGTATGGCAATTACAGCAACACCTTGTATCTGTACTGTACAGGGATTTTCATTCATACAACCCCCTGAAACTTACGCCTGTACAGCAGCGACTGACTCCACAGCTCTCCCTGTATTCTGCCCACTTCCTGGCTGCTGGAATGCAGCAGAAAAGTGTTTGCACATTTTATTGCAGTTAAGTTTGGGGCTTCTATTTGAAGCTTGTTTTCTCTCTCTCTCCAGGCTGGCTGGAGAGCGATTAAACAAAGGATTTCATTTCACCACAGACCACACATCTTGCTTTAAAAAGGTGTGAAAATTGGGTTTTAATATGCTAACGAGTGCTTTTTAACGTATCACATTGCTAAACAGAGTTAACTCGACTGTGGGAGTGAAGGGGTTAAAGTAATGTTACCTGATAGAGAGACGTCTAACATATATGACTAAGCTCTTGGTTCCATTAATACAATTTAAGAGAAAATGTTGCGATATAAAGCAGTAAGCTATGTATTTAATTCAGCGCCACCGGCAATATGGTCGGAATATTTTTATCTGCGGCAGAAAGCGCTCAGAGAGTCATATTAATGAAGAAGCACACTATTCACGTGATTATTAATACTATCATTATTAGTTTACAGAATTATCTCCACTTGCAGGTATAATGCAAACATTGCAGGCGGATCTCAAACCGTCTGCATGTTCTAATTTAAAACAGATATTGCAGTGGAATGCACAGTATTTGAATACATGAATACATATATATCTATATATACACACCGCAGTGATGGGGAGGGGGTGGAGACGGAAAGAGTGAAGAATAAACACAGCCGTTAAAATAGATTACTTGTAACATATTCATATACATTAACCCCCTTCACTACCAAGTGATTTTCCAAAAATAGACCGAAACCAGAGGATTTTTTGTAAATTAATATTTAATTAACTATACGGTGAGAACTATTTGGGAATATTCCCAATGTATTCCTTTCTGTAATAACCTTTAGCAGAGAGATGTCGCCATCTACTGGCCAAATAGAGATACTGCAGGCAGAACTGCAGCTCGTGGCTCCGTGCGTGGGGTGGGGAAAGTCCGATATGTCAGGACATTCTTCAGCTGATTTTAACAGTTTTAGCACCTTGGGCTTTAAGCACACAGGGTTAAAACTTCGGGGGCACCTTCTGCAACCCAAAATCAAATGAAATTCATTTGCAGCAAATTAAATTACTTTGCTTTTATCCTTCAGAGCTGCAGATCGAGATAATGCGATATCGGGACCTGATGGTGCCTTTGAAGTCCATTGTTATTGCGGTCTTGAGAGTGAAGGGGTTAATTAACAAAAAAGCAAAATGAGACTGTGTCCCTAAAGGGTTAAAAGGGACAGTGTTGACAAAAACTGGAAAAATAAAACAGAGGTTTAATTTGTGCTGAACCTCACATCTGTTTTCCTCCCTAGAGTTTCTCCCTGCATATCTAAAATCTCCCCTTTTCACTCATATCATGATCTCGCCAAGGCGGCTCTTTTGCCATTGTCTAGATGCAACAACCTTTAGCAGGGAGATGTCACCATCTACTGGCCAAATAGAGTCACTGCGGGCAGAACTGCAGCTCTGGGTTTTTATCGATATGCCTGTGTTTATTAACCCCTTCATTACCAAAGGATTTTCCAGAAAATCACTGTCAGGAACCAGTGTTATTGTTTTGGGAGGAGGATCATTTTAAAATTAATTATACAGTAAGAAATATTTGGGAATATTCCTAATATATTCCTTGCCGTAATAATGTTGCCATCTGCTGGCCAAAAGGAGTTACTGCAGTTCTGGTCTCTGTACAAGATCAACTGGGGAGATGTCATACAGACAAATTCCCAACTGGTTTTAAAAGGTATTAGCACCTCGGCACCATGCCCACTTTGCTAAAACATTAGGGCCATGTTCTGGAGTCCAAATACAAATAAATTTGGTTTACAACAAACAAGATTCCATTGCATTGCTCCTGTGGATCATCATATTCACTATGCTAGATATCGGGTCACCCGGAGGTGCCTTGAAGGGTCGAGCAATAGTCAATCTTGATAGTGAATCTGATAATTAGTAGCTACTAAACACTAGTTTTGGGCCCCTGGACCCACTGACGGGTGAGACTGTGCCTCACATGCCTCCTGTGACTGCACATCCCTTGGGGTAATCGCAAGGCGCTGGCATCAAATATAAAACCACAATCATATTATATATTTATATATAGATCTATAGAGAGAGAGACCATTTTATTGCTTTGTTGCCATAGTTACAAAAGACTCTGCACTTTTCCCTTCTCACATGCCAGTGTGTGCATGTTAATGTTACAGATAAGTATGTAATATGTTTAAATAACCAAGAACTGTTTTGCAGGAATGGTTGTGTAATGTACATACAGCAATCTCAAGACTTTTATTTATGTGAATTGAATGCTGATGTCTGTAGAGCAATGTGTGTATACGTTTGTATATATAACGGCGTACAATGTGTGTCATGTATGTGATGCACAAGGATATTGAGGCATAAAAGTGCAAATACGTTTAGCTTTCCGCTATGAACTGGGGCAGCGATGATAGTTATATGCAAATGTGTGGCTGTCTGAGTGGGATGTGAGTGTGTTGGGTATTTGCTGAGTGAGATGGGAGTGTGTGGGGGTATTTGCTGAGTGCGATGGGAGTATTGGAGGGTTTTCTCTAAGTGGGACGAGAGTGTGTGGGGATATTCACTGAATGGGAGAAGACTGTGTGTGGATATTCACTGAGTGGGATGTGAGTGTGTGTGGATATTCACTGAGTGGGATGTGAGTGTGTGGGGATATTCACTGAATGGGAGAAGACTGTGTGTGGATATTCACTGAGTGGGATGTGAGTGTGTGGGGATATTCACTGAGTGGGATGTGAGTGTGTGGGGATATTCACTGAGTGGGATGTGAGTGTGTGGGGATATTCACTGAGTGGGATGTGAGTGTGTGGGGATATTCACTGAGTGGGATGTGAGTGTGTGGGGATATTCACTGAGTGGGATGTGAGTGTGTGGGGATATTCACTGAGTGGGATGTGAGTGTGGGGGATATTCACTGAGTGGGATGTGAGTGTGTGGGGATATTCACTGAGTGGGATTTGAGTGTGTGGGGATATTCACTGAGTGGGATGTGAGTGTGTGGGGATATTCACTGAGTGGGATGTGAGTGTGTGGGGATATTCACTGAGTGGGATGTGAGTGTTGGGGATATTCACTGAGTGGGATGTGAGTGTGTGGGGATATTCACTGAGTGGGATGTGAGTGTGTGGGGATATTCACTGAGTGGGATGTGAGTGTGTGGGGATATTCACTGAGTGGGATGTGAGTGTGTGGGGATATTCACTGAGTGGGATGTGAGTGTGTGGGGATATTCAATGAATGGGATGTGAGTGTGTGGAGATATTCACTGAGTGGGATGTGAGTGTGTGGGGATATTCACTGAGTGGGATGTGAGTGTGTGGGGATATTCACTGAGTGGATGTGAGTGTGTGGGGATATTCACTGAGTGGGATGTGAGTGTGTGGGGATATTCACTGAGTGGGATGTGAGTGTGTGGGGATATTCAATGAATGGGATGTGAGTGTGTGGAGATATTCACTGAGTGGGATGTGAGTGTGTGTGGGGATATTCACTGAGTGGGATGTGAGTGTGTGGGGATATTCACTGAGTGGGATGTGAGTGTGTGTGGATATTCACTGAGTGGGATGTGAGTGTGTGGGGATATTCACTGAGTGGGATGTGAGTGTGTGGGGATATTCAATGAATGGGATGTGAGTGTGTGGAGATATTCACTGAGTGGGATGTGAGTGTGTGGGGATATTCACTGAGTGGGATGTGAGTGTGTGGGGATATTCACTGAGTGGGATGTGAGTGTGTGGGGATATTCACTGAGTGGGATGTGAGTGTGTGGGGATATTCACTGAGTGGGATGTGAGTGTGTGGAGATTTTCACTGAGTGGGATGTGAGTGTGTGGGGATATTCAATGAATGGGATGTGAGTGTGTGGGGATATTCAGTGAATGGGATGTGAGTGTGTGGGGATATTCACTGAGTGGGATGTGAGTGTGTGGGGATATTCACTGAGTGGGATCAGAGTGGGATTTTCTCCCGAGGTGTCCAAGCTCCTGAGTAATTGGAACTCTCAGATTCCATCCCTACATGATACTGAAGTCTCTTAGAGGGTTATTCAGAAAGCACTGAAATTTCAGTGCTTTTTTGTTCGGCACACTTCGGTGCACTTTAGCAATTCCAGTTCTCCGACCCTGCGTTGAATTCACTATTCACCGCATGGTCCCTGAACTGCGCCGAACGGTGAACCGCTGAAAGCCGCTGCCGCCCACGATCAACCCTCCAAATGCCACCGCTGCCCACCAATCAGCCTGCTGAACGCTGCCGAAAACCTCCAAACAAACTGCCGAACGCCGATGAAGAGCGCCAAACTGACCGGCAAACTGCAGGAAAAAAAACATAACTCCGCTATTCTTTAAAATCTGTTTAAAAGTTAAAACAATTAAAAATGCATGAAAATGTGTGGAAATAATAAAAAGGTACGACTAAAAAAAAAAAATGGCCTGTTACAGATTAGAAATAAAACACCTTTAAAAAAAATTGGAAGTCAATAAAATAATATTTTTCCCCAAAAAAATAAATAAATACACAGTTTGCTGAAAATGAAAAGAATAAACGGTTGAATAAAAAGATTAAACATAATAGAAACGGTAATATTTCCTTTACATTTAGGCTGGGGTCAGACCAGCGCACTTTTAACGTGTGTTCTGGCGCACATATTCACGGCCGCACTAGCAGCAGATGACGGGCAATGACGGCCAATATACGATGTACGGCCGCACAAAAGTCCGGCTGTGCAACGCAAGTGGAATTTGAACGCATTTTCTTGAGAACGCTGAACCGCTAGTACTGACGTACTGAGTGCGCAGCTGCGGCATAGCGGCGTGTTTGCGTGATTAGGAGACGTCAGACACTGCTAATGTCCAGCCTACATAACGTCCAGACGCAAAAAGAGTTTTATTGACGATCCATAATAAATCACGCCCGAAAATGAGCGTCGTCTGACCGTTTTTGCGCATTCCGTGAAAAAATACGTCAATGCGTTCGGACGCACTTTTTGACGTTCGCGGGGAAAAATGCTTTTGTTTGACCCTGGCCTAAATCATATAGGATTCGCCCGTTTAACCCTGTCGAACCGAAACACTGGAAATAAGGGAATTTCACTGACATTTCGATGCAGTTCGCCGTTCTCTGAATAGATTAACTGTTACTTCTCAATGGGACAATTTAGTTGCTGCTGAAGTTGCTGCTTTAGTTGCACAGTATTTTGATGTCAATTCGCCAATATTTAGCGAAATGACAGCTTTCTGAATAGATGATCTACCACGGAATTGCACCATACGGTGGAATTCACCATTCGTTGCACTTCGGTGGCAAGTTCGGCGCTCTTTGAATAACCCTTCCAGTCTGTAGAAAACCGTCATCCTTTTGCAACAAGAGCTTAAATTGTAGATTGACTACAGACATAGGCGACGTTTTGGTTCTTTTTTTGTCCGTTGTGGTTTTCCATTAGACAGAAGACTTTTAACCCCTTGGCTGCGGATGACGTGTGGGGCACGTCCTCATTGACTCCCGCTATATGCGGAGGACGTTCCCCACACATCATCCGCTCGGCGGGAGCCTGGAAAGATACTCACCTCTCTCCTCCGGGGTCCCGCAGCGGTCTGACTTCTAGGAAGTCAGACGCGTCTTTTAACGGCCGCCCCACGTAAATGACGTCATAGCGCCATGTGCGATTACATCATTTTCGGGCGACCCCCGGGACATCGCATGGAAGGGAGGGGTGATCCATTTAAATCCCTCTCCCTCCCGATCGGGAGGTCGCAACCGCGCAAACCAGGCAATGCTTAAGAGGGGAGAGTCTCCCCTTTTAAGCGGTGCCTGGTTTTAACCCCTTACGTACCGGGCTGCGATCCAGCATCATCCAGCGCTGGATCACAGCCTAGCTCGGGTGGGAGCCGCCATCTTGGATGGCGGCTCCACCTCCGGGTCCCCCCTGGCCACCTAACATCATCGCGCATGACGCGATGATGTCAGTTAGCCGGGGAACCCCTAGCTCCCTGGGGATTTCCCAAAGAAATCCCCTGGTGGAGATAGGGGGTTCCTTTGAACCCCCATATCTCCCGAACCATGGCAGCTAGGGTGTCATGTAGGGTATCACTTGAAAGGCCCGGGCATGGCCTTTCTAATGATACCAAACATGACCATGTTTGAAGTAGACAAAAAATTATACAAATAAAAATATTTAAAAAACAAAAAACTTTTTTTGTGTGTTGTTTTTATTAATGCAGCAATATTGTATATAATGTGAACAATGATGCTGCACGGATGATTTTTTTCTATGGGGTGCTTTTACTAAAAATCCCGTAATTCCACGCAAAAAATTGTAACAAGTCCCCATTTCTAATTTTTTTAACAAGCGCAACCCATAGAAAATATAAACGCAAAAACCCGCATTAAAAAATGTGAAAAAAAAACACTTTACACGCTGTAGATGATTAAAAATTCAAATGTTATTGCATTTTTTGTTATAATATTCTGGCAGGACATGACGTATACATATAAAAATGATATATTCTGAATCTGCAGAATCTGCCGCAAAAGAACGATATATAATATGTCTGGGTCGTATAATAAAATGTGGCTTCAAATCGCGCTTAAACATGATGAGCGAAAGCGGTAAAAATGAACTCCGCACACAGGCGTGAAATGGCTCAGCAGGGAAGGGGTTACACTAAGGCTAGGGTCAGGCGAACGCATTTTTCACGTTGTCCGTGAAAAAGTGCTTTCGAACGAATGGATGTATTTTTTCACGGAATACACGATAGCGGTCATACGATGCGCATTTTCGTCCGTGATTTTGTACGGATCATCAATAAAACCCTTTTGTGTCTGGACGTTATGTAGGCTGGACATTAGCAGCGTCTGACGTCTCCTAATCACGCACACACGCCGCTATGCGGCCGCAGCGCACTCTGTACGTCAGTAGTAGCGGTTTGACGTTCTCGAAAAAATGCGTTCGTTTGCCACTTGCGTTGCGCGGACGGACTTTCGTGCGGCCGTTTGTCGTATGTTCCCCGGCATTGGACGTCATTTGCTGCTAGCACGGCCGTGATTTCGTGCGGCTAAACGCACGTTAAAACTGCGTTCGTCTGACCCTAGCCTAAGTTCACCGAAGTGTGGTCTACTCTTTATTGTGAAAGATGTACATAAGGCAAATTTTCTTCCAGTGTAGTCCTGGACCAGGTGGACGCGGAATATATAAGATCACCGAGTAATCTATGTCCAGACATTATTTCAGATATTAAATATTATGACACTGTTTAGAATTAATAATCACGCGCCTCTCGTCTCGAGTGTGGCTGCTCATGGTGATATGATACCGCGAGTGTAATCAGCATAATGGATAGACCTACCTGGGGAGCTGCGGGCTGAGATTTCCCATTCTATTAAGCATATAAGGTATTTCTATTTAACTCTATTAATAACCTTGACATATGCAAATGAGTCCACGCAGCGCGGCGGCAGCTTAGTGACGCATATTAGACTGGCATTTACTAAGGCTGTGGATTTTTTATGAAATAATATAGATTTTATTGAGCATGTCGCATGGATAAAAAAAATAAATATAATTATATATATATATATATATTATATATATATATATATATATATAATTAGATAGCAAAAGTCTACACACCCCTATTAAAATGTTAGGTTTCCGTGATGTAAAAAAAAGAGAGAAAGATAAATCATCAATTCAGAACGTTTCTCACCTTTAATGTGACCAATAAACTGTACTGTACTGTACTGTACTGTAAAGGGATAGTATTCAGGAATTTATTGGGAGGTATAATGTAATTGGCAAAAATCAGCATGGTTTCATGAAACACAGATCATGTCAGACTAACCTAATTACGTTCTATGAGGAAGTAAGTAGAAGTATAGATCAGGGGGTCGCAGTGGATGTGATTTACTTAGATTTTGCCAAAGCTTTCGACACAGTTCCACACAAAAGGTTACTATTTAAATTAAGAAAAAATGGTCTAGATGAAAATACTTGTTCTTGGATAGAAAACTGGCTAAAAGATAGGGTACAGAGAGTGGTCATAAATGGTACATTTTCAAGATGGACACCAGTGGTAAGTGGTGTCCCTCAGGGGTCTGTTATAGGACCAATACTATTCAATTTATTTATAAATGACCTTGAGATAGGCATTGAAAGTCATGTATCAGTGTTTGCAGATGACACAAAGCTAGGAAAAGTAATACAATGTGAGCAGGATGTTACTTCGCTGCAGAGGGATTTAGATAGATTGGGGGACTGGGCACTTAAATGGCAGATGAGATTTAATCTAGAAAATGTAAAGTTATGCACTTTGGAGTGAAGAACACACAAGTAATTGTATACCCTAAATGGTACGGAGTTAGGGAAATCCAAGCAGGAGAAGGATTGGGAATAATCATAGACTTCAAACTAAGTAACAATGTGCAATGTCAAACAGCAGCCGCCAAGGCCAGCAAAGTACTGGCATGCATTAAAAGGGGAGTTCACTCACGGGATGAAAACATAATTTTGCCTCTGTATAAATCAATGGTCAGGCCGCACCTTGAATATGCCGTGCAATTTTGGGCACCTGTCTTAAAAAAAGATATTATATCGCTAGAAAAAGTGCAGAGACGGGCAACTAAATTAATAAGGGGGATGGAAGGTTAAGGCTAAGGTCAGACTAACGCAAGTTTTAACGTGCGTTTAGCCGCACGAAATCACGGCCGTACTAGCAGCAAATGACGTCCAATGCCGGGGAACATACGACGAACGGCCGCACGAAAGTTCGTCCGCGCAACGCAAGTGGCCAAACACGCATTTTTTCGAGAACGTCAAACCGCTACTACTGACGTACAGAGTGCGCTGCGGCCGCATAGCGGCGTGTGTGTGTGATTAGGAGACGTCAGACGCTGCTAATGTCCGGCCAACATAACGTCCAGACCAAAAAGTGTTTTATTGATGATCCGTACAAAATCACGGACGAAAATGCGCATCGTATGACCGCTGTCGCGTTATTCCGGGGGAAAATACGTACGTTCGTTCGACCGAACTTTTTCACGGACGACGTGAAAAATGCGTTCGTCTGACCCTAGCCTTAGTTATGAGGAAAGACTAACAAGCTTAAACCTGTTTAGTTTAGAGAAAAGGCGCCTTAGAGGGGATCTGATAACCTTATATAAATATATACGGGGCCATTATCAACCATTGTCTGATAACCTATTCATTAACAGGACTATACATAGGACAAGGGGTCATCCATTTAGACTGGAAGAAAGAAAATTTAGCTTAAAGCATAGGAAGGGTTATTTTACGGTGAGAACAATAAAGCTGTGGAATTCTCTGCCTGTTGAGGTGGTTGGGTCAGAGTCTGTACAGACTTTTAAAAAACGACTGGATGACTTCCTGCAGACACAGAATATTAAGGGTTATAATATTTAATATGTGGGTAAAAGCTTCTTGATCCAAGGAGAAATCTGACTGCCATTCTGGGGTCAAGAAGGAATTTTTTCCCAGTATGTTGCATATTGGCAAGCATTCAGACTGGGTTTTTTGCCTTCTTTTGGATCAACAGCAGTAGGTTATGTGGGAGAGGCTGAACCAGATGGACGCATGTCTTTTTTCAGCCTATATAACTATGTAACTATGTAACTATGTACAACTCAATTGAAATGGAACTCTTTTAGGTGGAGGGAAAATAAAAAATAAAAAGCTAACAGGGTTTAACAGGGGTGTGTAGACTTTTGCTATTCACTGGATAATGCTATAATGTTATATATATATATATATACACAATGTTATTATGAATTACATATCCATGAAACACAGTCAGGGTTATTCAGAAAGAGGTGAAAAGCAGGAGAATGACTGGAGAAGTGAAAATTCTAGGTTAAAATAGCCAAACCAGAAAAATTATCCCATTCATCTCACTTTCCAAATCGGCTATTTTGACCTAGAATTTTTCATTCTCCAGTCATTCTCCTGCTTTTCACCTCTCTCTGAATAACCCTGTATGTATCTTCATTTACAAAGCTGGACTTGGTGTTTTGCTCAGCTCATTTTGACCAACTGATATTTGTCTAAAAGTGCGCGTCTGAGCTATTTTCTGCATAAAAACAGTATTTTAAAATAAATAAATAAATAAAGGAGACAGCCAGATCGATCTGGAGCAATCGCCATGGTAATAGGAGATATCCCTGATGATTTCATTGGTCTCTGGTGGTAAATATATACATTTAAGGGTTATTCAAAAAGCTCAGAATTGCTGGAGAAAGGTAACCGAACGCTGAAATTCAGCGTACGGTTACCTCTCCTGGCCATTCGGCTATCCAGAGAGCAGGCAATACGCCAAATCCTGGCGAATTGCCTGCACATACGGTGCCTGTTCGGTGCCTGTTCGAGGGCAGTGAATCCCCCATAAAAAAGCACTGCTTCAGCTATTCAGAGAACACAAACCGGCAGTGAAAGGTTGCCGAATTGCCCTGCCATTCGGTGGTTTAATTCGACAGGTTAATTCAGGTGAATCCCATAGGCTTCAATGTTAAAAATATTCCCGTTTTAATTCAATATCTAATAAACCTTTTATTATAATATTATGCAGTAAAAAGTCTCTTTATTTATAGAATTTTTAGGATCTTTTAGAAATTTTTCGGGATTTTGTTTGCAAAAAAAGTTTCTTTATTTTTTTAATCGTTTTTTCTTTTTCTGTAACAGCCCTTTTTATTATCATTCATTGGATCATATGTAAATTTCAGACATTTTCACTCAGTAGTTTCTTTGCAAACAGAGTTTCACTTTTCAAACATTCAAGCGTACTGTTTTTTTTTTTTTTTTCACTCCATTCGTCTACGGTGTCGGGTTTTTCCGGCGGCTCCTCTGCACTCTGATCATCTCCTATTCGGGTTTCTCCGGCGTGTTCGACGGGGTTAATCCAGATGTTTTTGCAGGTTTTCAGTGTGCCATCGCCAGGTTTTGCGGTGAGTTTTTAGTGGGTTTGCGGCAACTTTTCCCTGCAATTTGGGGACCCTGTGGTGCTTGCTGAATACACCACAGAGTCGCCGAAATGGGATTGGCAAATCGAACCGAATTCAGGAGAACGAAAAGTCACCGAATGTGCGGTGACTTTTCGATTCTCTTTGAATAACCCTGATAATCTTTATTAACTAGAAATAGAAAAAAATAATCGATTCCAATAAATATATTAACTTTAGTAAACTTATTTCTATTAATTTATTATTAGTGATTTAGTGCAATGAAATATTTATATTTTTACTAAAACGGATTATAATTAAATACATACAGGGTTATTCAGAGAGCGGTGAAAAGCAGGAGAATGACTGGAGAATGGAAAATTCTAGGTTAAAATTCATCTCACTTTCCAAATCGGCTATTTTGACCTAGAATTTTCCATTCTCCAGTCATTCTCCTGCTTTTCACCGCTCTCTGAATAACCCTGCTAGTTTACATTTTTCAATTTACATATAGTAGAATGTTATTCCTACTCAAATATTCTTTTATATCATTCTTTATTTAGATGTATGTTTAATATTTAAATCATTGATATGATGATTCATTAATCAATGATTTAAATTGCCCAGGGACCCTAGAGTAGACAACTGAAGGGAGGCGTGAAACGCACACTGCACAGTGAAATTGAATGTGGGAGGACAATTAATGTTAATTATAGACACTATATAACAGGAAGAGACGGACTAGAAATTATACCAGCTGATGAAGTCGACGCTATCGGCAAAACGCGTTCTGGATTTGTTTTAATTGCTTTCAACATGTTTTAATAAATAATATTAATTAAAATTTATTAAATAATATCTTACCTGTTGGTGAGAGCGATCCAGGCCAGCTCTTACCCATTTCTTCCTCTCCGCCCCTGGATTTCATTGTAGCTGGTCTTGCCTGAGGACACATGTTCTTCCATGTTCCCTATAAATATGCAAGCACTGCATTTGCTCCTGGCTCTTGCATGGGTCTTTGTTCCTGAGGGTCATTGATTCCTGTACTCCTGGTACTGATTTCTATGTCCTGCTATTTCTGTGTATGATCTTGGCCTGGAATTGACTTCTCTATAGTCTTATCCCTGTGCTCTGTATATTGCTATCCTGTGTACCAAACTCTGCTAGTCTGACTTCCCTCTTTGTTTCTGATTCCTGGCTAGTGGGACTTCCTGCTTTGGTGTATGATCTTGTCTTAGTATTATGACTACTCCCTTGGTACCCCTGATTATCTTCTGTGTCGTGAATTCCATGTGTCCTGTATCCTGTTCAGTGTATCACCCAGCAGCATAATATTCATTAGTTTAGAAGGCCATTCTAAGGACCTTGTCCCAGATCCGGGTTTCCTTGTGTGTGTGTGTGCTGCTGGCTGCTAGTATCTTGTTTAACCTCGCCTTTCCTGTTCTCTTGTTCTGAGTATTCTTGTGAGGTTCCCTTGCCTGGATAGAAGTCCATCCCAAAGGACCGTATCCAGAGATAGGCCTTAATGTTCTGTTTTCTCCTTGTTCTCCTGCCTTTCCTGTTGTTCCAGTTCTGTTATTTTCTTGTCTAGTATCTGTGCTGTGGTTTGTGTCTATGCAGTCAGCAGCAAACCTGCCTCAAGGGCTAAACATTCTGTATAGAGGGCCCACCTTGGCTCACGCCGGGTGCCCCCGTGACAAATATATAGTCCACTGCAGTCACCTATTTTGGATCCCTTTGGTTTTATTGAACTCAACCATACGGAAGAAGAAAAACATAAATGTTCCGATATGAGCTAGGAAAGCTGCAACAAGAGTAAGTAGGAGATTATTATTATTATTATTATTCTTTATAAAGCGCCAGCATATTCCGCAGCGCTATACAATAAGCACAGTATAGACAGGGTTACAATACATTGAACAACATTTGACAAACAGTACAGGAGGAGATGAGGGCCCTATTCCCGTAGGAACTCACAATCTGGGAGGGTTGGGGTTGGAAACAGGAGGAGAGGACTGTAAGGTTAGAGTGATTGATGATTGCGTCAGTGAGTTGGGTGGTAGGCTTCCCTAAATAGGAACGTTTTAAGGGAGCGTTTGAAGGAAGAGAAGTTAGGGGAAAGTCTGACAGTACGAGGGAGAGCGTTCCAGAGAGTGGGGGCTGCGCGTGAGAAATCCTGCAGTCTATCATGGGAAGAGGTGATGCGGTGAGAAGCTAGGCGCAGGTCACTGTTTGACCTTAGGGAGCGGGCTGGGGTGTATTTGGTGATTAGTGAGGACAGGTAGTGGGGAGCTGAGTTAGTGAGGGTTTTGTAGGTAAGGATAAGGATTTTGAACTTAATTCTGCAGTGGATGGGGAGCCAGTGAAGGGACTCGCAGAGGGGAGCGGCAGAGACAGAGCGGCGGGTGAGGTGAATTAGTCTGGCGGAGGCGTTCAGGATGGATTGTAGGGGGGAGAGGCGGGACAGAGGGAGGCCAGATAAGAGATTATTGCAATAGTCGAGTCGGGAGATTACCAGGGCGTGTATGAGATGTTTTGTGGCGACAGCAGTAAGAAATGGCCGAATTCTGGAAATATTACGCAGTTGGTATCGGCAGGAGGAGGAAAGAGACTTGATGTGGGGGATGAAGGAAAGAGCAGAGTCAAGTGTAACTCCAAGACAGCGAACTTGGTTTGATGGGGAAATGGTGATACCCTCCACCGTGATAGAGAAGTCAGGAGGTGGGGAGGCATTGGAGGGAGGAATAAGTAGGAGTTCAGTCTTCGACATGTTGATCTTTAGGTGGTGGGAGGCCATCCAGGAGGAGATGCCAGATAAACAGTCACTGACTTTTGAAAGGACAGGGGGAGAGAGATCAGGGGTAGAGAGGTAGATCTGAGTGTCATCAGCGTAGAGGTGGTAATTGAAGCCAAAGCTGTTGATGATTTTGCCCAGGGAGGAGGTGTAGATGGAAAAGAGCAGAGGACCAAGGACAGAGCCTTGAGGAACACCAACAGATAGAGGCAATGAGGAGGAGGAGTTACCAGCAAAGGACACACAGAAGGACCTGTTGGATAAATAGGATTCGACCCAAGCGAGTGCAGTGTCACCGAGACCCAGAGAGTTGAGGGTCTGTAGAAGGAGGGGGTGGTCAACAGTGTCAAAAGCAGCCGAGAGGTCAAGCAGGATGAGAATAGAATAGTGGCCGTGTTTTTTAGCAGTTAGGAGGTCGTTGGTGACTTTGGTGAGGGCAGTTTCAGTTGAGTGTAGGGGACGGAAGCCAGATTGCAGGGGGTCAAGTAGGGAATTGGAGGACAGGAAGAGGGAGAGGCGGTTGAAGACTAGTTTTTCTAAGAGCTTTGATGTGAAGGGAAGCAGGGATACAGGGCGGTAGTTGGATGGAGAGTTGGGATCTAGGGATGGTTTCTTTAGTAAAGGGGTAACTAGCGCGTGTTTGAAGGCGGATGGAAAGGAGCCAGTGGAGAGAGATAGGTTGAAGATGTGTGTGAGAGCAGGGGTGAGGGAGGAGGAGAGGGGAGGAATTAGATGTGAGGGAATGGGGTCGAGCGGGCATGTGGTGAGATGTGAGGAGGACAATAAGGAATTGACTTCCTCCTCAGTGGCTGGGAGGAAGTGGCAGAGGGTGGCAGAGGGGACCTGTGGGAGTGGAGGTGGCAGATAACTATCTTGTGTTGGGATGTTGCGTCTGATATTTAGAGTTTTACTGAGGAAGTAGTCTGCCAGGTCTTGAGCGCTGAAGGCAGCTGTGGGGGGAGGTGCAGGTGGGTGGAGGAGGGTGTTGAAGGTGGACCAGAGCCGTTTAGGTTTGGAGGACAGCGTAGATATAAGAGATGAGAAGAAGGATTGTTTGGCCAAGTGGAGGGCAGAGGTGTATGACCGGAGAATAAACTTGAAGTGAACAAAATCAGCTTCAGAGCGGGATTTCCTCCAGGCACGCTCTGCAGTGCGGGAGCATCTTTGCAGGTAGCGTGTCTGGAGGGTGTGCCAGGGCTGAAGCTGGCGGCGTGGGGCCTTACAGAGTCGAAGAGGAGCAAGAGTGTCTAGAGACTGGCATATGCTGGCGCTTTATAAATAAAGAATAATAATAATAATAATATTGTGTTTTCAACACTTACTCGGAGTTACAATAGGGAAGCTCTTTTCCTTTTTCCACATATATGATATGGCAAAGAAAAGTTTGGCAAGTTGTGGGTGACCTGAGAACCAGGAAGAAAAACAACCCAAAGGCGTACATCCACACAGAGCCAGTGCTGGGGTTCTGTATTTGTGAGTGAATTTTCAACTGATGCCTGTGTTATATCTATCATATTGAGATTTACTGCACTATAATGGTTTTTCATTTTTCTTTTCCTTGTGGAGTCAAAAAAAGGATATTTGACCCAAAAGAAGAGACCACTACACCTCTATCTGCATTTATTTGCTCTGTACCAGATTATCTGTATATTCTATTATACACTGTATTGCCAAAAGTATTCTCTCACCCATCCAAATAATGAGAATCAGTTGTTCCAATCACTTCCATGGCCACAGGTGTATAAAATCAAGCACCTAGGCATGCAGACTGTTTTTACAAACATTTGTGAAAGAATGGGTCGCTCTCAGGAGCTCAGTGAATTCCAGCGTGGAACTGTGATAGGATGCCACCTGTGCAACAAATCCAGTCGTGAAATTTCCTCGCTCCTAAATAATCCACAGTCAACTGTCAGCTGTATTATAAGAACGTGGACGTGTTTGGGAACGACAGCAACTCAGCCACAAAGTGGTAGGCCACGTAAACTGATGGAGTGGGGTCAGCAGATGCTAAGGCGCATAGTGAGAAGAGGTCACCAACTTTCTGCAGAGTCAATCGCTACAGACCTCCAAACTTCATGTGGCCATCAGATTAGCTCAAGAACAGTGCACAGAGAGCTTCATGGAATGGGTTTCCATGGACGAGCAGCTGCATCCAAGCCATTAACTGGTCTTTAAATTTAAAGAAAAAGATATTACTTTTTTATTTTGAAACCTATGGGATTCGCCTCTTTAACCTGTCGTATTGAAACCTCAAATCATGGCATTTCGCCGGAAATTCGGTGCAGTTCTGCGTTCTGTGAATACAAGGCACAACAGTCTTGTATGGTGCAATTTTGGTGCTGCTGAATTGCGCTGAACTGCATCGTATTTCACTGTCAGTTCCCCTATGGCGAGTTGACAGCTTAGGCTTAGTGAATAGACAAATTGACCGGAAATTGATTTTTGTGCATTTGGTGCATATGGCGCAATTTGGGGCCAAATCAGAGGTTAGTGAATAACCGCGTTAGTGTGATAGCACCAGCATGTAAAGGGCAATTCCATCCCTCGTTTCCTGCGGCAAACTATAGGTGAAATGAGCTAAATACTCAGTGATATCTGAAGTCAGGATAAGCAGGGCCGCTTCGCAGGGATCTGCAGTGATGTCTGCTCGCGCCGATAACAATGTTTTGCACGTTGACAGATACGTGTACATTCAAGATTATCTTTCCTTTTATGGCACAAAACGTAACCTTTTCCTTTTCTAATTGTTCTATTCCTCTTTAATTCACAGCTACAGGTGACATTTCCACATTCACATGATTAGACATAGACAAAGAAACAATAAAACTACATTTTGTGTAGCAATTTATTTATTTATTTGTAAAGGATTTTACCAGGAAGGATATATTGAGATTTCTCTCGTTTTCAAGTATGTCCTGGGTTCAAGAACATTGAAATGTTACAGAAATACAAAGTAATAAAATGCAAAATATTAAAAAAATTCACAAATATACAGATTAACAGGAAATTTATATATTCACTATGTTACATGTTTACAGGTGCATTCTGTATATAGTCACTATGTTACATGTTTACAGGCACATTCTGTATATAGTCACTATGTTACATGTTTACAGGTGCAGCCTGTATATAGTCACTGTGTTACATGTTTACAGGTGCATTCTGTATATAGTCACTATGTTACATGTTTACATGTGTGTAGTGCTCACTCCCGGAGGAGCCGCTGAATTAACCTCAGGTTAGTCTCACCGCACTAGGGAATAACTATACACCAGCACTGTTGTGGATTTTTATAGATTATATTTATACTGATCCCAATATAGCAGCATATATAACGTAGATACAGTATTTAAACGACAGGATTTCGTAACACGGGAAAAACACGCGGCGGCAAAAGAAAAAAGATTAACCCCCTCAGTTCTGGAGTGAAAGTCCCGTGAATAATAGCTCAAAAATGTGTATGTGTATTGTCTCGGGTACCCGGGTACTGTATTCAACTGCCCAGTGAATGAAACAAACAATCTTCGACTAGTCACGTTGGGGCCCTGTGGATTTAAACAATACTGCAGCGTGCGTTTCTTCTTTTTGGAACTGCAGCCTGGGAGGCCTCTCACCCATCCGATAGACAAACTGTCCAGCACCCGATCAAGGATCTTCTCCCATTGTGCACTGGGACTCTGTGCCACTGGATCCGCTCCCTGCTTGTTGAATCTCTGCAACAGGAACAACGATCCACCGCCTGCACTCCCAATCGATCAGCGCGGTCGCCTCACTCGGGGTCCAGCCGGAACCAGATTTCCATCCAGACCTCTCAGCGCTGCGTAGGTAAGTATCAGCGGGGTCACTGTCCCGATCTCCAGCAACAGTGAGGCAGCACCTGTACTCTGGCCTGGTCACGATCCTTGACAGTTTTCACGTGCGTCCTCCACCTTTCGCCGCTCAGCTCACTCTGCCTCTCCCCTGCACGAGGTTGCTGAGTCTTTCCTCTTCCTACACCACCTACTTCCTGTACTCACCCAAAGCATGATGGAAATTGTAGTTCAGGGTTTGTCCAGCATAGTCCATTATGTCTCTATCTCCCTCTGGTGGTCATAATAATTAAATGCAGCAAAACACAGTCTTTAAAGCAGCGCTACACTCTCCCTCCCCTTGAACTCTTGGGTCTCTCCAAGGAAGTGTAACAGATACATGACATTTCAGCATTTACATTAAGCAATATATTCAGGCTCAGTAGCAAACATATAATGGGTCAGATATACATCCTCAAGCTGACTCATGCTCCTGACTACCTCAGCTAGCATAGCAGACACTTCAGGCAACCTTCGCACAGTGGTAACCGCCTCTTCAGTGCTATGTCCCGGTGAATCGTAGGTGAGTCTCTGAGGGGGTCGGATAGAATGTTTAGACTCTGGTTCAATCATCTCCTCTTCGGGTGGAAGTGCCACATTTACAGGCTCAATTCTTTCGTCCACAACTGGAGCAGACACCTCCTCTGAGTATGAGCCTTCCAGTGAAGGCATAGAACTATAATCTATGGACACATCTTCTGGAACTACAGGAACTTCCGAAGTCTCAGGAACTTCAAATCTGAATTCAGGAGCCTCAGGCCTCAGGTTACTTCCCCACCGTTCAGAAACTGGAATGACTTCTTCAGGCTCAGGTGAGTGCACCCAGTCCAGACAAAAACTTCCTTCCTCACTGTTCTCTTCACTTTCTTCAACAACCCGTGACTGCTGAGACCGAGTAACGGGAGTCGAGCGTGGAACAGGCAGATTCGGCAAAGAAAATTCATCTCAAACTGGTATCCTTACCGCTCCTCTCAAAGGCAACAGATGATTTCGGTGCCAGTTTTTTTAGAGGCCTGGCCTTTCCATCCGGTCGGATTTGGTAAACTGGCAGACCCGGCAGTTGCTTGCAGAGAATGTAAACTTGAGAACTCCATCTATCCGCCAGCTTATGCCTTGCAGAAACACCCAAGTTCTTCAACAAAACCCTATCACCGGGTTGTAGATCCTGTATACGAACTCTCAACTCGTAGTTTCGCTTATTCCTCTGTTCTCTGCTCCCTGAAGTCAAACGGGCCTGTTCAAACGCAGAAGCCAAATTTTTCTGATGTCTATCCACATAATTTTTATGAGAGGCTACAGACGTCTGATCAAGAGATAGCCCAAATGCCAAGTCAACAGGCAGTTGAGCTTCTCTTCCGAACATGAGACGGTAAGGTGAGTATCCAGTAGCGTCACTCTCCGTACTGTTATACACATGCACCAGCGTAGCTATGTGACGACTCCAATTCTGCTTCTCTCTGTTTGACAGTGTCCAACATATTTAACAGCGTGCGATTAAATCTTTCCGGTTTGGCATCACCTTGAGGGTGATAGGAATTCAGAAGACCCGAACTACTCCATAACAGTTCCAGCAATTGCCCAACAGGCCGGCTCTCAAAGTCTCTGCTCTGATCCAAGTGGATTCTCCTTGGTAGGCCATAATGAACAAAAAACTTCTCCATTAAAACCTTTGCCACTGTAGGAGCACGTTGGTCTTTAGTAGAGAAAGCTTGGGCATAACGGGTGAAATGATCAGTCACTACTAGAATATTTCCCTGCCCACTAGCATCAGGCTCTAAGCACAGGAAATCAATGCACACCAAATCCATGGGTCCTTGACTTTGCAGGTGGCTCATTGGAGCAGTTCGAGTTGGTAGGGTCTTTCTCTGAATACACCTCAAACACGAATGGCAGTAACTTTCAACTTCAGATCTCATACAGGGCCAATAAAATCTGTCTCGCACCAGCTTAAACGTTCTCTCTGCACCCAAATGTCCATGGTCATCGTGTAATGCTCTCAGCACACCCTCTCTGTGTTTGGTGGGAAGGAACAACTGTTGTGTCTCCTCAGCATTGTTCGAGGGGCCCCTTCGGTAGACCACCCCATCCAACATCTTCAGCCATTCCCATTCTTTGTAAACCAATCGGGCTCCTTCTGGGGAATTTGTCAGTAGAATTTCCCTTTGTTCCGCGTTTATAGCCTTCACTGTTAACGCAATCAGAGGATCTCCAGCCTGATCGGCTCTCAGGTCCTGTTTCGAAAGAATAGGCAGACTTTCATCTCTCAGCTGTGTAGGATTACAGTAAAGCTCTGGAACAGCCGCAGCCATAACTCCTATAGCTTCTGCTTCAACTGCTCCCTTGACCCAGCGCTCTGCCCCTTGACATAAGGCTTGCACCCCATCTGGAGTCAGCTGAGTCCATTCTGTAGTGTAGGGTCTTCTTGACAAAGCATCTGCATCTCGATTATTCTCTCCAGGGCGATACTTAAGGCTGAACCGAAACCCTGACAGAGCGTCCCGTTGCATCCAGTTTCGCAGTAGTAAGGACGTACGTAAAAGGATTGTTGTCAGTCTTTATCACAAATTCAGCCCCATACAGATAATCTTTCAGCTTGTCTACTACCGCCCACTTCAAGGCTAGGAACTCTAATTTGTTGGTAGGATAGTTCTTCTCTGAAGGCATAAGGCTTCGGCTCACATACGCTACAGGCCTCAACAATCCATCATATTCTTGGTATAGGACTCCCCCTAGACCTTCTCTGCTGGCATCCACATGCAATTCGTACGGTTTATGAAGATCAGCGTAAGCCAGGACGGGAGCTCGAGTTAGACTCTCTTTCAACTTCATGAAGGCACTTTCACATTGATTAATTCATTCTTCTTGCATGGATTCTCGAGCCTTCCTTGGCCCTTGAGCCGACGAACTTCGATCAGAGGCCTTGGAGCCTTCTTCCACATCTTCCTTCTGTAGGAGCTTATTCAAGGGTTGAGCTATCTTAGCAAATCCTCCTACGAATCTTCGGTAACATGAGCAGAACCCCAGGAAAGATCTAAGTTCAGTAACATTTCGGGGTCTAGGCCAGGAAGCTACGGCTTCCAACTTTCGAGGATCCGTCGAAACACCTTCAGCCGAAACAACATGTCCCAAGTACGTAACGGAAGGTAGACAAAATTGACACTTCTCCAGGGACAGTTTCAACCCCTCTTCGTGGAGCCGCTTCAAGACCTTCTCCAACCGCTGCTCATGTTCTTCCAAAGTCTTCCCGAACACAATAATATCATCTAGATACACCAACACTTCTATCTGTAACGTTGGGGGCTTCCAGCCCTACCTGTGTGCTTGAGGACAGCAAGTCTGATGCTGCTCGCTGACCACTGCCCGGTTTAAATGGAGACAGGCAGGGAGGTGATTGCATGAGGTGTGGCTTGAGTGGGGGGCGTGGTCTGGTGAAGGTCTTTAAAAACCCTCAGTATAGTTTCAGAAGTTGCCAGATCGTGGTTATCCATACCTGAGCTCCTTGTACCTGACTGCTAAATTGATTTAACCTGTTATTGACCTCTGCTTGTGTTCTGACCATTCTGCCTTCTGTTGCCCTAGACTATTTTCTTGTACTACGCTACTGCTCTGATACCGACCCGGCTATTCCATTTGACCATTCTGAACTCTGTATTCCTGATTCTGGCTCGGCTGACTCCTCTCCGTATTGTTAACCCTTTTCTGTCTAGCTAGTTTACCTGGCCAATTCTAAGGACCAGACAGATAGGGATCATTCACAGCTACACTGTTGGGGGTTAAGTACTGCGTGGTGGGATCCGGGAACCGTGACACTATCAGGTTCATATCCCCGACTGTCTTCTCCATTAACCGTTGGAACGTGGCGGGAGCCCCCGTAAGGTCTTGAGGCATTCTGTTGAACTCAAAGAACCCCAGTGGGCAGATGAACGCAGTCTTCTCTTTGTCCTCAGGATGCATTGGTATCTGATGATACCCACTTCGCAGGTCTAGTACACTAAACCATTTTGCTCCAGACAAACACTGTAGGGCATCTTTTATCCGAGGAGTGGCATATTGATCCGGAATGGTTCTCTGATTTAGCGTGCGATAGTCTATACATAAACGGATAGAACCATTCTTCTTTCGAACCATCGCTATTGGAGAAGCATATGGACTCCTGGACTCTTGAATCACCTTAGTCGTCTGTATTTTATTTAGCTGTTCTCGTAGATCATCCAAGTCCCCCAGCGGAACTCGTCTTGACCTTTCTCGAAACGGCTTATCTTCTTGTAGTCGAATGCTATGTTCAGTACTCTTAGCTAAACCCACGTCAAACTCATCCTTCGAGAACAAGTCCTTCCATTTTAGGATCTGGGACTGAAGTCGTTTCTCCCATTCAGGCAAGATGGGAGCGTCTTTAGGATAGAACCGTTCAGCTGGAATCTCTTTATTCACTCCCCCCTCCTAAATCGGTAGGGGAGAGAGGTGTAACGGAAGCTACTTGTCTGATGGGCATTCGTGCTTTCAGGATCACTGGAGAATCAGACACATTACACACACTAACTGAAACTCTTCCTCGTGTCCGTTTCAAAGCTCTTGTAGAGATTATCTCAGGGATTACTTCTACTCCGGCCTCACTCCCATGACTGAGATCAGTTTCCAGTACCACATAAGGACCCGGTTGTGATCCGTTCAACTTGACTGAAGCCCGGAAACTCGCCACTTCTCCTGATTGCAGAACCTTCTCTGTTCCTCCCAATCTCCACAGATGCCCCACTTCGGCAGATGCCCTCTGTTCTTCAACAATTCGTTGATAGACCGGACGTAACGTCGGGTGTACTCCTCTGGTAGAACCTTCTTCCATCACTATAGGAGTCAGAAGACGTCTCACCAGATCAGTATTCGTCCCCACTATCATAGAACTTCTGTTGGCCCCTGAAGGCTGAGGACACACAATGGCCAATGCATCACAACCTCCAGACTGTCCGACGACTTCGGATCCAATTTCTAACTTCACCTGTACATATCCATCATAGGGAAGCTTCTCAGTTCCGATACCCCAGATCTCAAGGTCCTTTAATTTCTTTAGAGGTATATGTTTCAAGTGCTTCTCGTAGAAGTCTCGATAGATCAACGTCACTTGAGCCCCTGAGTCTAACAGAGCTTTAGTGTAGACTCCCTCTACTTGGATTGGAACGATGGGAGAAGGACCTATCAGCTGGTCAGGAAACTTGTTTGTAGCCGCAGGAGGTATAGACCCAGTTCGCTGTACCCTAGCCTTCTTCCTGACTCGTGGTGGTTTTGGGTGTGCATTGCTTTCCCATGACATAGGACCAGATACTAAGGGAGTAACTCTTTCAGTCCTGGTAGGCTCAGCATTTGGCAAGGATCCGGGCCCTCTCGGCCTTTCAGTTCTGGCTTGAAATTCGGAGCGGTTTTCAATCATTGGGCACCTAGTTCGCTCCTTCACTTGGGCCTTCTGGCGTTTCCCACCTGTGAGGTAGATAGCAGCCCTTCCAAGGCCTTTAGGAATTCTTCAACTCTTTTTTTCCTTCAGGCCTTTGGTTTTTACACTGTGCTCGGAAATGACCCATTTCCCCACAACTGAAACAACTCTTCTTTGAAGACGGAGGCGCACTTGCTCGTGGTGATTCGGTTGAAGGACCCTGGCCAGACGGCACAGCAACTCCCGTTGTCCGCATGTCAGTGAGGAACTTCTGCATATCGGTCTGTGTCTCTGCCACCTTCGAAAGTGCTCGGCACAGGTCCGTGTGCGCCTGTTCCAGTTCAGCTTGAGCTTCTTGCACCTTCTTAATGGTCTTTTGTATCTCACTATATGCAGGAATGGTTGACTCTTTTGCAGCACTCTCTGTGGATATAGGAACAACCAGATGCTCTTGTCTGTCAACTTCAGATCCATAGGCATCCAACGAATCATCTTCAGTCTGCAAATATTCGTTATGCCTCACGGGTTGTGCATAAGCTCTTTCTCCTCTCCTTAAGGATTTTTCTTCCAGCAGAGCCTCTTCCTCTCTAACAGCTCGAATCAGTTCCAGGTATTTCAATTCTCGGTTACCTTCTCTGGTTTTCAGCTGTAACATCACAGGATCTAGAGGTTGCGCGCCCCTCCATATCTGCTGCATTTGGATTTTATCTATTGTGGCCAGTTCGGCCCCTTTCTTAAGAAGTATCTGTTGCAGAATCTTATCCAGGCGCCTCATATATTCAGTCATTTTCTCACCTTTTCGCTGGTAGATGTGTTTGTACTGGTATATGAGCTCAGCAGCCTTTTCTGTTCGCCGAAAGACTTCCTGTAATATATTTAGGTAATCTAAAGCAGTGCAGTCTTGCTTACTCAACTTCAGGTTTCTGAAAGCCTCTGACGCAGGTCCCTTTAAGCTCTCAGTAATTCTTTGCTTCTTCTGCGCTTCAGGGACGTCCCACTCATCCAGAGCCTGCATCGCCTGTTCTACCCATTCTTCGAAGGTTTCTTCTCCCGCCGGAGTTGGTATGTTTCCTGTAAAATTCCTCAACCGTCGATAACCAAAATTAGTGTGAGGAGGGCTTGTTCTTTGACATTTAGCCAGCAAATCTCCGATAGCCACTATAAATTCAGGCCCGATCATGGCCAGTGGACTGGGCGCGGGAACATTTGCGGGATTGCCACGTGGCGCACTTGGCTGAATCAGTTGAACTTCCACCTCGTAGGTCAGCTTCACACTCGCACCCTGAAAATACACTGGAACACCTTTTCTCCACTCAAAAAGAACATATGTGTGAGAAGTATCTGGGTTTGCTTTAATGTCCAGAATTAACCCCCGATGATCTGGTGTCAGCGCGGCCACAGCCCAGCGAATCTGATCTTCGGCCCAAGTGTCTGCAGGAATATCCATGACTATGCTTAACCCTATCTGGCTATTGTGCTCCTCACACCATTTGGCAGCAGTGTCTGGATCCATGATTAACCCTTTAATTGCGGTATCTACAGAGACTGGAATCCCGGACGAGCCCCCACGTGTAGTGCTCACTCCCGGAGGAGTTGCTGAATTAACCTCGGGTTAGTCTCACCACACTAGGTAATAACTATACACCAGCACTGTTGTGGATTTTTATAGATTATATTCTTTACTGATCCCAATAAAGCAGCATATATAACGTAGATATGGTATTTAAACGACAGGATTTCATAATGCAAGAAAAACACGAGGCGGCAAAAGAAAAAAGATTAACCCCCTGAATAATAGCTCAAAAATGTGTATGTGTATTGTCTCGGGTACCCGTGTACTGTATTCAACTAGCCAGTGAATGAAACAAACAATCTTTCACCCTGTGGATTTAAACAATATTGCAGCGTGCGTTTCTTATTTTTGGAACTGCGGGCTGGGAGGCCTCTCACCCATCCGATAGACAAACTGTCCAGTACCCAATCAAGGATCTTCTCCCGCCGTGCACTGGGACTCTGTGCCACTGGATCCGCTCCCTGCTTGTCGAATCTCCGCAACAGGAACAACGATCCACCGCCTGCACTCCCAATCGATCAGCGCGGTCTCCTCACTCGAGGTCCAGCCAGAACCAGATTTCCATCCAGACCTCTCAGCGCTGCGTAGGTAGGTCTCAGCAGGGTCACTGTCCCAATCTCCAGCACCAGTGAGGCAGCGCCTGTACTCTGGCCTGGTCACGATCCTTAACAGTTTTCACGTGCGTCCTCCACCTTTCACCGCTCAGCTCATTCTGCCTCTCCCCTGCACGAGGCTGTTGATGTCTTTCCTCTTCCTACACCACCCACTTCCTGTACTCACGCAAAGCATGATGGAAATTGTAGTTCAGGGTGTGTCCAGCATAGTCCATTATGTCTCTATCTCCCTCTGGTGGTCATAATAATTAAATGCAGCAAAACAGTCTTTAAAGCAGCGCTACAGGTGCATTCTGTATTTAGTCACTGTTACATGTTTACAGGTGCATTCTGTATATAGTCACTATGTTACATATTTACAGGTGCATTCTGTATCTAGTCACTGTGTTACATGTTTACAGGTGCATTCTGTATATAGTCACTATGTTACATGTTTACAGGTGCATTCCGTTTGGAGGCATGTCAATAGGGAGCTCTTAAGTGACTTTAGACTGGGGAAGATTTAATGGCGTCTGGGAGGTTATTCCATAATTGCGGCGCTCTGTAAGAAAATGAGGATGGAGCCACTTTCTTTTTGTATTGTGCTATTGTAAGTAAGTTGTAGGTCTTGGATCGGAGGTTATAGGATGAGGGAACTGCTGGGGGAAGCAGTCTATTCAGGTAGGGTGGTAGCTTCCCAGAAAAGCTCTTAAACACCAAGTTGGAAAGGTGTAGAGCGCGTCTAGATTCCAGTAACGGCCAGTTTAGCACTTTTAACATGTCACAGTGGTGGGTCATGTAGTTACATTGTAGCACAAAGCGGCAGAATGAGTTATGCAATGTCATAAGTTTATGAAGGTGCGTTTGCGGGGCAGCTGCATACACTACATCTCCGTATTCAATAGTCGGCATAATCATTTGCTGTACAATCTGCTTTCTTACCGCGGGGCTCAGGCAGGATTTGTTTCTGTACAGGGCACCTAGTTTGGGGTAACGTTTAGATGAGAGTTTTTCGATGTGGGGCCAAAGGATAGATTTGGGTCTAACCACATACCTAGATATTTTGAGAGAAGTGACTGTGGTCAGCGTGCCATTTGATCTTGTCCTGACACATAGATGGGGATATTGCAATTTGTGTAGTTTAGATACTGTACCAAAGCGCATCGTTACAATTTTGTCAGTATTTATAAAAAGTTTCCTATCTGCAATCCACTTTTCTACCTCTGTGAATTGTTCTCGCACCACGGCCTCCAGCTGCGGGAGATTTGGTTTGTGTCATGCCTCAGCCCGAGAAGCCTGCTTATAGCCACGATATTGCTGATGCACCATGTCTGCGTCCACTCAGGGGTTAATACCTGTGCCAGCTCCTGAGTGGGTGTGCATATAACCTGGACACACCCTTCCTTCCAGGCTCTGTCATTTTGCTGTTTTCCCTGTGTATGTGAGGTCCTGTGAGCTCCCTCATCCTGTCTGTCAGTATTATCCCTTGTTCTGTTGTATTCCTGTGTATCCGGTTGCTGGACTATATACTGCATAGCCCACTATCCTGTGGACTGGAGATCTGCATGGGTTCCTGTGTTCCTGTTATCTACCAAACCTGTGTACCTGCTGCCATAGGCCTTGGTGCTATCTCCGTGGAGTCTGCAGCTTCCTGACAACATGGCTGGCCCACTATCCTCTGGGGCCTAGAGACTTTCTTGGCTGCCATACATCCATCCTGTGTCTGCTGCTTAAGACCTTCAATCAAGGTATTGCTACCCAAGTGGAGTCTCAAGCGTCTGACTGTATAGCTCACCATCCTCTGCTGATATTATACGTTGCCTGTGCATATTGGATTTCCTATATACAAAGACTGTGTTGTGTGCTGTGTATTCAATATATATTTATTACCTGCATTCCAAGTCTCCTACATCTGCTTACCTGCTCACCCCCAGCGCTTGGGATATAAACCTAAACATAAGGCCCTGCCATGGCGCCATCCTGGCTCGAGCCTGTCATAATGACAAAGCCAAATACCAGGCCTGTGGGGGTGAAACCTGCACTAGAGGACATTGTGTATCAGCTGCTCCTTGTGGTAGAGGATGTATGGGCTCATTTCCCACCACACCTGGCCCTGTCAGGCCTTCTCCAGAGAGCAGAGAGAGTCTAATCGCTCTCCACCTGAATGCAGAGCCCAGGTACCTTCTGTGGAGTCACAGAGAGAAAAGCGAAGGAGGCTGAATCTGTGCTTCAACTGCTGGTCAGATCTGCACAAAATTGATTTCTGCCCCATCAGACCCACCAAGCCACGCCAGACTCCAGCCGCTTCTGTGCCTTGCCAGACTCCAGACGCTTCTGTGCAGCGTCAGACTCCAGCCGCTTCTGTGCCTCGTCAGACTCCAGCCGCTTCTGTGCCTCGTCAGACTCCAGTCGCTTCTGTGCCTCGTCAGACTCCAGCCGCTTCTGTGCCTCGTCAGACTCCAGCCGCTTCTGTGCCTCGTCAGACTCCAGTCGCTTCTGTGCCTCGTCAGACTCCAGTCGCTTCTGTGCCTCGTCAGACTCCAGTCGCTTCTGTGCCTCGTCAGACTCCAGTCGCTTCTGTGCCTCGTCAGACTCCAGTCGCTTCTGTGCCTCGTCAGACTCCAGTCGCTTCTGTGGCCTCGTCAGACTCCAGTCGCTTCTGTGCCTCGTCAGACTCCAGTCCGCTTCTGTGCCTCGTCAGACTCCAGTCGCTCTGTGCCTCGTCAGACTCCAGTCGCTTCTGTGCCTCGTCAGACTCCAGTCGCTTCTGTGCCTCGTCAGACTCCAGTCGCTTCTGTGCCTCGTCAGACTCCAGCCGCTTCTGTGCCTCGTCAGACTCCAGCCGCTTCTGTGCCTCGCAGACTCCAGCCGCTTCTGTGCCTTGCCAGACTCCAGACGCTTCTGTGCATCGTCAGACTCCAGCCGCTTCTGTGCCTCGTCAGACTCCAGCCGCTTCTGTGCCTCGTCAGACTCCAGCCGCTTCTGTGCCTCGTCAGACTCCAGCCGCTTCTGTGCCTCGTCAGACTCCAGCCGCTTCTGTGCCTCGTCAGACTCCAGCCGCTTCTGTGCCTCGTCAGACTCCAGTCGCTTCTGTGCCTCGTCAGACTCCAGTCGCTTCTGTGCCTCGTCAGACTCCAGTCGCTTCTGTGCCTCGTCAGACTCCAGTCGCTTCTGTGCCTCGTCAGACTCCAGCCGCTTCTGTGCCTCGTCAGACTCCAGCCGCTTCTGTGCCTCGCCAGACTCCAGCCGCTTCTGTGCCTCGCCAGACTCCAGCCGCTTCTGTGCCTCGTCAGACTCCAGCCGCTTCTGTGCCTCGTCAGACTCCAGCCGCTTCTGTGCCTCGTCAGACTCCAGCCGCTTCTGTGCCTCGCCAGACTCCAGCCACTTCTGTGCCTCGCCAGACTCCAGCCGCTTCTGTGCCTCGTCAGACTCCAGCCGCTTCTGTGCCTCGCCAGACTCCAGCCACTTCTGTGCCTCGCCAGACTCCAGCCGCTTCTGTGCCTCGTCAGACTCCAGCCGCTTCTGTGCCTCGCCAGACTCCAGCCACTTCTGTGCCTCGCCAGACTCCAGCCGCTTCTGTGCCTCGCCAGACTCCAGCCACTTCTGTGCCTCGCCAGACTCCAGCCGCTTCTGTGCCTCGCCAGACTCCAGCCGCTTCTGTGCCTTGCCAGACCCGTCAGCCTCCTGTCTCTGCCAGTTCTCAGCAAGTTGCTGTCAAGCCTCGCCCAGCTTCTGTTCCTGTCATGTCACGTCAGGCAGCTGCCGAGCCTCGCCAGGCTACCAACGTTGGTAAGCCTTGCCGAGGTCCTGTACCCAGATCCAAGAGACCTGAGTTTAGGGAAGTCACCTCTGATGTAGAGGGTACAGAGGATGACTCCCTTTCAGATTACATGGAGACCCTGCCAACTGAGCCCGCTGACGTGGACAGGGAGCCTGCCTTGCCCACGGATCCAGAACCTTATGAACCCATGGAGGTGACTGTGACCCACTTATCTCCTATCCAGACTGCCAAGCATCCTAATGGTGGTCCAGGAGGGCAATTCCCAGACCCCAACATAATATATGGATGTGATGCTCTGCCTGATAGAACCATTTCTTGTTCTCATAAGGATGTCAGGACTTTTTCTATAGCCTCTGATGGTTTCATTATACCGGACTCTGATCTTGCTGCGTATGAACAACGGCAGCCAGGAGGAAGGGCCCATTGCCCATCATCGAGGGAGTCGTCAACCGGCAGACCCATCGAGCCAGAGCCACCTATTGACTGTCCCACTCCTGAGGGCTGTGTATGGGCATCTAATGGAACGTTGGTCCGCAAAGAGGACCTTGAAATCTTTGAGCAGGCCCTTCTTGCCCATGGGGACATTTATGATGACTCAGACTCTGATGGGTGGTGATGACCTCCTAGCTGCTCCTGATTCAAGCCTATGCCCTAGGTGCCCAGAGTGCACCTTGTAAGGAGGGAGGTACTGTCATGCCTCAGCCCGAGAAGCCTGCTTATAGCCACGATATTGCTGTTGCTCCATGTCTGCGTCCACTCAGGGGTTAATACCTGTGCCAGCTCCTGAGTGGGTGTTCATATAACCTGGACACACCCTTCCTTCCAGGCTCTGTCACTTTGCTGTTTTCCCTGTGTATGTGAGGTCCTGTGAGCTCCCTCCTCCTGTCTGTCAGTATTATCCCTTGTTCTGTTGTATTCCTGTGTATCCAGTTGCTGGACTATATACTGCATAGCCCACTATCCTGTGGACTGGAGATCTGCCTGGGTTCCTGTGATTTACCATACCTGTGTACCTGCTGCCATAAGCCTTGGTGCTATTCCCGTGGAGTCTGCAGCTTCCTGACAAAGTGGCCCACTATCCTCTGGGGCCTAAAGACTTTATTGGCTGCCAGACATCCATCCTGTGTCTGCTGCTTAAGACCTTCAATCAAGGTATTGCTACCCAAGTGGAGTCTCCAGCATCTGACTATATAGCCCACCATCCTCTGCCGATATTATACGTTGCCTGTGCATATTGGATTTCCTATATACAAAGACTGTGTTGAGTGCTGTGTATTCAATATACATTTATTACCTGCATTCCAAGTCTCCTGTGTCTGCTTACCTACTCACCCCCAGCGCTTGGGATATAAACCTAAACATAAGGCCCTGCCATGGCGCCATCTTGGCTCGAGCCTGAGAGTTTGCTGGTATAGATTACGATGTCGTCTGTGTACATGTGTACAGTTGAGGCTTTGCAGACATTGGGCAGATCATTTATGAATATTGCGAATAGCAGGGGGCCAAGTATCAAGCCTTGGGGTACACTGCACGTGACTGGGAGGGGGAGGGAGGAGCTGCATAAATGGACAAATATTGTGACCGATCAGATACATATGATTGAAACCAGGTTAGCGTGTGATCACCAATACCAGAGTTTTTAAGTTTTTGTAATAGGATGCCATGGTCTACTGTGTCAAAGGCCTTGGCAAAATCAAGGAAGATGGCTCCAGTTAGGTTTCCTTGTTCCATGCCAGCTTGGATATCAGTACAAACTTTTAAAAGGGCAGTTGTAGTTGAATGATTTGGACAAAAGCCTGGTTGATCTGGGGTTAAATAGTTCCAATACTGATAATAACCACATAATGGAGTGTAGACACATTTTTCCATAATTTTTGACATTATAGGGAGCAATGATACTGGGCGGTAGTTGGATACCAAAGTCTTGTCTCCACTTTTATGTATAGGTACCACTCTCACAGTCTTCCAGAGTTTGGGTATGTATCCAGTTGCCAGTGATTCATTGATTATAGATGCAACAGGTTTTGCAATTGCTGGGATTTGATCAGGTCCAGACTGGTATTTAATTTTTTGATTTCAGAGAAGTTTAGTAATGACACTGACAGGTACTGGTCTAAAACTGAATTTCTCTCTGATACAGGGTCTTTGCACAGTTGGTGGGGCCTGACCTGTGTGCTGCCTTTCAGAATGCGTGTCATTTGCTAGCTTAGCAATCAGGGTGGTGGCACATCCAACAAAATAATCATTAAAAGGCATTTGCTACATCTAGGGGGTGTTGCAGGGTTTGGTTCTTACTTTGACAGCAGCCGGTTGGGATTGGATGGGGGATGATTGTATGTTACTTATGATTTTCCAAAAATTTCTAGGGTTTGATATTTTATTGTTTAGATTTTCATTGAGTATTAGGCTTTAGCCATTTTTGTTTGTTTTGAGCATGCATTATGCCATTTTTGGTATTCACAGTGATCGTTCCTGGAACCAGTGATACAGACCCCTTAAATGGCAATTTATTATAACATTGATCCAGTGATACAGACCCCTTAATGCAATTTATTTATAACATTGACTCAGTGATACAGACCCCTTTAATGCAATTTATCTATATATTTGATCCAGTGATACAGACCCCTTTAACGGCAATTTATTATAACGTTGATCCAGTGATACAAACCCCTTTAATGGCGAATTATTTATAACATTAATCCATAATCCTTTAAAACGTTCCTATTTAGCGAAGCCTACCACCCAACTCATGACGCAACCATCAATCACTCTCACCTTGCAGTCTTCTAGATTGTGAGTTCCTACGGGAATAGGGCCTTCATCTCCTCCTGTACTGTTTGTCAAATGTTGTTCAATGTATTGTAACCCTGTCTATATTGTGCCTATTGTACAGCGCTGCGGAATATGCTGGCGCTTTATAAATAAAGAATGATAATAATAATGATACAGACCCCTTTAATGGCAATTTATTTATAACATTAATCCAGTGATACAGACCCCTTTTAATGGTGATTTATTATAACATTGATCCAGTGATACAGACCCCTTTAATGACAATTACTTTAGGTTGTTCTTGGTTTGTTTTGATTCACCTGTCCACGAGTCAATAGTCACTTTTCCAATCCACAACCCTCTTTAAGCTCTTTCTCTCTCTCTCTATATCTATCTCTCACTCCTACTCTATCTCTCACTATTACAGGGTTATTCAGAGAGAGCCGATCTGGCCCCAAAATGTCACCGAACAGGGAATTTCACCATACGGTGACATTTTGGGGCCATTCGGCTATTCGAAGAGGAGGCAGTTCTCCAAATTTTGCCCGAACTGCCTGCAAGTACGGTGCCTGTTCGACGGCATTGAAATCCCCCATAGAGAAGCAATGGTTAATCTAGTTAGAGACACCGAACAGCAGAGAAAAGTTGCCGAATTGCCCTGCTGTTCGGTGGTTTCATTCGACAGGTTTATTCAGGCAAATCCCATAGGCTTCAATGTTAATGTTCCCGTTTTAATACAATATCTAATAAACCGTTTATTCTTTTAATCTGCAGCAAAAAGTTTCTTTATTTGTTGATTATTTTTTTTAGGATCTTTTAGGCATTTTTTCTTTTTTTAGTGACAGATCTTTTTATCTTCATTCATAGGATCTTATATGTAAATTCCAGACATTTTCGTTGAGTAGTTTTTTTGCAAACAGCGTTTAAATTCTGAAACTTTCAAGCGCATTGTGGGTTTTTTCTTTACCCAGTTCGTCAGCTTATCGGCTTTTTCCGGCGGCTGGTCTGCGCTGTGATAGGCGGCTTTTTCCAACGTGTTCGATGTGTTCTTTACAGCGGTTACGGCGGGTTTGCTTGGATTATCGGCAGGTTTTCGTGGGTTTTCGGCGGGCTTGCGGCGAGTTTTCCCTGCACTCCAGGGATCCTGTGGTGAATGCTGAATTCACCGCAGGGTGGGGAACTTTGATTCCCCGAAGTGCAGGGAACAAGAGAGCACCGAAATGTCGGTGACGTTTTGGTGCTCTCTGAATAACCCCCTTACCCTCTTTCTCTATCTCTCATTCTTATACTCTGTCTCTCACTCTTACTCTCTTTTTCTAGCTCTCACTCTCTACTCTTATACTCTCTCTACCTCTCACGCTCTTATTCTCTCTTTCATACTCTTTCTCTCAGACTTACTCTCTCGCTCACTCTTATTCGTTTACTGTCTCTCCTTCTCACTCTCGCTCACTCTTGGTCTCTTTCTGTCTCACTCTTGCTCCCTCTTAATCTCTTTTTGTCTCGCTCACTCTTAATCTCTGTCTCACTGTCTCTCTCACTCTCCCTCTTCCTCTCGCTCACTCTTACTCTCTCTCTTACTCGTTCACTCTCTCCCCTTCTCACGCTCTATCTATCGCTCATGTTTACTCTGTCTCACTCTCTCTTACTCTGTCTCTCTCCCCTCTCTTACTCTCTTTCTGTCTCTCTACCTCTCACTTTCTTTTTCCTACTCTTTGTCTCACTCTTACTTTCTTTATCCCTCTCTCTATCTTTACTCCTTTTCTGTTCCTCTCTTTTTCCTACTCTGTCTCACTATTACTCTCTATCTCTCTCTTGCTCTTAATCTATCTCTCTCTTATTCTCTCATTCTTAGGGCAATATTACATTCTTAATGCTAATCTTAGCACTAGCCACTCAGCTGTGTGAGCGTTAACGTTAGGTTAAGTGGCCCTAGCGCGGGCCGCCCATATTACAATCCAAACACTAACGGGTTAAAAAACCCATTAGCGCACCGGAAATTGCGTATTTCAGCGTGAGCTTACCGTACTTTGCACTCCCTATGCTTAACATAAGCAAGAGTCAATTAGTGTTAGTATTACAAAGTCCTAACGCTAATTACGTCCCACTAAGGTTACTGAAAAGTCACCCACAGCTTGGATTTCTGCGGAATCAGTCAGCACCAGCTTAAAAAAAGTCCCCAGTCTCCCTCCACGACCACTCCGCCAATCTGCAGGATCATGCGAAAGGTGAGATCCTACAGGTCATGTGTCCCGGCAGTTGAAGCCTCAATGGTGTCCTATGGACGCCATGGAGGGGATGCTCTGGATGGTGTGTTAGTGCTGCGTTGCAGGGCAGGCTGCCGAATCAGCGCCTGCCCCGTAATATGGTGCTAAAACGGGGACGCTAAGGAGAAACCTGCACGCTCACTTTATCCAGCTTAGTGTCCCTGTTTTAGTGGCCACTATGTGATATAGCCCTTAGTCTCTCCTACTCAATCTCTCACTCTTACTCTTTATCTCTTTCACACTCTCTCTACCTCTCGCACTCACTCATACTCTCTTCTTCCTACTTTTTGTCTCACTCTTA
Organism: Leptobrachium leishanense; assembly: GCA_009667805.1. NCBI lineage: Eukaryota > Metazoa > Chordata > Amphibia > Anura > Megophryidae > Leptobrachium > Leptobrachium leishanense. The sequence goes on along the minus strand of CM019067.1, from coordinate 316,738,451 downwards.
TTCTCTCTTGCTCTACCTCTCACTCAGTTACTCTTTCTCTTACTCTATATCTCCCTCCTGCTCTCTTAATGCTTTCTCTTTCTCTATTCTCACTCTCTAGCTCTCACTCTTACTCTCCCTTTCACAATCTTTCCATCCTTTAAAAAGGTGCTCAAAAAATACACATGATCTCATCAGGTGAAGGGACTTATTAGACATGTGGTGACATCACATGCACCTCATCTGTCAATCTGCACATGACCAGCAAGGCTGCCATTAGAATTCCTGATGCCCTTCATTCGGCGTTTGGGTAAAACCCTCCCAAAGCCATTTATGGTACTGATTATCTGGATCCCACAGTTGTATCTTTTACAAGGAGTCAAAGGCCTAAGCAGCTGATGGTGACCAGAGACCCTCAGCCATCATTTAGGGCCCAGGCCTTGTGTCTGGACTTCAGACAGGAGTTATACCTATCATTTGGCATTATAGGTGGTATTTCAATATCTACCTTACAATCCAGTCTACAGTGTCTTGCTACTTACCTCCAATCTAAAGGTTTCTTTTAACTCCAAATAGTTACCAAGACAAAATAAAGGATCAAAAACCCCATTATCAGAGAATCCGATGTCATACACCTGCATCTTTGGTGACTAACTGATGCAAAGCCACATCAACAAAGGTCTCCATCGTGGTAGCCCATGTAGGCTCGTGCCACACGTAAGTATTTTTTTTTCTGTCATGCACAACTAGAGTTGCCAGATCGGCCATGGTTTCCTGGACACATAATTTATTGATGCTGATCGGCAGTGCATGAAAAACGCCACCCTGCAGTATGTATAACTCATACGCTGCAGGTAAGAAACCATAAAGGAATCCCAGGTGACCTGCCTTGATTTCCTTCCGGCAGCATATAATTTATACAAGTTGCAGGGCAGCACTTTTCCCTGTGCTCCCCATCTGCATGAAATAGCAATATATGTCCAGAAAAACATGGCCGACCTGGCGACCCTATACACAAATAACAAACTCCCTACGTAATACTCTACAGGATATTATGCCAGAAACGTTCTCTTTTCAGACCGTGACATTTCAGATTTTAATATCCGTCGATGAATGGAGGAATATAGATGTGCCATTGATTTCTTTTCCCCCCAGATACGTTGTGGCACACAATACAAATAAACACGTCGACCTTTCAGAATGATGTGATTTAAATTTTTAAGAAGACATTTACGGCCATTCTCCGGAGTAATGTATAATATCGATCTAATCTGGTCGATTCACGCGGTGACTTTATCCCTGTTATGTCTCGTATTATAATTCCTAGAAGGCATTCATTCTGTTTGACTGAATCGTTCATCGCTTCAGAACATTCCTTGTTCGCATTTCTTTATTTATTTTTGTCACATTCGCAGCAATCGTGTTTTTTTTTATTTTTAAAAAGAGATTTCGATACCATGGATAGAAAGCCCAGTCATGTTTGAGCAGAATAATGGGATGTGCATGACCTTTTTTTTCATTTCGTTTCGTTTTTTTGCCCTGCAGTTTGCAGATATACTGCAGAGAGCTGCTGCCCTAATTAATGCAGCATATGAATCCACACACTGCTGGGAAGCGCCTCTCTGCGGTATAATTAATGCAGCATATGAATCCACACACTGCTGGGAAGCACCTCTCTGCAGTATAATTAATGCAGCATATGAATCCACACACTGCTGGGAAGCGCCTCTCTGTGGTATAATTAATGCAGCATATGAATCCACACACTGCTGGGAAGCACCTCTCTGCGGTATAATTAATGCAGCATATGAATACACACACTGCTGGGAAGCGCCTCTCTGCGGTATAATTAATGCAGCATATGAATCCACACACTGCTGGGAAGCGCCTCTCTGCAGTATAATTAATGCAGCATATGAATACACACACTGCTGGGAAGCGCCTCTCTGCGGTATAATTAATGCAGCCTATGAATCCACACACTGCTGGGAAGCGCCGCTCTGCGGTATAATTAATGCAGCATATGAATCCACACACTGCTGGGAAGCGCCGCTCTGCAGTATAATTAATGCAGCATATGAATCCACACACTGCTGGGAAGCACCACTCTGCGGTATAATTAATGCAGCATATGAATCCGCACACTGCTGGGAAGCACCGCTCTGCAGTAAAATTAATGCAGCATATGAATCCACACACTGCTGGGAAGTGCCTCTCTGCAGTATAATTAATGCAGCATATGAATCCGCACACTGCAGGGCAGCAGCTCTCTGCAGTATAATTAATGCAGCATATGAATCCACACACTGCTGGGAAGCACCTCTCTGCAGTATAATTAATGCAGCATATGAATCCACACACTGCTGGGAAGCACCTCTCTGCAGTATAATTAATGCAGCATATGAATCCACACACTGCTGGGAAGCACCTCTCTGCAGTATAATTAATGCAGCATATGAATCCACACACTGCTGGGAAGCACCACTCTGCGGTATCATTAATGCAGCATATGAATCCACACACTGCTGGGAAGCACCACTCTGCGGTATCATTAATGCAGCATATGAATCCACACACTGCTGGGAAGCACCGCTCTGCAGTAAAATTAATGCAGCATATGAATCCACACACTGCTGGGAAGCGCCTCTCTGCAGTATAATTAATGCAGCATATGAATCCGCACACTGCAGGGCAGCAGCTCTCTGCAGTATATAATTAATGCAGCATATGAATCCACACACTGCTGGGAAGCAACTCTGCGGTATAATTAATGCAGCATATGAATCCACACACTGCTGGGAAGCACCTCTCTGCAGTATAATTAATGCAGCATATGAATCCACACACTGCTGGGAAGCACCTCTCTGCGGTATAATTAATGCAGCATATGAATTATACCGCAGAGAGGCACTTCCCAGCAGTGTGTGGATTCATATGCTGCATTAATTATACTGCAGAGAGGTGCTTCCCAGCAGTGTGTGGATTCATATGCTGCATTAATTATACTGCAGAGAGGCGCTTCCCAGCAGTGTGTGGATTCATATGCTGCATTAATTATACCGCAGAGAGGTGCTTCCCAGCAGTGTGTGGATTCATATGCTGCATTGAAAAATATAGGTTAAAAAAGCCTTGTTTCTTTAAAAAAAAGTTATAAAACCTAAAATTTAACCCCAAAAAATCCTAAAAAAATAAATGTGTAAACAAACTTCTATTCTATTGGTAGTAATCTACTTCCCATTCTTGAATACGCAATAAAAAACCAACTGATCTAAGGCTAGGGTCAGACGAGCGTGATTTCTACGGACTGTACGTCCGTGCAGTACGGACATCGTCAGTGCGGATGACGCAGTAGTGGCCACACAGTCCGTTTTTTCACTGAAGTTATTTTTGACGGATGTAGGAGGGAAAAATAAATTACAATGAAAAAACATTCTGTCCGTCAAAAATGCTGGACGTATAAATGCAGTCCGTCTGACCATGCTCCATCACTCACACACAAAGCTATGCGGACGTTGTGGACGCAGGGCCGTCTTTAACGCGGGGCAAAAGGGGCAGCTGCCCCGGGCCCAGTCATTGCTGAGGGGCCCAAAGCAGCTGCCCCTTGGGCCCGCATAAATGCCTATCACCGAATCCGACTTGTTAATTTTCAACTCCGGTATGAATCCGGTGCTGATTTTACACGAAGTCCGACTGTCACACTGCGCTGCGGGCCCCTGCCTGTCGTCACCATCTGACTGACTGAGTGAGGGGCCGTGCTGCTAGCTGCTGCAGCGTGCGTGCCTCCCAGTGAACACTCACGCTGTATTGGCGCCGCCCTCGGTACCTACCACGTGACGCGAGGCGTCGCGCAGGTGCAGCACATCCCCGCACGTCTCACTGGTGGCTGCACAGCACAACGGAGGAGGCCAGCAGCCGCTCAGCCAGCACATTACTCGCAGGAGTCAGACTCTGAAGACCATAGTGCCGCCGGGTCTAGAAGGATTCCCTGCAAAGGCAGGCCAGCACACTATTTCTCGGTCAGTTGTTAACAGGCAGCGATTTTATTATTATGTATGTCAGTCTTCAATAATTTTAATGCTTCTAATCGCTTGACCAGATTGTATATACTGGTGCTAGAGGGCCAGCATTTGATTAAAATCTTTGTAATTGGATATCGGAAATTATATATCCAATATATATGTTTGTATATGTTTTTTGTTTTAAAGTTAATTAAGAGGAAGGAGGACTGTAATGGATGAGGGCCGGCAGATGAGGAGACACAATGTAGGCCCTTGGGGAGGGGGGTTGAATAAATTGATATATTGGGGCTGGGGGTGAATAAAGTGATATACTGAGGCTTGGAGGGGCGGATAAATTGATATACTGAGGCTTGGAGGGGGATAAAGTGATATACTGGGGCTTGGAGGGGTGGATAAATTGATATACTGAGGCTTGGAGGGGGATAAATTGATATACTGGGGCTTGGAGGGGGATAAATTGATATACTGGGGCTTGGAGGGGGATAAATTGATATACTGGGGCTTGGAGGGGGATAAATTGATATACTGGGGCTTGGAGGGGGATAAAGTGATATACTGGGGCTTGGAGGGGTGGATAAATTGATATACTGAGGCTTGGAGGGGGGATAAATTGATATACTGGGGCTTGGAGGGGGGATAAATTGATATACTGGGGCTTGGAGGGGGATAAATTGATATACTGGGGCTTGGAGGGGGATAAATTGATATACTGGGGCTTGGAGGGGGATAAATTGATATACTGGGGCTTGGAGGGGGGATAAATTGATATACTGGGGCTTGGAGGGGGATAAATTGATATACTGGGGCTTGGAGGGGGGATAAATTGATATACTGGGGCTTGGAGGGGGATAAAGTGATATACTGGGGCTTGGAGGGGTGGATAAATTGATATACTGAGGCTTGGAGGGGCGGATAAATTGATATACTGAGGCTTGGAGGGGGATAAATGATATACTGAGGCTTGGAGGGGGATAAATGATATACTGAGGCTTGGAGGGGTGGATAAATTGATATACTGAGGCTTGGAGGGGGATAAATTGATATACTGAGGCTTGGAGGGGGATAAATTGATATACTGGGGCTTGGAGGGGGATAAATGATATACTGGGGCTTGGAGGGGGGATAAAGTGATATACTGGGGCTTGGAGGGGTGGATAAAGTGATATACTGGGGCTTGGAGGGGTGGATAAAGTGATATACTGGGCTTGGAGGGGGGATAAATTGATATACTGAGGCTTGGAGGGGGGATAAATTGATATACTGGGGCTTGGAGGGGGATAAATTGATATACTGGGGCTTGGAGGGGCGGATAAATTGATATACTGAGGCTTGGAGGGGGATAAATTGATATACTGAGGCTTGGAGGGGGATAAATGATATACTGGGGCTTGGAGGGGGATAAATTGATATACGGGCTTGGAGGGGCGGATAAATTGATATACTGAGGCTTGGAGGGGATAAATTGATATACTGGGGCTTGGAGGGGTGGATAAAGTGATATACTGGGGCTTGGAGGGGGGATAAATTGATATACTGAGGCTTGGAGGGGGGATAAATTGATATACTGGGGCTTGGAGGGGATAAATTGATATACTGGGGCTTGGAGGGGCGGATAAATTGATATACTGAGGCTTGGAGGGGGATAAATTGATATACTGGGGCTTGGAGGGGGATAAATTGATATACTGGGCTTGGAGGGGTGGATAAAGTGATATACTGGGGCTTGGAGGGGTGGATAAATTGATATACTGAGGCTTGGAGGGGATAAATTGATATACTGGGGCTTGGAGGGGGATAAATTGATATACTGGGGCTTGGAGGGGTGGATAAAGTGATATACTGGGGCTTGGAGGGGGATAAATTGATATACTGAGGCTTGGAGGGGGGATAAATTGATATACTGGGGCTTGGAGGGGTGGATAAATTGATATACTGGGGCTTGGAGGGGATAAATAGATATACTGGGGCTTGGAGGGGGATAAATTGATATACTGGGGCTTGGGGGTGAATAAATTGATATACTGGGGCTTGGAGGGGGATAAATTGATATACTGGGGCTTGGAGGGGGATAAATTGATATACTGGGGCTTGGGGGTGAATAAATTGATATACTGGGGCTTGGAGGGGGATAAATTGATATACTGGGGCTTGGAGGGGGATAAATTGATATACTGGGGCTTGGGGTGAATAAATTGATATACTGGGGCTTGGGGGGTTTTAATAAATTGATATACTGGGGCTGGGGGGGGTTGAATACACGCTACACATTACAGTGAGTTATTTCTGTGGAGCTCTGAGATACGTTCATATATGCTGTTAGTTTTATTGCTGTGCAGCTCTGATACGTTCATACACCACACATTGCTGTGAGTTTTATCGCTTTGGAGCTGTGATACGCTCATACAGTGAACATTGCTGTGAGTTCTATTGCAGCAGAGCTCTGTGATACACACACATACACATACACACACATTGCACAGTACTGTGAGTTTTATTGCTGTGGAGCTCTTGAAAGTGTTGGGTAGTTATGCGGTGGGCAGGGCTTTTGGGTGGGGGGGGCCCAAGAAAATGTTTGCCCAGGGTCCAATCAATATTAAAGACGGGCCTGTGTGGACGTGGCGCACTCTGCACGTCCGTTCTAGCAGTATTACGTTCTTGCCTAACCTGCGTCCGTTTGCAGCGTCCGTCAGCCTCCGCACTTCTGTGCGGACGTACTTCGTGTGTGGGGCTCCATTTAACACAATTGTATGCTATCACGGACGTACTTATGTGCGGCAACACGGACGTTAACACTGCGTTCGTCTGACCCCAGCCTGAATCACCCGAATCGATCCGAATCGCGCCGAAATTTCGGATCGTTCTGAAATTTTCGGATGGTCAATATTTCGTTTTCGGAAATGCTCCCGAATTATGAAAATGGTGAATTTCATTCGAATCTTGATTCGGAACGAAACGAATTGCACATCTCTACAAGCGACCAGGTTATCCTCAGCATCAGATGTGTGCACAGTGCAAAATACTCATTATCAGGGTTATTCAAAAAATGCCAAAATTCCACGGCAAACAACATATCTAATTTAATAACTTTGCTAGAAACTATCGTGGGAACACCGGGCGGAAACCACATTCAAAATTACAATGAGGACTACGGTGGACAACTCGGCAAGCGCAAAGGTGGAAAGAGCAGTAAAAAGTACAACAAACAATGATAGCAGTTCCCTTAATGGAGAATTCACCGTAGTCTCACCATACTTGATCCACCAGCATTTGCCATTATAAAACTACCATTCTTCCAATGACAGAGCAGTGGTTAGTGACGAAGAAGGCCTATCGGGCCAAAAACATTCCTTATGTTGCTCCCTTCACATCCCTATTGTTCAAGTATTCCTGCCAGCAATAAGCTGTGCCGCCTACTGGATTTATTGGTCTACCAGACTAATGAGCAACACCACCGGGAGGTAGGTTAGAAATGAAAGAACGTAGACGGATAGTGGCTATTTAGACCATTGATCAAGGATGTTGAGCAGACGTAGCATAGCTTCCGCAGGTTCCCCCAGGCAACCCTACCATCTGGAAGGAAGATGGCAAGCAAAGACAGTAAGGCACCTTTGGGCAATCGTTAAGTTAAGCATCAGGGTGCTATGACTCAGTAGGACACAAAGGGGAACTTTACACATCATTCATAATATGTAAAAAGTAAAGTTAGATTCTGAGCTTTATTTATTGTTTGTTTTTTCAATTGTGTCTAAGAAACATTAACTAAAATCGATGTAAGAGGCTTTGCAAATAATTTTATTGTTACCTGAAGATCTATTTTTTTTATATCAATGTGGACATTTATCTGCTTTAGTTAGATTTCAGTTTTGGTAAAGTGTGGGATTAAGTCACGTTAGCTTGCAGAAGCTATGGTAACTATGGAAGCACAACGTCTTTCTACCTGGTGTGAAGGTAAGAATGACAAAGGCTGAGAAGCCAAGAGCTTTGGTGAAAGCATGATGTCTTATTATTGATGAGGAAGCATGATGGGTTGAACCAACACTATTGAAGGACTAAGGTTGAAAATAATGTGATATAGACCCTTCGACTTGCACACCTTCACTATCAAAGGATTTTCCAGAAAACCATTGCCAGGAACCAGTTTTTTTTTGTTGGGAAAATCATTTTTAATTAATTATACAGTAATAAATATTTGGGAATATTACTAGAGTATTTCTTACTGTAATAACATATTTGGCAGGTGGATGTCCCCATCTGCTGTTCAAAATGAGTTACTGCAGTTCTGGTTTCCTGCAGGATCAGGTGGGGAGATGACGGAGACATTCCCAGCTGGTTTTAGCATTAGCACCTCGTGTATCAAGCACACGGTGCTAAAAGATTAGGAGGCATGTTCTGGGACGCAAATGCAAATTAATTTTGTATGCAATAAAGAAAATTCCTTTGCTCTGCTCCTGTCAGGATCGTGGGGATGGCACCTGGGTGGCACCTGGATGGCAGGGGTATGAGCCCAGGATGCAGTGTCCTGCACTGAATAGCAGATGGGAAGGGGTATGGAGGATGATATGGAAATAAACTGACCGGATGATTCTCAGAAGGATGATGGTGGAGTTGCAGGAAACATAAATAATAAACAGGAACAGATTGGTACAGCAGAGCAGCGAGTTAGTAGCACCTCACTCTCTCAGCACAAGAGCTGTAATGATCCAGCAAAGGTCTGGCTGGGGCGTGACGCCTTTATCTGTGTGCCTGTGTGTGTGTGTGTCAGGTGTTTTAACTGTTACTTTGCTGGTTTGCATGACAGGAGCAGAACATGAAGTGTACAACCAGAGGGGGTTCCAGAATGGCTACAGCCAGGGATCCTGACAGTACCCTCCCCCTTACGGTCACACACTGGGTGACCCAGAACTGGCTGTAGCTGGACATCAGCGGGCAGGAGAATACGTCCAATTGCCTGTTACAGGGTCCTGTGTGGGTATAACGAAGATCCCCTGGACAGTATAAGAAACCCGGGTCTTCAGGTGGAGACTCAGGATGTGTACGAGTGCCACAGTCGCGTAGACTCCTGAAAACAGAGGGACACCGGTAGGAGGCAGGGTTACCAGGGAACTTCGTGCCCACATAGGCATATGGCATAGGGACAGGTGTATCCTGGGTTCCTCCAGCATTAGGTATGGTAACACAGGTCAGGAGATGGTTCTTCCTCTGTTTTCTCCGCGCCTAAGGCTAGGGTCAGACTGAGGCAGTGTGAACGCGCGTTCTGGCGCACTTAATCACGGCCGTGCTAGCAGATGCCGGGCAATGACAGCCAATATACGAAGTACGGTCGCACAAAAGTCCGGCTGCGCAACGCAAGTGGAAAATGAACGCATTTTTTCGAGAACGTTAAACCACTAGTACTGACGTACAGAGTGCGCTGCGTCCGCTAGCGGCGTGTGTGCGTGAATTGGAGACATCAGACGCTGCTAATGTCCGGCCAACATAACGTCCAGATGCAAGAAGTGTTTTATTGATGATCCGTACAAAATCACGGATGAAACTGCGCATAGTATGACCGCTATTGCGTGTTCCGTGAAAAAATACGTCCATTCTTCGAACGCACATTTTCACGGACAACGTGAAAAATGCGTTAGTCTGACCCTAGCCTTAGATCTGGACTTCTTACAGGTGTCACCCTCCAGGGTGTTGGGGACAACAGAATTGTTCATCATGCTGATACCCACATTTTCAGATGGCACCAAGGTAGGTATGTAGTCCTCACAGCTATTCGATTCATGAGCGGACTCCTCACTGGGTGTATAGAGGTTATGCCAAGCGCTCATTTGGGGTGAGGTGGTGGCAGCCTCCACCCCTTCCTCCCTGGTAAGTAAGCTGTCCTGGGTGGTACCCCTTGGTACTTGCTCGGAATCTGAATAATCCATGGATAGATGGCCAAATGGCACTAATTCACATAGAGGGTCATAACCAGTATCTTCAATCTCATAGATGGCCAGATCTTGTTGGCTGGGAGTGGTGGGAGTTGTAGTTTCACCTGGAACCTGTATAAGCATAATGTCCATTGCTTCTGGTTCCACAGATGTAGTTTCAAAGTCCATGGGAATAACTGGATCTGATTCTACTGGCATATTGGTCTCTTCATCCATATGAATTTAAGACTCCTCCTGATCATAGATGGACTCCAGAGATACCCAGTGGTTCCTGGGTGCAGCGGGCACGGATCTTCTGGGGACAGGTCTGGGCGCAGGAGGTTTTCTTGGTACAGGTTTGGGGGGAGGATGTGGTTTTGGGGACCTCTATGGCACAGGAGGTTTTCTGGGTGTAGGCTCTCGTGCAGTAACTCCCCTGGGGGCCGGTTTGGGCAAGGGTACCGGCTTAGGTGCCGCAGGTCTCTCTGAAGCAGGTTTAGGCATAGAAGCAGGCCTGGAAGCCTGGGTTTGCTTCAGAGTTCTAAGCACTGGAGCATGCTTGGGAGTTGCAGCAGACTGAGGCCCAGATGCTTGTTGTTTAACTGTAGGTCTGGATGATTTTAATGGGCAATTGGATATCCAGTGAGATTCTGCCCCGCAATACAAGCACAAATTGTTAGTCTGTCTCCGGGTTCATTCTTCACGGGACAGGGGTTCTCTGTGCTTGTTAGCTGCAGGAATGCACTCCTTAGTCGAGGAGCCCCAAATATCTTGCAGCAATTTCACCAGGGAGTCAGCCAGATTTTTAAACAGTTCCTGGAAGGTCCTTTTCAGTAACTCCACCATAAAGTGCAGCACTGCGGGCTCATTTGTATTTGGATGGATCATTCTGTCAGGATCGTGGGGGTGGCACCTGGATGGCAGGGGTATGAGCCCAGGATGCAGTGTCCTGCACTGAATAGCAGGTGGGAAGGGGGTATGGAGGATGATATGGAAATAAACTGACCGGATGATTCTCAGAAGGATGATGGTGGAGTTGCAGGAAACATAAATAATTAACAGGAACAGATTGGTACAGCAGAGCAGCGAGTTAGTAGCACCTCACTCTCTCAGCACAAGAGCTGTAATGATCCAGCAAAGGTCTGGCTGGGGCGTGAAGCCTTTATCTGTGTGCCTGTGTGTGTGTCAGGTGTTTTAACTGTTACTTTGCTGGTTTGCATGACAGGAGCAGAACATGAAGTGTACCACCAGGGGGGGTTCCAGAATGGCTACAGCCAGGGATCCTGACAGCTCCTGTAGAACACCATATCAATATAACTGAATATCGGGGGCACCAGCAGGTGACTTGGAGAACGAGTATAGTCGATCTTGGTAGTGAAGGGGTTAAACGTTACACCTATAATATCTTCAGTAAGAACTGTCACCATTGCAGGTATACCTAGCATGTAAACCTAACCAGCTCTACCTATAATGGTCCTAAGAATGGCCGAGTAAACCTAGTCTAATAACCAAGCCAAGGTCTGGGATAGAGATAAGTAATCAGACAAGCCTGGGTCAAGGTGCAATGATAGCAAACCATAGTCAGCAAAACAGAAACAAACTAGGATTTGCAAAAACAAACACAGCAAGCAGGCATGAGAGGTCAGAAACCATGCCATGGTAACTTCCTGAGGAAGATGAAGGGGATAGGACACTCCTATTGGCTAAGCAAAACGAGGTATTATAGCTCACAAGCAAGGAACGTGTTTAGACACAGTGTGAGTGAGCGTCACCAGAATGATGCAGCTGAAAAACGTTTCGACATTGATGCACAAAAGGATGATGCATGGACAAGGAAGCGTTCTCAGAAGAGTAGGAAGTTTAATTTCATGGACTCAAGCAGGTGTCACGAGGAATCAGCAGTGAGATAAGGAGTCTCAGCATTTGCAGACTTAGCAACCTGTGTGGTGCAAACATTGGCGACCAGCTGGAGGATGTAATATGAAACACGGTCAGTGGGTGGTTGTGTCACCAGGAGAGGATATCTGGTCTGCAGAGTAGTACAGAATCAATATCCAAAAAAACCTGGTCACAGTATAAACCCGAGGTCAGGGGGACAACATAAATCAGCATACTCATGGTCACCTAGTAAAGATCTAAGGGTTGGAGAAAGCAGCATAGTCAAGCAGAGATCCCGGGATAGAGAAGATCAGTGTGGTCGAGTTCACAAGCAGAGATCCAGGGATAGAGATCAGCATGGTTGAGTTCACAAGCAGAGATCCAGGGATAGCGAGATCAGCATGGTTGAGTTCACAAGCAGAGGTCCAGGGATTCAGCGTGGTCCAGTTCACAAGCAAATGTCCAGGGATAGAGAGATCAGCATGGTCGAGTTCACAAGCAGAGGTCCAGGGATAGAAATATCAGCGTGGTCGCGTTCACAAGCAGAGATCCAGGGATAGAGAGATCAATGTGGTCGAGTTCACAAGCAAATGTCCAGGGATAGAGAGATCAGCGTGGTCGAGTTCCCAAGCAGAGGTCCAGGGATAGAGAGATCAGCGTGGTTGAGTTCCCAAGCAGAGGTCCAGGGATAGAGAGATCAGCGGGGTCAAGTTCACAAGCAGAGGTCGGTACACACAATACGGCAATATAATAAAATAAACACTAGCTCTTCTTTTATGCTGGGATCAGCCTGTCTCTGCCGTGTGACGTTGGGACGCCGTTGCTCATCATCTCCGTGCCTCGAGTCCTGGATGATGTAAATAGCCGGCTGGGGCACGTGGCGTGCATGTATCGGTCCTGTTGGGCTGCAAGATGGCGTCTGCGTCTGGGGGCAGAGGTGAGAGACACCTGTGCGACCCACCCAACTAACAGAGCTTTGAGAGGGGCCATGGTGGACCGTGTGAGGGAGACTGAGAGGAGGCCGTGGCCGACGGCTTCTTGTCACAAGGCGGGAACCGCTACAGCTTATACGATAAGAACATCTTCTAGAAAGATGAACAAGAAACCTACGGTCTCATTCCCTGGTCTGCAAGAATCCCAGACATCAATGTTTGAAACAGTACCAAAGACAGACATGGACATGCACAAGGCTATCATTTTGATAAACGTCATGCTTTTTGAAGAGCTATATGTCATATTTTTCGTCACACTTTTTGGAATAGATATCCCTGGTTTAGTATAATTAAATATATATATTTAGAACATGCCAACTTTGACTAAATACAAGTCACGTCGTCCTGTAGGGGTGCAGATAACCGGGGGCCGATAAAGTTTCTGTTTTGTACACAGAACAATTAATCATATGGACGTCTCAAATTAGCAGGTATATTGCTCATACGGTCCGAAGAATCAGTTACTTAAAAGCTCAATCAATACATTGTGGCGTAAAAGCAATCAAAGTTCTATATTTGGGGATATTGATCAGGACTCAACTGTAGCTGAACAACAAGTTTTGCTTTCCTGAAACCTTATTTTTTAACTTGATCGTGTAAAGCCCATACATTAATAATCCCCAACCTCAGGTCAGCACACATGGAACCTGAGACATGTCGACTGGTGAATGATAAATTATATATCCCGGGGAAGCAGCACATATCCTCATCATAACCTATAATATAAGAGCCAGGAGTATTTGAACAGAGGGGAAATGCGAGAATGAATTACACAAACAAAGCCTCGCTCAAAAAAGAACAAAACACCTGCACATATAAATATACAGTATCTCATGGAAGTGAGTTAACCCCTCACATTTGTGTAAATATTTTATTATATCTTTTCATGTGACACACTGAAGAAACTACACTTTGTTACAATGTAAAGTAGTGAGTGCGCAGCTTGTGTAACAGTGTGAATTTACTGGCCCCCCCAAAATAACTCAACACACACAGCCATTAATGTCTAAACCGCTGCCAACAAACGTGACTACACCCCTAAGAGAAAATGTCCAAATTGGGCCCACAGTGTCAATATTTTGTGTGGCCACCATTATTTTCCAGCACTGCCTTAACCCTCTTGGGTATAGAGTTCACCAGAGCTTCACAGGTTGCCATTGGAGTCCTCTTCCCCTCCTCCATGATGACATGACGGAGCTGGTGGATGTTAAATACCTTGCGCTCCTCCACTTCCGTTTGAGGATGCCCCTCAGATACTCAATAGGGTTTAGGTCTGGAGGCACGCTTTGCAGTCCATCACATTTACCCTCAGCTTCTTTAGCCAGGCAGTGGTCATCTTGGAGGTGTGTTTGGGGTCGTTATCATGTTGGAATACTGCCCTGCGGCCCAGTCTCCGAAGGGAGGGGATCATGCTCTGCTTCAGTATGTCACAGTATATGTTGGCATTCACGGTTCCCTCAATGAACTGTAGCTCCCCTCATGCAGTCCCAGACCGTGACGCTCCCACCACCATACTTGACTATAGGCAAGATACACTTTTTATTTTTTTGAGAAAGGATTTTACCAGGAAGGATACATTGAGATTTCTCTCGTTTTCAAGTATATCCTGGGTGGTGAGTATGTACCGTTAGGTGTCTTGCCCAAGGACACTTACTGGAGAGGTGCTTGCTGGGATCGAACCCATGACTCCACAGGCTCTCTCCGCACACTTGTCTTTGTACTCCTCACCTGTTTGCCTCCACACGCGCGTGACACCATCTGAACCAAATAAGTTTATTTTGGTCTCATCCAGTAATCCAGTTGGTTCCAGTAATCCATGTCCTTAGTCTGCTTGTCTTCAGCAAACTGTTTGCAGGCTGAAGCAGAGCATGATGCCCTTCCCTCGGATACTGGGCCGCAGGGCAATATTCCAACATGATAATGACCCCAAACACACCTCCAAGGCATCCACTATCCAGACCAGAATCCCATAGATTTCAATGTAAATATTCCCATTTTTATTCGATATCTATTAAACCGCTTATTCTTTTAATCTGCAGCAAAAAAGTTTCTTTATTTATTCTTTAGGAATTTTTTAGGCATTTTTTAAATTTTTTTTGAAAAATTTTTTTTCTGTCTTTTCTATAGCTTATGCGCTGATTTGGTTTCTCTGGTGCAGTACATATTGTGTGATAGTTTTCTTCTTTTATCTTCACAGGTACCAGTGGCTTTTTTGAGGCCACTTTGGGACAGTATTCACGAGGCAAAACAGAATGGCTCTACTGTTTAATATTTATATGGTCTATTGCTGTATTGTTTCATACTATATGTGCCTCTATACACCCAAAGCTGTTTGAATTTTTCATATTTAGGATACCTAATATTCAAGTTTTATTAACATACATTGGTTTCCTACTTCGCAGCTATATTGAATCTGTCTTTTTCATATTACCCATGCGCTCCCATATGCCTTTATACATTTAGTTTTCTACATATCTTTTTTAGGCCTGTGTAACTATGTTATGTGATATTGTTGTTAGGTGTAGCCATTAAAAGCCTCTGTATGCAGAATATATGTACATTGCTTTGCCATAAAAATGTCACCTATTGTGATTCCGGCAGGCATTCGCCGTGGCATCGTTTCAATAAACTCATTTATTGGCGTCTTGTGTTGATGATGGGAGAGTCGCGGCGCTGCGTAAAGTCTTCTCCAGCACATTATCCCAAAGATTAACCTCAATGGGGTCAAGGTCTGGACTGTGCGGTGGCCAATCCATGTGTGGAAATGATTAGTGATGGGCCGAACACCCCCGTGTTCGGTTCGCATTCGAACTCGAACACCTGAAAAATTTTGACTGCGAACTCGAACACAATTCGAACACCATGCAAGTCAATGGGGCTCAAACGTTCGAAAAATTAAGGTCCCCTCCAAGAGGGCATATATGCAAGATATTGGTCATAAAAGGTGTATGGGGATCCGGGTACTACCATGGGGGACAGGAAACCATGGGGGAAAAAAATGTTTTTAACCCTTTCACTGCTGAGTGCTGAGCCATTTAGGCTGGGGTCAGACGAAAGCAGTTTTAACGTGCGTTTAGACGCACTAAATCACGGCCGTGCTAGCAGCAAATGACGTCCAATGCCGGGGAACACACGAAGTACGGCCGCACGAAAGTTCGTCCGTGCAACGCAAGTGGCAAACGAACGCATTTTTTCTAGAACGTCAAACTGCTAGTACGGACGTACAGAGTGCGCTGCGTCCGCTAGCGGCGTGTGTGCGTGATTGGGAGACGTCAGACACTGCTAATGTCCGGCCAACATAACGTCCAGACACAAAAAGTGTTTTATTGATGATCCGTACAAAATCACGGACGAAAAGGCGCATCGTATGAGCGCTATCGCGTATTCCGTGAAAAAATGCGTCCATTCGTTCGAACGCACTTTTTCACAGACAACGCGAAAAATGCGTTAGTCTGACCCTAGCCCTACCCGCTGTCCGCTGAGCTAATTTTTACTGCTTTTGCTCATGTTTAAACGCGATTTGAAGCCATGGGAAATATTTGATCAACAATGAGTGGGAAATGTTTGACCAGCAATGAGTGGGAAATGTTTGACCAACAATGAGTGGGAAATGTTTATGAATCCCATATAGTCCCACAAATATTCCCGTTTTAATACAATATCTAATAAACCATTTATTATTATATTCTGCAGTAAAGAGTCTCTTTATTTTTAGATTTTTTTAGGATCTTTTAAGCATTTTTTTGGAATTTTTTGGCAAACTTTTTTTTTTTCTCAAACTTTCCGCGAACGGCCCGAAAACTTCGAAGTTCGTGAACTTTCGATCAGTCGATGTTCGAATCGAACTTCGAACCGGCAGCCCATCCCTAAAAATGATGTCCCATGCTCCCTGAACCACTCTTGCACAATTTAAGCCTGACGAATCCTGGCATTGCCATCTTGGAATATGCCCGCTATGCCATCAGGGGCGAAAAAACCATTGATGGAAAAACCTTCTCATTCAGTATATTCAGGGAGTCACATGACCTCATTTTATGCTGACACATATTAATCACTGCAGTAATTATCCAATGGAAGGCGAGCACCTATTGGTTTAGTTACATCCAGATAGGGACTTTTTTTTTGGCCAGGAAGTGTATTTCTCTATATAAAACATAAAAAATATATATAATGTATTATTCTAGAAAACTGAGAAATCTGGAAATCTGGCAAGAAGTGAATCTCAGAATAGACTGGAACAAGTAGAGAAGTAAATAAAATAAATACAAAAATGAGTTCATACTGTAAAGAATCCTGAATAAATTATTCCCTGCGTGTGTAAAGACATTATTTATTTGCAAGTCATCTTTAGCAAAGAAATCCACATCACATACATTGTGTCAGTGAAAACAGTGTCTGAGTTAGTGAAGAAAATAGTCTATTGCAGCCTGACATGAAGGTGATACTTTGCACCTGTCAGAGAATCAAGGACAGACAGAAAGAACTGTATCAGTAATTATGTTTGAAGTGAAGGGCAGGTGGATGCTTTAGCTTAGTCTGCAAAATGCATCCCTGCATTAATGGAAATCGTTACTGGGCAACTCACGGAGATATATAAAGAATAGAGACGTTAATAGATAACCGTGTATAAAAAGGATGATTTCTGAATGTGCAGTACATCTATCTATCCACCTATCTATCTATATCTATCCATATCTATCTATCTATCTTTGTATGTATGTCAGTGGTGTATTTAGGTTTTGTGCTGCCCTAGGCCTGACTAAACTCGTGCACCCCCACATTTAAATTTGAGGCACCCCCTCCTGTCAAGGGCACACCTCTTCCTGGTTAATCCCCACCCTTCCTCTTTAAGCTCCACCTTTTCCTCTTAGAGCTCCGCCTTTTCCTCTCTTTATATTAAAAGTGGATACCAAGTGCCTACTTGTATATTTTGTATACCATTTCAAATGTATCTATTGAGATAAATAAAATTATGAAATGTTTAAATTCAAGCATTTTTACAAAGAACAGCCACGCATGTCAAGTATACTGGAACACAGCCGCTCTAATAATCCACAGAAACGTGCACTGCATATGAACGTATCACAGAGCTGCACAGCAATAAAACTCACAGTAATGTGCAGTGTGTATGAGTGTATCCCAGAGCTCCAGGACAATAAAACTCACAGTACTATGCAGTGTGTATCACAGAACCCACAGCAATAAAACTCCCAGCAATGCAATGTTTGGTGTGTGTCAGCGTATCAGAATCCACAGCAATAAAAATTCCAGCAATGCAATGTGCAGTGTGTATGAGTGTATCAGAATCCACAGCAATAAAACTCCCAGTAATGCAATGTGCGCGTCAGCGTATCAGAATCCACAGCAATAAAACTCCCAGCAATGCAATGTGCGGTGTGTATGCGTGCATCAGAATCCACTGCAATAAAACTCCCAGCAATGCAATGTGTGGTGTGTGTCAGCGTATCAGAATCCACAGCAATAAAACTCCCAGCAATGCAATGTGTGGTGTGTGTCAGCGTATCAGAATCCACTGCAATAAAACTCCCAGCAAGCCGAGTGTATATGAGCACACAGCAATTATTTATTCTACATTTACCGGCCTCTGTCCGCAGTAGGGCTGTGTGCAGAGTCAGCAGGGACTGTGTACAGACTCAGCAGGAGGTCCCTCCAGGCCACGTTAGGATCACGGCTGTGCCTGTGCGTGGAGCCATCTTGTCAGCAGTGGGGTGCCACTGCCAGAGGGTGCACCGTGGCTTTGATTCCCTTCCCAGTGGGTGTTCAGTCCAGAATAGAGTGACAGTCCATGTTAATGAAAGGGCGGGCAGCTGCGTGCATGCGTGTCACGTGGTTCAGCCAGTCAGGTGGTACTGAGACTCCGTACCACCTGACTGGCCGGACCGAGTGTGACCTGCACGCAAGCAGCCTCACCAGGAGCCAGGCAGCTCAATGACAAATT
The DNA here is from genome assembly GCA_009667805.1 of Leptobrachium leishanense. NCBI lineage: Eukaryota > Metazoa > Chordata > Amphibia > Anura > Megophryidae > Leptobrachium > Leptobrachium leishanense. The sequence goes on along the minus strand of CM019067.1, from coordinate 316,719,724 downwards.
TCTATCACTGCAGTGCTGGTTAAGGAAAGGTCCACTTTAACAGCAGTAAGCAGACAGGGCTTCATATTCTGCTTATATTCTGCCGTTTACTGTCATCTTCTCTCTCTGGACACAAATCACATCCCCCTCCCCTCTCCTAGAGCTGCTGCGGAGCAGGGGAGGAGCTATGGAGGGAGGAGAGGGGGATTTTTATTCTATTCGATTTTATTCCGTATGCAAACGCCATGCTCCGCTGCTCGTTGTTTGAGAACACAGCTCAAAGCTGACACACAGTGACAGTGGCACCTCCTAGTACCCCCTAATGACACCCCAATAATCACTGGTACCTGGGGCGGCCCGCCCTCCGCCACTCCTAAGTACACCACTGCTCTGTGATATGCTCACACACAAGTTTGGCGAACTGCCAGCAAGTACGGTGCGGTTTGAAGGCAGTGCAAATCCCCATAGAGAAGTAATGGTTAATCTATTCAGAGAACACCAAACAGCAGAGAAATGTCAGTGAAATGCCCTGATGTTCGGTGGTTTCAATCAGCAGGTTTATTCAGGCGAACCCCATAGGTTTCAATGTTAAAAATATTCCCGTTTTTTATGCAATATCTAATAAACCATTTATTATTTTAATCTGCAGTAAAAAGTCTTTATTTATTTATTGATTTTTTTTTGTACCTTTTAGTGATTTTTCTGAATTTTCTGGGCTAAATTCCCCCCCCTTTTTTTTAATAGCGGTTCTTCTTTTTCTGTAACAGAACTTTTTATTATCAATCATAGGCTCTTATATGTAAATTCCAGACATTTTCATTCAGTAGTTCTTTTGAAAACAGCAGGCCACGGGTTTGCGGTGGCAGCATACAGCGGCCGACTCCATGCACTTTAGGGACCCTGCGGTGAATGGTGAATTCACTGCAGGGTGGGGAAATTTTATTCCCTGAAGTGCAGGGAACTACAGAACACCAAAATGTTGGCGTCATTTCGGTGCTCTGTGAGTAACCCAATTAGTGGTGAGGTTTTTTGTTGCCCCCTGGAAAGCGAAAGCCTAGGCCTTGCCTACCCAGAACATACTTGAAAATTAGTGACATCTCAATGTTTCCTTCCTGGTAAAATAGTTTTCAAAAGTAAAAAAAAAAAAAAACATTTTTTTTTTTAGGGGTGGGGCCACCCAGCGGGCCGCCGCCCCCTGGAAAGTGCCGCCCTAGGCCTGGGCCTTGTTGGCCTAGGCCAAAATACACCAGTGATGTATGTATGTATATATCTATCTATCCATCTATCTATCTCTGTATCTATGTATGTATGTATGTATCTATCCATATCTATCTACATATCCATATCTATCTACCTATCCATCCACATCTATCCATATATATCTATCTCTCTCAATATCTATCTATCTCTCCACCCAGCTATCTATCCATCCATCCGTGTATACACATAGGGCTATATTACAAAGCTGGTGCTAACTTAACCAGAGCTGTTGTAAACTTACCAGAGCCATTATAGGGCATCATTACGTTCATTGTACTAAAGCGGGAACGCAAAGGAGAACAACATTCGCCTGCAGGTTTCTCCTTTGCATCCCCTTTTTAGTGCTATATTACGATGCAGGCGCTAAAAAAGCTGCCTGCATTGTTATCGGGCGCTAAGTAGTGATGAGCCGAACACCCCTGTGTTCGGTTCGTATCCGAACAGCCGAATGGCCGAAATGTTCGAATACGAACTCGAACACAATGTTAATCAATGGGGGCCAAACACGCAAAATGTGTTCACAGTTCTCCTAAATGTACCGGCGGCTGCTGGTACATTTAGGAGACCTGTGGCTGCTGCCCCCAACCCCCGTAACTCACCTGTCGTGCAGCTGTCCCGCCTCCTGTTCCCCGGTCCATCAGTTCCTCCGGTCCGTCTGGCCGCGGCTCCTCTCTGCCCCAGGTCTTCATGCTGAGTGATCTGATTGGGCAAAATCCTGCGCCTGACCTGGACTTTTCCCAATCAGGGCTCTAATTCAATATTGAGCCCTGATTGGGCAAAGTCCAGGTCAGGTGCAGGACTTTGCCCAATCAGAGCTCAGCATGAAGATGAGCTTTAACCAAGCTCTGATTGGTTAAAGTCTTGCACCGACTTTAACCAATCAGAGCTTGGTTAAAGCTCTGCCCCATGCAGTGGTGTATTTAGGTTTTGTGCTGCCCTAGACCTGACTAAACTCGTGCACCCCCTAATTTAAATTTGAGGCATCCCTTCCTGTCAAGGGCACACCTCTTCCTGGTTAACCCCTTCCTCTTTAAGCTCCACCTTTTCCTCTTAGAGCTCCGCCTTTTCCTCTCTTTATATTAAAAGTGGATACCAAGTGCCTACTTGTATATTTTGTATACCATTTTAAATTTATCTATTGAGATAAATAAAATTATGAAATGTTTAAATTAACATTTTTACAAAGAACAGCCACGCATGTCAAGTATACTGGATCACAGCCGCTCTAAATGGTTGAACAATAAAATCCACAGAATAGAGTGAGAGTCCGTGTTAACGAAAGGGCGGGCAGCTGCGTGCGTGTCACGTGGTTCAGCCAGTCAGGGCGTACTGAGACTCAGTACCACCTGACTGGCCGGACTGCGTGACCTGCATGCACGCAGCCTCACCAGGAGCCAGGCAGCTCAATGACAAATTTATATCACTGCAGTGCTGGATAAGGAAAGGTCCACTTTAAACAGCAGTAAGCAGACAGGGCTTCATATTCTGCTGATACCCCCCTTTACCTGCCATTTACTGTCATCTTCTCTCACTGCACACAAAACACATCCCCCTCCCCTCTCCTAGAGCTGCTGTGGGGCAGGGGAGGAGTTATGGAGGGAGGAGAGGGGGATTTTTATTCTATTCTATTTTATTCTGTATGCAAACGCTCTGCTCCGCTGCTCGTTGCTTGAGAACACAGCTCAAAGCTGACACACAGTGACAGTGGCACCGCCTAGTACCCCCTAATGACACCTAAATAATCACTGGTACCTGGGGCGGCCCACCCTCCGCCACTCCCCTAAGTACACCACTGCTCTGTGATATGCTCACACACAATTTTGGCGAACTGCCAGCAAGTACGGTGCTGTTTGAAGGCATTGCAAATCCCCATAGAGAAGTAATGGTTAATCTATTCAGAGAACACCAAACAGCAGAGAAATGGCAGTGAAATGCCGTGATGTTCAGTGGTTCCAATCAGCAGGTTTATTCAGGCGAACCCCATAGGTTTCAATGTTAAAAATATTCCCGTTTTTATGCAATATCTAATAAACCATTTATTATTTTAATCTGCAGTAAAAAGTCTTTATTGATTTTTTTTAGTAATTTTTCAGCAAAATTTCCCCCCCTTTTTTTTAATAGCGGTTTTTCTTTTTTCTGTAACAGAACTTTTTATTATCGATCATAGGATCTTATATGTAAATTCAAGACATTTTCATTCAGTAGTTCTTTTGAAAACAGCAGGCCACGGGTTTGCGGTGGCAGCATTCAGTGGCCGACTCCATACAATTTGGGGACCCTGCGGTGAATGGTGAATTCACTGCAGGGTGGGGAAATTTTATTCCCCGAAGTGCAGGGAACTACAAAACACCAAAATGTTGGCGTTATTTCGGTGCTCTGTGAGTAACCCACTTAGTGGTGAGGTTTTTTTGCTGCCCCCTGGAAAGTGAAAGCCTAGGCCTTGCCTACCCAGGACATACTTGAAAATTACTGAAATCTCAGTGTATCCTTCCTGGCAAAATACTTTGCAAAGTAAAAAAAAAATATATTTTTTTTAGGGGTGGGGCCACCAGTGCGGGCCGCCGCCCCCGGATAGTGCCACCCTAGGCCTAGGCCTTGTTGGCCTAGGCCAAAATACACCACTGGCCCCATGCCTCATCTTCATGCTGAGCTCTGATTGGGCAAAGTCCTGCACCTGACCTGGACTTTGCCCAATCAGGGCTCAATATTGAATTAGAGCCCTGATTGGCAAAGTCCAGGTCAGGCACAGGACTTTGCCCAATCAGATCATTCAGCATGAAGACGTGGGGCAGAGAGGAGCCGTGGCCAGACAGACCGGAGGAGCTGACGTTCCGGGGAACAGGAGGCCGTGACAGCTGCAGGACAGGTGAGATACGGGGGCCGGGGGCCGCAGCCACAGGTCTACTAAATGTACCGGCAGCCGCCGGTACATTTAGGAGACCTGTGGACGCATTTTGTATTATGGAATGTCCGCGGTCGAACAAACCGCGAACATCCCATAATGTTCGGCGTTCGCCGAACACCCGAACAACCGATGTTCGATTTGAACTCACGTTTGAATCGAACTGAACGCCCATCCCTAGCGCTAAGCACCGGGATGCGCGCGGCAGCACTAAGCGCCGCCGCGAGCATCCCCTCGATGGAGTCCATAGAATTCAATTGAGGCAGACGGCGCCAGTCACATGACCTTCCGGATCTCGCCTGGTGAGATCCGGCAGGTCAGCGTAGTGATCCGCAGGGGGAGACTGGGGGACTTTTTCCCCAGTCTCTCCCTGCTCCCGCCGGACGGAGGAGGCGCACAGAGCCACGGTCCTCGCCGCGGGACAGGAGGTGAGTATAGCTTGGAAAAAAGACGAGACAGAGGAGATAAGATAGAAACATTTAAATAAGTAAATGGAATCCACAAGGTAGAGGAAGGGAGTATATCTAAAAGGAATCAAAGTAGCAAAACAAGAGGACATAGTCTTAGATTAGAGGGGCAAAGGTTTAAAATTAATATCAGGAAGCATTATTTTACTGAGAGGGTGGTGGATACATGGAACAGCCTTCCAGTAGAAGTGGTAGAGGCCAAAACAGTAATTGAATTTAAGCAGGCATGGGATAGGCATAAGGCTATCCTAAACAAAAGATAAATCCAGGTAAAGTATCCATGTAATTGGGCAGACTCGATGGGCTGAAAAGGTTCTTATCTGCCGACATTTTCTATGTTTCCATGTTACAAAATACCAAACACTAACGGGTTTCTTAACCCGTTCTTAACCCGGGTTTCTTAACCCGTTAGCGTTTGGATTGTATATGGTGGCTAGGCTACCAGGGCTAACGTTAACGCTCACTCAGGTGAGTGCTAACGTTAGCACCAAGTATGTAATGTAGCCCAAAATGTTCTTACATACAATGCACATTCTTGATCGATATTATAAATATTTCAGTTGTTTTATTGTTATTTATACTTTTATAAAGCCCGCTTGTGGGTCAAAATGTCAGTCTCTGTAGAATATGATTTCCTATTGAAGCCTCCTCTATACACTCACACATGGGCAATCATACCCTGAGGATGCCAAAGCATAAGAGGAAAACTATAAGAACAGGACGACATCTTGCTCATCTTATCTGACTGATGAAGGCAGCAGGAGCTGGCGAAACGCGTTTCAGAGCTACATTTGGAGGAACTCTTTTGACTATTCCCGCTGATTTTTTAATTAATTTAGGTTTTAAATTATTTTATTGATACTTTTTTTTAATAATTCTTTATTTTCCATTTTTCAAAAACAAAAGGGCATCATACAATAGAGACATATTCTTAGAAACTGCTGCTGTTGAGCCCTGAAAAGCCCCTGCCAAAAGACCGCAGGGACAGATCCCCCAAGAGGGGAGAAAGGAAAAAAATAAAAGGACCAAAGACAACATATCAAAGAAAAGAAAGGGAAAGAAAGAAAGAAAGAAAGACCACAGGAAAAGAGGGGGAAGGGAAGGGGAAAGGGTACCACCCCAAAGGGGTGAAAAACACATTTATCACAACCTGCAAGAAAGCCAAACAACACAGCCATCAGCCTATGTCATATTCCAGCCAGGGGTTCAGATTTTACTATATTGAGGCATGGTGTCATGTACGAGAGCTGATAATCGGTCCATGTCCTTATTATCTCTGACCTTAAGGTGCACTTGTGCCATGGACGGAAGGGACAGAGATTTCCACCCTTGGGCCACCGCTTGTCTAGCCGCCAATACCAATTTATGCAAAAGTTTGTTCTCCGGTCTCGATAAGGTCTCCTGGGTACGGTGAAGAAGAAATGTCCAAGGGTCGAAGACCACTCCACACTGCAGAACTTCCTGGATGAGGGCATGGATCTTGAGCCACAAATGTCGAATTAGGGGGCACGTCCACCACATATGATAAAATGTGCCCTTAATGCCACAACCTTTCCAGCATAGATCAGAAGGAGTCCAACTCATGTGAGAAAGCTGGGAGGGAGGAACATACCAGCAAAACAACATCTTGTAGGCCTGTTCCTGGTGGGCCACGTTGATGGAGCAGTGTGCCACGTTGTCCCAGATGTCTTCCCATTCTTCACTTGGCAGGGTCTGCCCCACATCTCTCTCCCAGCGTGCGACATAAGTTGGGTCACCCCATACTGGAGAGCCAGAGCAGAGGGAGACATATAGCGAGGAGATCATTGATTTCGTGAGACGAGCATCGTTGCAACGTGCTTCGAACGTCGTCAAAGGAGACGTTGCAGCCTTGCGGACGTCCGGCATCCGCGCATAGTCCATAACTTGCAAGTAGCGAAAGAAGTCCGCCGGGCCAACAGGGCTCCGGGTTTGAATGTCCGCAAACTGGAGTGGCGCGCCTGCCGAGTATAGGTGGTGGACCCTCTGGAGGCCCAGGTCCTCTAGTTTCGTGAAAGGACGGGGGCATAAGCCCGGTGGGAACCTCCGGTTGCGTAGGAAGGGCATCATAGCAGAGTGTTCTTTAGCAAAGGAGAAGCGGCGGTTCGCTTTGTCCCAAACGTGTACAGAATTAAAGGTGGCAGTGCAAGTGGAGCGAAGGAGTGGTCGATAGGGTTTGGGGAGCCAAAAATAAAATTGCGTCAATTCAGGAGCAAAAAGATGCGATTCTAAGTCCACCCAACGGTGCGTACCAGGTGGTGCATGAAAGGCGACAAACTGTGCTAGTTGGGCAGCATAATAATATTGTAACAAACTTGGAACTCCCAAACCCCCCACCACCCTCGGTCTATGTAACACCTATCTTGCCACTCTGTCTGTGACGTTTATCATGCCAGACGAACCGGTCCACATGCGACTGCAGATGCGCCAGCGAGGTCGGAGGGACAGACACAGGGAGAGTTTGGAACAGGTACAAAATTCAAGGGAGCAGATTCATTTTCACGCTAGCAATACGACCCACCCAGGAGACATTAAAGGCATCCCACCGTTCCAAATCGGCTATGAGACGTTGGATCATGACATCATAATTAGCTCCAATCAGGGCTGCGGGATCACTGGTCAGTTTCACCCCAAGATATGTGAGAGAGGAGGTGGAGAACTGAAACCCCGTGAGGATGCGTAACCGCTCGACGTCCGCCCTCGATAATCCCACAGGCATTGCGCGAGATTTATCAATATTGACCTTAAACCCTGAAACATCCGAAAAATCACGTAAAAGGGAGAGCAAAGGGGGCACTGATCGGACAGGGTCCGTGATGGTCAGTAGAAGGTCGTCCGCATACGCCGACACCAGGAATTCCTCCCCCCCACCTGTAAGCCCGTGATGGACAGAGAGGACCGCAGTTTATCCAGCAGGGGCTCTAGGGCAAGAGCGAAGAGCATAGGTGACAGGGGACATCCCTACCGCGTACCATTACCTATGGAGAAAGACTCTGGGGAGGCCCCCGGGGTGATTATTCTCGTAAGGGGGGAGTCATAAAGGACCCGGATAGCTGCACAGAAGCGAGGGAGAAAACCCCAATGCTCCAGAGGGTTGAAACAGATAAGGTCAGCCCACCCTATAGAACGCCTTCTCCGCATCCAAAGAGAGGAGCAGAGAAGGTGTCCCTGTCTCGCGAGCTCTCTCGATCAGGACCACGTTTCTCCTTGTATTTTAGTATGCTTGTCTCGTGGGAATGAACCCGACCTGATCGGGATGAATGATGGAAGGGAGAAATGTTCCCAATCTATTGGCCAATATTTTTGTAAATATCATATAATCTATATTCAATAGAGAGATAGGTCTATTATTGTGGGGGTAGGAAGGGTCTTTGCCATCTTTAGGGATCAAAATCACATCGGAATGGAGGAAATCTGGAGGCACAGGGCGTCCCCCCAAAATTCCATTGTATAGTTTAACTAGATATTTTCTCAAGTGGGGAGAGAACTTTTTATAATAGAAGGCTGAGAAACCGTCCGGGCCTGGAGCCTTATGGGGTTTTATTTGTTTAATCATCGATACAATTTCGGCCTCTGAGACCTCCGACCCGATCCCTTCCAGCAAGAGGGGGGGGGCTCCGGGCCCTTCCATGAGGCCAGGAAATCCCGCACCTCCCGCACATGATCCGGGCTTCGGAGGGTGTGATCTGGGGAGTGGTTGTATAGTTGCTTAAAGTATGCAGTAAAGATCTGATTCACCTCGCATGGGATAGTGGTGGTCAGACCCTGGGCCGTATGAGCCGAGGTCACCAATTTGGATCTAGTTGGGTTCCTTAGTTTGCATGCCAACATAGGCCCCTATTACACACTTCGCGCAGAGCATTTGCGTGTGCGCAAATACGCGTTTTCGCGAGGACAAAACCATTTGCGCGGAACGTCGTAGTACGACGTTCCCGCAAACGATGCGCGTTATTGTCTACCTCGATTGACCCTGCGCGAATCCAGCGCGAGCGCAAGTTCGTGCGCGCATCCTATACTTAACATTGTGAGCGCAAATGCGTTAGTGCAGATGGTATTACAATCTTCGCGCAAAGTCGTACGAGCAACATTTGCGCGAATTTTCGTAACGTCTTTGAAAACTTGGTGTTAACTGCAAATATGATCGTTGTGGCCGAAACGAAATAACTCAGCAATAAAAAAAAATACAGCACAGTACAGTTACACATTCTACACATACCCAGACATAATTTTTTTTATAATTTGTCAAAAAATTTTTTTGCTGCAGCACATATACGCAGATTGACTTTGACATCCGCAACAACCTAACTTTAGAAAATGGTGGTTCTTAATTCTGATTGGCTGAATCCCGTGAAAAAACAGTCTGCCCACCGATTCCTGCACGCAACGGTCATTTGTGCATAAATTTGCGCGTCGAATTTGCGCACGAAAAAACATGAAGGCTGAAAAACTGCGCTCGGAGCGTACTACCGCATTAATTTGCTTGCGCTAACGTTTTTTTGCATGCGCAAAAAAAATTGAGCTGCGCGAAGCGTGTAATAGGGGCCTTAGTGTGTGCCTTATCCGAGTATTCATAAAAAGTCCTCCTAGTCCACGCCAAGGACCGGGCCACATCTGTCATCAAGGCAGAGCGGAGTTCTTGGCGTACTGCTGCAAGAGCATCATAATCGGCTTCAGAGTGAGAGGACTTGTGTGCTTTCTCTCGGTCAGCCAATCTATCCTGGAGTTCCACCAGCAGACGCGTCCTCTCCTTCTTCAGCCTGCTACCAATTTGTATCAGGTGGCCATGTATGACCGCCTTATGGGCCAGCCACAAAGAGTCAGGGCCAATGCCATCCAGGTCATTCTCCTCAAAGTATCTGTCCAAGTGGGCAGAGACCTCCTCCATCACTGCGGTCGATTGCAAGAGGGAAGAATTGAGGCGCCAGGACCAACCCAGGTGAGCTCCTGGAAGTCTCAACCATAAAGACACGGGCGCATGATCAGACCAGCTAATAGAGCCGATCGCCGTGCGGGTAGTCAATGGGATCGTCCTAGCTGGCAACAAGAACAGGTCTATCCTCGAATATGAGGAGTGAGGGTGGGAATAAAAGGAGAAATCGTGGTTACCCGGGTGATGGAGTCGCCAGACGTCGAGCAGCTGCACATTGCTTATAAACCGAGCCAGCAAAGCATCCTGAGGGGGACGATGCAGTGCGGGTACCAAGCGTCCCAGCCTTCCTGTCTATTGCAGCACCGGGGCCGCGTTAAAATCCCCACCAATTATCAGAAAGGAACCCTCCGTTACCTGTAGAAGCGTCTCAAGATGGGCCCAGAAAGAGACTTCCGGGGTGTTACATTCAATAAAGAAATGGCCACATTAGCAATAGATCCTCTAATCAAAATATATCTACCCTCATCATCCCTGTCCACATGCTGAACCGTCATCTGGTAGGATTTGTGCAATAAAATCGCAATAAAATCGCAACCCCCTGACGTTGCTGGTACAAGAAGCGAGAAAGGAGCGGGGGAAGGTACGATCTGTGAGGCTGAACTGGCGTGCCCGGGTAAAATGTGTTTCTTGCAAAAAACCTATCTGGCATGGTGCGCGTTTCAGTTCTCGGAGGACCAGTCTCCTCTTCTTAGGGGAATTCAGTCCCTTAACATTTTGGGACAAAATATGGCAATCAGACATCATGTGGGGAATTGAGGGGAACGCCACGGGCCACAGGATACAGGGGGACACAGGGACACAGGATAGGGCGGCACCCCAGAGGACCCAGGAGGGGGAGAGGAAAACAGAGGGGGCAGAGGGACAAGTGTCTGGGAAGGGAAGGAAGGGAGGAGAAAAAGAAAGATAAGAAGAGAACACATAAAAGAAATAATAAAAGGAAAAACTTCTGGACTTATCCATTGCCGGAACGACCATGGGGATGGTCAGAAAGGAGACGCGACACTGGTAAAAAACCGGTGGGATCGCAATTCGGACGTCTCCGAGCATGCAACACTACAGAAAAACAGTGCTGTGAGAAACCTACGTCAACATTTAATGTCGCCACCATTATCGAGAACATTGACAACAGAACACAATATGCATACGGTAACTGGTGAACATTCACATCTCAACTAATGCAGCCACCTGGTACCATGTGGGCAAGAAAAATAAAAGTGAAGGTATCACAGCAGGGGACCCCCCCCACCTTCTTATCCCGGATTCATGTCCCTCTCCTCTCGAGCCCAGGAGGGGACCTTCTCCCAGCGAGGTATTAGCTGGGGTGCCAGAGAGGGGGATGAAAACAAGTTGCGAGCCTCCGGCAATGGCGAGCAATCCAGACGGGTGAAAAATTGCTGCGGGTCTGACTGCAAGGTCAGGGTCGAGGTTTTGCCGCCAGCGAAGGCCAATAGCTTGAACGGGAATCCCCAGGCATAGCGAATATTATGGCGGCCTAGATGGGCTGTGATGGGGCGCCAAGCCCTTCGACACTGCAAGGTCTCCGGTGCCAAGTCCTGAAACAAGGCGAGCTTGACTTCCTCATACACCAGCTCCTCTTCTCTGCTTTTACGCATTACTTCCTCCTTAACTGTGTAATAATGAAGGCGGAATATGACATTGCGGGGTTGTTGGGATTCAGCCCGGGGAGCCCTCAGGGCCCTGTGAATTCTGTCCATAAGGAGTCTGGCCGGGGGCACCTCCGGAACCAAGCGCTTAAGGAGGCCTAACACAGTCTCGTGTAACTCACGTGTCTGGACGGACTCAGGTAATCCCCGCAAACGTATGTTATTGTGGCGGGATCTATTTGCGACATCCTCGAGAGCAAGTTCCAAACGATCCATGCGGTGAGATAAAGTGTCCGTCGTGCGTGCCAAAGTATTGTGTGCTGCCACGAGGTCTCCCGCACTTTCTTCCAGCTCCCCAATGCATAGGCCCAAGGCCCCCACTTCCGCACGTACCTCCGTGGCAATTTTGGCAATGTCCTCCGCCAGACTCGTCTGCATGTCCCCCATCCTGGCTAAAATTTGTGTTATGTCTGCTCTGGACGCCGGCTGGGACCCCCCCAGGTCCAAATCCGAGCCTGTCTCCGCACCGCGGTTCCAGACGCCATCTTGACTGTCCTCCAGGCCGCGGTGTTGGAAAATCGGCGCCACCGACGGGGTTGGGTGGTCCTGTTTTTTGCCTCCCCGGGTGGTCCGCAGCATGCTCCAGGTGAGGGGGGGCAGAAATGGTGTGTCAGAAGGATCCTCTTGCTGCTGCTATGCTCAGTTGAGACGACTAGGTGCAGGAGCTCCTACACCATGCGACTGGTTAGGTTGGCGTCCAAACTCAGCCCCCTTTATTGATATTCTTAATACTATTTTTTTAATGGAATGAAGCATTTTTGAATAAATCCATTCTTCTCTCAAGTAGATATTCCAACCAGGGGACATTCAATACCTGCCTAAGGCTAGGGTCAGACGAGCGTGATTTCTACGGACTGTACGTCCGTGTACACGGACGTACGTCAGTACGGAAGACGCAGTAGTGGCCACACAGTCCGTTTTTTTCACTGACAAATATTTTGACGGATGTAGGAGGGAAAATAAATTAAAAAGCAAAACCATTTTGTCCGTGAAAAAAATGCTGGACGTATAAATGCAGTCCGTCTGACCACGTTCCATCACTCACACACAAAGCTATGCAGACGTTGCGGACGCAGCGCACTTTGTGCGGCCGTTCTAGGGGTTGTATGTTCTTGACTGCCGTTGTGCGTCCGCAGTTCAGTGCGGACGTACTTCGTGTAACAGGCTCCGATGGGCTTCCTGTCATGCTATCACGGACGTACTTTTAGGCTAGGGACAGATGAGCGCATTTTCTGCGGCCACCGTCAAAATGTACGTCGATGCGTGCGCACGCATTTTTTCACGGAATACGCTTAAGTGGTCAGACGATGCGCAATTCTGGACGTATTTCATGACGATGGGGTAAAAAGAAGTCTAGGGAAATCCGGCTGTTTGAACGTTATGTTGGCCGCACACTAGCAGCGTCTGACGTCTCCAAATCACGCACACACGCTGCTATGCGGCCGCAGCGCACTCTGTACGTCAGTACCAGCGGTTTAACGTTCTCGAAAAAATGCGTTCATTTTCCACTTGCGTTGCGCGGCCGGACTTTTGTGCGACCGTACTTCGTATATTGGCTGTCATTGCCCGGCATCTGCTGCTAGTGCGGCCGTAATTATGTGCGCCAGAACGCACGTTCGCACTGCCTCAGTCTGACCCTAGCCTTAGGCGCAATCACGGACGTGAACACTACGCTCGTCTGACAGCAGCCTTAAACTTCATCGGCCAAGAGCCCTCCTTCACATTTTCAGCTTTCCTGTCGGTCATTTCATGTATGAAGGTAAGGAAGGGTAAAGGCTCTTTACTGTTAATGAGACGCTGGTCTACTTTCACTCAGCCTCTGGTCAGTTGAAAATAATTAGGCCCCTAAATGGCTTGTATTTCGGCATGTCAGGCGGAGATGAGAAAAGCGCGTAAAGGAGGAATACGCGTGCAAATTTAATAGCTTCTGTCATAGACGTGTAATGGACTCACCAGTGATAAGCGCAGATAATGTAGTTTTCACAGGCTGACATTCGCTGCACATTGCATGGAGGTGCGCTCACGTTCTAGTGAGCATCCTCTCTAAACCTAGCACATTATCAGTGTATTTTTGATTGTAAAATGCTGTTTATTAGTGGATTTTAGACGATAAAATGGGTCTTTAGCTAAAGGTTCAAAGCATTCCGCAATATCCATGCATTAGGGATGTACATGACTTTTTTTTTGTTTCGGTTCCTTTTTATTCAGGTCTTTTTTTTTGTTTCGGTACAATTCGGACAGTTTTTGATTTGTTTCGGTGATTCAAATCGATTCGGCGATTCGGATCAATCCGACGATTTGGATCAGTTTGTTTTTTGTTTTTTTATGAGTTATTTCATTTTTTTATTGGTTATTTAAGAATGGGGTCTAGATTACTACCAATAGAATGCTGCCCCACACAGTGTGGGGCAGCAGCTCTCTGCAGTATAATTAATGCAGCATATGAATCCACACACTGCGGGGCAGCACCTCTCTGCGGTATAATTAATGCAGCATATGAATCCACACACTGCGGGGAAGCGCCTCTCTGCGGTATAATTAATGCAGCATATGAATCCACACACTGCTGGGAAGCGCCTCTCTGCGGTATAATTAATGCAGCATATGAATCCACACACTGCGGGGAAGCGCCTCTCTGCAGTATAATTAATGCAGCATATGAATCCACACACTGCGGGGCAGCACCTCTCTGCGGTATAATTAAGGCTAGGGTCAGACTGAGGCAGTGCGAACGCGCGTGCAGCCGCACATAATCACGGCCGCACTAGCAGCAGATGACGGGCAATGACAGCCAATATACGAAGTACGGTCGCACAAAAGTCCGGCCGCGCAACGCAAGTGGAAAATGAACGCATTTTTTCGAGAACGTTAAACCGCTGGTACTGACGTACAGAGTGCGCTGCGTCCGCATAGCGGCGTGTGTGCGTGATTAGGAGATGTCAGACGCTGCTAGTGTGCGGCCAACATAACGTTCAAACAGCCGGATTTCCCTAGACTTCTTTTTACCCCATCGTCATGAAATACGTCCAGAATTGCGCATCGTCTGACCACTTAAGCGTATTCCGTGAAAAAATGCGTGCGCACGCATCGACGTACATTTTGACGGTGGCCGCAGAAAATGCGCTCATCTGTCCCTAGCCTAATGCAGCATATGAATCCACACACTGCGGGGAAGCGCCTCTCTGCAGTATAATTAATGCAGCATATGAATCCACACACTGCTGGGAAGCACCTCCCTGCGGTATAATTAATGCAGCATATGAATCCACACACTGCGGGGCAGCACCTCTCTGCAGTATAATTAATGCAGCATATGAATCCACACACTGCGGGGCAGCACCTCTCTGCAGTATAATCAATGCAGCATATGAATCCACACACTGCTGGGAAGCACCTCCCTGCGGTATAATTAATGCAGCATATGAATCCACACACTGCGGGGCAGCACCTCTCTGCAGTATAATTAATGCAGCATATGAATCCGCACACTGCTGGGAACAAGCACCTCTCTGCAGTATAATTAATGCAGCATATGAATCCGCACACTGCTGGGAACAAGCACCTCTTTGCAGTATAATTAATGCAGCATATGAATCCACACAGTGCGGGGCAGCAGCTCTCTGCAGTATAATTAATGCAGCATATGAATCCACACACTGCGGGGCAGCACCTCTCTGCGGTATAATTAATGCAGCATATGAATCCACACACTGCGGGGAAGCGCCTCTCTGCAGTATAATTAATGCAGCATATGAATCCACACACTGCGGGACAGCACCTCTCTGCGGTATAATTAATGCAGCATATGAATCCACACACTGCGGGGAAGCGCCTCTCTGCAGTATAATTAATGCAGCATATGAATCCACACACTGCTGGGAAGCACCTCCCTGCGGTATAATTAATGCAGCATATGAATCCACACACTGCGGGGCAGCACCTCTCTGCAGTATAATTAATGCAGCATATGAATCCACACACTGCGGGGCAGCACCTCTCTGCAGTTAATCAATGCAGCATATGAATCCACACACTGCTGGGAAGCACCTCCCTGCGTATAATTAATGCAGCATATGAATCCACACACTGCGGGGCAGCACCTCTCTGCAGTATAATTAATGAAGCATATGAATCCGCACACTGCTGGGAACAAGCACCTCTCTGCAGTATAATTAATGCAGCATATGAATCCGCACACTGCTGGGAACAAGCACCTCTTTGCAGTATAATTAATTGCAGCATATGAATCCACACAGTGCGGGGCAGCAGCTCTCTGCAGTATAATTAATGCAGCATATGAATCCACACACTGCGGGGCAGCACCTCTCTGCGGTATAATTAATTTCAGCATATGAATCCACACACTGCTGGGAAGCACCTCCCTGCGGTATAATTAATGCAGCATATGAATCCACACACTGCGGGGCAGCACCTCTCTGCAGTATAATTAATGCAGCATATGAATCCGCACACTGCTGGGAACAAGCACCTCTCTGCAGTATAATTAATGCAGCATATAAATCCACACAGTGCGGGGCAGCAGCTCTCTGCAGTATAATTAATGCAGCATATGAATACAAACACTGCTGGGAAGTGACTCTCTGCGGTATAAGTAATGCAGCATATGAATCCACACAGTGCATGACAGCAGCTCTCTGCGGTATAATTAATGCAGCATATGAATCCACACAGTGCATGGCAGCACCTCTCTGCGGTATAATTAATGCAGCATATGAATCCACACACTGCTGGGAACAAGCACCTCTCTGCAGTATAATTAATGCAGCATATGAATCCACACAGTGCGTGGCAGCACCTCTCTGCAGTATAATTAATGCAGCATATGAATCCACACACTGCTGGGAACAAGCACCTCTCTGCAGTATAATTAATGCAGCATATGAATCCACACACTGCGGGGCAGCACCTCTCTGCGGTATAATTAATTTCAGCATATGAATCCACACACTGCTGGGAAGCACCTCCCTGCAGTATAATTAATGCAGCATATGAATCCACACACTGCGGGGCAGCACCTCTCTGCAGTATAATTAATGCAGCATATGAATCCGCACACTGCTGGGAACAAGCACCTCTCTGCAGTATAATTAATGCAGCATATAAATCCACACAGTGCGGGGCAGCAGCTCTCTGCAGTATAATTAATGCAGCATATGAATACAAACACTGCTGGGAAGTGACTCTCTGCGGTATAAGTAATGCAGCATATGAATCCACACAGTGCATGACAGCACCTCTCTGCGGTATAATTAATGCAGCATATGAATCCACACAGTGCATGGCAGCACCTCTCTGCGGTATAATTAATGCAGCATATGAATCCACACACTGCTGGGACAAGCACCTCTCTGCAGTATAATTAATGCAGCATATGAATCCACACAGTGCGTGGCAGCACCTCTCTGCAGTATAATTAATGCAACATATGAATCCACACACTGCTGGGAACAAGCACCTCTCTGCAGTATAATTAATGCAGCATATGAATCCACACAGTGCGGGGCAGCACCTCTCTGCAGTATAATTAATGCAGCATATGAATACAAACACTGCTGGGAAGCGCCTCTCTGCAGTATAATTAATGCAGCATATGAATCCACACACTGCTGGGAAGTGCCTCTCTGTGGTATAATTAATGCAGCATATGAATACACACACTGCTGGGAAGCGCCTCTCTGTGGTATCATTAATGCAGCATATGAATCCGCACACTGCAGGGCAGCACCTCTCTGCAGTATAATTAATGCAGCATATGAATCCACACACTGCGGGGAAGCGCCTCTCTGCGGTATAATTAATGCACATATGAATACACACACTGCTGGGAAGCGCCTCTCTGTGGTATCATTAATGCAGCATATGAATCCGCACACTGCAGGGCAGCACCTCTCTGCAGTATAATTAATGCAGCATATGAATCCACACACTGCGGGGAAGCGCCTCTCTGCGGTATAATTAATGCAACATATGAATCCGCACACTGCTGGGAAGTGCCTCTCTGTGGTATCATTAATGCAGCATATGAATCTGCACACTGCGGGGAAGCACCTCTCTGCGGTATAATTAATGCAGCATAAGAATCCACACACTGCGGGGAAGCGCCTCTCTGCAGTATAATTAATGCAACATATGAATCCGCACACTGCTGGGAAGCGACTCTCTGTGGTATCATTAATGCAGCATATGAATCTGCACACTGCGGGGAAGCGCCTCTCTGCGGTATAATTAATGCAGCATATGAATCCGCACACTGCGGGGAAGCGCCTCTCTGCGGTATAATTAATGCAACATATGAATCCGCACACTGCTGGGAAGCGACTCTCTGTGGTATCATTAATGCAGCATATGAATCCGCACACTGCAGGGCAGCACCTCTCTGCAGTATAATTAATGCAGTATATGAATCCGCACACTGCTGGGAAGTGCCTCTCTGTGGTATAATTAATTCAGCATATGAATACACACACTGCTGGGAAGCGCCTCTCTGTGGTATCATTAATGCAGCATATGAATCCGCACACTGCAGGGCAGCACCTCTCTACAGTATAATTAATGCAGCATATGAATCCACACACTGCTGGGAAGCGCCTCTCTGCGGTATAATTAATGCAGCATATGAATCCACACACTGCTGGGAAGCGCCTCTCTGCGGTATAATTAATGCAGCATATGAATCCACACACTGTGGGGAAGCGCCTCTCTGCGGTATAATTAATGCAGCATATGAATCTACACACTGTGGGGAAGCGCCTCTCTGCGGTATAATTAATGCAGCATATGAATCCACACACTGCTGGGAAGCGCCTCTCTGCGGTATAATTAATGCAGCATATGAATCCGCACACTGTGGGGAAGCGCCTCTCTGCGGTATAATTAATGCAGCATATGAATCTACACACTGTGGGGAAGCGCCTCTCTGCGGTATAATTAATGCAGCATATGAATCCGCACACTGTGGGGCAGCACCTCCTGCAGTATAATTAATGCGACATATGAATCCATACACTGAGGGGAACTTCCCAGCAGTGTGTGGATTCATATGCTGCAGTAATTACAGGTATAACTCATAAAAAACTAAAAACTAACTGATCTGAAAAATGAATCGATCTGCAGAGGTGCTGCCCCGCAGTGTGCAGATTCATATGCTGCATTAATTATACTGCAGAGAGGTTTTTCGGATGTGTTTGGCCACTTTTCCCTGCACTTTGGGGACCCTGCTGTGAATGCTGAATTTCCCCACAGGGTCGGCGAATTTGACTCCCCGAAGTGCGGGGAACGAAAAAGAGCACCGAAATTGCACTTTGAATAACCCTGTAGGTGGCGACACATGCACCACAACACCGAAGCTATGAGAATAACACACCCACAGAACTAAATGCCTCACTGTTTGGAAGGGGATGTGTTTATTCTGTGAACCTATTGGGTTACAGGCCACACATAACAGGAGCCAATGGCAAGAATTCAGAGTTGTTTTGAGGAACGTGACATTTTCAAGAATCTGTGGCTGTTCCGGTCTCCTAATCTTAACAGCTGAGCCTTCCTTATATGAGGTTATCTGTAAGAATCTATACACCGTAGCAAGCCCTGCATATCTAACACCTTATGTACATGTTTGTTGCATGCCTGTTCATCTTCTTTATTGCTTCATCTACCCCATCTTTTGCCTAATTTCTCCTGTTTGTACACCTAGGCCCCTATTACATTCCTCGCGCATTTGTTTTTACGCCCGCAAATGCACATTTGCACGAGGGGCAAAACCCTTTGCGCAGAACGTTGTGTTACAACGTTCGTGCAAACGATTGGCGTTATCGTTTAACGCGGATGGACCTGCGCGAGCGTGATGAACTGTGCGCATCCTATACTTAACATTGTGAACGCAAATTCGTTCGTGCGCTGGTACGCGGATGGTATTACAGTCGATGCGCATTGTTTTACGAACGACGTTTGCGCATATAATTTTAACGTCTTTGAAAAGCTGGTGGTAACGGCAAATCGGAACGTTCTGGCCGAAACGAAAAACATCAGCACGAAAAAAAAAAAAAAAATACAGCACAGTATAGTTATACATTCTACACATACCCAAACAATAAAATTGTGAATTTGTGCGTGTTTTTATTATTGCTGCAGCATATATACTCAGATTTATTTTGACAGGCGCAAAAACTTAAGTGAGTCGATTAAGGTAAATTGATGTCAATTAAGGTTCTTAATTCTGATTGGCTGAATCCCGTGAAAAAAACAGTCCGCACACTGATTTACGTGCGCTAAGTTACTGCGCGCGTATTACTCTTCGTTTTGCGCGTCGTTTTTACGAACGTTATTTTCGGACGGATGAGAAAATGCGTTCGGATTGTAATACCACCGTTAACTTTTGCGCGATAACGTTTAACGATCCGCGCAAAAAAATTGCGCTGCGCGGACCAATTTGCACGAAGAATGTAGTATGGGCCCTAATGTATATATATATATATATATACACAGGTTTCATTCCTTCTAGCTTTACTTAAATACCGGGTGATTCACTAGACCCGAACCCAAAGTTTTTATTATAGAAAATAAATGAATGAAAGGAAAGGAATGAGTTTCAGGACACATACCTCCTCTTATGTTGAGCACATCACAGCATATGCTTGATGTGGTCACTAGGTGGCAGCAAATTAATTGAAGGTTCCTGGAAACGTACCTCCTCTTATGTTGAGCACTTCACTTCAAATGCTGGGTGCGGCTACTAGCTGGCAGCACATCGATGATAAAAGCACAGAATCGAGATTGCTTTAATCTTATTTACTTTGTTGTAAGACTATTTCTGCACTTACAATATCTCTTTAAAAGCTCCTAATTGCTGCACCATCATATTTGTTCTTGTACACCTCTTCCAAAAGACAAATATTCTCTATATTTACACATTTATATATATATATATAAAACATATATAATACTCTGATTTTCTATGCTGTTTTATTATAGATTTGGGCGATAATATTTACTTTTTTGTTATATTATACATTTCTGCTTGTTTAGACCATTTTACTTATTAACGCCAAATTATATATATATATATTTTACTTTTTTGCTATCGATTACCCTAGCAGCCCCTCCCCGCCCCCGTAAAACAGGGAGCGATATAGAAACCCATTTTACACCATCTTTCTCTTTTTGTACAATATCTGGCAGCAGACGTTCGTGAATGCAGACTTTTCTCTCCCACGGTGGCTCTGCGGGAGAGGGATTTGCTGGGATTGAGGCTGCAAGGATTACTTCACAGCGTAATCAAGTCATTTCCTAAGATAAGATGCCAATGAGCAGGGAATCACTTTATTTTTCCGAGTTTCGGATGTGCAGAGTCTTGGAGTGAATGAGCTTTTAGCTCATGCAAATCTGGAACCATTGGTCGAGTGACTGACAACCTCTTTGTTGAGGCTAGATTTCCCTCGGGCAGTTATAGCCGCTCTCACAAATAGGATCTGGCTTTGATCCTGAAAACCCACTGTTTTTCTTTACATCCTATCAGGGCTGAGGATAATCTTCAGAAAGTGATATGGGAGAAGCGGGGGGGGGGTGCTATGTAATATTTGGTTGTGTCGCCTTTTGCTGTGATTGCAGCACGCATTCGCCGCGGCATCGTGTTGGATCCAGTGTCACATTAATTTGTGGCCAAGATCTTGTATTGATGATGGGAGAGTCGCGGCGCTGCGTAAAGTCTTCTCCAGCACATTATCCCAAAGATTAACCTCAATGGGGTTAAGGTCTGGACTGTGCGGTGGCCAATCCATGTGTGGAAATGATGTCTCATGCTCCCTCAACCACTCTTGCACAATTTGAGCCCGATGAATCCTGGCATTGCCATCTTGGATTATGCCCGCTGTGCCATCAGGGCAGAAAAAACCCATTGATGGAAAACCTGCTCATTCAGTATATTCAGGGAGTCACATGACCTCATTTTATACTGAAACATATTAATCACTGCAGTAATTATCCAGTGGAAGGCGAGCACCTATTAGAGGTGTGCACGGCTGAAATTTTTTTTTGTTTAGTTTCAAAATAATTTTGTTTCGTTTTGTTTCCTTTTTGTTTGGTATATCGAATCACTAAAAAATACAATTGTAATTTGGATCGATTCGGTATTTGATATTGATTCGAATATTGGATCACTAAATAAAAAAACAATAAATCAAATCCTGCTGTTAATAGGCAAGCTAGGGTTATATATTGAGCTGTCCATTGTCCTATGGTGCTGACGACAGATTCAGCACCGCAGGCCAATTTACAGAGAAAGGGTCCTTTGTGAAACAGTCAAACAAATCTGATTCATTTCATAATGTCGTTTGCTTTAGTACTGACTTGTATGAAATGTATGTTGGGTTTAATTTGATATTTGATATCGATTCGAATTTCGTATAACTAAGTAAAGCCCCAATAAATCAAATCCTGCTCAGGAATCATTTAAATCAATGGTTCTTTTGTGAAACAGTATAACAAATCAAATTCCTTAAATACCGTTTGGTATTGTTTTGTTTCCGTTTCAATTCGGATGAAATCAATTCGTTACTCAGGACTGGACACTTAAATGGCAGATGAAATTTAATGTAGATAAATGCAAAGTTATGCACTTTGGAGTGAAGAACACACAAGCAACTTATACCCTAAATGGTACGGAGTTAGGGAAATCCAAGCAGGAGAAGGGTTTGGGAATAAATCATAGACTTCAAACTCAGTAACAATGTGCAATGTCAAACAGCAGCCGCCAAGGCCAGCAAGGTATAGGCATTAAAAGGTGAATTCACTTTCGGGATGAAAACATAATTTTGCCTCTTTATAAATCAATGGTGAGGCTCACCTTGAATATGCCATGTGATTTTGGGCACCTGTCTTAAGAAAGGATATTATAGCGCAAATAACTTAGATCGGCAACTGAATGAATAAGGGGAATGGAAGATTTAAGTTATAAGGAAAGACTAACAAGCTTAAACCTGTTAGTTTAGAGAAACGGCGCCTTAGAGGGGATCTGATAACTTTATATAAATATATACGGGGCCTTTAGAGGGATCTGATAACTTTATATAAATATATACAGGGCCATTATAAACCATTGTTTGGAAACCTATTCATTAACAGGACTATACACAGGACACAAGGTCACCCATTTAGACTGGACGAAAGGAAATGCAGCCTAAAGCATAGACAGGGTTATTTTATGGTGAGAACAATAAAGCTGTGGAATTCTCTGCCTGTTGAGGTGGTTGGGTCAAAGTCTGTACAGACTTTTAAACAACGACTGGATGACTTCCTGCAGACACAGAATATTAAGTGTTATAATATTTAATACGTAGGTAAAGGCTTCTTGATCCAAGGAGAAATCTGATGCCATCTGGAGTCAAGAAGGATTTATTTTCCCAGTATGTTGCATGCATCTTGGCTGGGTTTTTTGGTTTCTTTTGGATCAACAGCAGTAGGTGATGTGTGAAAGGCTGGACCCGATGGACACATGTCTTTTTTCAGCTCCATGTAACTGTGTTATTTCGGAAGTACTTCCGAAATACGAATTAACTTTTCGAATTAACTTTTATTTTGTCAGGCAGTGTATAAAAACACGTGACAGAATTACAAACCCCCAGATCACATGTATGATGACTCTAACTTTTAATGGAAGGACTGGCTGGTGTTTCCATGGTATCATCTAACCAGGAGACATCGAGAGGGATTCATGTGAAAAAGGTCATGGATATTTTGACAGCATAGACACTTGTCAGCTTGAGTCATGAATCATCATCAAAGCCAAGAAGTAAGCTCCATGTTTTCTTCATTACTGTTGGGGAGTTTCTCTGCTAAATCACGCATCCCTTTCGAGATACTTCACCAAGGTAAGGACTCTGGAGACGAAGGTTTGAGATATTGGTAAATTCTGAAGGATCGACATGGGACAGTTTTGTCGATGCCATTAGACATATGGTATTTTTTAAGGTTGATTGATGTCCTGCTCTCTTAATCATTGTATCCAATTATTACAGTTTGGGAGGTTCAGAATCTTCATCTTCATTACATGTTGCGACTATTGAGAATGTGCTAAATTCTCAAATCGATTCACAAAGAGCCATACAATGAGCAATAAAACGGTTGTGCCATTGAGCAAGCAGTTAGCGTTGTACGCAGGCTGGTATTACAAGATAAAGGGAGAGTCGAACAGTAACGAAATCAATTCAGGACGTTCCTAAATAAATCTATTATTCATTTCCTACCCTTACGGCCATTTAAAAGAAGAGACCGAAGACTTTTCCCACCTGACCTAGAAGCACATTCTATAATGACAAGCATGTCTGGCACAACGGTGAACGGAAGAACCAGGAGACACAAAAGGATGTAGCTGATAATAACTAATGCAAATGCGCCTAGGTCAGGAGAAGACCTAAGACTCTTATAAATTTTCCGGGTGTCTCTGTTTCCTTTACCGTTTAAAGGGACACGACCTGTCATGCCCCATGACTCAGGGTTTATTTGTATATTTTAATGTTATGTGTTGAATCTGCCTTTTGCTGCTTGCAGCTATTATTTCATAGCTATTTTGATCCTGCTGGGTTCCCTTAGCCTTGCTGTATCCAGCTAGCTCCACCCCTTTTTGTTCAGTCTAGTTCTGAGGTACTTACTGGTCACCTAGCAGCCATCTTTGCTCAATGCAGGACAGAACTAATGTCTTTTCACCTGCATTGCTGTACACTATTACAAAGATTGTCAGTCTGATCATTAAAGTTTTCAACTGGATTCATCTTTCTACATGTCAATTTTCCTGAGTTGACACTGTCTGCCGAACTTTCATCGTGTGAGTACTGGTCAATACAGACTTAGCTAGTCTCAAGCACCCACGCCTCACAGCTTTGCTAGCGAGGCAGAATACTACCACTTACATAAGCTGTAACTAGATTACTTGTGCATTACAAACAAAAACACACTATAAAACACATTATAAAAAACATAATACACATGCTACTATTTGTTTTTCTTTGTTTGAAGTATTTGCATGTAAAAAGGAAAAATAAAGAAAGTATAGGTTTACCTCAGGGAGATCATGCCAAACTAATCTTATTGATTTTTTTGATTGGGTAACAATAATAATAGACACAGGTGGTGCAGTAGACATTGCTTATTTAGATTTCAGTAAGGCTTTTGATACTGTTCCGCATAGAAGGCTTATCAATAAATTGCAATCTTTGAGCTTGGATTCCAATATTGTTGAATGGATTAGGCAGTGGCTGAGTGACAGACAACAGAGGGTTGTGGTAAATGGAGTTTATTCGGCGCAAGGTCTTGTTACCAGTGGGGTACCTCAGGGGTCAGTACTTGGACCCATTCTCTTTAATATTTTTATTAGTGATATTGCAGAAGGTATTAATGGAAAAGTATGTCTTTTTGCTGATGACACAAAGATTTGCAACAGGGTTGACGTTCCTGGAGGGATCAGCCAAATGACAAATGATTTAGGTAAACTAAACAAATGGTCGGAGTTGTGGCAATTGAGCTTTAATGTGGATAAGTGCAAGATAATGCACCTGGGACGTAAAAACCCAAGGGCTGAATATAGAATATTTGATACAGTCCTAACCTCAACATCTGAGGGTTGGGATTTAGGGGTTATTATTTCAGAGGATCTAAGGGTAAGTAGTCAATGTAATAGAGCAGCAGGAAATGCTAGCAGAATGCTTGGTTGTGTAGGGAGAGGTATTAGCAGTAGGAAAAGGGAAGTGCTCATGCCACTGTACAGAGCACTGGTGAGACCTCACTTGGAGTACTGTGTGCAGTACTGGAGACCGTATCTCCAGAAGGATATAGACATCTTAGAGAGAGTTCAGAGAAGGGCTACTAAAATGGTGTACGGCTTGAAGGAGAAAAGTTACCAGGAAAGGCTTAATGATCTTAACATGTATAGCTTGGAAAAAAGACGAGACAGAGGAGATATGATAGAAACATTTAAATACGTAAAGGGAATCCACAAGGTAGAGGAAGGGAGTATATTTAAAAGGAAACAAAGTAGCAAAACAAGAGGACATAGTCTTAGATTAGAGGGGCAAAAGTTTAAAAGTAACATCAGAAAGCATTATTTTACTGAGAGGGTGGTGGATACATGGAACAGCCTTCCAGTTGAAGTGGTAGAGGCCAAAACAATAATTGAATTTAAGCAAGCATGGGATAGGCATAAGGCTATCCTAAACAAAAGATAAATCCAGGTAAAGTATCCATGTAATTGGGCAGAATAGATGGGCCGAAAGGTTCTTATCTGCTGACATTTTTCTATGTTTCTATGTTTCTATTCGTTTCCATTTTCTGGATTTTTCCCATGATGCAACATTTACCAAATTCTGTCAAAATCTTTTCTTTACTGCTCTTGTTTGTGTAATCTACAGTATTCTCCAGTTGCACTTGGAGGTCTTGGCCTCCTGAATATTCTGCTTTATTATAGAGCGGCAGTGTTATTGAATCTTGGCCGTTTGGTTTCCCGAGTCAACTTGCCTTAGTGGTCATTGTTAGTCTTTCCCCAGTCCCTTCCTTACGATTATACCACTCTGGCTTGGACACCTAAACTTAGGCGACCACATATGGACCCCCTCCCTTTGCTTCCCCAACTGATTTTAGATACTTGGAATAAGACACGCTCTACGTTCTTCGCAATACACCCATTAGCTATGGCGTCCCCTATTTCAGTCCTCTCCCACTTAAATCCTAATTTTAATCACCGCCTTTGGTTTTTGAAAGGTATTACTCATCTCTGTTATTTGTATGACTCTCAAGGGCTCTTGTCCTTTCCCGTCCTCAGCCAGAAGTTCTCTTTAGGACCTACCTTCAGTTATTATTTCCTGCAAATTAGATCCCGCCTCTTCACATATCATATGCTGAAGTTCCCCGATCAGACCATATTACTAAATCCTTTTGAACAGTAATGTGTGGTTCCCTCTCCCGATGTTCATCCTCTATCCCTATTATACCGACTTCTGGTATCTTCAATCAAATCACCCAAGTGGCGTTTTACATCGAATTGGGAGAAGGACCTGGGGTCCCTGATTTCTGGTTCCACTTGGGCGGATTGCTTCCTTCTTGATGCCTTCTTTCGTTGCATATCCCTAACGGAGGCCAGGAAGAAAGTGATGTATGGATGGTATATTACTCCTGATAGGGAACATCATTTTAACCCCAAGGTTTCGGCGGTGTGTTGGAGATGCGGGGAGGAAACAGGCTCCTTCTTTCATGTTTGGTGGACTTGTTGTTTGATCACTCAGTTTTGGATCTCTGTAGCTCAATTCAGTTCTGAGATTGTGGGCTCGGAGATTCCAGCATTCCTGAAATTCTCCTCCTCCAGATTATGCTTGACTCCCTCTCCCGCTTGCAGAAGCGATCCCTGGCTCACGCGCTATCTGTGGCAACGACCGTTGTCGCAGCTAGATGGAAATCTTCCAATCTTCCCACGCTTAAGGATATTGCCGACCATTTCAATGCACTAAGACTTCTGGATGGACTGGCCAGAGATCTAGCGGGACTACCGCAAACGAGGCGGGACCATTGGTCTGTTTGGGACATATAGGGCTCTATTACATTCTTTACGCAAAAACACACGCTAAACGCGTGTTTTGTTTGCACGAAGCGTTAAACATTAATGCACGAAAATCACCACTGGAATTGCACTCCTCATGCATTTTGCGCTTGTAAAACCGACGCGCAAAAATGCGCGTAAAGTACTTTGCGCACAGAAATCAGTGAGCGCAATGTAATTTTTAACGTGAGTCCGTCAGAGCACTGGCGTCGTAACGTGGGGGCGGGGGGTGCGGCCCGCACCAGGTGACGGGTGTCTCACCCTCCGCCGCATATTCGCTCCCTGCGAGCATCCGAAGCATGCAGCTTCGGCGCTCGCTGGAGGAAACACGTCACCAGCCAATCGCGGCTAGTCACATGGCTCCCCCAGGCGAGCGCCCAAGCTGCATGCTTCGGACACTCGCAGGGAGTCAGCGAATACGCGGCGGAGGTGAGCTGGGGCATATCCATGAGGAGCTGGGGCAGTATCCATCTGGTGCTGGGGCATAATCCATGAGGTGCTGGGGCATATCCATTTGCTGGGGCAATAATCCATCTGCTGGGGCAGTATCCATCTGCTGGGGCATATCCATGAGCTGCTGGGGCATATCCATGAGCGAGCTGGGGCATATCCATGAGCTGCTGGGGCATATCCATGAGCGAGCTGGGGCAAATCCATGAGCTGCTGGGGCATATCCATGAGCGAGCTGGGGCATATCCATGAGCTGCTGGGGCATATCCATGAGGTGCTGGGGCAAATCCATGAGGTGCTGGGGCATATCCATGAGCTGCTGGGGCATATCCATGAGCTGCTGGGGCAAATCCATGAGGTGCTGGGGCATATCCATGAGGTGCTGGGGCAAATCCATGAGGTGCTGGGGCAAATCCATGAGGTGCTGTGGCATATCCATGAGCTGGGGCATATCCATGAGGTGCTGGGGCATATCCATGAGGTGCTGGGGCATATCCATGAGAGAGCTGGGGCATATCCATTAGGTGCTGGGGCATATCCATGAGGTGCTGGGGCATATCCATGAGCTGGGGCAGTATGCATGAGCTGGGGCATATCCATGTGCTAGGGCAGTATATCCATGAGCTGGGGCAGTATATCCATGAGCTGGGGCAATATCCATGTGCTGGGGCAGTATATCCATAAGTTTGGCCAGTATATCCATGAGCTGGGGCAGTATATCCATGTGCTGGGGCATATCCATGAGCTGGGGCAAAATCCATGAGCTGGGGCAAAATCCATGAGAGGAGCTGGGGCATTATCAATTAGAGCAGCTGGGGCAGTATATCCTTGAGCTCGGGCAGTATATCCATGAGCTGGGGCAGTATACAAGCTGCATGCTTCGGACGCTCGCAGGGAGCGAATACGCGGCGGAGGTGAGCTGGGGCATATCCATGAGGAGCTGGGGCAGTATCCATCTGGTGCTGGGGCATATCCATTTGCTGGGGCAGTAATCCATCTGCTGGGGCATATCCATTTGCTGGGGCAGTATCCATGAGGTGCTGGGGCATATCCATGAGGTGCTGGGGCATATCCATGAGCTGCTGGGGCATATCCATGAGGTGCTGGGGCATATCCATGAGGTGCTGGGGCATATCCATGAGCTGCTGGGGCATATCCATGAGGTGCTGGGGCAAATCCATGAGCTGCTGGGGCATATCCATGAGGTGCTGGGGCATATCCATGAGGTGCTGGGGCATATCCATGAGCTGCTGGGGCAAATCCATGAGGTGCTGGGGCATATTCATGAGCTGCTGGGGCATATCCATGAGGTGCTGGGGCAAATCCATGAGGTGCTGGGGCATATCCATGAGGTGCTGGGGCATATCCATGAGCTGGGGCAGTATCCATGAGCTGGGGCAATATCCATGAGCTGGGGCATATCCATGAGCTGGGGGCAATATCCATGTGCTGGGGCAGTATATCCATGAGCTGGGGCAGTATATCCATGAGCTGGGGCATATCCATGAGCTGGGGCAAAATCCATGAGAGTAGATGGGACATTATTAATTAGAGCAGCTTGGGCAGTATATCCTTGAACTGGGGCAGTATATCCATGAGCTGGGGCAGTATGCATGTGCTGGGGCAATATCCATGAGCTGGGGCATATCCATGAGCTGGGGCATATCCATGAGCTGGGGAAAAATCCATGAGAGGAGCTGGGGCAAAATCCATGAGAGCAGCTGGGACAGTATATGCATGAGAGCAGTTGGGGCAGTATATGCATGAGAGCAGCTGGGGCAGTATATCCATGAGAGGAGCTGGGGCAGTATATCCATGAGAGGAGCTGGGGCAGTATATCCATGAGAGGACCTGGGGCAGTATATCCATGAGATTAGCTGGGGCAGTATCCATGAGAGGAGCTGGGGCATTATCCATGAGAGGAGCTGGGGCAGTATATCCATGAGAGGAGCTGGGGCAGTATATCCATGAGAGGAGCTGGGGCAGTATATCCATGAGAGGACCTGGGGCAGTATATCCATGAGATTAGCTGGGGCAGTATCCATGAGAGGAGCTGGGGGCAATATCCATGAGAGGAGCTGGGGCAATATCCATGAGAGGAGCTGGGGCATATCCATGTGTGCTGGGGCAGTATCCATGAGAGCTGGGGCAATATCCATGTGTGAGCTGGTCTGGGGCAATATATCCATGTGTGAGCTGAGGCGCAATATATCCATATGTGAGCTGAGGCGCAATATATCCATATGTGAGCTGGGGCAATATATATCCATGGGTGAGCTGCTGGGGGCAATATATAACTGTGAACTGGGGCAATATATCCATATGTGAGCTGGGGGCAATATATATCCATGGGTGAGCTGCTGGGGGCAATATATAACTGTGAACTGGGGCAATATATCCATATGTGAGCTGGGGGCAATATATATCCATGGGTGAGCTGCTGGGGGCAATATTTCCAGAGCTGCTGGGGGCAATATATATCCATGTGTGCTTTCACTGCCTTCGAACATGTAACGTACTTGCTGGCAAAAATTTGTGTGAGCATATGAGAGAGCTCCACAGCAATAAACCTCACAGTAATGTGCGCTGTGTGTATGAGCATTCAGTGTTATATGGGAGTACTGATTTAGGAGTAAGAGTAGTTAAAAAAAAATCTGTAAAACTCGGGGGGTGACACCATAAGTTACCGCACCGGGTGACACCAACCCTAGTGACGCCACTGCATCAGAGGAACGCATTTTAGTGTGGACCGCGCACAACAGACGTACGTTCTGACGGAAGGCAAGGTAGTGGCCGTCATTTTTGACTGATCTAGTAAAATAAAATCGCCTAATTTGCAGCGTGTCCTCTCCTCGCTTCACCCACACAGGCCGCTTTTGTGCGCATCGACGTTCTCCGTTGTGAATCCGCAGTTTGGTACGGTCAGGTTGTTACAATTTGCCGTTACCACCAGCTTTTCAAAGATGTTTAAATTATGCGCTAAGATTGTAATACCACGCGCGTACCAGCGCACAGACACATTTGCGCTCACAATGCTAAGTATAGGATGCGCGCACTAAGGCTAGGGACAGATGAGCGCATTTTCTGCGGCCACCGTCAAAATGTACGTCGATGCGTGCGCACGCATTTTTTCACGGAATACGCTTAAGTGGTCAGACGACCACAGTCGCACAGTCGCAGGTACTCACAACGCAATTCTAGGGAAATCCGGCTGTTTGAACGTTATGTTGGCCGCACTTAGCAGCGTCTGACGTCTCCTAATCATGCACACACGCTGCCATGTGGCCGCAGCGCACTCTGTACGTCTGTAGCAGCGGTTTCACGTCTGAGAAAAATGCGTTCATTTGCCGGTTGCGTGGTGTCGGCGCACTTTTGTACGCACGTACTGCGTATATTGGCCGTCATTGGCCGTTATGTGCTGCTACTGCCGCCGTGATTTAGTGCGCCTGCACGCGCGTTCCGACTGCCCCACTCTGACCCTAGCCTTAATTGCACTCGCAAAGGATTGACTGAATCACGTGAAAAAAACAGTCCGCACACTGATTTCTGCGCGCAACGTTACTACGCGGGCATTTGCGCGTCCACTTAACGCGCGTTATTGCTCGACAGATGAAAGAATGCACGAGGATTGTAATTCCAGCATTGATTTCCGCACGTTAACGCTTGGCGCACAAATTCACGCGTTCTGCGTGCGTTTCTGCGTGAAGAATGTAATGTGGCCCTAAAAATTTTATACTTAAAAAAAAAATGTGCATTTCCAGAATTTAAAGTAGGACGACGCCGTTTATGGGGGTTACAGTAAGACATTTCGGTGCTCTCTCGTTCGCTGCACTTCAGGGAATCAAAGTTCCCCACCCTGCGGTGATTTCAGCATTCACCACAGGGTCCCCAGAGTGCAGGGAAAACCTGTCGAACACCGGTCGAAAACCTGTCGAACAGCCGCCGAAATCCCACTGCAACCGCTGCAAAATACATAATAAAAAGGTCTGTTACAGAAAAAACACTTTTTAAAAAAAACGGAAAAAAAAATATCTGAAAAAATCCTAAAGGATCCCAAAAAAATCTATAAATAAAGAGACTTTTTGCTGGCGATTAAAATAATAAGCGGTTTATTAGATATTGGATTAAAACGGGAATATATTTTACATTGAAGCCTATCAGGGTTATTCGAAGAGAATCAAAAGTCAATACCCTGCGGTGTATTCAGCAAGCACCACAGGGCTGTCATAATGCAGAGAAAAGACGCAAAACCCAGGTGAATGCACACTGAAACCTGCAAAAACATCTGGATAAACCCGCCGAAAACGCCGGAGAAACCCGAGCAGGAAAAAGAGATTAAAAAAAAATCCAAAAAATGCTTACAAGATCCTAAAAAATCTATAAATAAAGAGACTTTTTGCTGCAGAATAAAATAATAAACGGTTTAACAGATATTGAATTAAAACTGGAATATTTTTAACATTGAAGCCTATGGGATTCTCCTGAATAAACCTGTCGAATTAAACCACCGAACGGCAGGGCAATTCGGGAACCTTTCACTGCTGGTTTGTGTTCTCTGAATAGCCGAAGCAGTGCTTCTCTATGGGGGATTTCACTGCCCTCAAACAGGCACCGTATGTGCAGGCAATTCACCAACATTTGGCGAACTGCCTGCTCTCTGAATAGCCGAATGGCCAGGAAAGGTAACTGTACACTGAATTTCAGCGTTCGTTACCTTTCGCCAGCAATTCGGATCTCTTTGAATAACCCGGTGTGGGATTCACCTGAATAAACCTGCCGAATGAAAACACTGAACAGCAGGGCACTTCGGCAACTTTTCACTGCTGTTCGGTGTCTGTGAATAGATTAACCATTGCTTCTCTATGGGGGATTTCACTGCCTTCTAACAGTCACCATAATGGTTGGCAGTTCGCCAAAATTTGGCGAGCTGCCTGCTCTTTGGATAGCCTAGTGGCCCCGAAATGTCACCGTACGGGGAAATTCCCTGTTCGGTGACATTTCGGGGCAAGATTGACTCTTTGTGAATAACCCCTATAATAGTACAACACGCATGTCCAGTATTTCATTTTAAAATGCACAACTTGCAATCACCGTGCAGTAAGAGCCGGCCCAATACATTAAGGCTGGAGTCAGACTAACGCATTTTTAACGTGCGTTTAGCCGCACTTTATCACGGCCTTGCTAGCAGCAAATGACGGGCAATGACGGACAATATACGAAGCACGAAAGTCCGGCCACGCAACGCAAGTGGAAAATGAACGCATTTTTTCAAATACGCAGAACCGCTAGTACTGACGCACAGAGTGCGCTGCGTCCGCTAGCGGCGTGTGTGCGTGATTAGGAGATGTCAGACGCTGCTCATTTCCACGTGGACAAGAGAAAAAAGAACAGCGCTAGTCCAGTGCCCCACTTTTGCGGGAGGTAAAAAAAGGGGGGTACACCACAGGTAAGTGCACTCCAAAAATATTGTGGAAACAATGAAATGCGGTAATGACCTGTGAGACACTTCAGTCCAATGGACACAGATGATGATGAACAGGCATGAAAAATCTAAAAAAGGAGAGAAAATACGCATATGGTGCAGTATGTCAATGCACAGGTATAAGGTGGATACGTGAAATGGTGGAACTCACATGTGCTGGAGCCTGTACAATTAAGGCTCACTATAATCGCAGTGGGTCTCTTCAGGGATGACCCCGTCCCGTCTTCATGCAGTTCCAGACGTTATTCACATGGGTCATACATGGAACGAAGCAGACACATACCATAGTGCAACAAAGCAAGCTAGAAAATGGTACAGGCCAGGTGGTCGCAACACTTACGTGGTGGGGAGCATGTGTGGAGTCACTGGCTCTGTACAAGCGCCTGGGTGTAAAAAGGGATACACCAAACCCTCTTCGTAATGTAGAAGTGAAAGATAATCTCACCACCAGAAGATACAAAACGATTTAATAAAAAAATAAAAAAAATAAATACATCCAAAACGCGTTTCGCCGCTAACGCAGCTTCATCAGTTGGAATCAAAAAAAGAATATGGTTTACATAAGTCTAACAGGCAGACATTTATAGGAACAATCATAATAATTACAAATTCACAGGTGTATCGGCAAGGCGCCCCTTCCGGTCCTCTCTGCGTTCCAACTTGGATCATAACACTTCCGGGATTCTCTTCCGGAGGTGGGACAGCGTAGCTTCCTACGTGAGGACGGGCGCATGCGCCGCAGTGCCCGATCGCCGATCATTCTCCTCTCGCACGCAGAATCTTTAATACAGACGCCACCTTTGGGGAGGAGGTCTATAGTCTTCACATTAGGTCGACCGGGCTACACATCTGCCCCGCAGGTCAAGTTCTTATAATAGACACATATTCAATAAAGGCATACATGTCTCCATGAGAGGCAGGTTCCATATGTAAAAAAGAAAACATATAAAAAACATCATGTAAAAGCAGATGATATGGATGGGTAAATAATGCAAACGGAAAAAAGAGAAAAATATACACATGTGCCATAAAGGACCAACATGCAAGACACAAGTACAGAAAAAGGGAACAATATGGATAAATCAGACATAAAAATACTATATAGAGCAAAAGAGCCCAGCTCCATAGGATACCAAAAATGGTCAATGGGGATCACAGCCAGGACACTATAGTAAAACATATTTTATAAAAATATAAAAATGATTATAAAAAATATAAAAAAGATAACTCATAAGAAGTGACGAATTTCAAAGTCACTGTTCAGGCCAGCAGGAATCAGAGTACCGCAATCGAAAATGAACCTCATTTCTTCCTTAGCCAAGATGAGGTCCAAATCACCCCCCCTCCAACTTCTCTTAACTTTCTTAAGAATGCAGAACTCTAATCCCGCTGGATCACATGCATGCATTTCCTTAAAGTGTAACGATAGACTATGTAGCTCATGCCCCTTTCTTATGTTACGAAGATGCTCCCCTATTCTAACAGATAGGGATCTAGACGTCCTACCAATATAGTTAAGTCCACATGGACATGTGAGACAATATATGACATATTTAGAAGCACAGTTAAGTATACCCTTGATACGTATGGTCTTGCCACCTATAGTCATATCATGAAATCTTTTAATCTTACAAAAGTTCTTACAACCCAAACATTTCCCGCACTTATAGAATCCATCCTGGACCCCCGAAATACGAGCTCCTCTATCCCTTCTACTCACATAGGCACTATTAACTACAATATCCTTGATGTTTTTTGCCCCCCTACAGATGAAGCGGGGTTTGTCGGGGATGATGTCTCGTAGAATAGGGTCCTGCCTAAAGATCTCCCAATATAGGCGAACTATATTTTTAATACCCCTATTGCCTACACTATAGTCAAAGATAAAAGGGACCGCAGCGGAGTCATGGGATGCAGGATCTTTACGTGCTCGATATTCAATAAGGGTACACCTATCAATAGACTTAACTTCCTCCACAATGTTTGAAACAGTGTCCCTGTCGGAACCCTTTTCGACAAAAGCATCGGTCAGCTTATCTGCCTGCTGCTGATATTCTCTTGAATCAGTACAGTTGCGTTTCATTCTCAGTATTTGCCCTCGGGGGATTCCCTCAAGCCAGCATGGTAAGTGCCCACTATTGAGGGGAATGAAACTATTGACATCAGTGGGTTTAAAGAAAGTACGTGTATGCAAAAGCCCTTCCCTAACATATATCTCTAAATCTAGAAAATTAATCGTGGTAGTGCTCCAATTGAATGTCAAATTGATGCCCCAGTCATTAGCTTATTGAATATCGAGCACGTAAAGATCCTGCATCCCATGACTCCGCTGCGGTCCCTTTTATCTTTGACTATAGTGTAGGCAATAGGGGTATTAAAAATATAAGGGTGGAGGTTCAGTGGAGGCGCTGATGGAGTGTGTGAGGTTATGTGATTTATGTTGTGCAGCCGACAAGGATTATGACACAAAACCTCGACAAGAATGTGCAAAACAATAGAGCAGAGACGGGGGGGGGATCCAAGTGGCGCAAACTCTTAGGTGAGTAGTCAATAAATGGTGTAATATTCCTAATTGGTCAAAAAGACCTAAATACAACAATGCTTGATAAATAGTGCAATTTACTAATAGTCCGATGATGTGGTCAAAAGGCCTAATAGGTACTGGATACAACCGCGTTAAGGGACAGATATTACCTTCTACTAGAAGGTGAGAAAATGGCAGTGTCTGCTCTTATAAAAAGTTGACATAAAAGGCATATAAAGTGCTAATATAAAGTGCATATAAAATGCATATAAAGTGCTAATATAAAGTGCATATAAAAGTGCATATGCAGAAACCAATAATGAGTTCTTGACGGAGTTCTAGCCCTGTCACGCCCTGGGGGCTCTGACCCCCAGACGACCGCTCTTGTTATGTTTTCCTGCATGTCCCCTGCACATTTCAAGGCCCTGGTATGAACAATACACCTTCCTCATTTTTGACGTCCTGGCCCTGGATCCAAACCTGCTGTTTATCCTCCCTAATCAGTCCTGCATTTAAGGAAGTCACACCCTCTACCCTGGACTTCCACATTCAATGAAGTCCCAGACTGAATTGCAGTACAGAGCTTATCCCAGGAACGCCTGATCCAAAGCCTTTCCAGAGGACCCTCTATATCCTGGACATTTTCCCTTGAAGCCGGTAACACCCCTTTGCATCCGGATTCCCCCATCTTGAACCCCTGGCTACCAGACCCCCTTGATCTTGGACTTTGACCACCCTGATTGCCGCCTTGCCTAGACCCCCCTGCTTTGCCCACGACCATTCTATTGCCTGCCCCTTGCCTGAGACCCTGACTTCAAGCTCTGTGTTATATGTTTATCTGTATTTGTTATTCATTGCTTGCCCCATGTGCTGTTAAGTTCCCTTTGTGTCTATTTCCACGCTCTCTCTCTCTAGTCTCTTATCCTCTTGCTATCCCTCTAAGCTGTGTATTCCTATACACGTTCCCTCTAAGCTGTGTATTCCTATACACGTTCCTCTAACCTTTGCAGCTAGTGCCTACTAGCCCTGTAACCTGTA